>CAWUFW010002506.1:1200000-1800000 GCA_963921515.1 Calotriton arnoldi | reverse complement strand
TGCCCACATTGCACATGCCTTGAAACATCTCTGCTGTGAAGCTGGAACTAGTCAGCAATGCAGGAAGTTTCATTATACAGAGATCAGGCCTTCCCCTTCAGGCGATGCTTTGGTGGGTCTCACTGGAAACCACTGCTTTTTTTCAGTATTAGACATGATCAGTGGATTCCATCAGATCTAAACCACGGCACCGGTAGAAGGAGACTGCAGTTCAATCAAATACTCCAAAGCGTATCTGGAGCAAGAGGCAAGGGTCAAAGCAAATTGTCAAGGATCGTTGACTCAAGTATAACAGACGGAGGCTGGCGGCCAATGTAACCTTACCGGAAGTCCAACAAGACGTCCATGACATCAGGCTGCTGAAATGTGTTTACTGGCTGTGGGAGCATGGCCTCACCCTTTGACTGGATTAAACCAGTTCTGCAGCTGCACTATTAGTGATGGTCCTCTGCTAGAAACATGCATGTGATATTTCAACTACTACACGACTATTACTAGTTCAGTCATGTTGGATTATACTCCAAATGATGAGTTCACACGCAGATGAGTTTGGAAGCCATCAGGGTAAGTGCTCAGGAGGGTTAAGTGCCTGTCTCCAGATTGTGATGCTGCTAACTCTGGTTGTCGTTGTGAGTCTACCTGTGTCTGACTGCGTGCACACCAATCTTTATTGTAGACTGTAATCATGCATGTGTGTGCTGCAACAATAGTGACAGCTCCTAGTGGTGTGCTGGTCAAATGCTCTTATTCATTCATTCACTTCTTTTCGAGTAACCTGTTCATGACCATCCATAGGTCTCCAGGGCGCAAATTTACTAAAGGCTTGTGCTCGCGCGATGCAAGACACCGCAAACAACTTTCACGGGCAAAAGAAATTGTGCACTGAAAGCTGACCCTTGCACATTGCCAAAACCACTGTGAGCTAACTCCCTGTGCAGGTAGGCAAAAGGGGAGTGTCTGAAGCGGGAGATGGCAAAAACTCAAGTGTCGACATGAAGCTAGATCTATTAAAATAGCATGATCTTGTTTTGCACTAAACCCTAACACCTAGCTAAACCAGGCACAAGCTAGGGCTCAAGTGGTAAATCGCCTGATATGCCTAAACATCTTACATGCCTGACCTTGTGCTGCTGTCTACACATAGGAATGTATAGTAGTCGATGCACCTCAAATATCAACCCTATGCTAGGCACTGCTGGATCGCCTTTGCGCCATAGTGTGAGGTGGAGTGTGTTGGGGTTGTAAATGGGATTGGTCCTGTGTGGGTGCCGTAATTGGAGTGTCACTAGGTAATATAGAATGTGGGGGCCACTAGATTCGGGGAGCTCTCTGAAGAAATTCCACATAAGATTCGAGGAGAAGGGTTTCAAGAATCACAGGTAATTTCACAAAGCACACAGGAGTGTTGGAAGAACAGGAAATGGAAGAGCAGGGACATACTCAAAGAGAAGTATAAAAGAGAGTGAAAAAGAGAGGACGGGCAATTTTGGGAGGATTGTTTGAAAGCCAATGAAATGTAAAGATTTTTGTTGTGATTAATTTTTTATATAATTGTTTTACTAGTATTGATATAATTGGACATGTTAACTTTCTTATTTTTGTAGGATTTGTTTTGTTTAGCATTCATATGCTTCTCTTTGTGAAGAAAATGGGATGTGTTGTGTTGGTGTTGCAAATGGGATTGATTGGTCCTGTGTGGGTGCCGTAATTGGAGTGTCACTATGTGATATAGAATGTGGGGGCCGCGGGGTTCGTGGAGTTCTGTGAGGATGGAGCTGGGAGCAGCTGTTGGTTTCCGACGTCCCATCCACTGCACCAAGGTTTACCTAATAAATTACTTCGCTTATTCCTTAGAGTGAGAAGTGTTTCTACAAAGTGTCATGCAGAGCAGCCATTTTTTATATGAGTACCGTCGATTACATCATCTGCAATTGACTCTTGATAAATCTAGGGGTATATTCACAAGAACGTGTGATAACTACCACAAGAGTAGCGTAACGCAACTTTCAATAACGCAGCCTATCACGGGAAAATAACCCTGTGTCAACGTGGTATTCACAACAAGGCGGTAGCATGCGATAGCCTGCCAAAACCGCGGACAAAGTCCGCGATACAACCACCACGATGGAGATAAAAACACAAACCACAACACCAAAAAACATGCGATGGGCCAAATAGCGATAAGAAAACAGTGACAACCAGCGCAAGGGCAGCAATACGCACGCGCAATGCGGGAAAAGCACAAGAACAGTATATGGAAAATGCCACAGAACAAAATACATCAACAGCGGAGTACCACGGATGCACCCTGGCCAACTGCAGAGGACAACATGCACACCACAACATCCACGCACCGTGGAAGAACAGAACCCACAGGCACACCACTTGAAAGAGACCAGTGGCAGACAAATCAGAGCCACAGGAGCGACACACCCACCGTGCAGCATACGCACATAAGCAGAAGTGCACCCGGACAGTGACAACATCCCGGTACAAACAACAACACCTCCACAACTGAACACAGGACACAACTGGATCGGAAAATGCGCACAACCTGGCAAATCACACCTGAAACCCCAGGGACATGTAACATGACAATGTACAATTCCAACCTGTGACATGCAAACATGTTTTATTCACACATGCAGTGCAATTGGACATCCACTACTGTCCCATGAATGCCACGGAGGGTCACAATGTGACGTGCTCATGAGAAGTAAGTGTCAATGATAGAGTCCCTACGGGCCATTCCTGCCGCAGCTGCAGTGGGATGTGGGCCACCTGCCCCATCACCACCATCATCGTCCGGTACCTCTGGAACTGGGATCCATGGGGCCCTGGTGCGAACACAGATGTTGTGCAACACACAACATGCAACGATCATCTTGCACACGACGTCCGGGCTGTACAGGAGCTTCCCACCAGTGCCGTCCAGGCACCTGAAACGTGACTTCAACACGCCAAATGTGCATTCAACGATGCCCCTGGTGCGTATGTGGGCCGCATTGTACTGCCTCTGGGCGGGTGTGTTCGGGTCTCGGAGGGGTGTCATCATTCAAGGGCAGAGTGCATATACTTGATCACCTGGGACAGTGCAGGGAGAAAAGAGTCAATACTTGGTTCGGCAGGACGTGATGGCAGGCCCACCAATCCAGTGACGCCTGTGCTGGCTGTGTGGGGGGTGAGTGTAAGCCAGCCCTCAGGGAGTAGCATGTGCTGGCAACTACACCAACAGTCATCAGGCACACAGACATGCAATGTCTGAACTACAAGGGGGGATGACTCGAGTCGCACAGGGCTAGTCGCCCCGGATGCACAGCGGCCGACACGGGCCCACCACCACGGGACGCTGACCTGCGGGAGACCGGGGTAGGATCATGGGGGCAGAGCAGTGCCTCACATGTGTCATGGCCGCATTCCGCATCTCCACACGTTCAGCTGTTGTGTGGCTGTGGTGCCATGTGGAGTCTGTATTGGGTGCAGGGGTAGGCCAGGATGACCATGGAGTGGTGTAGTTGTGTCTGGTAGGGGGTTGTGTAGTTTAACATGTCGGATGTGGTTAGGTCACATGTGCATCCCCACAGTTGTGCTTTGTGCGTTGGTGGCTGTGGGATGTGTGGTGTGTTGATTTGGTACTTACCAACGAGCAGTCCCGTTCCATATGTGCCATCCTGGAAGCGCTGGTTGATGATGGACTGTCGGAAGATGAAGGAATCATGCACACTGCCTGGGTAGTTGGCGACGACATTGGTGAACATTCCCCGGTGGTCCACTATTGCCTGCACATTGATGGAATGCGTGTGCTTCCTGTTGCGGTAGTGGTGTGCAGTATCCGCAGGGGGCACAAGTGGGACATGTGTGCAGTCGATTGCCCCCAACACGGCCGGGCGTAGAAGCCTTGCTTAGTCTCCAGCTGTTCCTGCGCAGTGTTGGGGAAGTGAAGGTACTGGGGTATGAAGCTGAGGATGGCATCCAGGATGGGTGTGATGAACTTTGATAGGGCTGGCTGTGAGACCCCTCCGACTCTGGCAGTTGTTGGTTGGAAGGTCCCAGAGGCCAGCAGGTGCAGCACTGCCAGCAGCTTTGTCAGCGGAGGGATGTTTGTTCTCCGCTGTGTTGGGGCCGTCAGCCTGTGGGCAATGTGGGTCAGGATGCGGAGGATGGTTGTCCTTTTGAGCCTGTAGTGGGCAATGACTTCCGCGGGCGTTAGGTCTGTGAGAGTGGTGCGTTTACGGTAGCTCCGCTGTCTTGCTCTACGCTGCCTCTGTGGTGGTCCGGGGGGGAGCGGGTCTGGGTCCTGGGGGGTGGCGGTCCAGGGGGTGGTGGCGGGGGGTGTTGTGGCCCTGTTGAGGCTCCGAGCTGCATGTAGAGTAGCTCCATGGCATCGTTTGTTCTTCGGGTATGGCTGTGTGCGGGACTCCATTGCCTACTGCAGGTGGACGTCCTTCTTTACACCTGCTTGAGGCAGGTGTTAAATACCTGCGGCTACCGCACCTCATCGCCTGTTTTGTGTTCTTATCGCCGATGTGGCTGGTCGTTGTGAATGTTGAGGTGTGATGTTGTCTCGGCTTTTGTCACGGGAACGCCTACTCTGCATCTCATTAGCGATATTTGCGAGGGTCCTCTGTGGCGATGTTTTTGCGGCTGCTATCGCGGGTAAACTGGTGCTGTGGGAAGTTAACACCGGCTTGTGAATGGGGGGGTAAATTTATCACGACTTTGGCTGCGATAAAGTGCCGTTAATTCGGCGATAGCTCCTTGTGAATATGCCCCCTAGTGCGCTATTTTATTTTGTCCTTCCCACAAAGGTGCGTGGCGAGTTATCTTTCAGCTCTCTGTTGCATAAAGGATATTAAATCTGGAACCTAATGTTGAAGCACTCTGAGTATAGCGCCTTGGATCCAGGAGCAAAGCATCAAACAATGTGCTTAAGGAGCGTGCTCACCCCAGCTACAAAGCTGATTCAACCTTCTCCTCAAGCAGCACGAACGTCACCCTCTGTACAGTTGTCATTTCCGGAGTTGCTACACAATGGGGGCTCCAGGGGGTGGCATTCTAAGAATGTCCACCCCCGGGCAGCTTCGAACCGATGGTACAGTCCAGGCAGCAGCGATTGGGTGGGTGAGGCGCCTGCCTTAGAACGCGGCGATTCGAACACCGCGTTCTTCAGTCAAGGTTTGAGGGCGGAGGTAGGCGAAGCGTTTTTCTTCGTTGCTGGCAGTTTATGTAATCTGTTGGGCCGCTTTTAATTTATTCATGGCTTAGTCTTCCGCTTCTGTGAGGGAAGCGCTGAGGCTCTTATGCGAGGCGGGGCGGGAGGATTTGTTGGTCCCGGGCGTTCTTGATCAGGATTGGACGGGGTTTGAAAGGAAGAGGAGGGTGTCAGCTGACGGTGTTTCGGCGGCCGTGCTGGCATGCTCCTCGAGTGACAGCTCCCCTATTAATGAGGGTCATAAGGCGGGTAGCGCAGCTATTAATGGATGTTTAAAGGAGGAGACTCCTATTACCTCCTCTCGGCAGCCTGCTTCCTTGGTTTTGAGGAGAGGGAGGGGCAGATCGCGCACACGCGCTGTAAGAGACGGGCTATTAGGGAGAGGGAAATCTCTTAAAGGAGCATGTTTTATTAAAGGTGAGGAGGGTTTTAACAAAAATACAGCGGCAATGCCACCTAGCGGTGCTTTATATACAGAAAATGTCTCTATTGAACAGGCTGCTACTTTAAATGAAAGTAATGACAAAAGAAATATTTCTATTTTTGGTAAAAAGTTTCACATGGCTCAAAATGTACTGAATATGCCAGGTGAGAGGTCATTATGCCCTATTATTTCTGGTGAGAAGGGTGATTTAATTTTACCTCATAACAAAATTCAAAACGGTGAGGGTTCCTTAGAAATAAGGAAGATGCAACTAAGTTTGCAATCAGTTAATGGGTATCAGTCTTTTGATTTTAATCAGGATAAAGGGAATTTATGCTCTAAGACTGGATTTGTTAAGGATACCGATATATCAAATAAATCTGGGCGGGTTCAAGAAGGTCCAGGTAAATGGGTGTGGGTTCAAGATGGGATGAAAGGGAGTGACATGTCATCAGCAGCGGTTTCGGATGTTCCTGTGTCAGCAAGTTTTGGCAACTTGCAGGCCAACGAGGGGATGATACTGCAAAAGGATGTAAGCAGGTCTAAAGCGTCCTGCATGATTTTGGACAACGAAAGGGAAAATTTTGAAGTGGTTTTCCCATCACCGTTGGACGAACAAAGAATTTCACATTTTAAAAAAGGCTGTTAATTGGAGGGTTTATGATGGTGGGGTGGGGAATGGGGTACAGCCGGGCTGTAGTGGGAAATTCAAGAACGTTCAATTTAAAGACGAGTTGGGGGATGACGACTCAATGGAATTAGAAGAGGGGGAAATTGGGGACGATGATGATGACATATCCCCTGGAGGTTTCAAATCATGCGGGGGGGTCTCTAAAAAACTGTCCAAGGCTCATATTTTGCAGGAAAAAGACACAGAGGATAACTGGATGGACTGCGCAAGACGCAAAGGATACCAAGAAGGGGACAGAAGGAGGAAGATGTCAGTTTGGGACAAACCTTTAAGAGCAGGTGAGAAGCCTTTTAGCGATAGTTGTAATAAATCAATTTTAAAGAAACGGAAAACAGCTGAGGTAATTCTTGAAGATAAAGGTGTGGGGACTGATGTTTGTTATCATTGTGAAAAGACAGTAGTTTTGCGGGAAAAGAATTGTCATCCAATACAATTAAAATAAGGGCGAGTTATCAGAATCAACTAAAGCTAAACACAATAAAGAAGAGGGGGGTAACGAAAAGGAAGAGAATTCGAAATCGGATGGCTTGAAAAGACTTCCTTATATAGGTTTATCTATGCCTCTAAGTTCCCATTTGAGCAAAAATACAAAAGATAAAATCTGGAAAGGGGAATTCATAGACGTATTTAAGCTTCTTCACAGAGAAATTCAATCCAAGGAGGGTTCTAGGGAAGAAGCTTGAGAGCTAGCTAAGAGGCCAAGGGTTCCCACAACTACAGATTCATGGACGTCAGTTTTTCTAATTTTCGCAAGTGTTTATTGCGAAAATGTTTCAGATAGATCGGTGTCTATTTTTAAATATTTAGATACAATAAGAAAGGCCCATACTGAATTTGGGGGTTTCGCCTGGCTTCATTACGATGAAGAATTCAGAGCTAGGCTGGTCCTTATTCCCGAAAAACCCTGGGGAGAAGTGGATAACGAGTTATGGGTCCAGTGGATGTATCCCCAGAGGCCTCCTCCTACTATGCATACAGCGAGCGGGCTCGCAGTTTCACACCGGCCTTTTTTTGGCAAACCCACCTCTGGAGGGGTGGGTAATTGGCCCAAACCACAATCAGCATATTCAGGAGCATGCTGGAATTTTAACAGGGGGTATTGCCAGAAAAATCCCTGCAGGTACAAGCACGAATGTTCTAAATGTGGAGGCAAGCATGCCATTTTGCACTGTTTTGGGGAGCAGTCGAACTGGAGTCATTTTGGGCAAGGCAGAGGGTGAGGAAATTCATTTCAACCTAACTACAAGGGCTCTTACCCCAATTAATATACGGAAGTTATGCTACTGGCTACAATTCTATCCCTTAAGGGACAAAGCAGCCAAGTTAGAATGGGGATTTAAAGAAGGCTTCCCGCTGGGTTATCAGGGACCCCCCTTGCCATAGATTTGCGAAACATTTGAAATTGGCTAGACAATTCCCTCAAGTTATTAAACAAAAGCTGCAGTCATAAATTGCAGAAGGAAGAATGGCAGGTCCATTTTCTATATGGCCACTACCTGATCTTATAGTATCACCCTTAGGAGTTGTACCTAAAAAGACACCAGGTGAATTTCGCATGATTCAGCATTTGTCGTGGCCTCAAGATTTATCGGTTAATGATTTCATAGCCAAGGAAGATACTATCGTTCAATTTGCATCAATTGATGTAGCGCTTGAGCTGGTAAGGAAGGCAGGATCGAATGCTGAATTGGCAAAGTGTGACATTAAGTCTGCTTTTAGATTGTTACCGGTACACCCGCTGGATTTTTCTTTGTTGGGTATTCATTTTGAAGATCAATTTTTTGTAGACAAAGTTTTACCGATGGTATGTGCAGTCTCTTGCAATCTTTTTGAAGAGTTTAGCTCTTTTATTCAATGGTGTTTCATTTTCAGGTCAGGTCATGTTCAAATAACACATTATCTGGATGACTTCCTTTTTATTGGTGCAGCTGGCACTCAGCAATGTAGCAGAGCGCTTCAGTTTTTTAAGTCATTGGCAAAAGATTTAGGTGTTCCTCTAGCAGATGACAAGACGGAAGGCCCTTCAAGTTGTCTGATCTTCCTAGGTATCGAAATAGACACAGTCCAGATGGAGGCAAGACTCCCTGTTAAAAAGGTGAGAGAGAGAGATGGTGGAGATGCTAGAACATGCCAGGCTATCACAGAAGTTAACTCTTTATGAAATGCAACGTCTTCTAGGGCATTTAATCTTTGCTTGCAGGGTCGTGAAAGCTGGTAGATCTTTCTGTAGAAGGTTGGGTTTTGCCATGTCAGGAGTTACCTTGCCTCATCACAGAATTAGAGTTTCAGCCGCCATGAGAGCTGATTTCGAATCTGGATAATGTTTTTGAGGGCCTTCAACGGAGTTACGATTTGGTCTCTTGATGAGTATTTTCTATGGTCAATTCAAATTTTTTCTGACGCGTCAGAAGCCAATGGTTTTGGGCTCTTTTGGGAAGGTAAATGGTGTGCTGAAAGTTGACCTTCAAAGTGGATTTCTGAGAAAAGAAGCATAGCCTTTTTCGAATTTTTCCCTCTGATAGTGGCATTAGCGGTTTGGGGCTAGAAATTGTCCGACAAAACTGTTATTTTTCATGTTGACAACAAAACTGTGGTTGACCTGATAAATGGTCAAAAGGCTAAAGACAGACGCCTTCTTAAACTATTACAAAGATTCATGCTAGGTTGCCTGATGTTCAATATAATTTTTAAGGCTAAACACGTACCAGGAACAGATAATAATATAGCAGATGCATTATCTCGTTCCCGGTGGCTGAGATTCCGTGGTTTGGCGCCCGGAGCAGACCCAGTGAAAACCGGGATTCCACAGGAGGTATGGGATCTAGCAGATTAAAAATACGACATCTTGTAGAGAACTCTCTAGCTCATAGTACAAGATTGGCCTACAAAAGAGCATTGGCTGAATTTTTAGGTTTAGGCGTTTCTTTTAGAGCTAGCAACGAATTAGGTTGGGAAAACTGTAGGAATTACATTCTACGGTTTATAATGTCCAACATAGAACGGAATATTTCTGCCACTACAATTGCTGGCAAACTTGCAGGTCTAGCCTTCTATGGTAAGTGTTTTTGGGGCTACGAACCGTCAGCAGGAGAACTAGGTAGGAGAATTTGACAAGGCTGGGCTAAAATGAGGAAGCGCTGTCAGTTTGTGAGAAAGCCCATATCTTTTAAAATATTAGGCAACATCATTCAAGTTTTACCACAAATTTGCTATTCACAATTTGAATTCTTACTATTCAAACTTTGTATGGTTTGGTTATTTTTTGGAGCCTTCATGATCTCAGAGTTACTGGGTAGAGCAGAATCTGAAGGGCTAAAGGTTTCAAATGTATTAATAACCAAACTATCTTTACGAATTCTGTTGGAAAAATCAAAAACAGATCAGAAGGGAAAAGGAGCTACAGTGGTATTGCGGAAGCTGGGCGGCCCGCTTTGCCCGGTGAAAGCTTGGTTCGATTTTAGATCAGCGAATGGTTCTTTCTTTGCCCATCTTTATTTTCAAACATCAGGACGACTCTTCTTTAAAAGCATCACAGATTTTAGCAGTTTCAAGAAAAGCATTAAGCCTCTTAGGTTATAATTAAGGCTCCCTGTTTTCCGTTTGTACGTATTCTTACAGATAAATACAGACAGAAAACAATGTGTTTTCTGTCTGCATTTATATTTAAAAGTGGATAAATACAGAAAATGTGCTTCTTTCAAGTGACTCTTCGTGCTGTCTTTCATGAATTATAGCCCAACAGCTGAGCAGATAGACAGCATGGGAAATTACAAAACAGGATGAAATTTCTTTAAATAACTGCATGTATCAATATACATTTGTGGCATAGTGCTAATATTTGCCAAATGGATGTAATGTTATGTAATATTTAGCAACTTAAATAGCTAAAACACGACGGACATCAAAGTATGAGTGCGCGTCTGTCATTTAAATAAATACGGAAATGTACAGTTTTACAACTACATTTATACGCAAAACGCAAAATAAATATGGATAAATACAGAGAAAATGGGCAAAAAATAAATATGGATAAATACAGACGGAAATGTTATAAAAATAAATACCATAAAACCGGGAGCCCTAGACTTATAATCCTAATGATTTTGGTACCCATTCCTTCAGAATAGGTGCCACTTCAGAGGCAGCAAGAGGGGTTTTCTCCTTGAAGCAGTTAAAATGTTTAGGCCGCTGGTCTTCCAATTGTTGTTTGAAATATGTTAGAGAGTTAGAGGATTTATAAAAATTTTACTGGGTTTCTAACATTTTTCTCTTTTAGGTAATCTGTTGAGCCCATCTGCGTCCATGGCAAAAGTCTGGATCGTTGGACATTCATTTATAAAATGGGCAGCAAAGCAAGCCGAAAGAAATCATTATGGACAGAACCTTGGCTTTAGCTTTGATGATATTAAGATCGATTGGTGGGGCAAAGGCGGTATGAAATGGGGTCAATTGATGCCATTCTTAAGTGAGCTGCGTTTGTCTAGAAAATGTCCAAACATTTTACTCATTCATTTGGGCGAAAACGATATTGTCCAGCTTTCAGGTCTTGGGCTGCTGATTGCAAAGAAATCAGATTTAGAGCTAATAGTCAGGTCCTGCCCAAATACGAAGCTGATCTTGACTGCTCTAGTGCCCAGAAGGGTTTGGAGGGGAGCTGAGAAATTCACAGCTGTAGACAGAGCCAGACGGAAAGTTAACAGAGAACTTCATCGTTTTTGCAGTATTAATGAGAGAAGTTGGCTGGCTCATGTGAATATAACAAAAGATGACTTTCAATTTTTCCGTCCAGATGAGGTCCATCTTTCATTCATAGCAAATGAATTATATTTGCTAAATATTAAAGAGAAGTTATCTGATATGCTGGGTTTGAATACTTGGTGCTAAAAGGTGGCTGTTCAACGGCAGCTCTTCTCAACTCTTTTTTCAAACCACTGTCTGTTAGCCGGTAGTATTTTTGATTTAACTGTTAAGCGACAGTGTGAACAAAAAATGATTTATGTTGCTCAAATTAAAACCTTTTGTTTTCCTAAGTTGTTTTTTGAATTTTGTATCCTATTCAAATTTGAACATTATCTCAAGTAAAGGCATTGGGGGAGACAGGAAAAACGCCTGTCCAGGGTTTTTTCCTGGTGGCAGATTTGGACGAGATAGAGGCAGGCAGGAAGGGTTGGGGCAGCCAAGTAGCTTAGGACAGAGGGAAAACAGATGACCGAGTAATGAGGCAGGAGGTAGGCAGGTGGCGAAACAAAGGGGTTGGGGAGGAGGTTCAATATAAGGGAAAAGTTTGTGGGGAATCAATTAGGGGCGGGGGTGTTATACTTGATTTGTATTAGTTATTCCTTATCAAAGTTATTATAAAATTACGTAAGCTGCATGCCTGTTGTAAATAAAGCGACCTTTTACCTCATGCAGTCTTTGGTGTACTCATTGCCCGGTGGGGGCTCCTGGGGGTGGCATTCAAAGAATGTCCACCCCCGGGCAGCTTCGGGCTGATGGTACGGTCCAGGCAGCAGCGATTGGGCGGGTGAGGCGCCTGCCTTAGAACGCGGCGATTCGAAGGCCGCGTTCTTCAATCAAGGTTTGAGGGCGGAGGTAGGTGAAGCGTTTTTCTTCGTTGCCCCTCCCACTCTCCCTTTAGGTTGGTTAACTTTAGCTTTGCAATTAGTTAGGTAGTTTTTTAAGAATTGTTTAATGTTTTTTAATAGTTGCTTGAACAGGCAGATTTGGACGAGATTGAGGCAGGCAGGAAGGGTTGGGGCAGTCAAAGTAGCTTAGGACAGAGGGAAAACAGATGACCGAGTGATGAGGCAGGAGATAGGCAGGTGGCGAAACAAAGGGGTTGGGGAGGAGGTTCAATATGGGGAAAAGTTCATGGGGAATCAATTAGGGGCGGCGGGGGGTGTTAGACTTGATTTGTATTAGTTAGGCCTTGTAAAATGACGTAAGCTGCATGCCTGTTGCAAATAAAGCAACCTTTTACCCAATGTGGTCTTTGATGTACTCATTGCCCGAAGCTTCTCATTCTCACCCCATTTGCTTCTGTGCTCTGTAGCATTTACATATTTGCTGAAGCCCCACTAGGGTAAGCACAGTGCGCATTCCGAAGAAGGCACTTTGTTTAAGTGCAAAATATCAATAAGTTGTCTGCCTCAAACTGACAAACTTACATCCAGACCCTTCACAATGCACCCTCCCATCTATTTCTGAATGTGCAACAGACCAGAGGTGAAAAAATAACAACAAGGAAATGAAGACATATTTTATAATGTAAAACTAAAAAATATGAAACATAACAAAGAATTTCTAGATCCTTCTTTTCTTGCAGAAAAAACCAGTCCATCAAAGTTACCGTTACACTTGAATATATTCAGTCTGAACAAAACTGTAAATTATATATCAGCCACTAGATGGCAGGCACACATAAGTAAACCAGCGTCGATAATCTCAAAGTGTATTCGTGCCTGTTTGTTTCTGTGTGTCGTGCAAGAGTTTGCGTGTCTTTTCATGTCGGAATGTGCGTGCGTGTGAACACGAGAGAATGTGCCTGGTGGCATTGATGTCTCTCTGCTTGATATCTTCCACCACATATATAGAGAAAACAATGCAATCCAACAAACATGTATACATGTCCTCATTAACATTTAAGGTCTCAGCATATGCGGAGGTCTAGGGTTTGTCATGGAGGCAGTGGTCGAAGTGCATTAAAAATAAAGGCTTCCGGTTTTCCGTTTTTACTGATTTTTACAGATAAATACAGACGGAAAACAATGGGTTTCCTGTCTGTATTTATTTTTAAAAGCGGAAAAATACTGAAATAGTGCTTCTTTTGAGAGGCTCTCCATGCTGTCTTTCATGAATTCCAGACAACAGCTGAGCAGATAGCCAGCATGGAGAGTTAAAACAGGCATATGCTAACATATATTTGTAGTATAACGCTAATATGTACCTGTGAGTGTAGTCTTTTGTTATAAGTGGCTGCTTAATTTGCTAAAACGTGGCAGGCATCCATGTATGAGTGCACGTCCAAGAGTTAAATAAACGTGGAAATATACCATTTTACAGCGCCAATTATTCTCAGAACACAAAATAAATATGGATACATACCAATAAGATGGCTAAAAAATAAATATGGATGAATACAGACAGAAATGTTAAAAAAATAAAAACCATAAATCAGGAGCCCTAATTAAAAAACAGTATGGGAGATGTGATCCTGAGTGCAATGAGGCGGGGTCAGTGGTGAGGCGGGGTCAGTGGTGGGGCGGGGTCAAAGGCGTGGCTAAAAAGAACAAAATATTCTGTAACTTTTTTGTTCGTCTTTAACCTTCAAGTAACTGCTTATAAACAGCCGAGCTCCGTGCAGGTAACAGCGGTGAGTCGGTGGGGCTGGGTGGGGGGAGATTTCGATGGATGATGCAGAGGGAAAATTAAATAAATAATTAGTTTTCCCTCGGCATCGTCCGTCGGAATCCCCCCCACCCGGCCCCACTGCCCCACCGCTGTTACCTGCACGGACCACGGCTGCTTATAAAATAACACCTCTTAAATAAAAAATAAATGCAAGTTAAACGACTCAGTGAGAGATGCACTATTTTACATTGCGAAAACTCTAGTGGTTAATGGGATCAATGCAGATATCACTGTGTGTAATCAGAGAGCCGCAGAGTTCTGGGTGGTGCATTGAGGAATAGCAACTTGGGAGATTTTAGTGTTATGAGGTCCCAGCCTGCGGCAGAAACATTGTGAATATGTGCAGAATTACACACAGTATAAGATAGGCTGCCACAAAGTGCACAAAAATATTTTGGTTTAAGATGAAAAAATAGTGCTTCCTAAATATAGATCTGAGTAATATGTAGCGTGTACCTACTGCAACCTTTTTTCTAAGTGTCCCTTAAAGCACATACTCCACAGATCATCACGTCACCTTGCAATATCTAACAAAAAGAATACTCTTCAAGTGACTACATCAATTAAAGCTAATACCATCTCCCAAGCAGCTTTTGCATTTGCAAATTAACCAAATGTGCACATTTACATTTCTTTTACGCAGCAGACACCGTGGCAAGAAGGCTTGTTTCTTCTTTAGCTGTCTGCCCCTCCTGTGGTTCACAGCACGGAAGAGCCTTGACCCTTCCACTTCAGCTGATACAGCCTAAATATCAGAATTAACCATACAGGGACGTTTGATTTTTAACATAAAGTAGGAGAACTGTTGTGTCAAATAAAAAAAGTATGGTCATGCCATTCCCCTAGGATCCTACCCACTTCGGCCTCTGCTTGGAGGGCATGTCAGGTTTTCAGGCTTCAGTAGAACTGTTGGAATAAAAATGCTTTAGCCGTGTTGTTTATGCATTGTACGTCTTAAGTTAGCATTCGCGGGGAAACGACCTTTACATCGCGGTCATTACACCGCGATGCCATTACAACGCGGTCGTTACAACGACCGCGTTGTTACCACGCAATGCCATTACTACGCAAGTCATTACATCGACTTGCAGTAGATGGCGCGCTAACATTAGGAATAGTATAGTTTACTATTCCAACACCTTCCCTACTGTTGTGTAGGCTGGAGTTGGAATAGTAAACTATACATTTCTAATGTCAGCGCGCCATCTACTGCAAGTCGATGTAATGACTTGCGTAGTAATGGCATTAGAAACACACAACTCGGACAGTGGACCAACCAGAAACACTTGTGGCACCAATCACAAAAAAATTCACCAATGAAATCTAAGTCTTGGACTATCTTGTGTGCAAGCTTCTAAAAGTGCCCCCTGTCCAAGAGCATCTCCCTTCCCACCCAGGGGCAATTGTACATATAAACTAGATCAGAGCTGCACCACTTTAAAGTGAACAAGTCCATACAAATAGTTATTGCTCAGTAAAGCGCAAATTGAGACAATTTCTTCTGTATTATTTCGTTCTTAAAAAGCAACAGCCAACGCGTTTCGTCCTGTAGCGTAGGACTTCTTCAGGGCTGTAAGTTAAAAACATATAGATATGACATTTACAATACATAAACTATACAACACATACAACATTAATATATACACATATATAACGTGTTTAAAAAATCGAATCAACCACATAAATACAAAAACTGTTCACATAAAAAAGACACATATCAAACATTGATGTAAGACCATACCCAAAGTCTAACACGTATACAAAGAAAACATTAATCAGACAATCCTAATACAAAAACCAAAAGCACATAGCCAAACATTATTAACATATATTCAATTGTGACAGAACAGAGAGAAGAGAAAATAGACCGCAGCGAGAAAAATTAAACTAAGCCAAAAATAATGTGACCAAAGAAGAATCCAGAATGAAAACCCCAGTGGAATCCTGTGTAAATGTCAACAGAAACGTCTTTATCTAGATCATATACACTGGGTCTAAATCGCCGCAATAATCATGACCATTGCGAGTCACGCATAGGTAAAACAAATATAAATCACAGTATGTCAATAGTGAAACCTTTTGCAGTCACGACTTAAATCAGGTTAAAGTCAACATTCGGATTAATAGAGTGCACCACATTTGGAGTGCGCTAATAACATGAAAATTAAGTACATCATCTTAACGCAAACCAAGAACCAAAGATGTGCCCAGTGGCCCAAGTGAGAAACTACGCTCATCTGTGTCAAAACCAATGTTCTCTCTAATTTTTTTCCTCTGTGTGCGGCAGTGTAAGGTCTCTGTGCGCTGCAGCCAATGCAATGTGCGCCACGAACCGGACCGCACATATGGGTGCAGCGACAAATATCAGTGCAAACATCACTCCAAACTTTTGCTTAAAAAATTAAAATACGGTGCATTCCACACATACAGCGCCACAAGATGGCTCTTAAGGCAGGTTTGCAATTTACATACACACACCATGACATGAATTGGTTACACAGGCAAGTACACTTCGGCTTTAGAAAAGCACAGGACTCCAACGGTGGTACCAATATAAGATTTCACTAAAGATTCTCAACTAGAGCTCTGTTCATAGGGTGGGGAAATGTCGGGAGCCTATACAAGATTGCATACCTGGGGATACATGCAGGGGGGCACATGTTATGCCCCCCTGTGTGCATGCACCCCAAGTTCCTGCAGGGCATGGACGTGGCAGTCCATGCTCTGCAGGAACTTGCTTTGGCGTTCCCATTTCGGTGCCTTTTTTTTAGGTACCGCCGTGGGACAGCCGGGCACTTTCAGATCTGCATGGTGCACATTCTTTGCAGCAGGCATATTAACCCTCTGCGCTACCTTAAAACTTCCACTAGAGAAAACTCAGAGTTATCTTGACATATTTATTATTGCATGAAAATTGCTGGAGTCAAGGAACATCGCAGCAGGTGCTATTAAAACAATAATATACCTACAAACACGGCGTTCCCCCCATCGACCCCCCGAAGTCCCCTCCCGGTACAGTGGCACCGGTCACACCCCCCCCTAGAGCCGGCACTGGCCCGCGGCTGAGCCCTATTAACCAAAGAAATGCAGCAAGTCTACCAGGGACATCTTAAGGATTTTGGGGGCCCTGGGCCAAACCTATTTTGGGGGCCCCGTTCAGAACAAGTTTGAATTTATGATTTCATTTCAGCTCTTTCTTGCCCTCTTAGGCCAGGTCACTGACAGTGCACAGGCGCAATTGTCCGAATTCTAAATGTCTTTACATCTAATGTTCAGGGATAGTGATGTGTGTTATCAATATTGAACACATCAGCAGTTCACTAATATTACTGCAAATATTATCTGTGACACACTCCCATTTCTCATATGTTTGGTCCTATTGCGATCTAAAAGAAACCTTTTTATGGATGTTGCATGAAAAATAAACATTTCTCTGCAGAATGGCTATAATAGACTCTCACACATCACCACCTTAAAAATAAATTAAGGGATAATGGTATTCAAAACAATCGGTTTTGTAATTATTCAAGGTCATCATGGCAAGACTATCAGGAGGCTCCCCTTAAAGGCTGGGGCCCTGGGCCAGTGCCCACTTTGGCCATGCCTTAAATTGTCTCTGAAGTCTCAGCCCTGCCAAGTACCACGCATCAGGCGTTAGACTAACGCATTTCAGTGTGGTGGTCCGCATCACTGCACTGAAATGCAAAGTCACGCATAATTGCGGGTCCTCAGGAGCGCTAGTAATCATGCACTAATACTGACTGATTGATTTTCACTGACTAACTGTAACTCCTGTGCTTATTTTAACTGACTGACTAACTCCTGTGCGCTTATTTCAGTTTTCTACTTACTGCTCCCTCCAAGCAAAACAAAGCTGAGTCAGAATTGTAACTTTCACTAGATGCGGGTGGGGCTAGGCAGTGGGTGTGCGTTCACATGAGCGAGGCAAGAGGGGGCAGAGCCATAGTGTCTGAAGGCTGGAGTAGGCCCGTCGACGCCCTGACCAAGCGGTGCAGACCTGGTGGTAAGTTCTGAGTGACTGAGGGGGTATTTCGGGGAATGATACGGGATCATGTTCATGTGCGCTGGGCAAGTATGACTTGATGGAATGGTGGAGCCGCCTATCGCCGTGGAGTCAAGTGTGCGACATACAGGTTGAATATGTGACTGCTAACCGTGCGCCTACTTCGCCTGTTTCACACCGTGTCTGCTAGGCCTCTTGTGGATTAGAATATTTGCTTTCTACGGGAGGGCAAGTTGGCATATAATTGACAGAGCCGAGCTGGACATCCTGGATGGGTGTATGGTTTCCACATTGAGAAACATACCGGCCGTTTGTACAGTTTTCTTGAGAGGCCAAAGTTTGTCCCCGTACAGCTGCTACTGAGCCATAGAATCATGCTTGGGCCGGCGTTTGCCAAGGGAGTTGTTACGGTGAAGCGGCCCGTACCAATTCCTGCTCCTCAAGAGTCGCCTCGCAAAATAAGTAGTGCCTCGGTGAGGCATTTCTCTCACTGCTTCAAAATGTACTTTCAATTATTAATAGCACCAGCGTGCAGCCCCCTGGTGCCAGTCCAATTAATTTCAGCACCAGCGCGTTAAGTCAGCAGAGCCGCCGGCCTGGTCAGTGCCAGTGGTGTGTAGTTCTGTGACAGCCTGTGGCTGCAGGGCTGTATTGGTTACATCATTTTTTAACAGTACGATCAGGTTAGTGCCCTTCCAATTTTGGGGGCTTGATTAGGGCGCAACTAGACCTGAACTTCTGGGGGCTAACACTCCCAGCCAGAGGTTAGATTTACTGCTCCCACTCCAAAGTAAGTACAAATTGGGAAAGTGTTGGACTTTGAAGAGGTTAGATTTACTGTTTCCACTGTAGCATAAGCAAAAGTAGGGAACGTTTTGGAGTTTAAAGGGTTTAGATTTACTATTAGCAGCTTGTAATTTTTTATGAAAATATATAAATATCGAACAAAATAAAAAATTAAACATTTATAACAAACCATATATTCATTAAATTTTTAATCAAATTAAATTACATTTTATAATATACTTTTTATATGAAAAATAAATTAATATAAAAATGGTAAATATTTAAAATATATGCAGTTCCTTCATTACTACCAAAAAACCAACACAAACAACCACTAACAAACAATTAAAATGAGTAAAACAAATATAAACATGAAACATTAATATTCAAATAATTATATCATAAAACACAAAAATTAAAACAATTAATAAAAATAACATTCTTTTAAACTAATCAGTCAACAATTAATTAAAAAACAAAGGGGCCCATTACGATGGCGGGCGGAAGCACTACCGCCGTGCTGGCGGATGCAAAAACCACCAGTTACCGCCGGCACGCAGCAGTCCACACGCCCGCCCAATTACGATGCGAAAAGCAGGCCAAACACCGCCGGCAAGCCAGCAACACCGTCCGCCATCAAAGTGCGCCCGCACACGTAGCGGCGCAGCACAACTGACACACACCGTCCGACGAAACACGTCCCGCCCGGCGCATAAATTACGATGCCGCAAACAAACGGCTCCCACGGCAAAGAGACACCGCACGTGAAAGAGAGGCGGAAACACGGACGCAGAGCACGGACAACGAAGAAGCGGCACCCCGGGCATGAATCCAGCACTGCAGGCCCTTCCCATGCTTCTGCTGATGCACCACCAAGGACGCAACGTACCGCGGAGACGCAGGTAGGCACACACACAACAAGTGCACGCAAACAGCGCACACAGTGCAAGGGCGGAAAAGCGGACAACCCCCACCAGCGCGTGCACACTACACATCCACCATTGCATCCACATATGACACACAGGCCAAATCCTAACATCGCGGAACACATGTGTACACACCACCTGGGACTAGGAACCAACCACCCCGTCACGGCCCCAAAGCGCCGATGACGCCGCCACACATGCGCACAACGCAGAGGCCAACCGCAGCGCCATGCATGCGTCGCACACAGACACAGGGACACAACCAAGCAGCACACACATCAGCCCCACCCCGAACGCACATGACACGTGACAGGCCGGCCACAGACATGTCCCAACGCCCAATTCACGGACAACACCCAACGCCACACAACCGACGCACACATGTCAGTTAAGTCACGCAACAGCAGGACACACCCCAGTGTAACAAACATGGCGAAGCACACAGCGGCGGCAACACCAACTAGGAGAAGCAGGGCCCTTCGGGAAGAGGAACGCCAGTACCACACTGAAAAACCCATACCACCCTGCACATATGAACAAGACACATGAAACGGAACACCAAAGAGCCCGGGGACCGACAACAGGTGGCCCAAGAATTACATCCACACACAAGGCCCAACGCAGAGCGGAAAGGCAGCCTGCCGCCCACACAAGGGAGAGCAGACAGCACTGAATGACCTTCCATTCCAACACCGAAACCACAGCCCTACGACAGAAGCCGGTGAATACAGCCATTGTCCAAGAATAGACCAACACAGGCATGCCGAGGAGACCGACCACACGGCAGATAGCGCATATCACAGAAGCACACAACGGACGGGGAAGAAAGAAGAAAACACTCCCCCATGTCGGCCACATGCAAGTTAATTGGAAGGAGTCACACAGCACCGACCTTGAACTGTCTGAGAAGCATGTGGGAAGAGGGCCCGTGTCCTCCAAACAAGCCAACAGAACACAAGTCCTGTCTCCCCACGACTACACAGAGCTCACAGCAACCCCGGAGCGTGCACATTGCAGACTGCACACACAGCCGGAGCACGCCACCTCTACGAACCGCTGCGAAATGGCAACCGCAACACACCTACCCAACTACGCCGAAGAGCTCAAGCTGTACCAAACCAGCACGATACATACATTGGGATGCGATCTCCTGTCCCTGCTGAACGTAAGTTACCGACTGACTTACCGCATCACATTGTTCAGCTGCGTCATGCCCGTCTTCTACTGTCGGAGGTGTCCCTACCAGCATCCCGTCGAGATATGCCTCTCCAACCCGGCATGTCTGAAGGCGGACCTGCTACCACTACTCCTCCCTCTGGACGCACACGACAGGGCCTGCTCTGCCTATGGGGGCATGGCGTATGTGGCCAACATCGCACGCGCACTGAAATGGAACCACTGTGCCTCCACACGACGGATCATCGAGAACAGCTACATCGAATGTCACCCAGCATGCCCCATCATGGTCCTCCAAGGGACAACCTACGAACAACACCTTGACAGCCACCATCCGCTTCATTGGCTGGCAAACATGTACACCACCAATGACAAGGAAGCCCTGCTGGACGGCATCGCATACCTGTCAACCTGTAAATACGTCGGACCACAACGCAGGTTCCCCGAGTGACCTATGAAGTCCAACCCCGCACCCATGCTCAGCTTCCGCACGGACTGGCCAGTCACCACCACAACAGCCATACCAAACGACCGGCAACTGTAACCACACCATCAACGACATCGCCATGACATCGGATATGACCGGGACATGCACACTGTTCCCCATCACATCCAGGAACACCGCATGCATCGTGGGAGGCAGTGGCATGGGCTCTGTGCATCGCACCCACATGGACGGAACTGCACGAACAACCAGGACACGACATGGATCCAGCGCCCATGGACACACACACCGCTCAGTGGACATGAATAGGTCGCCTGGAGTCTGTGGGTGCTGCACCCCTCCCACCCCCGCCCCGGGAATCCCATACCAGGACCTTTGCATGGACGACAAGTGCATACAACAACAACACGACCCCAGTGACTGTGACATGTCCAGTAACCACCACAGTGCAACAACAAGTGGCACGCCGCTGCATGCACGCAAGCACATGCCCTGATGTCATCTCACATGCACGCGTGCATGAGGAACAACCGCAGCAAACCTGTCACATGGAACTGAGATGGACTGTGCCCATGATGCCGAGCGGTCTGGTAGGCTACATGTATACCGTCTGTGTCAAAGTCCGCAGCTCCGCAGCCATACGTAAATGTACATTAGCACAGCCTTGGCCAAGCAGATGTAACCCCACACCCTATCCCATTTGTAATCATGCTCAGTATATCCTCAACATGTATCCCGCTGCCAGTAGTGTCCACTATACTGCATCACAGAGGACAGAAGACTCAATATAATGTTTGAAACCAGAACTGTCTCCGCTGACTCATTTCACAAGTACGAATGAGAGAGGATGAGAGTATGTGAAGTACACGGCAGTCGTGACATGACCATGTAGTCCACTGGTATTGGATGTCAACGCAAATGAGTAGCACTACTGTGGAAGACACACATGTGTCGTGTGAAGTCGTATGGACGCAGTGCTCAGGTGGGTGGGTGCGACGGGTAGATGCGCACATGCCAAGTTGGAGCACGCCGTGTTGGGAGGGGTCATGAACAGTACACCACCGCTTCCCTGGGCATTGTGAGAGGACACCTGTCGGGGGGAGTGAACACGTGTGTGCACAGCAGCCGGGCACACGTACAAAGCGGTACCAGGCGCACCGAATGCCCACCCTCTGTGGACAAGCTGGATCCTGTTGTGCGCCCGCCATGCCCCTTGACAAGGCACACACAGCCCCAGTCGACCAGGTGTAACCCCAACATAGTCAATCCACACAGGCGATACAGGGCACGGGATGGCAGTGGAGCATGGTGTGTGAGAGGTCTCCTCGCGCTCCTCCTGGTCATATCACGCAGGCAATAGAACCTCAACGTCCAGCATGGCAAAAAGTCAAATGGAAGTGTAGGGGGACGCACCACAGCACGAGCAGCACTGACGTCACGGGAGGTGGCTCACACCATCCCATCCATTGCCCATCATACCAACCACGCCACATGCCATTGCGACTAAGTGCAAGCGCGTGCGCCACCACCCCTGAGCCCTCCCCAGAGAGGCCAAAGAGTGAATGTGTGGGCCATCAGCCACAGACGGACGCGGCATGGCCGCAAGGGCAGCCACAGCCACTGGGTGTCGCAGGTGGCGGATCCGGAAGGCGAAGACTGTGATGCATAGTCCATGCAGGCCGGGTCTCCATTTGGGGCACCACGCAGGTGGACGGCGTCCCGCCACACATCATACCCTGAGACAGCCCACTCGTGCAACTGGACCCACACATGCACTCCTTGCCCTCTCTGGTGCGAGCTTGGGGCTGCCTGTGCAAGCGCTAGCCTCGCAGGTGAGCATGCATATTGGGGGGCGAGGGGAGGACATGAGGGCTGGGGCGAAGATGACTGTATCACTGTCAGTTAGTACAAGGGATGACCCAGATGTGGAAAGGAAGAGACGTGTCCCGTGTGTACTGCAACTAGTCGCCAATCCAACTACCCCCATGTCCGGAATGTAAGCCCGCACCTAGGCCCGCCCATCCGCCACATCGAACATACCACCAGCACGACAACCTTCCCATTCGAAACACTGACTGGGGGTGGCGACCAGTGAACAATCATGTGTAGCCTACCCACGCGTACATGTGGGCCCTCCATGATCCATGTCACCTGCGGCAAAGACATGACATGCGCAATGAGGGAAGTGAGGAGAGCTGTCCGCCCCACGCGCAGAAGGTGCATCAGCTCCACAGACCCAGCAGCGAGTCCAGCAGGGGTCACATGTGCAGGGGCAGCTGTGCCTGGTGTGAAGGCACATGCATATGGACAGCACATCGACCAATGTGTAGTCTGCCCACATCCACAGTCCATCATCATGCGGACATAGGAATTGAACACAGGGCAACACATCTTAGCTGGTGCACCCACCGTGACCAACAATGCGCAATCATCGACGTACCCGCCCTGTGCATGGCCCCCACCCAACGGAGGCACATCCAGTGCCACCATCCCACACACACAAGCCTTCCACGGAACATGCTGTGTCCAATGGTCAGTACAGAGTCAGCGCCCATCTGGTGGATCCTGAACAGGAGACACATGCACACACATGCCAGCTCCCACTATGTACGACTGCCACCTGGCACGTGCAATGTAACCTCTCACCTGTGACGTGTGACTGCAAGCACACAGCCGTCTTGGCATGGGGCTGTCAATGTGGACACCAGTCAATGTTTCGGGAGGTGTGATCCGTACAGTGCTGTACATAGGGTGCAGTGCTGACACCTACTACTGTCTCATATCCCCTCGTGCCACAGGTCCCACTTGTATTGGCCGCTCAGCCCGTGCCCACATCGTCGTCGTCGTGTGCCATACTCATCCAGCCTCGGAAGCAGTACCATGCTCAGCAGACACTCATGTTGCCGTGGCGTTGCCGCTTGACGAATATACAGTCAGTCCCCATAAGCACGCCCCGCAAGTCATTGGGGCCTAGATCCCCATGTGCATGCACATGGCAGTGGTATGTCTCACTTGCCATTGCCATTGTTGGGAGACCTGTGTAAGTGTATTGTGGCCGTGCCGTCCCAGCTTGACAGCTGGGCTGTGGCCCATGTGCTTGCTCAGTCATGTCAGTGATGTGTATGCGAAATTGCTATGTGCCGTGTTGCTTTGACATGTGTCCTCTGCCATTTAACCCAGGCGGAGACCGAACATTGACCGCCCATACCAATTGCTGGCGGACATGGACGATACAGAGGTAATCAGGAAGTTTCGGCTGGACAGGCCAACTCTGCATCGACTGTGTGCCATGTTAGAGCCCCATCTCCGTCCCCGCAGGGTGTATCCGACTGCTGTCACCCCCACGGCTAAGGTGATGGCCGCCATGCATTTCTTCGCCACTGGGTCATTCCAGCACACAGTGGGCAGTGGAGGAGGGATGTCCCAGCCCATGTTCAGCAAGGTGCTGAGGGATGTACTGGCAGCCATGATGCTGTACCGGAACAGGTACATCAGCTTCCCCAGGGCTCGTGAATTGGCGGCAGTGAAGGGTGCATTCTATGCCCTTGGCAGAATCCCACACGTCGTGGGAGCCATTGACTGCACTCATGTTGGCCTTGTTCCACCACAGGCCACTGAGCACCTGTACCGCAACAGGAAGCACACGCACTCCCTGAATGTGCAAGTGGTGTGCCTTGCGGACATGGTGATCACCCACGTGTGTGCAAAGTTTCCAGGCTCGGCCCATGACGCACACATAATGCGCAACAGCATCTTGCCACGACTGATGGCCAATCTGCAACAGGATCGTGGCTGTATTGTCGGTGAGTATGTGGAGTGGTGTAGCGTGCTGGTTGTGCGATGCTGTCCCCTGTCCAGTTGGAATAGCAACGGTTCTCTGTGTCCCTCACACCCAGGTGACTCTGCGTATCCGAATGGGGCATGGCTGCTCAGTCCATTGAGGAATCCTCGCACCCCAGCAGACGATCGATACAATGAGGCACATGGGAGGACCAGACGTGTGGTCGAGCGTACCTTTGGCCTCCTCAAGTCCAGGTTCAGGTGCCTGGACCGCACCGGGGGTGCACTGGCATACTCCCCACAGAAGGTGTGCCAGATAGTGGTGGCGTGCTGCATGCTGCACAATCTGGCCATTCGGAAGCAGATCCCCCTCATTGTGGATGACGGAGATCAACCAGGGCCCCAGCCCGCAGACCAGGACAGCTCGAGTGAGGTGGACAGCGGAGAGGAGGAAGCTGGGAATGTGCGGCAGCAGCTCATCGCCCGCTACTTCACTTGACGGTGAGTGTCCATGTACGACGGATGATGTGTCTGTATCTATGCAGGTGTGTGTGTGCTGTGTCAGGGTGGCCGTATGTTCACTGCGTGCAGTGTGTCAACGCTCCATGGCCAGGGTAGTATGCCACTGTTGGTGACTGTGGCATTGTGCCCTATTGCTCTGTGCGATGTGTGTACATTGCTTGTAGTTGTTGACATGTACTGTGTGATGGGTGTGTGACAAACTCATTGAATGTGCTCCTGTTCTGTCTCCCACCCCTAGGTCCCTACAGGCCCTCCGGATTCCATTGCCATGCCACGCATCAGGTGCCTTTCCGCCCAAGGTGGCCGTTGTATTCCGTACAATAAAGACACAGGGCACAAACAGCAGTTAGTGAAAAAGGTGCATTTATTACAAACTGTGACATGTGATTGTGTGTAAGGTGATGACAAAAGTGGTGCGTGCAGTGACAATGAGCTGTCGGTCATGGCTGCGTGATGATCAGGGTGTACCCACTGGTTCTATGTCCATAGTCCAACACACACATGCCATCCAGATGGCTGTGTGGAGTGGGATCGTAGAGCAAGTCAATGCAGTGGCTGGTCAAGGAAGGCTGGCGGAAGGCTGGCTGGCTGCCTCACTTGCGACTGGAGCGTGCGAAGTCCTCCCGGGAGATCTGTTTCCTCTTCGGACGGCCCCTTCCACGTTTGGGAGGGGGTGTGTGGTGGCGACCTGCTGGTGGTGGGTGAGGTGTGCTCACTGGCTGTGGACGCAGGGGAAGTGGACACTGCTGCCCGAGCCTGCGCCCTAGCAGGTGGTGGCGGAGGTGGTGTTGCTGGCCTTGCCTGTGACCCCACCGCCACCACCAGCTGGCCCATGAGGTCCACGAGTTGGTCCATACGGGACACGAATTGGCCCATATGGGCGTCCATGGACCTCAGCACCCCCAGCACCTCCCGCGTGTCAGTAGCAGACCTGGCCCATTGTCCTTGGGCCTCTTCATAGGCCCCAAGGACTCTGGCCATTTGAGGCAGGGCATGGCTCCCAGGGGAGGCTGGCGTTTCCCTGACCCTGCTCCTCCTACCAGTCCTGCTGCCACCGGCCTGCCCACTAGCCACATTGCTCACCACGGTCCTCGCTGTGGCTCCCAGGGTGGATCCAGTCGGCCGGGCCACCACCTGCGCTGGGGCTGGTGCCAGCGAAGACGTGGTGGTGGTGGAGGCGGTGGTGGTCGGTGCGGCGATGGTGGCGGTTGCGGCAGTGGTAGTGGCCGCAATGACCGTGGGTGTGGCCGCAACGACAGTGGCAGCAGGGGACTGGGACTGTTCAGCATCCCTGGATGATGGGTTGGTGGGTAGGAGGGGTCCTGGGGAGCGGCTGGGCCCTGCCACGCCAGATGGGCCAGCTTGGTGGTCCGTGTCCGAAGAGGTGGACAGATCCTCCAGATCCGTGTGTCCTCGTTGGGGGCTTGTAGGCTGGCTGTGCTGGCTGCTGTCTCCATCCCCAGCGTCCAGCAGTTCGTCACCTGTGGAGAGAATGAGATTTGTTATTGTGTTGCACCTGGCGAAGTATGTATTAGTCGTCTGACATTGGCAGTTCGTGCAATCTCGTACATGGGTTTCCCGGAGGCGAGTGTGTGGCTGTGGCATCTGTAGGTGTGTGTGCTAGGCAATGGGACTGTGTGCTGTGCACATGTGGCATGGGACGGATTGGCCATGCCGATGGGTGTGTTGCTTTGCCCCTACTCATTGTGACTCTGGTGTATGCGGGCTCCTGGCCCATCCTGGGTCTGGTTTGTACTTTGCTTTTGGAGTTCAAATGGAACGCTTAGGAACGCATTTGGCAACATGGGGGCCATGCCCCAGATTCGCATTTGGGAGGGAATATGCTTTTGGGGTTCAAATGGAACGCTTAGGAACGCATATGGCAACATGGGGGCCATGCCCCAGATTCGCATTTGGGAGGGAATATGCTTTTGGGGTTCAAATGGAACGCTTAGGAACGCATTTGGCAACATGGGGGCCATGCCCCAGATTCGCATTTGGGAGGGAATATGCTTTTGGGGTTCAAATGGAACGCTTAGGAACGCATATGGCAACATGGGGGCCATGCCCCAGATTCGCATTTGGGAGGGAATATGCTTTTGGGGTTCAAATGGAACGCTTAGGAACGCATATGGCAACATGGGGGCCATGCCCCAGATTCGCATTTGGGAGGGAATATGCTTTTGGGGTTCAAATGGAACGCTTAGGAACGCATATGGCAACATGGGGGCCATGCCCCAGATTCGCATTTGGGAGGGTATATGCTTTTGGGGTACATGCTGTGAGCCATGGGTGCCGAACGTGACATGTGTTGTGGCAGCATGACAGTGCATGGTCTGAGGTGTGTGCATGCCTGACATGCCCTGCATATTTGCTGTCTGTTGTGGTTACTGGACATGGCATTGGACGCATCGTTATGAGTGAGTGATAGTTGTGTGCCAGCCAACGTATTGCAGTTGTCCCATCTCCTTGGTGTGCGTGCTGCCCTGTGCCATGTGCATCACTGCAGTGCTCGGGGGGTGTGGCCCATGTTGTGTGTTGTTGCTCACAGTGTGTCGTGCGCTTAATTGACTTCTGGCACATGGTTGGTCATGGGCATGTGTCTTAGCGTGACTGCTGTATGTGTGGCAGCTGTGCGGATGACATGCCTTTCATGAGACTGGGGCTGACGGATGGGATGGATGGTATGTTGTATGTGCATGGTGTGTCTGTGTGTTTGATGGGTTCAGTGGTGTTCGTGTGCATTTCTGTTGTTCCGCTCTGTTGCGTCTAGTGTTGTTTGTCTTACATAGGCGTAGTTGTGGGGTGTGTGGTTGACAGGCAGTAGGGGCTACATGGACAGGACTTCAATGGTGTTTCGGTTGTGTGTGATGAGTTGCACAGTGGCTGCCGTGTGGGACTATATTCAGTGTGGCTTGTGCATGCAGACGTGGCTCCTTGGGTGTTGCTATGTCTGTGATGGGTCATGTGGGGTGTGAGTCTGCTGTTCATGTCCGTGTGCACATTGTTCACTTGTTCGTGACGGTGGGCGGTGCTGCGTGTTCGTGTGCTACGTGACATGTCCCATGTGTTGGTGGTGTTATGGTCCTCATGCCTCCAGTAATCCAGCCCTGTCCAGTTTCCCACCTGCAAGTTGTTCGTGCGTGCACTGTACTGGATGCCACATGGCTCTTAGCGGGGGTGCTCCATGTTGCAGGTCTGTGGGGGTGGGGGAGTGTAGTGGGTCGTGGGGGTGGCTGTACACCCACTGACACCGATTGCTGTGGACCGTGATGTCTGCCTTTCGGCTGTCGTTGTGCACTGCGGTGGCTGACACGTGGGTGTGGGGTGTGGGGGATGCTCCTCCTTGCTGTGCTGTGGGACTGGGGACTGGTGTGTGTTGTACTTGGGCTGTCCACCGTCCCACCCACTGCACTTTGTGTTCCTGCCACTTACCTGTTACTTGTCGGTTGGTGCAGCTGTGCCTGACACATGGGTGTGGGGAGTGCTCCACCTTGCTGGTCTGTGGGAGTGGGGGCCTGGTGGGTGTTGTACTTCAGCTGTCCCCCTCCGACCCACTGCACTTTGTGTTCCTGCCACTTACCTGTTACTTGTCGGTTGGTGCAGCTGTGCCTGACACATGGGTGTGGGGAGTGCTCCACCTTGCTGGTCTGTGGGAGTGGGGGCCTGGTGGGTGTTGTACTTCAGCTGTCCCCCTCCGACCCACTGCACTTTGTGTTCCTGCCACTTACCTGTTACTTGTCGGTTAGTGCAGCTGTGGCGGACACATGGGTGTGGTGGGTGCTCGTTGTGGCGCTTCTGGCATATTTGGGGACCTGTTGGTGGTTACGTGGCTGGCTTAGTGTACACATGTCCCCACGCATCTTACAGTTGTTCGGTTTGGCCTGTGTGTGGTAGTGTCTGTTGCATGTGCGTGTGATGTGTTGTGTATTGTGTGCTGGACATGGGGGTGTTTGTCCCTGGGAGCTGTGGCATGGTGGTTGCGCATGTGTGTACATAGCGGTGTGCTGGTATACATTAGTTTGTACTTACCAGCCTCCACTCCCCCTGCTAATCCGGCGAGGATCTCCGGATGGATTACGACTCGCACCTTCTCCTCCCACGCTTTGAAGGTCTTAAAGAGCGCGGGATTCCCTCCGCCAGTGACGGCAGCCAGCTCTCTGTTTTTGCCCTCCTTCTTCTTGACCAGGCTCTTTACGTCATTCCAACGTTTGTTTATCTCGGTTCTGTTCCTGGGCAGGGTCCCGACTGCATTGACCTGGTCTACGATCCGGGTCCACATTCTGTTTCTGGTGGCTAGTGGTGTGTGCTGGACCATGTTCCCATAGATTTGTGGGTACACCTTGATGATCTCGTCGACCATGACCGTCAGCTCCATGGGCGTGAACTTGGGCATCCTTTGTGGTGCCATGGTGTTTGTGGTGCTGGTGCGGTGTGTGTTGTGTAATGTGCAGGGGGTTTGTGGTGCCGGTGTTTGGTGGTGGTGGTGGTGGTGGTTGTGATGTGTGCGTTTCTGTGGTGTGCTGCTGTCCTTGCTGTGTCACTGTGTCCTCTCCTCTCCTCTCTGGTTTGCAATGTAGCAAGGGGTTGTGGTCTGTGGGAGTGCTGCTTTTGTACTCACCTATGTGGGTGTGTCCTCATGGTCTGTTGTTTTCAGGTGTGTTGTGTCTGGGGTTCTGGCCTTTGTATTTTTTGTTTGTCCGGGGGTGTTTTCGGGATGTGTACTGTGCTTGTGTATTTGTGCGTGCCTTGCTGTGTGGACTTGTTGGCCATGTTGTGTGCTATTGGTTTTGTGTGCGGAGGGTTTCTGTGCAGGTACGTGGGCGCCATGGCTTCTGCCGTGTCGATTCTCATCGGCGTTGTTTGCGCTGGCGGGCGGTATATTTGTTGTTTTTCCGCGCTCATGGCGGTGCGATCGTAATTTCACGTGCGGTGTGTCGGCCGTGTGGGCGGGCGGTTTTGTGTTGTCGTGCGTGTTTCCGTCCGTGGCGGGCGGTTTGACTCCGACTCGGACGATGGCGGGCGGTATTTTGTATGATTTTTCCGCCGATGGCGGTTTTCAGTTTGTGTACTCATAATGGCGTGGTCGGTGTTCAGGCGGTGTGTGCGGGCGGATTTTTGCCGCTTCCATGCCTGGCGGATTTTTTACGCCGGTTATCGTAATGGGCCCCAAAATAGCAACTACGCTATCTATTTATTCATTTACTTAATTGTCAATTAATACATTCATTTAAACTAATAATTAACTATAAATTAAAAGCAATAATTTACAACCCACTAGTAAATCAGAAATTTCTAATTACATTTAAAAACAATTAAATATCAGATTAAAAATTACAGACGATAGAAAAAACTAATAATATAATACTAATACCTTATAATGCCATAATAACTAATATTTATCAAAATTATTAAAACTCACTATTTTTAAAATAAATAAAATGATATTATATACTACGACATTTTAAAAAACTATATTATGTACACATAACATGCATACCTTCTATGTTCTGTCCTAGACTATGTTTGAATCAACATTGAAGAGCTGTCACAGCTGTTATGTGCAAAACGTTCCCATACTGAAAACCAGCCCTTTTGTTCTTCTCAAGAAGAAAACTCTGGCGTGCCGGAGATAAGACTCCAGACACTGCCCAGCCGAGCCCACAACACAATCTTCCCCTCTCTATCCACAAATGAAATGCAGCAAGTCTACAAGCACGACATGCTTGTAGACTTGCTGCCTTTCATTTGTTAATAGGGCACAACTGCAGGGCAGATTGTGTGCCTTTGTTAAAGTAATCATGTTAATTGCAGCGCATGACGGGAACTGCGATTAACATGATTACTTACAAAAAGCCACACAATCTGACCGTTTTCGCGCCGCACGCATTTTAAAAGCAGCGGCGCGAAGGTCCTCAGTTGCCTGTGCGCGCTTTACATTTTACAATGCGCGCTACAGGAGACATAGGTGCCCGCGCGCCCAGGCGCGCACCTTAGAGGGAACTGTGGTCAAAACACCCAAACCAGAGTGAACACCTACCATTCATAAGTCAAAATCGACCAGAAGAAAGAGTACATATGGTAGTTGCCTTGTGAACATAATTATTTCAAACAAAAGTAGCAATCTCACATCTGTATAAAACAAAAATGAGAGAAAACCACATCATGAGAATAGTAATAAACCACATCTTTGATGGGCGTACACAATATGTATCCCTATGCTCAACATAAGCCTACCTCATCTGTGTATCAGAAAGTCGATCCAAAGTAGGCATCAAGTCGTTATCCAATGAGTTTCCAATCTCAAAAAGTCGTAAAAGAGTCTGTAGATTAACGTGTTGTAATAACCACGGTTGTATAGGCAATGCGCTGGTACATTAGAACCTGCACATCTTTTAGAACCGCTCCTAATATATGCAGCCGTACCTATGAGGGACAAAGAGAGTGAATGAAAACGAATTTGCATAAAAACCACGAATGATTTCTACAGTAGCGGCTCCTGGAGGGAGTGCTGCGGAGCGGCGGGGGAGGGGCAGGGTGGGGGTAGTAAACTCCGGCTTACGGCTGAACTGAGTTAGGTACATAAATAAATAAATAAAACGAATTACATTGCGCGCGCTGCATCGCAATCGGCGATGCAGCGGCGCAATGTAATTCATTTTATTTATTTATTTATTTATGTACTTAAATCAGTTCGGTCGTAAGTCGAGTTTACTACCCCCCACCCTGCCCCTCCCCGCCCTGCCCCGCCCCACCGCCCGCAGCACTCCTCCAGGAGCTGCTACTGGATTTCCAAAGTTGCCATTGTTACGATCCAAGTTGTGTGTTAATCGATCCCCCTCAATGACAAATTATTATCAGGTGCCATTTACATTGCACCTATGCCCTGGAGGTCAAGAGGAAAAATAACATAAACATCCCGCCTAAAAGGAGGCCCTTCGAATGCTTAACATTGAATAGAAATAAAATCCACATAGAGATACTCAATCTATAGTGGCAATGAAAACCAGCATGGTCACTGGCGTGCCTCTAACGCCCGTGGTAGCGACCGCAATAATAACGCGGCGTCCTAGTGCATCAACGACCCAAATCATAGCATGACGAGCGTTGGGCAAATTCATAACAGAACGGGTTATAGCGCATAGCTTCTGGCCCTGAACCCAAGTGCAAGAACCCAATATGTTTCCTTACTTCATAATGGCTGTTAAGCCCAACGTAGTGTCTGGCGTGCTTCTCACCGCCCGTGGTTCAAACCGCGATGGTAACGCGGCGTCTTGATATTGGAGTACGCGACGTCATCACCTGGCGCACAAGACCCCAAGTGAAACTGGACGGTTGGATTACAAGGAACCCAAAGCCGCCATGTTGGAATGAGGTTTGTATAACACAAAGTCCATGGAGTCGTCTAGATTTAGAAATCAAAAAATATATCAGTGAGCAACATGTGGGACTCATCTTGGGATAAACAGAAATGGAACCTATTGAGTCCAATTTGTATTTCTTTAGCGCTTATGTAAATACATAAACGAATAAACCATCCAATAGGGTAAAATATAAAAGACACTGTAATTTGATCGTAATAGTGCAACGCGAGCAACCGAATCTAAATAAAGAAAATTTTCGAACACAGACGCATGTAAATGCGTATATAGAATCTCATACAACTTAGAAACAGTCAAATAGACTAAAAACGCGCAGATATAAGGACCGCCATCTTAGAATGGGGTCAGGGTCGAACCTAATTCAATAAGGGAAATATATGCAGCATAATTATATATAGGCAAACTGGAAGTGGCAACGTCCAATAAAACCCAAATATGCCTTGCCAAATTCAAGACTGGGCAAGGCAAGAATGTTATAGATGTAAAATATAAGAATGGTATATAGAAAAAAATAATTAGATAAGCCCGTCAAAAGGAGATGTTCGGAAAGTGATCCGATATGCAATACGATCGTCCTGTGATGTCATTATAGACTGGGTGAAAAGTCAGAAGGCATAAGTACAAACTATTTTACATGTATACGAGTTAGTCCTACTCCATAGGAACAATAGGGCAGCAAGAATAATGTTATTGATAATTGCATAGTCTATGTCCCAGAGAGATTAGTGTATACATAAGTCATCAATCAATACTGAAATATATACAGTGAGATTTATATACTGTAATACAAACACTCTGGATCAGAGAAACAGTGATTTGTAGACACCGGAATAAATTGAGCACACATATGACAGGGACAAGTTACATTAACAGAACAGCAGTTGATAAGGCACTAAGGCTCCATTTATAAATGATAGTGCATTTCATCATCTGTATTATGTCCCATTTGAATACATCTTAGACGGCATATCCAGATAGCCTCTCTACGCCGTAGAGCTAATTCACGATTTCCACCCCGTGGGTGAATTGGGATATGGTCGATACCATGGAACCACACTCTACAGTCATCACCATGGTGCTCCCTCATTTGATAGGTCATGGGGTATTTCAAATCGTTGTTCTTAATTGCTCGTACATGTTCTTGTATGCGTTGCTTAAGTGGTCTAACAGTGCTACCCACATATATCTTCTCGCATTCACAACCCAATATGTAAACCACATATTTTGTTTTGCAGTTTATAAAATTTCTTATCTCATATTCCTTAGTTGTATTATATCAGAACTTTTTGATCTTATTTCTCCCAAGGGGGCACATATTACAGTTCAGACATGTGACAAAACCATTTGGAGCAGGAGGAAGCCAAGTTTTGTTGGTAGCACTTCTGGTGTAACTCGGGCAAATGTAAATTTCGGAGTGTTTTTCCCCTACGAAATGTAACTTTAGGTGTAGATGTAACATGCTCTCTCAAGCTTGGGGTATCATATAAAAGGCCCCAATGCCTTCTCAAAATGTTAAACAATCCAGCGCTATTGTTGGTGTACTGTGTGACAAAAGCCAAATGGGAACTCTTGACCTTATTCTGACCTCTATCCGTCTTTTTTACTAATGTACTTGCTCTAGTAACCTTATGGATTCTTTGGTCAGCTTCTCAAGATCTCATCATTGTAACCCCGTTGTCTGAATCTGTTTTTAACCTCCCAGATGTTTTCTCTGAAGGTCACATCGGAACTACAGTTCCGACGAACACGTATCATTTCACCAAACGGAATGTTCCTGATCACAGATTTAGGGTGAGAGCTAGTCGCGTGCAAAGTACTATTACACGACGTGGACTTACGAAAGATGGTACTTTGTATAGTGTTATTGTCAATGTAGAACAGAAGATCCAGGAATTCCATGCTTGTCTGACTGTGTTTAATTGTCAGATGCACGTTATGGGGGTTGCTGTTAAGGAAGGAATGGTACTCGGCTAATTGACTAGAGGTGCTCTTCCACAGCAAGATGATGTCATCAATATACCTCCCCCAAAACACAATCATGTCCATCCAGGGGGAGGCATATTTGCCCCAGGCATGCTCCCTCTCCCACCAGCCCATAAATAGGCCGGCGTAAGAGGGAGCAAACCTGGAACCCATGGCGGTCCCTTGGGTCTGATGGTACCAAGTGCCATCATGTAAAAAGAAGTTCCTTGACAAGATGATGTTGATCATCTCCATCAACATCTCATTGTGCTCAGCGTGATCCGCTATACGTGTCCTCAAAAAAGAATGCACCGCCATCATCCCAAAGTGTTTCTGGATACATGTATAAAGCCCAGTCACATCCATGGTGACGAACATCAGATCATCAGACCATGCTAAGCCATCAAACTTTTGTAAGATGTCTCTGGTGTCCAGTATATATGCTGGGCGGTTAATCACAAAAGGCTGGAGAACTGTATCCACATATTGTGAAAGACGTTCTGTGGGTGAATCAATGCCCGATATAATAGGGCGCCCTGGTGGAAAAGTGCCCTCCTTGTGAATTTTGGGGAGGACATAGTTACAGGGAGCAAGTGGGTTGTCTACAGTAAGGTACCTGTGTTCTTCATCTGAAAGTAAACCATTCTCACACCAGTCATGAAGTCTAGTGTGTATGTGGGTGACAAGGGAGGCAATGGGATTACTGGTAACTTGCTGATAACAGCTAGGATCCCCAAGTTGTCTATTTATTTCCTTCATATAGTCCGTGGTGTTCATGACCACCACATTGCCTCCCTTGTCAGCCTCTCTAATGATGATTGAATCGTCACTGCTGAGATTGTCCAACGCTTTCCTTTCTGCTTTAGTAAGGTTCTGCTTATGGTGGTCATATCTACGTGGTGTATCCATAAGGGCATGGAGGTCCTTGGTGACTTTCTCTTTGAAGAGATCAATGTTAGCATGTGTATTGCTAGGCATAAATTTGGACCGAGGCTTAAGTCCACTGCTGACCCCCATGTCTTCCCTGATGTTCAAATCTTCCCTAAGATCTTGTATAGTGAAGTGTTCCTCACCTGAGTTTGATAACATCATTTGTAGGTCCTGTAAGTCCGAAACAGTATGTGTCACAGTTTGTACTGGTTTTATCATAGAACATACATTAGGAGGATTTGCGTAGAAGAAATCTTTTAATTTCAGAAGTCGTATAAATTTATACAAATCAAACATCATCTCAACTGGATCACCCCATTGAGAGGGACAAAAACTCAAACCCTTTTGTAAAACATCACATTCGACATCAGACAAAACACGGCTAGATAGGTTCACAATCGTTAGTACATTAGATTCAACAGTATCCTGCAAACCAGACTCTATGTTGTTTTTGACCGAGTCCCCTGGCTCGTATCTTTCTTTCTTTCTTTTTTCTTGCCACCTTTTTCCTCCCCTCCTTGTTTTTGGTCTTTCTTGATGGTTTTGTTGCCCAATATTAATCTTTCCATTTCCACTAAAAAATTCCGGCGTCCCGGGGAGGTTACTGGGGTTGCACCTTCATCCCGAGAGGTGCTACTCTCTATGGAAGAAATGGAGCTACTGCTTATTGATATTGAATCTGCTGATTCCTCCCTAGCTCTTTTACCTTCGCCCGTCGGTCTAATGTTGTTAAATTTATGGGCGAAAGTATAGATCCTACCATTCTTATAGTCATTATCATCACATTTTATTTTTTTCAATTTTTTGTCCCTCAGATAAATTTGGTGGGTCTCGATAACCCTGTCATAGATCTCGTAGTTCTTCTTAATTACATCTTTTAAGTTGGAACAGTCAATCTCCCTCTCCAGATTGACTATATCCTCCCTTAAGCTAGCCACCTTTTTGTCAGCGTGCCTGATCAGGATTCGCATCATGGTGTTAGATGCCTGTTGTAAATTCTCTTCCCAATCCCTGAGCGAATCCTCATCAAGGTCCTCAAAGGTTGGGAAGATCAATATCCTCAACCCTCTCGGTATTTTTTTATTATCGAGATATTTCTGTAGGGTAATTCCGTCCCACCAACGGGACATTTCTTGCTTTTTAAGCCTTTCCAACTTTTGAAACTTAATGCACAATCCTTCTCCAGATTGTTCCTTTGTTGTATTTGAACTACCTAAATTAATATTTGAGAAGAGGCCAAGAGCCAATTCTTCCCTATTGTCATTAAATTTTGACATATCTGAAGGGGTATGGTCACAGTATAGTTGATATTGAATTAAAAAAATCTGTTCTCTGGCTTGAATTGTGCCACTTAGGTCCCAAATAATAGAAACACATAACTCGGACAGTGGACCAACCAGAAACACTTGTGGCACCAATCACAAAAAATTCACCAATGAAATCTAAGTCGTGGACTATCTTGTGTGCAAGCTTCTAAAAGTGCCCCCTGTCCAAGAGCACCCCCCTTCCCACCCAGGGGCAATTGTACATATAAACTAGATCAGAGCTGCACCACTTTAAAGTGAACAAGTCCATACAAATAGTTATTGCTCAGTAAAGCGCAAATTGAGACAATTTCTTCTTTATTATTTCGTTCTTAAAAAGCAACAGCCAACGCGTTTCGTCCTGTAGCGTAGGACTTCTTCAGGGCTGTAAGTTAAAAACATATAGATACGACATTTACAATACATAAACTATACAACACATACAACATTAATATATACACATATATAAAGTGTTTAAAAAATCAAATCAACCACATAAATACAAAAACTGAACACATAAAAAAGACACATATCAAACATTGATGTAAGACCATACCCAAAGTCTAACACGTATACAAAGAAAACATTAATCAGACAATCCTAATACAAAAACCAAAAGCACATAGCCAAACATTATTAACATATATTCAATTATGACAGAACAGAGAGAAGGAGAAAATAGACCGCAGCGAGAAAAATTAAACTAAGCCAGAAATAATGTGACCAAAGAAGAATCCCGAATGAAAACCCCAGTGGAATCCTGTGTAAATGTCAACAGAAACGTCTTTATCTAGATCATATACACTGGGTCTAAATCGCCGCAATAATCATGACCATTGCGAGTCACGCATAGGTAAAACAAATATAAATCACAGTATTTCAATAGTGAAACCTTTGCAGTCACGACTTAAGTCAGGTTAAAGTCAACATCCGGATTGATAGAGTGCACCACATTTGGAGTGCGCTAATAACATGAAAATTAAGTACATCATTTTAACGCAAACCAAGAACCAAAGATGTGCCCAGTAGCTCAGTGAGAACTACGTCATCTGTGTCAAAACACCCAAACCAGAGTGAACACCTACCATTCATAAGTCAAAATCGACCAGAAGAAAGAGTACATATGGTAGTTGCCTTGTGAACATAGTTATTTCAAACAAAAGTAGCAATCTCACATCTGAATAAAACAAAAATGAGAGAAATCCACATCGTGAGAATAGTAATAAACTGCATATATTAGGAGCGGTTCTAAAAGATGTGCAGCTTCTAATGTACCAGCACATTGCCTATACAACCGTGGTTATTACATCACGTTAATCTACAGACTCTTTTACGACTTTTTGAGATTGGAAACTCATTGGATAACGACTTGATGCCTACTTTGGATCAACTTTCTGATACACAGATGAGGTAGGCTTATGTTGAGCATAGGGATACATATTGTGTACGCCCATCAAAGATGTGGTTTATTACTATTCTCACGATGTGGTTTTCTCTCATTTTTGTTTTATACAGATGTGAGATTGCTACTTTTGTTTGAAATAATTATGTTCACAAGGCAACTACCATATGTACTCTTTCTTCTGGTCGATTTTGACTTATGAATGGTAGGTGTTCACTCTGGTTTGGGTGTTTTGACACAGATGAGCGTAGTTTCTCACTTGGGCCACTGGGCACATCTTTGGTTCTTGGTTTGCGTTAAAATGATGTACTTAATTTTCATGTTATTAGCGCACTCCAAATGTGGTGCACTCTATCAATCCGGATGTTGACTTTAACCTGACTTAAGTCGTGACTGCAAAAGGTTTCCTTATTGACATACTGTGATTTATATTTGTTTTACCTATGCGTGACTCGCAATGGTCATGATTGTTGCGGCGATTTAGACCCAGTTTATATGATCTAGATAAAGACGTTTCTGTTGACATTTACACAGGATTCCTTTTTTTTTTTTTAAATAATCTTTATTGTTTTTCTTAAGACAAATACATACCTCCCGCTTCATCTCCCTCCCCTCCCTTTCTCAGATACATACAAAGAATTAAAAATCCTATAGGAACTTTCTATTTGTTGTACATTTCATTATTATCATGAAACAAATCTCAATTCTTTTATTACTAAATAATTCATAACAATTAATTCCCACAATCTGTTACTAATCCTTACGCCTCTATCCTCCTGACCGCATAGTATCTATATTCAGCTTATCCACTCACAGCCTGTCTTTGCATCCATTGAATAAGCGAATTCCATATAGCTAACCCTCGTTTACGTTTATTCCTTCCCTTCCTTTTATATATGGCTACCTCTAGACTGCATGTCGCCAGCAGTCTCGATCTCCATTGATGAAATACCGGTGGATTTGGGTCTAGCCAAGCTGAAGCGACACACATCCTTAGGACCGCCATTGATACAAAAATCAGCCCTTGCATATATTTTGGACGTTTTATACAGCCTACACCGAGAATTATTTCATCTACTGTAATTGTGACTCTAACTTTGAAAATCTCTGACAAAAAACACGATATATCATCAATCAACTTCATTAAAACTTCACATGTAGCAAAAATGTGTACACTATCAGCTTCAAATAGATTACACCTAGGACATGACGTTCCTTTTCCCGTCCCCCATTTAGCTATTTTATTTGGGGTATAGTACAATGAAAAGAAGGTTTTATAGTACTGAGCTTGTAATTTTGTAGACATTATATGGGACTGAAATAGTTCATAAGAATGGAGAAGTATATCAGTAGGTACACCTAATTTAGTCTGCCATTTAGCCATACATTTGTCCATATCATCTGGATAATGTGTATTCATCTGTTCATATATAGCCCCTATCCTTATTGTTGTTTTTTTGGCCATATTCTCCATAGTTGGAATTACTTGAAATTTTATCCCACCTCCCCTTTTTACATAAAAATCCCTAACCTGTAAAAATTTAAAGAAATCCCTATGGCCTAATTTATAGTCCATCTGTAATTCCCTAAAAGACTTCAGCCCCACGGTGGTATAAAAGCATCCTAATTGTGTAATCCCTCCCTGTATCCATCTATCCATACAGGCATCCCTGAATATCTCTGGAAGATTATTATTTTTATGAATTGGGGTGTAATGAGATAACCGACCAATACTCATTAGTTTACGTATATTATTCCAGACCTTATGAATACCAAAAATGGTCTTGAACTTAACTTTTTTAAAGTAGCTATCGTTTAGGTGACGCCATAAGTATCCTTTGGTTTCTTCACCCAGTAAAAGTTCTTGTGGTGTTGGGATACTACTATTTATTCTATTATCGATCCTACTTGATAGTAATTTGTCACAAAATTTCAGTGTAGTAGCCCAATAGTACAATTTAAAATTAGGTAGCGCCAATCCCCTCTATCCTTGGGTAGGGTGATAAATCTCATAGCCCGACGTGATCTCTTGTATCCCCATAAAAACCTGGAGAATATGTTATCTATAGATTTAAACAATTGTGGTGGAAATTCCAAACAAATAGATCTGAAAAATATAAAAATCTAGGCAAAAAAGCATTTTAATCAGGTTGCATCTCCCCCGATAGACAAATGTAGATTGTTTAACCTGATCATGTCTTTTTTGTACGAAGTATTAAGGGTTCGAGGTTGTTATTGACTAAGCTCTGTAGATTTGCCGTTATACTAACCCCCAAATAGATAGCTTTCTCCATTACCCGATCATCGCTCATCGTAAGTTTACTATTGAGTATAATCTGTGTTTTGTCTTGGTTCAGTTTGTACCCGGATGCTCTTCCAAACGCTTCGGCCTCCTCTTCTATGACTCTAATTGCATTGATAGGGTCACTAGTAACGAGAGCGATGTCATCCGCATATGCCAGTGTTTTAGTAGGCTGATCTCGTACTCCATATTGGCGATATTAATATACTGTTTTCGAGTTTACAAATAAAAGGGTCTATATACATCGCAAATAAGAGGGGAGAGCACGGGCACCCCTGCCTTGTCCCTCTACTGATAACTACCTTATCGGACACTACTCCATTAACCATTATAACAGCTGCTGGATCAACATACAACATTTGTACTGCTTTGATAAATGGTTCCCCCAGACCACTTCTAGACATTATCGTCCAGAGATATTTCCAGGAGACCCTATCGAAGGCCTTCTCGGCATCTAATAATATGAGTGCCATAGGGTCCCCTGTAACATCTGTCCAGTCAAACAAAGAGATTACCCTTGAACATGATCGGTTGTAGATCTCCCTGGTATGAATCCATGCTGACGTACCGATACGATTTTATGTATAATTGGTGCCATACGGGTCGCTAATAATTTAGAGTAGATTTTTGAATCTCCATTTATCAGGGTGATAGGACGATATGACCCAAGTTCTGTAGGATCTTTGTGTTTTTTAAAAATACTACGATCTTAGCTAATGACCATGATCCTGGCGGTCGTCCCCCTGAGAAAATATGTGTGAATAGATCACACAATATTGTTTTTAACTGTGTAGAAAATTTAACATAAAACTCTGAGGGAATCCCATCCATACCCGCCGCTTTGCCTGTAGCTAAACTATTTATAGAAAGAAGAATTTCCCCCACTGTGGTATATCATTCAATATTTCCTGATCCTCTACCCCCAGTCTTAGGGGTGGATTCTGATCCATATATTCTTCAATTACACCCTGTTGTGTACTTGATTCCCCATATAGTTTTTGATAAAATTGTTGAAACGCAATTCTTATTTCATTAAGGTCGGTCTTTAGCCCATATACTGGATCTCTAATTGCCCTTATTAAATTGGCTGTGTTTTGTTCTCTGGCACGCACTGCTAACTGATGTCCTACCTGTTCACTAAGTTCATAAAAATTTTCCTTGTGCATTGTTGCTTTAGCTATTGCTTTTTCCGTTAGGATATTAATAATGTCATTTTTAGCTATCGCAATACCCCTCAATTCATTCTCAACTTCCCGTCCCTCTCGTGCAGCCATTATCAATACTTCCTCGGCAATCTTTAATTTTTCCTGTAGAACAGTCATTTTTTGTTTGGCTTTTTTATTGGCATTTAGTGAAAATCGCAACGTCTCCCCTCTGATCCCAGCCTTTAGGGTATCCCACACTATGTCTATTGATGCACTATTTACATTATCTTCCAGAAACCCCGGTATCCAAGTCGTCATGTGTCTACAATATTCCTCATTTACCAATAGATCCCTTTGAAATGTCCAAGTTTTCACATTGGGATTTATTTCTCCATGTTCTATATTTACAACAAGAGGGTTGTGATCAGATAAAACTCTTGGTAATTTCTCTATTGTGCAATTAGAGATTAACGTGTTAGAAACCAAAACATAATCCAATCTAGCATGTCTAGCATGTGGATGGGAATAATAGGTAAACCCAGGATCACCTGTATGTTCTATTTGCCAGCAATCAATCAAGCCATGTCTCTCACATAGATTTTTAAAAGCTTGAAACACTCTTGGCTTCCTGCCCCGGTATTGAAACCCTGGATCCACTGACCAGTCGCGTGGGAGGTTTAGGTTAAAATCGCCACAAATTATTACTGGGAGAGGCCAGTGAGCGAGCTCATTAGAAATATATTCCAACACCTCCGGGTCATCACAAATATTGCCATATATTGTACATAGGGTCATTTGTCTGCCATCACTATGTCGACATTCTGTAATTGACCAACGTCCATATTTATCAGATGCTGATCGGGTAAATTGCGTCTCTCCCCTTTCGCAAGTATTGCCACCCCCTCATCCTTACTCCTTGTGTTGAGGCCGTAATCATTCTGTACCCTAATGTATTAAGCAAATGCCTTTGTGATCCCTCAATGTGTGTCTCCTGTACACAAATAATATTTGCTCCTATTGATTGCAATCCGATAGCTACTCTCTGTCTTTTTTAATGTCATTAAGGCCACAAATATTGACGGTAAGAATTTTTAACCTAACCATATTGTTTCTTATCCATCCTAACACACAATATAAACCTTTCTGTTTTTTCTTTAATTATACAATTTGTATTCTTATTTCTCATATCACTATCTATATCTCTTTTAGATTGGTTCCTATTTACATCATTTCTACTCATCCCTGATCTGAGAATCCCCCCTTCCCCCCCCCACCCTCCCCCACCCCCACCCTCCACCAATTATTAGGCAGCCAGGCTCAGGCATGAGCCTGTGTGAGGACATCAGAAGTTATCCACCTTTCTAACCGCTCTCATACAGTTACCCTTACAGTACATCATACCTATGTCACATATATTATATTATTATTATTTATTTTTTTCCCCCCTTTTTTTTTTTTTTCCCCCCTTTCCCTAGAGGATAAAAACCAACTTTTCATTTTTTAGATCCACCAGATTCCTTCTTCAGGGCTGTAAGTTAAAAACATATAGATACGACATTTACAATACATAAACTATACAACACATACAACATTAATATATACACATATATAAAGTGTTTAAAAATCAAATCAACCACATAAATACAAAAACTGAACACATAAAAAGACACATATCAAACATTGATGTAAGACCATACCCAAAGTCTAACACGTATACAAAGAAAACATTAATCAGACAATCCTAATACAAAAACCAAAAGCACATAGCCAAACATTATTAACATATATTCAATTATGACAGAACAGAGAAGGAGAAAATAGACCGCAGCGAGAAAAATTAAACTAAGCCAGAAATAATGTGACCAAAGAAGAATCCCGAATGAAAACCCCAGTGGAATCCTGTGTAAATGTCAACAGAAACGTCTTTATCTAGATCATATACACTGGGTCTAAATCGCCGCAATAATCATGACCATTGCGAGTCACGCATAGGTAAAACAAATATAAATCACAGTATTTCAATAGTGAAACCTTTTGCAGTCACGACTTAAGTCAGGTTAAAGTCAACATCCGGATTGATAGAGTGCACCACATTTGGAGTGCGCTAATAACATGAAAATTAAGTACATCATTTTAACGCAAACCAAGAACCAAAGATGTGCCCAGTGGCCCAAGTGAGAAACTACGCTCATCTGTGTCAAAACACCCAAACCAGAGTGAACACCTACCATTCATAAGTCAAAATCGACCAGAAGAAAGAGTACATATGGTAGTTGCCTTGTGAACATAGTTATTTCAAACAAAAGTAGCAATCTCACATCTGAATAAAACAAAAATGAGAGAAATCCACATCGTGAGAATAGTAATAAACTGCATATATTAGGAGCGGTTCTAAAAGATGTGCAGCTTCTAATGTACCAGCACATTGCCTATACAACCGTGGTTATTACATCACGTTAATCTACAGACTCTTTTACGACTTTTTGAGATTGGAAACTCATTGGATAACGACTTGATGCCTACTTTGGATCAACTTTCTGATACACAGATGAGGTAGGCTTATGTTGAGCATAGGGATACATATTGTGTACGCCCATCAAAGATGTGGTTTATTACTATTCTCACGATGTGGTTTTCTCTCATTTTTGTTTTATACAGATGTGAGATTGCTACTTTTGTTTGAAATAATTATGTTCACAAGGCAACTACCATATGTACTCTTTCTTCTGGTCGATTTTGACTTATGAATGGTAGGTGTTCACTCTGGTTTGGGTGTTTTGACACAGATGAGCGTAGTTTCTCACTTGGGCCACTGGGCACATCTTTGGTTCTTGGTTTGCGTTAAAATGATGTACTTAATTTTCATGTTATTAGCGCACTCCAAATGTGGTGCACTCTATCAATCCGGATGTTGACTTTAACCTGACTTAAGTCGTGACTGCAAAAGGTTTCCCTATTGACATACTGTGATTTATATTTGTTTTACCTATGCGTGACTCGCAATGGTCATGATTGTTGCGGCGATTTAGACCCAGTTTATATGATCTAGATAAAGACGTTTCTGTTGACATTTACACAGGATTCCACTGGGGTTTTCATTCTGGAATCTTCTTTGGTCACATTATTTCTGGCTTAGTTTAATTTTTCTCGCTGCGGTCTATTTTCTCCTTCTCTCTGTTCTGTCATAATTGAATATATGTTTATAATGTTTGGCTATGTGCTTTTGGTTTTTGTATTAGGATTGTCTGATTAATGTTTTCTTTGTATACGTGTTAGACTTTGGGTATGGTCTTACATCAATGTTTGATATGTGTCTTTTTTATGTGAACAGTTTTTGTATTTATGTGGTTGATTCGATTTTTTAAACACTTTATATATGTGCATATATTAATGTTGTATGTGTTGTATAGTTTATGTATTGTAAATGTCGTATCTATATGTTTTTACCTTACAGCCCTGAAGAAGTCCTACGCTACAGGACGAAACGCGTTGGCTGTTGCTTTCTAAGAACGAAATAATAAAGAAGAAATTGTCACAATTTGCGCTTTACTGAGCAATAACTATTTGTATGGACTTGTTCACTTTAAAGTGGTGCAGCTCTGATCTAGTTTATATGTAGCAATGGCATTGCGTGGTAACAACGCGGTCGTTGTAACGACCGCGTTGTAATGCCACGCGATGTAATGACTCGCGTAGTAACGAGTCATATTCCATTTGCGGCACCATTTTATGTTTAGCCGCCATTTTGAGCCATGATCGAAACTAACTTCTGTCTCTCTGCCTCTGCTTAAAAGCAGCTGCGATAGTTTTCGTTTCTCCAAAGTTTAGCTTTGCTGTACTAATGAATACACTGTTCTTATTAGCGCATACCTTTCCCACTAGATAGGCCTGCTCCCACCCTTAGAGTGGTGGGCACAGGCAGAGTGACCTTGGCATTGAGATAGCATGTGCCCGGTCTCAGGATCGAAACTCATCCTTCTGTATCTCCTTTGTTCAACTACTACCAACTGGAAATTTCCAGTCAGGGCATGTCTTTATTGGTTCTGAATTGTACATAATGTATCATCATATCTTGCTGAAGTCAGTCCCTCTGCAGCAATCCCAGGAGGCTGGTCAGACTGGACTCCGCTCGAGTGTACCTGAATAAATATACTTGGCTTGTATTCTCTACTGTCTGACCGACTCTTCATTTGTATGGAAGGTTGAGAGGTGGTCGTGAGTGACCCGGGTGGCCCTAATCGGGTCACTTCCTTCAGTTGGCGCCCGAACAGGGACTCCATCGGGTGGCCCATCCTCGCCCGCGAACGGATGAGAAGGTCGGGACCATCGTCGGGTCAGACGGGCGGACCAGGGATCCCTGCACGAGAGAGTTCCTGAACTCCCAGCTGCCCCATCTGTTTGACCGGTCGGTGCCTCGCCCAGCAGTCATCCCGACTGGGGTCCTGACTGTTTGGTCCAAAGAGTCGGCAGTGGAGAATAAATTTGTTTGACCTGTGTGCACCAGGTGAGTTTGTTTTGGTTCTTTGTGGATATGGTACCATTTTGGTTTGTCTTTGATACAGTCTGAGGACCGATTTGGATACAAAGTGTTTGTGAACACTTTGCCAGGCAACATAACAAATTTGGCCTACTTTTGAAAATAGCAAACACAAGGAGATGATGGACTGAGCGCTGAAACTTTTCAGACACTCACCCCCAGTCACAGATCTGGGTTGAATCCATCATCGTTCTTTAGCTCACTTCGCCACCCCAGTTTAGACACAGTTATATGCAAATCAGTCTTGACCCTGTGCCTCATGGGAACAGTCCAGCCCGAACTGCCAAGCCATGTCTTCCCTGGACCGTAAACAAGCATCCTGGGACCGGTTTCGGGCTAACAGCCCTCATCAGCCAGGCTAGCTTGAATCCAGTGGCAAAGTGAGCAAGGGACCCACGTCTGGGCATACCCTGCCAACTTAGGGCGAACAAAGCAAACACAAGGAGGTGATGGACGGAGCGCTGAAACTTTTCAGACAAACACCCCCAGTCACTGATCTGGGTTGAATCCATCATCGTTCTTTAGCTCACTTCGCCACCCCAGTTCAGACACAGCTATATGCAAATCAGTCTTGACCCTGTGCCTCATGGGAACAGTCCAACCCGAACTGCCAAGCCATGTCTTCCCTGGACCGGAAACAAGCATCCTGGGACCGGTTTCGGGCTAACAGCCCTCATCAGCCAGGCTAGCTTGAATCCAGTGGCAAAGTGAGCAAGGGACCCACGTCTGGGCATACCCTGCCAACTTAGGGCAAACAAAGTAAACACAAGGAGATGATGGACGGATCGCTGAAACTTTTCGGACACTCACCCCCAGTCACAGATCTGGGTTGAATCCATCATCGTTCTTTAGCTCACTTCGCCACCCCGGTTCAGACACGGCTATATGCAAATCAGTCTTGACCCTGTGCCTCATGGGAACAGTCCAGCCTTAACTGCCAAGCCAAGTCTTCCCTGGACCAGAAACAAGCATCCTGGGACCGGTTTCGGGCTAACAGGCCTCATCAGCCAGGCTAGCTTGAATCCAGTGGCAATGTGAGCAAGGGACCCACGTCTGGGCATACCCTGCCAACTTAGGGCGAACAAAGCAAACACAAGGAGATGATGGACGGAGCGCTGAAACTTTTCAGACACTCACCCCCAGTCACAGATCTGGGTTGAATCCATCATCGTTCTTTAGCTCACTTCGCCACCCCAGTTCAGACACAGCTATATGCAAATCAGTCTTGACCCTGTGCCTCATGGGAACAGTCCAGCCCGAACTGCCAAGCCATGTCTTCCCTGGACCGGAAACAAGCATCCTGGACGGAGCGCTGAAACTTTTCAGACACATATAGCTGGGTCTGAACTGAGGTGGGGAAGAAGGCTAAAGAATGATGATGGATTCAACCCAGATCAGTGACTGGGGGTGAGTGTCTGAAAAGTTTCAGCACTCCGTCCATCATCTCCTTGTGTTTGCTTTGTTCACCCTTAGTTGGCAGAGTATGCCCAGATGTTGGTCCCTTGCTCACTTTGCCACTGGATTCAAGCTAGCTTGGCTGATGAAGGGTGTCACCCAGAAACCGGTCCCAGGATGCTTGTTTCCGGTTCAGGGAAGACCTGGCTTGGCAGTTCGGGCTGGACTGTTCCCTTGAGGCACAGGGTCAAGACTGATTTGCATATAGCTGGGTCTGAACTGAGGTGGCGAAGTGAGCTAAAGAATGATGATGGATTCAACCCAGATCAGTGACTGGGGGTGAGTGTCTGAAAAGTTTCAGCACTCCGTCCATCATCTCCTTGTGTTTGCTTTGTTCGCCCTTAGTTGGCAGGGTATGCCCAGACGTGGGTCCCTTGCTCACTTTGCCACTGGATTCAAGCTAGCTTGGCTGATGAAGGGTGTTACCCAGAAACCGGTCCCACAATGCTTTTTTCCGGTTCAGGGAAGACCTGGCTTGGCAGTTTGGGCTGGACTGTTCCCATGAGGCACAGGGTGAAGACTGATTTGCATATAGCTGGGTCTGAACTGAGTTGGCGAAGTGAGCTAAAGAATGATGATGGATTCAACCCAGATCAGTGACTTGGGGTGAGTGTCTGAAAAGTTTCAGCACTCCGTCCATCATCTCCTTGTGTTTACTTTTGAAAATGCCTGGAATGAGCCGTTTTTTGGTTTCTTGTTGTCGTTGTTGTTCTGCTGATGCTCGACTGGAAGAAAGTCAGCCAGCGCCTCCGGAAGGCACTCCGAATTTTGACATGTATGTGAAGCATGGCCTTGGCCCTATTATGTTTAGTACACTATGGCACAAATATACGAGGGACAATGCCGAATTGCAGTGGCCATTGATTGGCACTTTTGATAAACAGAAAATTGCCTTTTTACAGGAGAAGCTGTTTGCAAGAAGAAGTAGGCAGTCTATGTTTGATTTCCTCAAAACATGGCAAAAGGATGTTAAGCAGAGACGAATAAAAGCAGAGAAAGAGGCCCAGAAAGGGAGAATGCAAACGTTGACTCAGAAAGCTGTAGCACATGATAGAGAGAAGCAAGAGATAGGCATTGAACGTGAAGATAGGAGATTCTGATTGCAGATTGACAAATCTTATGTAGCCCAAGAAGAAAGTGATACGTTTGTGGAACAATTGTTGGATACTCGACCCCCACCCCCTTATGCCCTGCAGAGGATATATCTCGCTCTTCCCTCCCAGGCCCAGCTGCCTTGTTCTTCTGTCTCTGCTGTTTCTGCCTCTGTTATTGTTGACCAGACTGCCTTGGCCACAGCACCTCCTGTCCTTTCTTTGCCCTCGCCGTCTGTGGCAACTGTGACTGTTAGTACTCCTGCAACGCCTATTGCTTCGGTTTCTCTCTTTCCAGCTCTTACCCCCACGACGCAGCCGACAATGACGTTAGTGCCCGCTCCCTCTGTTGTTGCCCCCACTGTGTTCCTCCATTCCCCGGCATCACTGAGTAGTGGGACACCGGTACGCGGCCCTGAGGCTAGAGATTGGACGAAATTTAAGGAACGTATGGGGCAGACGGTCCGATCTGATGTGGGAGATGCAGAGAAACAGATGGTGGCTGACCAGGCTGCGCAGTGGGCTCGTAACCCCATTTATGGTGTGGAAGATGGATGGAGTGTCATGAAAGATTATGAGCCTTTTGTACAACAACATGCAGTAAGCATATGTCGGCTACTTTGATCGTTCTTTGGGAGCGGCGTTTCAAGGGTGCAGCACCACAGATCATATACGATATTAGGGATCATGTGTATGTTACTGATATGGAACCTGCTCATGTCTTTGGTAATGTTGCGACATTAGTTGCTTATCGGGAAAGGCAACTCGTGAAGAGCCTCAGCCCGGTAACTCAGTTTCCGTTGCGGGAGGATCATCCCATCTACCATCCTGAGATACCGGAGCTAAGGGATCAGCATGATCATGTTACTAGACCAAGGGTAGAGGCCCATTTCCAAGAACAATGGGTTTATACTCCATGGAAAAGGAGTGAAGTCTTGTCCCTTAAGACTCAGTTACCTGACCCTAGGAAAAATCCCACCGCTTATTATAAGGAGCTGACTGAAGCTGCCTCTTCGACAGTGATGGCGCTCGCTGATATTGAAATGTTTCTTTGGTTTACTAGTTCCGGTTGATATTTGGAGACAAGTACACACACAGGATCATGTTGCGGAATTGGGTGGTACATGGGACCAAATTAAAGCATGGGATCAGGAACGAAAGCCAGGTGATAAGCCTAGGGCGGAGATACTTGCTTTGCCTGGCCGCATTACCACGTATTTGCATTCTATTATCCCTCCGAGGAAGGTTGATTGGGACAAGCTATCAGCTTGCCGCCAGAAGAAGGATGAGAGTGTGTCAGATATTTTCACTCGGTTTGAAGGTGTGTTCTTAGACTAAAGCGGACAGGATTTGTCGATTGAAGGTGGTGTGCGGCTGTTTGTTAATAGATTCGTTTCCAATTTGCTTCCTGAGATTTCGACCCGATTGGAGGCTTCTGAGAGTACTTGGTCCACCTCTTCCCCTTCCGTTATCTTGAATATGGCACAGTATTATGAGCACAGGGAAAATGAGGAGAAGGAGAAGACGGAAAAGAAGAACAAAGATTTGAAGACGAAGGTGTTGTTACAGCAGGCATCTAGAGGGAACGGTAGAGGACGAGGTGGTTTGGCCCGACAGCTTCCACGCACTAGCAGGCCCGGTAATACCACGCCTTTGGGGGTGTATCAGTGTGCATACTGTAAAGAGGAGGGACACTGGTGCAGCAAGTGTCTGGTGCTTTTGCAGAAGGTGGTGGCTCCTCGAGGACGAGGTCCTCGTGGACGGTGTCGTGGAGCTGGTGGCCAAGACAGGGTTCATAATAAGGTGGCCTCGCAGAGGCTCTCTGATCAGAACTATTTTGATGACGCTCGGGGTGGACAGTATTATCACGATGATTACGACACGGATGAGGTGACGGGATGTCTTACAGCTAGGACAGCCAGGGACAGAGTGAGGGACCAGTTCAGATACCTGTAGATCAGCGTGGTCCGTACGTTGGTGCGGATGTGCATGGTTCGACTAGAGAGTTCTTGGTGGATACAGGTGCAATGAATAGTTCTATTTCTCGTTCTTTGGTCCCCGGGGCGACTCTGTCTGGCCATAATAATGTCTCTGTAGGGTTTTTTGGTGTACCGGTTGTAAGCCCCATTTCAAAACCCCTTGCGCTAACTATTGGTCCCTTTACTGTGGATTCGCCATTCTTGTTGACGTCTAATTGTGGAGAAAATTTGATGGGTTTGGATTTATTGAAGAAATTGCATGCCACAATCTACTGCTCCCCGGAGGGTGTCTACATGACAGTGGGTCCGAATGTTTCGTGTGCTACACAGTGTCTGTCTAAAGATGCACCTCTTGCTGCGGAGTTTAAGGATGTGCCACCCACTCTGTGGGCAGTGGGCGACACAGATGTAGGTTTGTTGCAGATATCGCCCATTTCAATACGTGCCCTGGAAGGTGCTATTTTACCCCGCATTCCCCAGTATAAAATACCACAGGCAGGTGAGCGAGCTTTGATGCAAATTGTGCAAGATTTGATTGAGAAAGGAGTGGTTGAAGAGACGGCTGCTAATGTTTGTAATAGCCCTATTCTTCCTGTTCTCAAAAGGAGACCTTCGGGTTCCTCTGACGACCATGCAGATGTTTATCGTTTTGTGATTGACTTGCGTGAAGTTAACAAAATAGTGATTCCCCAGTTTCCAGTTGTCCCTGACATTACAACACTCTTGACAATGATTCCTTCTTCTGCTAAATTCTTTTCTGTCATTTACTTTAAAAATGCATTCTTCAGTATCCCCATTCATCCTGACAGCAGGTATCTGTTCGGGTTCACCCTAGCCGGTAGAAGTTTTAGATTCTGTCGCGCTCCTCAAGGCTATACAGAAAGTCCGAGTATTTATAGTCAGGCATTAAAAGGTCAGCTAAATTCCTTGTCGCTCCCCACAAGTAATGTATTGCTCCAATATGTTGATGACCTGCTCATCACCTTGGACACAGAACAAGGTTGCAGAGATAGTACGGTCAAACTGTTGCTCCATTTAGCTGACCATGGTCATAAGGTATCCCTTTCCAAATTTCAGTATTGTCGACAGGAGGTCACCTACTTAGGTCACCTACTGTCGAAGGAGGGTAGGAGATTAACACCTGAGCGCATCAGTACCATTGTTAAAATGCCCATTCCGCAAACCCAGAAAGATGTGCGTGCTTTCATAGGTATCACTTCCTATTGCAGGCAGTGGATACCTGGCTACTTGCTGCTTATTAAGCCCCTGCTTGCGCTTACACTAAAAGATGTGCATGACGCCTGAGTATCAGCAGTCTTTTAAGCAATTAAAAACTGCGCTTTGCTCGGCTCGTGCTTGGCACCCCTAATTACGCCAAATGCTTTGTGTTGTATGTCCATGAGATGGGTAGTTGTGCGCTTTCTGTTTTAACACAAAAATTTGGGGATAAGCACCGACCGTGTGTTTATTTCTCGGCTGTGCTTGACCCTGTCGCACAAGCCCTCCGAAACTATCTAACAGCGGTTGCGGCTGTGGCTGTCTCAATAAGACAATCGGCTGGACTCGTACTTGATACTGACCTCACAGTTATGGTACCCCATGCTGTGGATACACTTTTGAATAAAACCAGGACACAGCACCTCACCAGTGCACGTCTGACAGGTTATGAGCTAACGCTCTTTGCACGACACATCACGATCAAACGCTGTACCACTTTGAATCCAGCCACGTTACTACCCCTCCCTTCTGAGAATGAGGAGATTGACATACATGATTGTATCTTCCAGACGGAAGAAGAGACGAAAGGACGGGTAGACCTGATTGATGTTCCCTTATCTGACCCCCAAGGGGAACTATATGTCGATGACTCTTGTTTCAAATTGCCAGATGGCACCACCACACGGCATACGCAATTACTACATTGCGTACAGTAGTCGAGACATCAAGAGTTCCCTATCAGTCAGCCCAAGCTGCAGAGCTTGTTGCCCTTATTCGAGCCTGTGAATTAAGTGAGGGACTAGTTGTCAATATCTATACTGACAGTCAGTACGCCTTTGGAGTCGCCCATAATTTTGGGCGGCTCTGGGCAGAGAGAAGGTTCCTTACTTCCCACGGGACACACATTCAGCATGGTCCTCTTATACACAGGCTTCTGTCCGCTCTGACACTCCCTAAGAAATTGGCCATAGTGAAGTGCAGCGCTCATAGAAAGGTTACCGACGATGTGGGCAAAGGGAACGCCTTTGTAGATCAGACAGCTAAGGAAACAGCCCGAACTAAGATGAAAAGAATGTTTGTAGCAGGTCCTGCTAGGTGGGTACCCGAGGTCACTATGTTTGAGGATACACTAGAAAATGTGAAGTTGATACAGAGTGAGGCCACGATGGAGGAGTTAGCAGTGTGGCAAGAAAGTACAGCAAACTTGAATGATGAGGGATGTTGGATTGACAAGTCAGGGAAGCAGAGATGGGTGTTGCCAGATGCATATGTTCTTCCTGTAGTCACGATGGCCCATGGCCCAGCTCACATCAGTGCTAAGGGTATTTGTAAACTGTTAGACCCCGTATGGCGAAATGACAATATTCCAAAGATGGCTGCACACCTAGTAAAGTATTGTATGGTGTGCATGATACACAATCCTGGCAAAGGTACCCCTACACCATCTGGCAATTTTGCACCTCCCACTTTCCCTTTTGAGGTCCTTCAAATAGATTATATTGAAATGGACAGGGTAAATAATTTGAAGTATGTGTTGGTGGTTGTTTGTGCATTCAGTAAATGGGTTGAGGCTTACCCTACTAAAGAGAACACGGCCATTGCGACTGCAAAGGCACTCCTGAAAGAGTTCTTTCCTCGCTTTGGCTTGCCCCGTCTGATCTGGAGTGATAACGGAAGTCATTTCAATGCCAAGGTTATCCAGTTAGTTTGCGATGGTTTGCACATAAAACAGAAGTTTCATGCTGCAAACCACCCTCAGTCAGCAGGTTTGGTTGAGATGTACAATGGTACTCTCAAACTGAAATTGGCAAAGATTCAGGAGACAACAGGGTTACAGTGGCCAGATGCTTTAACATTAGCTCTTTTATCAACAAGAACTACAGCACATTCTAGGACAGGATCGTCACCCTACGAGGTCATGCTTGGACGCCCAGCAAATGTCTGGGGCGTTCCGCGCCTGCGTGGATTCTCCGAAATTGAGTACCCTTTGTTGACTGACTACCTGTACAAGTTAACTGAAAGTTTGCGTTCTATTCACCAACAGATTCAGGAGTCACTTCCACCTGTACCAGAGGGGCCTGGCCACAACATCCAGCCAGGAGAGTGGGTGTTGCTCTGTAATTTTCAGAGGAAGAAGAGCTTGGAGTCCAGGTGGAAGGGGCCTCAGCTGGTCCTCCTCGCAACACGCACCGCGGTGAAAGTGGCCGGCCATAAGAACTGGATTCATTCAAGTCACTGTCGCAGGGTACCCCTGCCCTTGCCCTATGACCAGTGGGTGAGGGATGGACTCGGGTACACTGAGACTGAGCAAGTGCCCCGGTACATCCCTTTTAGTGACGCGAAACTTACATGGACCCAGACGGATGTAGAGAATGATGATGTTTTAAATGCAGCGACACCCCCAGAAATACGAGCCCTTGAAGAACAACTGTTTGTTGACCCCTCTGTGCCTGGAGCCACCAGGTATAATTTGCGCCCTCGGCTGAGAAATAGTGCACCAAAGGGATGGACTGTGTAAGTTAGGGTGTGCCTTGTTATAACACCAACGGTGTTAGTTTAGGGTGAGGTAAGATTGGTGCACTGTTCTGACATTGGACAGGATATATCGAATGTGCTCCCGCTTTGAGGGGGGGGGTACATTATCCTGGACGATGTGGGATTCATCGAGAGCTAGGACTGAGCAGCTCCATTGCCGGTGCTCAAGAGCGCCAACGTTGATAAACAATAGGAGTCTACCTGTGAGGCTCTGACGGACACTGGGAACACTTGCCCTTGCCCTTGCCATCAGTTTTATTGCATTCCTTTTCCTTGTCTCATAATACATCCGTTTGGTCGGCCTATTGAGGAGGAGGAACAGCCATTTGCATCACCGTGACTAGCGCAGGGCTGGTCCACAAAGAGTAAAATAGTCTTCATATTGATAGTTGTGATTGCATTAATAACAGTACTTGGAATAGCCTGGTTCCTGGAGGAAAAGTATCCTGTACATACCTTGGTTGGTACAACGCCCACTTCTCCTGAGCATATGTTTGTTACTTTGGCCCCTCACAAAGGGGAACATAGAAAGACTTACACAGATAATGTGTTTATGCAAATGCTACACCAAGCTCATGATGTGCCCAATACAACAAATTGTTGGGTTTGTGGATTGCTTCCCTCAGTTACTCATAAGAGCGATAATTTGTTGTCCCTGCCATTATCATATATTGGTAGTTGTGAGGGATGGTTTCAATTGTTTGATATGGTGCACTATCATTTCCAATTATCTACTCAGGTTATGACATCTGCTGATTCTCGCACTGTGATACAGTATATAAGTTTCCACCACTGATTTACTCCCCTAGGTCGAGAGGGAAATGGGATGTCCGGTACACTACCCCCAACATCTTGTATGAGCATATATGATAAAATACAGAACGAAACATGGCTTAGAATGGAAATGGCTGATTTCCAAAGATTCAACGCTTGCGAGTACTTCCAATCTTTCCAAGATCGGAATGTTACTAATGACAAACCCATGCCGGTGTCCGTGGTTAACACCACAGCTAGTTTCTGTGTCCAGGGAACAGGGGAGGTAAAGGTGGGGGAGAGTAGATGCAATTTCACTTACGGACTGGTAACGTTTAATAGTCCGCCCTTGGTCCTACCTCAGAATGTCTATTTTGTCTGTGGATCCCAAGCTTATGTCTGGTTTCCGAGGGGGTGGTCTGACAGATGTTATCTCTCTTTCCTCCTTCCCCCTGTGTATATTGCCCCGTCCAATTACCATAAAGATCATCGGCTGCAACGTAGGAGTATATACTTGCCCCGAGTCAGAAGGGTTGTGGACACTGAGGATATAGATCAGACAGATACCACCTGGCAGCAGTTTGGCGATGCTGCAAGGGGTCTTCTACCTTTCTGGGGCCCCATGGCTAATAGCCTCCAGCTTCGTCAGCTCACAAGAGTTGTGGAAGGGGTTATTAATACAACAGCTGGGATACTGACCAACATTACTGCTGAGCTCCAGGCTACAAGGCTTGTTACATTACAAAATAGGATGGTGTTAGACATCATCCTCGCTGATAGGGGAGGGTCTGTCGCATCATTGGCAGTAGCTGTTGCGTTTGCATACCTGACCACGCCCCCAGTGTGTATAAGGCTATACAAAAATTGCATAGATTGTCATCAGACCTACATCAAGAGACAGGTACTTGGACATTATCGGGGTGGTTCTGGAATATGCTAACAATGTGGGGTTGGAAGATCCTTATCTTTTTGGTTGCAGTTGCTGGTATTATCTTTACATGTTGCCTTTGCATACACTGCCTTCTGGCTTGTTGTACCTGTTGTATATGTGCTCTGACCCCTAGACCAAATATGTCAGTTCATGACACCAATGCTGCGATCATGCTGCAGAAACAAATTGATGAAATAATGCAAATCAACAAAGGTATCTTTGAATACTGATTATGTACGTATCTACATATGGTGCTGTTTCCTACCTTCGCAACGTGTTATTCATTTCTAGATAGTAATATGCAATGGTTAGCGAATGCTAAAAGGAGGGTCTGTTGGAATAAAAATGTTTTAGCCGTGTTGTTTATGTATTGTACGTCTTAAGTTAGCATTCGCGGCACCATTTTATGTTTAGTCGCCATTTTGAGCCATGATCGAAACTAACTTCTGTCTCTCTGCCTCTGCTTAAAAGCAGCTGCGATAGTTTTGTTTCTCCAAGGTTGAGCTTTGCTGTACTAATGAATACACTGTTCTTATTAGCGCATACCTTTCCCACTAGATAGGCCTGCTCTCACCCTTAGAGCGGCGGGCACAGGCAGAGTGACCTTGGCATTGAGATAGCATGTGCCCGGTCTCAGGATCGAAACTCATCCTTCTGTATCTCCTTTGTTCAACTGCTACCAACTGGAAATTTCCAGTCAGGGCGTGTCTTTATTGGTTCTGAATTGTACATAATGTATCGCCATGCTTGCTGAAGTCAGTCCCTCTGCAGCAATCCCAGGAAGCTGGTCAGACTGGACTCCGCTCGAGTGTACCTGAATAAATATACTTGGTTTGTATTCTCTACTGTCTGACCGACTCTTCATTTGTATGGAAGGCTGAGAGGTGGTCGTGAGTGACCCGGTGGCCCTAATCGGGTCACTTCCTTCAGAACCGGTGTTTGTCTGGACTTCCCTTTGGAGATTGTGGGAGACCTCTGGAATGTGGTTGCCCTGTTGTCAGTAGCATCAGCCAGCGTTTCTGTGGGTATAGCTTCTTCGTTGTCACACTGCATGCTAATATCTCCTCCCCTATCCCCTTGGGATCAGTCCATCTTTTTCATTGGTGCTATTTTCTTAATCAATTACACAGTTCTGGAAGAAATCATTGTTCCCTTTGTGTCAGTAACTAACTACCCATGGAGTTTGTTCATATGGCAGCTGAAACTTGCTCCCAGTTTGTCGCTCTTTGACCAGTAATTGATTTCCAATGTGTATGAGACGTTGTACTTCCCACTCCTGGGAAAGTGTCCCCTAATTGCACTACTTCAATCCCAAAATGAGATATAATCAAGTTCATCAATAATTTCAATAAAAGTTGTTCCAAAAACATGCTCCTCAAAGTTTGGTATCCAAATATTATTCCTTTTTAATTCATTCAAATGGCAATGAAATTGAAAGCATTCCATCTATGTCCATTTGTAAACAAATCAGTGTTGGACTTTCACACTTCAAGACTCCCAATGCATTTCGGGCTGGATGCCCTTCTTCAGGGGATACATGGTTCTGTAGGAAGATGGAAAGGCGAAATGAGAACGACGCTTCAAGCTAGTCCTTTGCGTTTAATAACGTGCTCAATATCCTGTGTCTCTAAGAAGCTGAGCAATGAATCGCCGTGTCCGTGGGATAGTGTTAACGAAATTCTGAGGTTATTAACCGTGTCAGTTACGAAGTATAACTGTGTGAACTGCCCGTTAATTCCTTAAACTTAGTGAGAAATAGTATGTGCATGCATTATACATTTTTTAAAAATGAATAAATATAAAAATCAGTTAGAAATATGAGAATATCGCTACACTCCCCTTTAAATGAAGGACATTTGTGCTGTAACATGCCTTTTCGCATAAAAGTGCTTTGGGTGCGACCTTGTGTTCAAGCAATTGTTAAAGTGAACATGGTAAGCATCGAGTGCCCAAGTGCCATACAATCATATGTATTATTGATATGTGAGTGCAAAAGTCCACCATTTAAAGTAATATTAACGCGATATTCACATGAAATGGCTCACAGTGTATCTCATGTTAGGAGCGTATATGACTAGTTTCTATCGGGCGTGTAAGTCGGCCGCCATGTTGGCAAGGTGAAACGCATGTGTTAGTTTTGTACGTATATTTGCTTACGTAGGAGCCATAAACATAGAAAAGGGACTGAAGTCAAATGTACGACCAGTCAGTGGCATTGTTAAACGATGTTGTTAAACAGTAAATTGCCCTAAGTGACTATAGCGTACATCACAGAGTGAAAACTCTTGTGAATATATTACACATGTTGGTAATATGGACATCTGTACAAAATACATGAAATAATAAACAATAAAGCATGAATAACAACTTCACATAGATGTCAACAGAGATCTTCTTTGTAACGGTATATACAATGTGTGTTAAAAGGTCTCTCACATGTTAAAAACTAAGTCGAAGTGACTCAGGTATATTACATTGTGCAAATTCAGTGGGTCACGAGTTTGCGGGATGGACAACAGGGATGGGCATCCTGTGTCTCACTTTAATCACTCCATTTATGGGGATGAATTGTGATCTCAAATGAACTGCCTTTTCTAAATGATTGTGTGAGTGTCCCTGCTGGGCAATTTCCGACTTTTGTGGGAGGGGGCCATGCAAGTGTAATTGATTTTATGTAAATATCCAGCAGTTTTATCAGCATGGTAGGGATTACAAAGTTTTTTTCTCACTGTTCTAGTGACCATAAGCCCTTAATGGTGTCCTTTAAAATACAGACAGGGGGTCCCAATTGCCTGAAGTTCCTATTGGATATAATGTTAATCAAGGTATTAGGCTTAAATGGGCTCAGATAAGCCCACAGGCTTTTGTCCGTAAAATAATTTGCAAGAACTTTGACCTTGTAAACAGATGTTCAAGCATTGAGAATCCGCCAGCTGTTATTGTACGGGATTTTTAAATTTTATGTACAGCTATTTCTTCTGAACTTACGGCCATATTCCATCCTCCTAAGGAGAAACCTTTAGTACGGAGGTTTAATAGTTCTTGCACAAAAGCCCACAAAGACCTTAAACGTGCCCTTCTGGCTAAACCACGTGACAAATACTTAGTGAGGACCCTGAGGAAGAATTACAAAGCTATAATTAAACAGAGGAAAGATAAGTTAAGGTCAAAGGCGTGGTCAGATTTAGAGGCAGCAGGGACACTTAAAGACATGAAGAAGTTCTGGGATGCTATGAATCGTCCGGTGTTTGCAGACGCCTCCTCCAATACAATGGACTCCCTAATTTTAGAGGACAATTGGGTGGCACATATCACCCAAAAAATGTAATACTGCAAATAAGGTGGGAGCTCTGTATGATCAGGAATCTCAAGGGCCCCAGTATACAGAACAAGCGCTTCTGTTAAGTAATTCTATTTTGGTAGAAGAGGTGGAGAATGCAAATTATAATGGCATTTGCAGAAAGCTCCGAGTCCGGATGGGATTCCCATCGACCTTTTTAAGGAAAATAGTATACTTTGTGCGCCCATGTTAAAAAATATTTTTTAAGCTGCTATTGTTGGACTTCTTCTAGCCTCAGGGAGAGAGGCAATAGTGGTTTCAGTGTTTAAAAAGGGTGACACAAATGATCAGGGGTGCAATAGACCGATTTCATTGATTGACTCAACAGTAGAAGTACTGGGTAGGGTACTCCTGGCCTGTTTGGAAGAATGGGCCGACGTCAATAATGTCTTGTCTAGAATCCACTTCGGTTTTAGGCGTGGAATGGGCACAGTGGAGCAATGCTTCAATCTGTCATGGATTGTCAGCAAATATGTCAAGCCCATGAAGAGCTCTTCACATCTTGCCTTCATGGACTTGTCATGCACGTTTGACTCGGTCAATCGTGACAGATTATGGGTCATACTGGGAAAGATGGGGGTAGAGGAACAACTAATTGTCCTACTATGTAGGTTACATCTGGACACTACTGTAAAGATTTGCTACGGCCCTAGTGGTGAAAAAATGAAGTCCATTTTTATCAACAAAAAGGGTCCACCAGAGGTGTATTTTGGCCCCATTCCTTTTTCTTATGTATACCAATGGCTTAGAGGTGCATCTGCATGAGAAAAATCTCGATTATCCTAAGATTGGCGGTGATTTTATTCCAACACTTTTATATGCAGACGATGCTGCACTTATGGCTAGGACTCCAATAGACTACAGAAATCCCTTGGTGCTTTTGTCGATTTTATGACATCCCTGGATCTAAAAGTTTATCATAAAAATCATATGTTATGGTCTGTGGATCCAAAAGAACCAAGTCCAGAACATTCATGGTCCAGAGGAATGCAATTGAAAAAGTTAATCATTTTCCTACATGGGAATTTCTTCAACTCTCAGCTCTCATGGCACCCTCTACTTACCTTGAGAGCTCTGCAATCCTCTAGAGTAGTGGATACACAGTTTCGCTTTGCAGCTCAATTGTGTCAGAAGCCAGTTAAGGAGATGCTGACTCTCTATAAATCGAAATGTTTATCAATTGCCTCGTATAGTGCAGGCGTCTGGGGCTATAGCAATTGAGCCAAGCTTCAGGTAGTGGAGAATAACTTTCATCAAAAGGTTACTGATGGTACCTAAAAGTGCATCAAATCTCTTTAGCCATTCTGAATTGGGTTTGGAACATGTTGAGGATGGAATTGGCCTTGCTCCTTTGTTGCTTTGGGCAAAGGTTTGGGCTACTCCTGAATTAGAGTTCTCTAGGTCTATTATTCGAGATTGCCTCTCTACTCTAAACGCTGATAGTATCCCATGGCTTAGTTATCTGAAACGGGTCCTTCAAGACTTGGGATTAAGTTATTTTTTTTAATAACCCTGTTTTAATGCCCTACCATGCAAAATCTGTGATTAAATTTGCATTTGCCTCATGGTCTTGTTTACATCATTTGCAAGTCTTGAATCAGCAGAAATCTGTGACCAATTTAAACATTAGCGCACTTATAACCCAACAGCAATTTTATCATATTTTTATAAGGAATCAGCAATATAGATTTTACTTGACTATATTTTGTTTGTCTTTGGTCCCCATTTTGGTAGCTTTCCTGCAGCAATATGACAAAGCAGAGTACTTTACATTTTGTTCTGTTTTGTCCTTTATATAAGTCAGTCAGAGCTATATTCTTAACCCCATTTTTGATTGCACTTCGCCCCTGTTCTTAAATAGAAGGTTTTAACTACCTGCTTTCACTGGAGTCTATTGATATCTGTCACGCGGTTTTAAATTTCATTATTGGAGCCATCGCAATTAGAAAGTGGTATGGATAAGGGTGGGTAGATGTATTATGTAACTTATTGGTGTTTTTTTTCTTTCTTTTTAGTGTATGACATTTTTAGCCACATGTATTTGTATTTTATATGATATCGGTGTTAATATTACTTGGAAATGTGAATCGAATGAATGCAGGAATTATTGTCTGTTTTAATTGTAACAGGCTGAGTTTGTTTTATAATGTGATATTTATGTGCTTTTATGATTTATTTGCTAAATCGAATAAAGCTTGTTTTGAATTGAATTGAATGGACTCAGGTATGACTGTAAGTATACAGCATGCAACACACACAGGGGCTGAATTACAAGACCCTTGGGACACTTTTGCGCCGCCGTTGCGTCACTTTTGTGACGCAGCGGCAGTGTAAACAATGTGCCACGTTGCGACATTTACAACGTGACACATCTAGAGAGATGTATGCAGGGTGGGCGTTCAGACACAAGAAAGCCTTGTAAAAGTGAAATCTACAAGATTTCACTGCGCCACTTTTATGACGCCACTGCGTCAAAACCTTACGCCTGCTTGAAGCAGGCGTAAGGAGTGACGCAGCACAATAGGTATCGGCCTTCCTGAGCACTGCTGGAGTTGCGTTGTGCTTGCGACACAACTCCAGCAATGCGTGACCTTTGCGCCAACAGATGTGTGACGCATCTTTCAATCCTTGCGCCATGGTGCGATGCATCCATGGTGGCGCAAGGGTTTTTTTGCGTGACGCAAGTAAACTGACGCATCTCTGCTATGATGCAGAGATGCGTCAGTTTCTTGTAAAGCCCCCCACAGTGAGCTGAAAATTCTTAACTCTGTGTTTCACATGTCAATAAACTTCCATACGTAAAATAGAGAATATAAACGAAAATGTAGCATAAATGTCTACAAAAATCTTCATGGAAATATGGTGTATTCCGATGATCAGCTGGGCTTTTCTTTGGCAATCTATTGGTGTCCCTGAAGACTTAAAGCAATTGTGATTCTCTGGAGACTTTTGCGGATCACAATCGTGCCACCTTTCAGGAGGTTCAACTCTCCCATTAGACTCAGTGCATGCCTGACTTTTCATATTTCCACCAGTTTTCGATGTGTCTCTTCTCTTACCTTGCTGCATGCCCAGATAAAAACATCTTCCATCTGTTTTCTTGCAGTACTATTTTCGCCATCGGCGTGCATAGATGTGTATTTTCACTACAATCTTTACTAGGGACAGAGCTTTTGGATAAACTCCCTGGGATATAAGTTGTACAAAGGCTGCCAAAGATTTGGTAAAATGTTGGTCCTCAGTGGTGGTCTTCGCTAGGTGTCGAAATAGGTAATCAACCGGGTTGTCCAATTCTGCCAAAATTGTAATGTTCCTTTAAAAGGTGGTACCAACAGTTTGTGGTACATTAGACTGTAAAGTCCCTCACAACGGGGTATAGATGGAAGTGGTTGCACAATAATCCGACTGCCAGGGCTTCATGTTATAAATGAGACTACCTTTCCTTGGAATTAGTTACCGGCAAGTGCTATTGAGTTCCAGTATTCCCGCTGATGTTTCTGAAAAAGTACTATCCTTAGCCCAAAGGGACTGGTGTCCACTACGAGTTCTGTCTTGGTTTGGGTGTCAAGCAGGGCATCATGGTGTTCTTTAGAATGGCTGCCCTAATGTCATTGAATTCCGTCTCATGTTTGTAGTGCCAGGACCATACGGTAGATGATTTTGCGAAGTAGTGAAAGGGTTGTAACATGATGGCCAGGTTGTGAATGAAGCCACCACATTAATTGATCATACCCAGGAAGCTCCCGACTTAGAGGCAGTTCTAGGCGCTGGCACCTTCATGATGTTCTCAGTTTTCTGGAGGTCTATGCTAATTCCTTTGTGTGAAAATATGTAGCCAAAGAACTTTATATTGTTTCTCAGGAACTCATGCTTTTCTTTGTGCAAGGTCAGCCCACCAGCTCTAAGACACTGTAGAGTGTCTTGAAGTCTTCTGTTGTGGTCGGCCAGCATTTGTGCATAGACGAGGATATCATCACTCAGACTTATGACCCCCAGTAGTCCATACAGGGTTTCTCATACTGCATTCTGAAAGACTTTGGCAGCCAATGAGACCTCAAAGCTCAGTCACCTGTACCGTCTCAGTCCAATGTGAATCAAGAATGTAGTGGTGTACTGACTCTCCTTGCCCAACATCATCTGGTGGTACCTTGCGTTCACCTCTAGCTCATAAAAACACCTTGCACTATTCAAATCTGCCAATATGTCGTTGAGGGTTAGGAAAATAGATTTCTCGCTAAATCTCTGTGTTGGGTCATTTCATTTTGATACAGATTCTGATGGCAGCAACCTTGTTGTGTTTCATGGTTACCACTATGATTGATACCCATGCTGGGTGCAAAGCCACTCTTTTGATCACTCCCATGTCTTCCAGATGTTCCAGATTAAGACCCCCTTTCTTTCAGAAGTGAAACTGGACCTCGTGTGTCAGAGGGCAGCCAGCTTAATAGTGTTATTGATGTGGAGTTTGACAGTTCTCACCTTTGAACACAAGGATTGAGTTAATATCCCTGATGTTAAGGCAGCATACAATTAAGATCAAACCTAGGGTCTCTGCTGTGGCACAACTGATGAATCTGCCCGTGCTGTCATTAATAATGAAGAACCAGGTCTGCAAGGTCTGAGATTAGTGGTGCAAAGAGGTGGCGAAAAAGCCTGCAACTAGTAGTGGAGAGTGACTGCCGTGTGCAAAGATGGTTTTTGTCTTCTGTTGTGCAGACAAGGGTCAGAGGAGGTATGATTGTGTCTTATCCATGATGTTGCCTGATGTGCCTGTGTTTATTAGTGGAACAATCATTGTCCTGTTGATGATGATCTCACATTTTAGAGGTGGTTTCCTGTCTTGGAGCCCTGATCAATGGCGCAGATGAGAAAAATGTTTTCATCTGCTTCAATTTCTCCATCTGGGCATGGCTCTTGAAGGCCTGTGGATTCACCTGGTGGGCATGTCCATCATGCCTTTGTGTCATCATTGGAGTGTACAGTTCTTTTTTACCTCTCCTTCCACCTCTTCTGCATACTCTTGCACAGTAATTTTGAAGCCCACGTGTCTTGCCATGTGCTAGACAGTCAGTTGCATAGTGGGGTTTTCCATCACAGTATCCACTTGGATGTGAGCCACCAGTGTTGTTTAAGCTTCTGGGTGGAGTCATATTGAGCGCTGGTTTGGACATTGTCTTCCATTTCCATTTTGATAGTTTGGGTTAGCTGCCGCTCTCTTCCAGTTCCATTTTTGTCATAGCGGTTTCCATTGTGGTGAGTCAGGCCTCAGCTCCTTCATGCAACCTGCCATACTGGGGATTTCATTGAGAGTTATTCTCAGTTTGGGAAGGATCCATTGTCGTAGACCTGCTGATCAGCAGCCTTGAATTATTTATACTCAGACTTCTTTGTTGGCATCGTCGTTGTCATTGGATGGCTAGCTGTTTTCCCTGGGTCCCCTCTATTATTTTTACTTATGTTCTAGTATCCAAGGCCGGGGGCTACATGGAACTACATACTCATCCTATGGTTATTTCAGAAGGGGGGCATGGTTCTGACTGGGGGTCCTCTCCAGGGCTGAGTCATGCATCCAACTTTTATCTCTATAGCAGATTTTCTTACATTACTTGGAACATAGGGGGATACACACTGCAAATATACTATTTAGAACCTATTCCCTACTTAAGTGCAGGGGTTTACATAGCCCCACTCCATGAATCCCAAACAAAGCTAGTGGAAAGTGCTAAGCTTCAAAAGCATTGGCAGAGTCAAGCCTTTTCTATTACTTTTTCAGCGTATGCCAGGGGGCACTGATCTGGGTGAGGGCAGGCATCCCTTTTTGAGTCAAACACAGTCATGGCAGGAGGGGAGGACAGATTTGTCCTAGTAGAGGGCAAGCTAGATTGAGTACTAGATAGGTCACATACACCCAACCCGCAGGCTGAGATGCTTCCTAATGCAAAGGCACTGTCTCTCTGGCTCAAACAGTGGTTCACAATGGAGGTGAGAAGGCTACACCACCTTAGGGTCAGGCTTTATTCCCTCCTACATGACCTATAAGTGCTTCTGGATCAGGTCGTCTGTTCCTCTTCGATCTTCCCGCTTGTCTTCTCTGGTTATCTAGCCAGCCAGGATGTTATCTGATGACAAAACTGAAGAAAGACTTGGCTCGGGCAACGTTCATCCCCATCTCCTCATGGCACATTCAATGCTCCATGTTAAAAGATTCTGTAATCAGCAGCAACCTGGCCAAGAGAATGCATGATTATTTGATCAATGTTATGTTATGTTATGGGAACTTTCAGAGCGCACGATTACCCGGAGGTGTCCTGGCGCTAGTTACTTCTCCTTAATGCAGAGCTGGAAAAAAAAGAGGGTTTATTTATCAAAAAGCCAGGTCTTTAACCCTTTCCTGAAAGCTAGAAGATTGGTGGCATTTCTCAAATGGTATGGCAAGTCGTTCCAGGCTTTTGCTGCACATGAAGAGAAACTTCTGCCACCCCACTGAGCTTTTTTTGTTGGTGGAACTACGACCAGCTTGGCTCCCAGAGATCTAAGAGTTCTTGTCGGTATATACCATTGAAACTGGCGCCTTAAATGATCTGGTCCTGAGCCTTGAAGTGCTTTAAAGACCATGCAAAGAGATTTAAAATGCACCCGGTTCCTCACCGGGAGCCAGTGCAGTTTTTTTTATCTCTTTGGAAATTGGGGAGAACTTGGATGTGCCCGTAAGTAATCTGGCTGCGGCATTTTGTAGCAGCTGAAGTTTATACAAAAGTCTTTAGAACATTATTCACGAAATAACATATAAAGAGACATTCCCAAGAAATAAAGAGAGATTAGGAACGAATACACCCCTAATGCAGCAACAGATTTGTCTCAATATCTAAGATATGACATCTTCATAACTAAACACACAAGGCCAAGCGGGGGTCCCATTTACATTGATGGAAAAGATAATAATAATAATTATTATAATAATAATACAAATATAAAGTCCATCTGATAGCTAGCAAGTTGTCCTGGCGCTGGCAACAGCAAACAGTGATAAAGCAAATTAAAGGGTGTAAAGCCAAGTTTTTAGAGCTTTTCTGAAGGCCAGCAGCTCTATAGTGGAGTGAAGAGGCAAAAGTAAATTGTTACAAAGGTTCGCGGCTTGCACAGAATAAGCTCAGCCACGTTGTGCCCTTTAAAACTTGGGAACAATAAGCAGGTTAGCATTTGCAGAAGATGACGGTTGGATCGATACGGGTAAAAATTCTGTCGAAGAAAACGGAGCCCAGCCTGACGGATAGCTTTATGTGCAATGCAGAGGGAATTTAAAATAACCCTCTTAGGGTTAGCCAGTGTCACGTATCCAAAGCGCCGGATATAGAGACGTAGCGGGAGTGAAACAATGCAAGTCTGGCAGCCGCAACTTGGATTGATAGATACGTTTCAGAATGTATTTAGAGGAACCCAGGAATAATGAGTTACAGTAATCAAGTCTACTCAAAATTGAGACTATACCACAAGGGAACACACATGAATTGGGAGAAACATGCAGTACACGCATCAAAGAGAAACATGAGTGTGATAGTCTATTAACCTGATTTGAGAGAGACAAGCCATCGTCAATATGGAAGCCAAGATTATGGACCGAGGTAGATGGGATAGTATCTCCAGACTCTCCTGTCAGAATCTCCTGAGAGTGGCCAAAAAAGACAGGGAGTGCTGATGGAAGAACACAGGATTTCAATCTTATCTTCATTGAATTTTGAGGAGTTCCAATCTAGCCATGACGTAATGTCAGGCATGCAGTTAAGGAAGGCCTCAAATGGAACAGGTTTATCCTGGCCAACTGAGATAATCAGCAGAGTATCGTATGAGTAATTCATTAAATTCAGCCCATGAGCTCTAATGAATTGGGACAGAGGTCTAGAATAAATATTAAACAAGGTTGGACTCAAGGAAGATCCTCGAGACACCGCTTGGCCAACGGCTTTAAACTTGGAATGGAAAGGGAGGGAGAGGAACAGCTTGAGATCTCTTTCAGGTAAGATTTACACCACCTCAGGGCTGTTTCTGTTTTACCACCCACTGTCATCCTGGCGATCAAGATGTTATGGGTGACCGTATCGATGACAGGAGACATCTCTAGTAACACAAGGGCCACAAAGTGGTCCTTGTCTGCCGCCATTCTAAGCTAATCCAGGACAGAGACAAACAGATTTGGTACCATGTGCAGGAAAGAACCCTGATAGAACAGTGCGTAGCAATTGGTGATGTTCCAAGAAATCAGATATGAGCTTGATGACATATTTCTCCATGATCTTCCCTGGAAATGACAAAGAATATAGGCCAGAAATTACTCAAGTTTGACGGATCGGCTGTAGGTTTTTTTTAGTACAAGAACCACCATAGCCTTTTTCCATTCCAAAGGTATGGAACTTTCAGATAAAGATCAATTCCGTAAAGAGCTGGCCAAGGAACAAGACATTTCCCTCCAAATCCTAAAGGGTCACTTGGGGATCCAGACGAAGTAAAATTAGACATTTTTAGGAACATTTCAGGGACCATATGGACACGATCTGCCAGAATTTGAATTTTACTACCCCGTCAGTTAACGCTGGTTCCTTTGCCCCACAACTAATTTTCCACACTAGCTAAGCTCAGTCTCTTTTTGACCTATGCTACGTTCAACATTGGTACTTTTGTCCTCAAAAAGTCAGCTATGCTGTCACAGAGTGATTGAGAGTGTGCGAAAGGAGTGGTATTCCCTACAATCCGTGCAATGGAGAAATACATTTTTGCCACATTGGGAATATCTCAAATCTACTTGGATAAAAACGATAAATTTTTATTTGAGTGTAACCTCTGTACAAAATATGAAACAAGTTCCAGAATAGACCCATATTGCTCCTTCTTGCTCAAATCTTCTCCCAATATTTGCACTACGGCTTGGTGACTCCCCCACTCCTTCCTCTGGTTTGAGTAGAAGATTGACCAGTCAATGGACTTCAACATAAGTGTCACCCCGTCTAATGAACACAATTAAAAAATATATTGTTCAAAAACGTTAGTTCTTTACTCAGGGCCTACCCTAATTTGTTCGCATATTTTCCATTCCATGTTTTTGAGTGACTACGTTTCCAGGGTAACAATTTTCGTGAAATACCCAGCTGCAGAATAAATAAATATTTTGTATCGAGAGAGATGTATATCTAATTTCATAGTAGAAGTTCCATCAAGTAATTTGAGTGATTTTATGTTTCATATGTGACGTTTGTGAATGGAGCCAATACTCTTTAATGGTATGGAGTGCAAAACTTCCATATTTTCTCCAATGAGGAGAGAGCTGTTGTAGCTATACGTGGTTGCTTACAGTGACAGGAAAAACTTTGTTTGGTGCCAATCCTTGTATATTAATAAAATGGTGAATTTATTTTTGTGCTTAAAACTTTATTTGTATTCCTACTGTCCTAGCAAAAAAAGCTACCTGCTTTTTTGTCACTTGTTGGTCAGAGAATTGAAAAATCCTCTGTGCAGTCTTTTCCGGCAGTGGATCTCCCAAGAATCTCCTAGCGCTGCTGACCAAAGGGAAGGTCTCGTTACAGGGATGGGGGACATTGGGGGAGGGGAGGTCGTTAGTGGCAGAAGTGTTGTGCACCCCTGAAACCTATGACAAGCCAAGAAAAAAAAATTAGGACTTGCTAGATATTAGCTAGGCTCCAGTCTATTGTAACGTATTGTATCATTTATAAAGCACCTCATAACCAGAGTTGGGTTCTGGGCGTCCTTTCGGAGTTCATGGATTACCAAGGTGTTGGTATAAGTTTGACCTATACAGGAGGGGTGAGTGAGGTGCTTGAGATTTGGAGTCTGCGCCAAACATGGTGTGGCGGTGTCAGTGCTTAAGTATTTATGACTTTATTTAGGGATTGCATAGAGGGAGGATCGCCATTAAGCAACGGCTTTCTGCTCTGTAAATGGGCAGTTCCCCACATGCAGAAGTGGGGAACCACTCACATACCGTGAGCGGAGCCTCAACTGTTTCCGCTGATGGCAACCCGTAGCCTGACAGTCCATCTGCCATGGGACCACCAGGTCATAGTGTCACTCACCGCACCCTATTTAGAGAGGAGTGACCATCATGCACTTTCCCTACCAAGAGGGAGTGTGAAGTCAATGACTCACTGAAACGAATGAATTTATGTTACCGAAACACTAGAGGGGAGGATGCAGGAGGGTGAAGGTGGATGAAAGGGCAGTGAAACTAGACTGGGGTCCTGGCCATAGCAAGCAGAGACAGGAAGGTTGACATATGAAGATCCTCTTAGCCTCTCTTAGGCTGAATGCCCTGGGAGGCATGGTTAATAATCTTGAGATGGGGGAGGGGTACCAGCGAAAGATGGTGCAGCCAGGGTAGGAGCTAGCAAACAGCAGGTAGAAGTAGAGGTACAGGAGCCAGGCCCTCCAAATATGTGGTCTAAAGGAAGCCTCGGTTATGGAATAGGTCACCATAGACCTGAAAACAGCTGCCCATCGTCATCAAGGGGTGAGCAGCACCATAATATGGTCAGATCATCCAGATTCAGATCATGGGAGAAGACAGGTCTCTTAAACCATTAAGTGTTTAAATTTACCCTATTTAGAATCCTCCTCATAAAGACAATAGCATCAGCCATTTATACAGCGCACAAAAAAATACAAATGTGTCGGAGTGCTTAAATAGTCCCTTATCTAACCTAACTCCTTGTCAATTCTAATTTGTATCCTAATAACTTTGTGGACCAGTTCAATATCGTGCACCGGAGGACCCCTTTTGGGCATCTTTACCAAATGAACCAGTGTGATCAGAACACTAACAGACAGAGTACACTCCGGGTTGTGAAATGAGCAGTTCACAAGGAGTTTCATATTAGAGCATTTGTATGCCTAACCAAGTTTTCTTTCTTCAAGGCACAGTAACAAGTAGCTTGTTCATATCTCAATACTAGAATTATATTTGTTTGCAGGAACAATCAATTATTTATGCAAGGACTGGTTGTGGTACTCTCTTGCTTTCTTGTGGGTTCCTTGTCCCAAATTTCAGCCACTTCACCCAATGCCGAGTTTATTGGTCCCATACAAGCAAAGCACACTCAGCCATCCTCTCAGATTTTGGGATGGGCATCACCACATCTAAACTTCTGGAAGACTCATATACATCCCAAGATCTTGATTTGTATAACCCTCTCTGGGTAAGTCAAACCTCGAGATGACAGCAAAAGCAACCAGAGTTTCAGTGAGGTAATCACAAAAGTACCTGCCACACTGACAATTGACAAGTAGGCAAAATAGGTGAAGATATGGGCAGGGTACCTGCAAGCAAGAAGACAGCTTCTGGCCCTTGTAGCTATCACACCACAGCATACAAAAAATACTGTGTGTTTGTGCTGGGTAGAAATGCGAATCTCCTTGATTTGATATCAGCCAATAAATAACTGGAATGGGGACTGCTCACTTTCCTCTTCTGAAGAAAGCTAAACCTGATAGTCAATTATCTTTTTTGTGATATCATCCCAAATTTTTGCCTTAACTGTTTTGGCTGGCTGTAGAACTCCTTTCAACATGATGAAATTGGTATACTCCTAATTGACATATTTAACATACCTATACATCCCTAGTATACGGCACAAACTGTACCCAGAGCCTGTAAGTTAAATGTTGGTAGCGGACTACAGCACCCATTGTGCCACCCACTACAGTAACAGTGTAAAACATTACTTCAGGCCTACCAGTGTAGCTTGACTGTAGGAGTGCAAAAACTGCAATTCGAACTGTCATAATAATCCAATTTGACCTCCCATATAAATATCAATAAGCAACCCCTATGCAGAACTAGTAGCTTACAAGGCAAGGTGCATGGTATTTAAAAGTAGGACATGTAGACATTCAATGTTAACATATCTTTAAAGTGACTAGCACCCAAAGCTATTTTTCAAAGTGGCAGGCCTATCACTCCTATGTAGAAAACCAGAGTACAGAAGAAAATACTAATATTGTAACATGGGAATGGGACTAGTTAGAAAAAAAATAATAAAATAACATTTTTGATAGTTACTGAAAATCCAATTGAATAGTGAAGTCAGATTTTTTTAAAATATTAGGGAGAATACACTTTTAAAAAGTTACATTTTCCCTGCCTGAAGTTCCTGAAGGCTAATTCGCATTTGCTCTCCAACTTCTGCCCAGCCAGTGATTAGCATTTTAATAGGTGTGAAAATCCTCCCAGGAACTACATAATAGTTCACTGATTCACAGGTTCACCTGAATGGGAAGAGATGAATCCTCTGAATCTCACAGAATATGCAGGGTGAGGGCTATAGGCATCCTCTTTGACATTATAGTGTCAAATCCTACTTGACAGGTCTGCCGGGGTTTACATATATTACTAGCAAGGCAATTATTGTGTATCCACTCTCTGGTTACTGGAAAACCCTGCTTATGTTCTACCAGACTTCTGTCTCTGGGTTTATCTGGGGTACAGTGGCTGCCTCAAACTAGTTTTTAGTGTTAGATGTGGGAGGACACTAGGATTACCATAGTCTACTAACCACACACATGCTGGGGCCTTCAGAGCCCACGTTGAGTGTGGACGAACACTTTTACCATCTTGACAATACCCAAAGTGGGTAGGGTTGGCCTCGGAAACCTTTACCCCATTGATTAGGATGTGCTCAAGAGTAATTCCCACCCACTAGCAAGAGCAGATATAAATGTGGCACTTCTAGGCACCCAATTCAGAACATGCCTGGACCTGCTGTTTGTGACCTGAGAGGAGTCCTGAAGGACCGGGCCTGCTCCCTCTTGTACCCAGGAAAAAGAAGGATTCCAACGGTCATAATGCTGACCTCCTGCTATAGCTACAAGGATATGTCAAGCTACTAGAGGCCTTTCCTGCAACTTCCCAGCTGACCAGTGGCAACTGGATCTGGACTAGCCCATGCCGTTGGCCTCTGCCTGGCAGCCTGTGAGACTCTATGTGCCTCCCTGCAGTCCTGGGTGGTCTTCAAAATTGCACTGTATAATGAATTGAGTCTTAAAGGACTAAAGTCAGAAGGTAGAGTCTTTGACTAGGATGAACTTGGTAGGTGTTTGACCCACACTCCATCGCAGTCAGCGTCAAATTGTGCCTAGTTCCCACTCTATCGAGTGTGCTCCTTGATGCAACCCTACTTAAATCTTTAAAAATCCATATCTCTGGTTCCTCTTAATAGATTTTTGTCATTTGTGTGTCATTTTGCTTATTCAATTTTACTCTAATTTGGTTTGAGATTTTTATTGTTGCGCATTTTGGTACTGCATGAATACTTTACACATTGGCCTAAGATAAGCCCATTTGGTCTGTGCCATGTCTACCAAGGTGTTGAGCTGAGGTCAATTTAGTGACTTTGAGGGTTCACCCTGACAAGGACTGTGATTATGCCTTGAGGTGAGTCTTCCCCCTCCACAAATAATCCAATTTCTTACAGTGCCCAATATCCTTACCAACGTTCTGCAATAAAAGTATTCTACATGTGAAACAACTGAAAAAAGTCTATTTTAGTAAATAAATCCAACGGTTGCACTACCATTTTATACTTTTTTGCTTTTTTCACACGAATGCAACTTTCAGAGATGCAAATCTGTATGGGATAGAGAATGAATGGGGTAAGTTTATGCTTTGCCTAGATGTCCACTGCAGGGAAGCCTTCTAGTCTATGAGCGGAGACAGTTGTATTTATGGTTATTAAAGAATGACTCGCAATACAGTCTGTATTAATGTCCTGTAAGCCTATGACATTGATTGGATCTGCTAATGCTCATGCATAAAACTGGTTTGAGTGGGTGGAGAAATATTTTTTTATTGCTCTTTGCACAGATCCATGGGTTGGAGGCATCAATCTCAGACTCCATCCTGGACTGACCCTGATCAGATGGCTAGATTACTCTGACAAACTTCCCTATGTTGTAGTAAACAGTCTCCTGCTCTATTGTCTGTCAGCCCGGTTAATTTAGGTGAGATTACATTCCATCTGTTGGTATGCCAGGTTTCCTCTTTTATTGCCTCCCCTGCACTTATATTTTGCCTTCCTCCTCCACCTGAACTCACTTCCCAACTAGTTAAGAAGTATGAGCTTCCATACAGCCCAAACCTCTCCTCCCGTGGGGCAGTGTGCTAGGATGAAGAACTACTGCCTTCTCAGAGTTCAGAGACCCGGAAGTAATACCTGCCTACTGTTTTGTGAACCTACACTAAGACAAGGTAAGGCACTTAGCAGGAAACTTTGTTCTTCACACATTTATGCTAAGCAAGCCTTACTTCTTTAAACCCATTTGCATTTTTATTCGGAGAACAGTCTATGCAGTGTGGATATAAATATCAAACAAGGAAAACCAGTTTCACAGCGATATTAGTTTTCCAAAATTCCATGTCCCTATGGGGTAACAAGAAATCACCTTACTCTACTATTGCATGGTATTGTCCGGTGCTAGTGCTGCTATACAGAGCATTGACCCACTCAGTGGTAGATTGAATAAGTTGAATACCTTGAGTATCGCACATTGTAGCAGAAACTCTATCTAATCGCAGATTCCTCAACTTAGAATATTCCCCAGGTGCCAGGCAGATCTGGAAACTTTTTTCAGCATTACTGCCGCTCACTGCTAGGTGGTGCTGTGTTACTCCGTACCACGCAGGATGCGATGGAGCAGAGCCGCATACAGTCGCCATCCCTGCAAGCTGAAGTCTGTTTCTTATTTCCCTTTCCCGCCCTCAGACGTGGAGGCTGAACAAGGTAGGTTCACATTTGCTGATATCTCACATGGGACCCTTTTAGATGTTAAAAAGACGCCACTCAACAGAATGGGGCATGGGGGAAAGCTAGCATCTATATATTGATAGAGTATCCAAGAGCATTACAGAAGGTAAATTACTTGTTCTTCTGATGAATACATCTCAGCAAAGGTTCCTCACCTTAAAATATATACCAAAGAAGTACCTCCAAAAGGTGGCAGGTCTGTGGAGTGGACTCGGACCAAAAAAGTCCTGTTGGACCAAGTGGGCAGAGTCCTTTCTGCCGGACACGCCATCAAGGCAGAAGTGCTTTGTGAACATATGCACGGACTCCCACATCGCAACCTGGAAGATGTTAAGGACAGACACTGTGAGGAAATGCAGTAGTAGTAGTACCCTTAGACATGGTGTATTGTGCCCTCAGACCTCTTGGGACTTCCTCATGGCCTGTGCGTAGCAGATCTTCATGCAGAGGACTAGCCATCTCAACAGGGTCCTCATCTGCACAGCCCTTTCTTCGCTCTAGAGAACCCTACAAAAAGCTGATAGTCTACATGGTGTCCCTTGGTGCACTCAATGTAAAAGCTTCATGTTCTTTCTATGTCAAGCAGATGTAGCCTCTCCTCTTTTGAGGAGTGAGAAGGGTTAAAGAAAGCAGGCACAGTGATGGATTGCTCAACATGAAAGAGACACTGGAGTATACAAAAAGTGATGGAAGGAATGTTTGAATTAATCTCAGCCGCTGGCAACTACTCAAGCAGTACCCCAGTCCATAGTTATTTTGCACACCATACCAATTCAGTTTAGACCCAGTCGTATGCAAATCAGTCTTGATCCTGCTCAAATGGGAACAGTCCAGCCCGAACAGCCAGGCCAAGTCCTCCCTGAACAGGGACACAAGCAACCTAGTACCAGTTTTGCTCTGATTAGAGCCAGATATAGCTTAGTTCCAGTGGCAGTGTGCATGGGACCCACGTCTGGGAATACCCATTCTAATTAGGCTGACCCACTGAAATATACAAAAAGTGATGAAAGGAATGCATGAATTAATCTCAGCCACTGGTAACTACTGGGGGGTGCATGCCAGTCAATAGTTATTTTCCATGCCATGCCACCTCAGTTTGGACCCACCCATATGCAAAACAGTCTTGACCCTGCTCCAATGGGAACAGTTCAACCGAACTAACGATGGACTGGGATACGACAGAGGATTTACTAATGGCTGAGATTAATGGAAGCATTCCATCCATCACTTTTTGTACACTTCAGTGTAACAGGTAAGCCCAGTTGTGGGTCACAACACAGTCACTGAAACCAAGCTATACTTGGCAGATGAGCCCTAATATGGGAAAAATGGGTCCTAGATTGTTTGTGTTCCGGTTCAGGTTAGACCTGGTCTGGCAGTTCAGGCTGGACTGTTTCGAATGGAGGAGGGTCAAGACTGATTTGCATATGGCTGGGTATGAGTATGCGAGTGACACACACACACACACACACTTTCTCTCACTCCAGCAGCTTTCAACAAATTAAACATTGGCAAACATAAAAGGTCTGGCTTTTTGTGGTACTGCATTGAAGCAGACATGCACAAATACAGTTTGCAAGCATTAGCACATTAAAGCCAGAACTATTCGGGGGAATATCTTTCTCTAGCATGAAGATTTACTCGAATACTGTTTTGGAACATATTATATATTTTCTTTTTAAAATAGTGTGTTGTGACTTTTTCGTTCCAGGGTTAGCTAAAAGGATTTGATTTTATTAAAATTATATGTATACTGTACTCATCTATAGTTGGTTTCAGCCAGCCCTCTTCATCAATAGATATCTCATTGTGTATTTCAAATTTTCTTCCAGCTACTACAGCATACAGCTGGGCCAGCCCTCTTAAACCATTGAAAAACATCACTGTGAAATTTACTTGAATGCTGTTTTTGAACATTTATAGATTTTCTGTCTGAAATAGTATGTTGTGACTTTTTCGTTCTAGAGTTAGCCAAGACCTTATGATTTTATTATAATTATATGCATACTGTACTCATCTATAATAGGCCTCTTCATCCATAGGTATCTCATTGCGTTATTCACATTTTCTTCCAGCCTCTACAGCAAACAGCTGGATCAGCCCTCTCAGTGGTGTAGCTAGACCTTTTGCCGCCCGTGACGGTCCCTGCGTTTGCTGCCCCACGAAAGCCGCAGATAAGAGCGAAGAGTGGCAGGAAGACAGACGCCGACGAGGGTAAAAGTGCTTGCTACACTACTGTGCCCTCTTCAGCCATTGGATAACTTCACTGTGAGAGATGGAATCCTGCCCCCTTCAGTGCCAGAAACTACTATGGCAATGTGTGCATTTTGAAAACAAAAATATTTTTCCTTTTGCCATTTTTTTTAATTTAGATTAACGACCCAGTAACTTCCCAAACAATAACGGCTAGCAAAAACCATGAAAAAAACAAAAGAAGCACTGACAAAGTGAAAAGGCTGGAAGACCAAGCTAACCTATTGGCTTTGTCAACGTTTGCTGTATGTATATTGAAATTACAATTTAAAATCTGAAAAAGAACATCTCAAACAGTGTACCCTCAATGCTAAACACTTCCTAAAACTGAGGTCCGGAACAGGTGCAAGTTTTTTTTGAGCTGATGTGGTTTTCTTTTAATTGGTCAGAATGCATTTATATTTAAGTTGGTAGCAATAATAGACGTAGCTGTAACTAAAATAACCAAAATTTGTGAATTAAAAAAAGAAGTGATTTTGTTAATTGTTTTTCCAATTTACAGATGTACAGTTGATTACATTTAATGTAGAATCTGATGTGACATGAAGTTCCTCAAATGGGCAACAAGAATCTTTCATTTGCTGTAAACATGTTCGCATAGATGTAATAGTTTTATTTGTCTGCAAGATCACAGTAACTATTTACAGAACATGAGTAGAGAGATTCTACATACAGTCTTTGAGATGTAAACAAGAACCTCCTGAGGCGCAGGAGAAGGAAGATATTGTGGGGCAAGGAGAAACAATCCATGACAATAAAATACAGAATTTAAAATACAAACTTTATAACTTTCTGGACAAAACATCATTTTGGTTAAATTACCTACAAAGCTACAAAAATCAATCATGTAGAAATAAAAAAGAAAAAAAAACCATAATTTCCTTTATAAGGTAGTTTGTGAAATCACACATAGGATGTAAAAATTTAACAAACGGATAAAGGCATAGGAATTTGTGCCAGCGTTGGTTAAAAGTACTTTACATAAATAAGGGAACAAAATGTAAAAGTGAAATATTATGTCTGTAAAAACCTCTACCAATTAAAAAATAATGTTTTCAATTAATCACTAAAATCAACTATAAGCAGTGTTTCTTTAAAAAAAGAAAAAAAGTAGAAATTAGCCTACTTATAAATAAAATGGAGGAAGAACTCCTCCCATCCTTGTGAAATTTCCACACATTTTTTCCCCCAGAAGTACATCGGGTAACACACAGACACACACACTATGTGCAGACAACCCTCCCACACCACTATTTTCAGATATTTTCTGATATCGTAATGCCCCATAAAGCCCCTCTTAGAATATGACAATACGACCTTATAGCCGTTATCTATTTCCAAAACATAAACAAGGCAATAAGTTAAACTCTTGCTCTGGAGATAGTTTGGAGAAACCCATGTGGGTGCAGTGGGTCTGAAATTTGCTGAACAGCAAAAAAAGGGAAGGTGGCCAGCGAATTTCCCAAGATGCAACTGAGTAGGGAAGTGTGTGCGCTGCTAAGCTACAGTAAGCATCTTGGAGAAATGGGTGGGGAGGACGCAGGAAGTAATCCTAAGGGACTTCAAATTCCTATATTGTGAAGTACATAGAGCTATAGATGTGGAAGTCAGGTAAAACTATAGAGTTTACATTATTTTAATATCGGTCAATGCTCTCACAATAAATACAGTCCCCGGTATGTACCGCAGGCTTTTGCAGTCTGTTAGCTATTTTGCACTGAACATCTGTGGTGGAAATAAATCGGTGCATTAACCACCGAACTGTCAAAAACATCCTTCTGGTAAACTGAAACTCCGCCAACAACCTTTGCTGCTCTTTCTGGCTCCATTTTCCAGAGCAGCACCTCTGTTGGAATGTATATGAGTGGCATCTCTTTTTTCTCATTTAAGATTGCAATTTCCAAGACATTCCCTCCTATGAACATTTTAATGGATACTTCCTTCAAAATGGAGGCGGAGTGGTGTGATGTCCAGAGGATAATAAGAAAATCTCAAATGGGTAGTATCTGGAATTACAAAAACTAAATTGGGTCTGTGCTTAGCTACAGCATAAGAAGAAAACTCCATATGATGGGAGGAGAACAAGCACTGCAATAGAATTGCAAAAAATGAGTATAGACAGAGGGAAGGACATCTCTGCACCATAAGAATGGGCTGCTATTACTGGTTCGTGGGAGGGACTGAGCTGTAGCAGCGTCCATGGAGGATAAAAAGTCTCCATCCTGCCCAACAATCTAAAGGGCAAATGCTCCCATGCTCTAGTCTCATCTTCTTCGACCACCTGGACAATTCATTTTACTTTAACTTTTAATACAGAACATTCAGGACATTAACACCATTTGGGGGTTTTCTCCTCTGCAAGGAACCCCACTGGCATGCTGGAAGGTGTTGATTCAATGGATCACCATTTAACAGCCTTAGGAAACAAACATTGTGTTGATCCAAAAATAGGTTTTCCTTCACCCACAACTCCCGCTCTCACTCTAACCCACCCCCCTATACGTAATGGCTTCTCTGTAGTTTTTGTTACCTCTATGTGTCTTACCAGAACGTCTTAAGTGCTTGTGACTGATTTTTCCATCCTACTATCACCCTGTGGGTTCTTTACAAACCCCAACATTTTGTCGTTTGTATGTTCTGCTCATGGTAGGCTTGGATTTCCAATTTTAAAATGCCTTCGCAGCCAACCCATGAGAATAACCAGTTACTAAAAACAAGCATTCGCTGTGCATTCACTTTTCCCAGGCCGAAGGTGTCCTGCTCTACAATCAAAGGTCCAGACCGGGCACCTGCCTGGTGGTTGGCTGGAAGCAGAAGGGCTGGTTACCCCACTGCTCTAGATAGCTGTGCGTTTCTAATGCGTGTTCTCACGTGTGCATAAGTACCGGTGAATGTTCTTTCAAAATGATAATCTAAAGGCCTCAGGAAATGCATTAAAAAAACCAAAAAGTAAGCTCTTATTGCATCCTATCCCAGTAGTTCTGGCTTGAATTGTGGCGTGGTGCAGCTCATGTTGGATACATTTGTAGGATATTGCCCATTGTTGCAGAAAGTGGAATTCAGTTAAGGTTCCATGGAACAGAAAGCAGAGTGAGCCGAAACATGTTGGTGTCAATGGTTGTTGCTCACCACAAGTTGATGGAGGGAAGCAGTTTAGTACAACACCAACAGCAGCGTGCCCACCATAAAAATGTCTTCTTTTTGTCTAGAACCACAGCAAATGAGCCAATGGATTTTACAGGGAGATGCAATAAAGCATTTCGTTGCTGCCTCAAGCAATTTTTTCGGAGACATAAGCACGGCACAGAATAGTACATTTCCACCCTAAGGGTGTCATTGTTTATACATTCTACAGTAAAGCTCTATTGCAATCACATGTAAACATCATTGTTTAGAAGAAACAAAGGCAGAGCTACAATGAGGCCCTGGCCAAAGACAGACGCTCAATCCTTTCTCTGAACTAAGGGTGGGTCAGAAACACTACTTCTTTGGGAAAACTACATGTACCTCCAATTTATTCTAAGGCTTTTGAGGCTATTATTGCCTGTCTGTACAGTATGGCTAAATCCCACAGGCCCGCCATTGTCAAAGATCTGCAACATGTAAAGGTCTATGGAATGGGAAAAAGTTTGTCCATGACGAAGCATGTCTGTAATCCTTTTATCCTCCCTCCTGTTTGGACGTCAGGATCTTTATGCAATATTCTGACATCCCAAATCATTTCCATTGGCCAAGTCAATGGAGAATATGGCTTTTATGATACCATGGTGGCCAAATGCATCATGGAATTCTATTCTGCATGGCTTCTAGTTCTTGGACATGTTGCACATAAAAACAAGAAACGAGGCACAAAAGGCCTTGGGAAATTTCTTGGCTTATTGCTAAAAAATATTTTCCTCTGGGTTGGAGGGGAGGAGGCAAAGAAGGCAAATATATTCCCTAAACCGCAGAAGACAGTAAGAGGCAGGCATAATACAGTGGTGGAAATGAGGGCAACTTTAATGGAGTTCTCCAATTTTAAGGCTCCCTATGCAGTCGTATGCTGGAGCTCAGCAGTAACCTCAGATTGGACATAACCAGGGCCAATGGAATCATGTGATTCTGCAGCCGCAGAGTTTTCCATATAATTATGGATTTGCCGCTTCTGCCACATAATTCATCTGCTGCATAATCTGCAGATTGTAACAAAAAAAATGTTTATATCCCAAATGGATTAAAAGTTACTAAGAATGTGATAACGTGTACCCGTGCAGTGGAAGGCCTGTCGCAAAAGTTCACTAGTCATCTTTCAGTTGCTGATTGAAGCATTCTATTATTAAGCAGGTCCTAATGAGGTGAAATCTTTTCCCAGACACTTTTAACATGAGTAAAAGTGACAAAATAATAAAATACTAACATCACAAGATGTGCTGAATTGTGCTGCATAATTTGCCTCTTCTTGCCACATCATTTAGTCACCCCGTTGCATAATTTGTCCATCACCTGCTGCATAATTACAGTGGTCCTTGACATAACGCAACCAAGGGAAAAATAGTATGAGTTGAGGAATTGATGTGTGACCCACTGTTGAACAAATGGACGACTAGCATCTTGGGAAAGGCCATGGGAACTTGTTATCTAAAACCTCCTCCAAGTCAAAACCTAATTGCTGCTATTTATTTTAACCTGCTTAATGGAAATTAGTTTAATTGCCAGATATTCACAGCTTCAATTTGGACAGAAAATGGTTCTTCGGACCATCCTTGTCAACAAAAGACTTGTGTTGTACAACACCCATTTGCTAGGGAGCAGAGAACACCTTCTCACAAGTTCAGTAGCCTTCGAGCACCTTTATCTTGCCTTCTCGTGAATGATTTTAGGCTTCCAGTCACAGCAGAGACCCTATAGCAACGCAATTAAGGCACATTACACTACGCAAATCAAACATCTTCTGTGGCGTTTATTGCAAGACTTAATTTCCAATAAGTGGGACTCCATGTGCGGGGCCAATGCCACCACACCAACTTCCCTGCTTTCACAAAGACAGGTGGAAAGGCCTATGCGGCAAGATCTGAAATACTACTAATAATCTGCACCAGCAATGCCAGCAGCAATTTGGGAAATATATTCCATCTGACTGCAAGCATGTTCACCTTTTGTCAGTCCGTCATTATTTTCCCCTTTCTTCATAACCCACTCCCAACCATCTGGGAATTTGGAAGGTGCTCCGTTTGCACACGGTAAACATCGTTAACCAAGCATGCAAAACAACGCATGCCATTACAATGCGGTCATTACAACGACCGCGTTGTTCCATTGCATACCATTACAACGCAAGTCGGAACAACGACTTGCTGTAGGGGGCAGAAGGTGTTGGATTTAAAATCCAACACCTTCCCTACTGTTGCACAAACTGGAGTTAGAATAGTAAATTATACTATTCCAAAATCCAGCGCCCCCCTACAGCAAGTCATTGTAATAACTTGCATTGTAATGGTATGCGATGTAACAATGCGGTCGTTGTAATGACCGCTTTGTAATGGCATGCGTTGTACATGCATGCGATGTAACGTGGCCTATTCTTTGCACACAGAAGACAAGCAGTGCTTATTTTGTAAATAAAGAAGTGCTGGGGCCCATGGTTTTGCGCAAGAAGCCACTGTAGGGTGCACTACTGACTGGTATAAACACTGCCTACTAAACATAACACCCCTAAAAATGTAACAGTTTGGAACATTCCAGGTCACCCAAAGCAGGAATAATGGCCTGGGTGCTGTAGAATTATTACTTTTCTTAATGGTGAAAATTATTGTTCATCTGATGTGCTTCATACAAAAAATAGAAAGACAGCGCCTACATGTGGTGGGCTGTCATTAATAACTGCCGGTGTTGACAATAAGTCCCGGTGCCAAGCACGGGAAAACACCAGCACTGAAGACAAGCTACACATTTGTAACATTAGTTGCTTATCTTGTACACTCCTGCCTGTCACCTAGGACTCTGTTAACCATCCAGGACCTGTTCTGTCCATTGAATATTGCAAACAATATTTATAGGGCACACAAGGGTTGGAGTGCACACCCCTCTCAAGCAAAATTCTGGCCTTCAACAAAGCGATTCTAGAGGTGTCTGTTGGTATGTTTTAACGGGTCTCTCAGTGTCCCACGGATAGAATAAATAACGCAGAGTGTTGATAGCCCCTGAAAGTGTCTATAATCTGCAAGATCCAGGGTTATCAATTTACTAATATACTTTAAGAGATTATTGTTTTAGGCAGATACTGAATAAGTCACTTTCCAGAAGGAAAGCCAGCGGTGGTTGAACCCCTGCCAAGACAAACCGTCAGTTATCTGTCTGAGGTCGCTACACTAACTTCTACTAAGCAGGGTGACAATAACATACATTTTTGAAGCAACAAAATACAATTCAGCAGGTTGCGCCCACCATTTAGATGGAGAACTTAATTGCGTGCCAGATGAACACCTTATCATTGGTTAGTTAATGAATGCACAGATTCTTGGAGGCAGCTTACATCATTAGGAATATTACAATCTATTATGTCTCTGATCAAGACTTTTGGGAGCTGGTGCCAGGGTATGGCCTAGTTAAAGTGGCGTCTGTACTCTTGTGGTATTGCTGATTGAACGTCATTTATTCTTTGGCAAACACCTCATTACAATGCATAGTTTTAAACCAAGGAAACACACATTGAACCAGGAACATACAGTACAGGGCTTACAATAAATACATCTTGAGGATAAATCTTCTCTTTTTGATATTAAAAAGTAGTTTGGAGGTCGAACTCTATACACAATTGACATCTTTGTTGTCACACACAACAGATGGCAATGGCAAGTGGAAAATACATTTGGAACTCCATGACGGAGACAGGTCAAGGGCGAAGGAGGACCGCAGGAGGGGTCAATGTCTACAAGCACACCAAGAATAACCAGTCTGAAGCGACGATGCTATAGTGTGGCAGTGGGACATCAAACACCGGTGAGACTCACAAACAGAAGCAGCTTTGCTCAATGTAAACATCAATTTAAAGGGATACAAGTCTTTGTTCCTTTCTCTTTCTGGTCTCCCTACCCCCAATAGACTCAGTTTTTTTTTTTTAGAACGTAAACATTTCCGAAGTGCCTTGACTGAGGTATTGAGGTGCTTCTGAAGGGGTAAGGCCATTACCGCAGTAGGCTGCGCTGGGCCTCCTTCAACAGGCTGTCGAAGTCCATGGTCTCATACTTGCTCTTCAAGGAGGCCGACGGGGACATGTCCTCCATGTTTGAATCTGAGGGCGGGAAAATGAAACGGGCTGCGTGAGAGACAGTAAGTGCCATGGATCGTCACAAGCTCACCAGACATATGGAGAATGTAGTGCTGTGTGAGATTTACCCACCAGGAGACAACTGGACCTATTAAATGCAACAGATTCACATACTTCATTCTTCCCAGAAAGCACCTCCTGAACCTTTTTGCTCTCCATTCCTGTCAGTTATGCTTTAACACATTAAATATGATTTACAAGTGATTAAAAACAAAAAAGGAAGTTGTTGACTGTAAGATGCGGACAATACAGCATTTGTTCCTCACCCTTAGTTAATGGAGGGGTGTTCTGCTGCTGGTATAGCAGCCAGAAACCAACAACTCCAGGTTCTATCCAGTTCAAGGAAATTTAGGAGGAAGTTGCACAGTATGCTAGACTTTCAGTGAAAACAGACCTATCTAGAAATTGACCTCCAAGCCCAAGCATGAACTCTAGCATCCATGTTCATCGTTTAATGTCACTGAGAAAGAGACCCAAACAACTTCTGGAATAAGGCTCATCATAGTCATCTTTACAAAATTGCTAAGACTGGTTCCCTTATATCTGCCACCTGTACTACCCTATTATCTTTTGAGAGAGTTTGTTCTCCCAACAGGCACATTCACTGTGGTCACGGGCCTTACCCAGGTCAGTGTATCTGGTCCAGAAGGTCCTCAGGCCGCCGTAGCTCAGCTGGAAGGCCGGCTCTTGCCTCTTCCGCAGGGAGGCGCCATTCTTCAACGACAGAGCAGCATTCTCCGAGCATCTGAAGGTGACGAAGCCATACTTGCCCCCTCTAGAGCATTGAGAAAAGAAACACGTCATTACCTTCTGTTTATGGTTTGTAACTTTCACGTTTCAACACGACCTCTGCATTTCACGACATTTTGCAAACATTATTACGAGGTATTACCAATTCAAAACAAAGCATCTATACAAAAAACACCAACCTGATCTCCGCAAACATAACCATACACACGCATGTGGCAACTGTATACACAGAGACTATATGGGTAAAGGAGGATCACCCAGTGCTTTAATTCATTTAAAAACCTCTACACGTCACTGCTGACAGTATCTTTGAAGCCCCGATGCCAGCAGTATGGGTCTGTCAGGGACCCAGGACAGACCTAGAAGCCACATTCTATCCAGTGACATGCTTTTCCTCAACACTGTGTAATCGTGGGCTTGAAACCCTCATGATTTCTTTCCCCATTTCCCCACATTTAGTCAGATTTTGCGACTACGAAAATGTTAACAACCACCACTCCACCAAAATGTTACTGCAACTCTTTGTTGGTACAGTTAACTCTAAGTTACCATCTGAAACAGAACCCTTGATGGATGAACTCAGAGACTTCTAGATCCCAAAATTGATCAAATAGTGGGAGGAACTCCACAAACTGTTAAAAGGCACAGTGAAATGCAAGTGCTTCCAAGCTGCCACAGCTACACACCTCTAATGAACTTCAAAGAAGTGACATGTTCATTAGGAGTTGCACGGAAGCAAAAATGTGAGGAAATGTATTACCACACAAATATCAACACTGACTACAATGTGCTTGGATATGAGATTTTGGGATAACAACCCAAGGACTGATTTCGATTGTGACGAAGCAAATTAACCTTAGAACCCCTAAGAGCAAAGGGCCATTAAAGCTGTGAACAATTGAAGGTTATGAATGCTGGCTTGCTGTACTGCATATACATTAAGCATTTTGCACAAGTTAAAAGTGCACATAATCAGTTTTTACAAGTGTACAGGCTTATTTTTCAAATAATGGCACATGGATTTTTCCCCCCAAAATATACAGAATTGTAGATCATCTTACTTATTGTTTCTAGTGAGCACCCTGCACTCTGTGATCTCCCCAAAGACTTCAAAACGCTTCTTTAGCTCACCAGAGCTCATGCTGCTGGAAAGATTCCTGATACAGACCATACGACCCTCGTCCTGCACAGAAAGAAAGAGAGTAGTTAAAACCACCCCCACCAGAACCCTCATGGAGGACACACCGGATTAGGTCATTCTACACCTTAGTCACGTTTCATTTTTCTATTAACCCTTCGTTCTCCAAGAAACATGGATTTCTCCCATGCTCAATCTGCACTACCTCTGCCTTGTGAATGGAGTCCTGGTGTGGTTTTAGAGCCCCTTCAAGCTTATGGTGGGGTAGCCAACTTTCAAGAAAATGCCCTTGGGTAATTTAGTGCGTCGCAATGAGGATTACAATAAAGTCATAGGTGGGATGCTTGAATTAGGCTCAGCCACTAGTAATTACTCGGGCCACATTACGTTCCATCATTTTCTTGCCCAGAATGCCACTTCGGAATAGACCCAGCTATATGCAAATCACTGCAACATCAGATTACAGCAAGCATGCATTCCATCCATCGCTTTTTTATATACTTTAGAGCAACGTTGCAAGTGGGACGGGTATGCCCAGACATGGGTCCCGTGCACACTGTGCGACTAGAACTAAGCTATGCTTGACTGATGAGCCCTAATAAGGATGGCACCGATCTTGGGTTGCTTGTGTTCTGGTTGAAGGAGCACATGGCCTGGCAGTTAGGGCTGGACAGTTCTGGTTCGATCAGGGTCAAGACTGATTTGCATATGACCAGGTTCAAATTGAGGCAACATGGAATGCAAGAAAACTCGGTACTTAGCAGTCGCTGAGATTAATTCAAGCATTACATCCATCACTTTTTGCATACTTAATTGGAACATCTAGAACCAAGTATAAAATGAGATGTGAGTATCTTTAGGGACAGGACAAATATATTGATATACTTTTAAAAAGTAGGGACTAGCCCTCAAAAATGACGACTGTTTGCAATAAGTACCTATGGACATAAACTAACTATCAGGAGTCAGTTCCAACCATAGCATTGTCTTAAACAGAACCTTCATTTTGACACACAACAGAGTCGGTGTTGCGGTTAACAGGTACCCTCTATCCCGTCCTTTCCTATTAAGTACTGTGTTGCAGGCTTGGCTTCACCTAAGCATATGGAGATTACCAAACTCCTCATAGCTCTCCAAGGTCCTCAAATTAAGGAAAAACGTCATGTAGATGCATAATGAACGAGTTACTTACCTTCGGTAACGATGTATCTGGTAGAGACACAGTCTAGCCGCAGATTCCTTAACTTAGAATATCCCCAGGCGTCAGACTGGATCCGGAGAATTTTTTGCAGCAGCACCTCTGCGCGCCGGGGGGCGGCGCCGCATGGCTCCCCCTGACGTCGTCCACGGACATGACGTCAGAGGAGCCATATAAGTCCCTCCCGGCGCGCTGACGTCAGTTTTCTTCGGAGAAACTTTTCCGCGCCACAACGCGGAGCCACCACCAAAAACTGTGAGAGTATGGGAACAGTGTGCGAAAAAGATGAAAAATCAGAAAGAATCAAATGGTGAGAAGCATCACTATAATTGACAGTGACAAGCACTGTATACTGAGCAATTGAAGGGAAAGAGCAGAGCACCGCTCTGAGAAACAGCCCCGCAAACGCGAAGGCTATGCCCTCCCCCGAGGCAAAACGACATATGAAAAGAATGTCAAGGCAGACGACAGGAAGCCTGCAATCTCAAGATCTAACCGTGAAGGACAACAAGACCGGAACCACATAAGTAAAGACGATCTACCACAGGTCGGCAACACCAGGAATGCTGTATCCCCTGTAAGAGAGCTATGGACTGAAGCACAGTCAAATAGACCCCAAACCGAATGACTGTAGTGGGGACAAGAGACCCCAAAACAATGGAGAAGGTGGGAGGGAGGGAAGAAGAACATTAGTAGGCCCCACACTGGAAGAACCAGGGTGTAGGGGTGTAGAAGGATACATGAACCCACCGCCCAATCACGAGAATGGGTGGAGTAGAACAAGTAAAACAGAATGAATCATCCTACCGAGGAGGGAGGAGAAAGACGCCACCCCGCAGGAAGACAAAAGCCACCCAGAAGGAGGCGAGTGCATAAAACCCAACCTGAAAAGGTCCTCGCAGAGCGGGGAGGATGGGCGGGCGTTAAGGAATCTGCGGCTAGACTGTGTCTCTACCAGATACATCGTTACCGAAGGTAAGTAACTCGTTCATCTGATAGAGACATCTAGCCGCAGATTCCTTAACTTAGAATAGATACCATAGCCATATTCCATAGAAGGCGGGTCTGCGACTGAACCCCACCAAGTTCCAAAGAGAACCCAGTCGTCACCAAGTTGATAAACACAGTGGGGGGCAGCAATGCCAGCGTGGCCAACACCAGACCAGTAAGCTCTGAAAGGAGCGGAAAACAATGGGAGGCAAAGGCATCACAAGCCGCCATGGGATGGCATGAAAACCCTCTCGTTTATACAGGGTTGAAAGGGAGCACAGAACCAGAATGTCAGTGCAGAATGTGAGGGTCTATAACTTTCGCAAAAGAAGGCGAACTGATCCTAGGAGCCGATGGATCCGCAAGATCCGATGGATCTGCAAGAGACAAAGACCCAGAGAGAGGACAAGAAGGTACGACCAAGTCAGAGTATACAGGTCGAGCATGCACAACAGTGGAAGAAGCACTGTTGCAAGCGTACCAGCTAGGAAACTTGGACAGCAGTGGTAGGATTCTGACCATGTCCAGAAAGAGCCTGTGTTACCAGAGACACAAGACCTGCCATTGTGCAATCGCCCCCTCACAAAAAGACATGTGAGAGGCGGACGTCAACAAGCATAATGACATATAACCATGACTACAAGAAGAGACATGCATGCAGGGGACAGAAGTACACATGGGCAGACCGTGTGTACCGCTAGAACCACACTACGTAAAAGGAAAGGCCCAATGGAACGCAGCAAGAACAGCCCAGATGCGAAAGATGCATCACCAGGTAGTCAACCGGCGAAAGGGATCCGGCAAGCTGGACACACACAGAAGGCTTGCTCCCAAGAGGACACCACGGACACCGCAGCAAGGAAAGTCTAGCATGTGTGACCCTTGGTTGTGTGTAGAGAGCAGGACAGAATATACATCAAGACAGGACACAGCCATGAAGGTTGCATTTCATAAAAGAATACAAGAGCGCACCATAGGTACCAACAGCTATGTTGCGGCAGAACCGGACAGAGCAATGTCCAGATCCGTAAACAACATCAGCCACCCGGCAGGGAGGAGCCACGGTCCCCCGCGAGACAGACCGGGAGACTGAGCAGTATAAGAAAGAGTCAGTACTAAACGTACATAGAGCAACAGGAAATTGTAAAGAGATGTACATACAAGACAGTCCTGAAGAGAACACATCCACAGAGAGCAGCAGCAGCAGCCCGCAGCAGAAGTGTGACAAACTCCTGCGCGGAAAGCAGCAGGGGAAAAGGAAACTGTTGCTTGGGAAGTGCGCAGGAAAGTAGGGCACAAGGCCATGGACAGTATTGGCGGACGTGGCGAGGATGCCACCGTCTATAGACAAAGTCCAGACAGGTCTGAACTACGAGAAAGCACTACCCGTCCCAGAGGGAGGGGAGTAGAAACCAGTCATTGCAGAAGCGTAGGGAAAGCGTAAGCCCCCGTGACAGCGAACATACTAGGGAGCATTCACCTGACGCGCATAGAACACACAAAATCGTGCCGCGTCAGCCCTGCGTGCCTGGGGGCAGCGCCACAAGGCTCCGCCCTGAGGTCGTCCATGGCAGGACGAACTGTGCCGAATGGAACAGAACAAGGTGGTCCAAGGGAGAATGGCTGACAACAAGGGCAGCCATTATAGACAAGGATGGCGAAGCTGAAAAGACACTCCTGGAAGAGGCAGGCAAGGCAGAACCTCGAGAAAGTGAGCACCTACAGATGCAGGGGAGTGCTACGGACCAACCGCAGACCCCAACGGGTAGGCAATAGAGCGATGCCAACCTGTGGGCCGCAAGAAGGAAAAGGAAGGGTCCACAACAGCAAAAAGAGACCACAGTCTGATCCGCAGGACAACCCCTTTGAAGAAGGCTCCACAGTAGCCTACCAAGCATTCTGTGTAAGGAAGACAGCTATACAATAGCCAACGAATACCCCACATAGGGTAAGCCTGAACCCCAGCTCGGGGCACCTCTTGAGCACAAACTCATAGACAGGGGAGTCAAAGAAAGCAGAATCAGCTGACCAGCTGCACTAAATAGAGCAAAAAACAGCAGGAAGCCGTTCAGGCCGTCTGGGTATTATGTCATGAACCCAGGGCCCAGAACAAGCAGAGACAACACTGCACCGGAAAACAAAAGTCCACAAACGGACTAGAAAACATAAAGTCATGGGAGCCCAGACATGAGGCGGTTGACTGCTGAGTCCTCATGACTGTCAAAAAGGGAGACACCATCAAATGGCAAATCCCGAAGACTCTCCCGAACATTGTCAGGGAAACCGCCCTCGCGCAGCCAGGCATGGCGACGCAGAGCAACGGACCTGGCCATCGCCCGACCCACAGAGTCAGTGGTGTCCATAGCCGACCGAATGGTAAATTGTGCCATTTCTTGGCCATCATGAAGGAGACGATCCAGGTCAGCACGGGGACCCTCTGGAAGAGAGGGAAGAAGACGCTCTACAGAGTCCCAAAGGGCAAAAGTAGCCCGTGCAAACACACAAGACGTGTTGAGAGCACGGATGTCCGAACTAGTGGACGCAAAAATTTGGCGGCCACATGTCTCCAACCAACGAGACTCCCTAGTGGGAGGTAGCAACGGGAGAGTAGAGGAAGGCTGCGAGGCGAAAGCCGCCTGGACCACCCGGCCGTAAGCCCTAGGATGAAGGGACAAACAGACAGGGTCATCTGGAGCCGGGCGATGCCGACGTGCGATGGCCCGATCCACAGGGTCTCCTGAGGAGGGCTGTGCCAAGAAGGGTGTCGAATAACGACCCGCCAAAAGGCAGCAAGGGCTCCACCTCCACAGCATCCTGGTGGAGGAGATCCAATAATGGATCAGAAGGCAAGGAGACTGAGGGGGGTTGCAGGTGTAAAATAGCTGTAGCCCTGCGAACAGCCCTCGCAAATGCCACGCTAGCCTCTGTAGCCATTCTAGGTGGCGATAACAAACCATCTGTAGGGGACGGTTGAAGGCTAGCGCGTCCCCCAGAAAGGAGAGACGCCGCAGCCGGAGGCCCAGCAAAGGGCCACTGGCCAGGGGGCAGCGGAGCCGGAGAGGGTGGAAACAACCCTGGGTGATCCGGGTCCTCATCCTCTTTGAACAGAGAAACAACAGGGACCGGCGCCGGCACCGGCGTCGACCGACGTCGAGACGGCGTCGTATCGACAATAACCAAGGGTGACTCGGACTGGCGTCGGACCGGCATCGACTCGCCCTCTACTGAGGCGTGCGGGGAGAAAGGATGTCGACAAGGAGTCGAGCTCCGTGCTGCAGCCACATCCGACGTCGGCGCAGGGAGCCCCAAAGGGCTATGCGGAGACGGGGCAGAAGGGCTTGACGTCTGACTGGGATGCCCCTCCGGGCCGTGTCCCAACGTCGCAGCGTCACCGGAGTCGAGGAACTCGGCCGGCGCCGATGGCGAACCCGCCGGCGAGGACCCGACCTGAGTCCCTACCCCCTCTGTGGGGCCCGAGGGCATGCCAGGGAGAGGGGGTGACCCAAAGATGGAGTGAAGAGCCTTGGAATAGGCTTCCATCTGGGCCCGAGTCGCCCCAACACCCGGAAAGGGCGGGTATAAGGGGACCGACTCCTGGGCGCCCGCGCCCGGTAGGGACCGGGAGCAGCGGGCCCAGTCGTCACGTTTATGTGAGGTCGACGACCTCCGTGACTTGTGCTTACCTGCGACAGGCGAACGACATCTGCGGGAACGACTCCGTGACTGGACCCGAACAGGAGCCCCAGCTCGAGATGGAGATCGGCGGCGCGAATGCTCCGAGCGGGACATCCGGGCGGACACAACTTCATCCGGCGCTCCCGCAGGGACTTCGGCTTCATCTGCCGGCAGGCGTGGCACTCCTTGGAGTCGTGGTGCTCTCCTAGGCACCACATACAGATCGCGTGCGGATCCGTCGCTGACATCTGCCGCGTACAGGTCTCACATGCCTTGAAACCCGAAGGCATCGCACACTGTTCCCTGACGCCGAAGGCGTCGAGAAGGCCTGAACAGGCCAGAGGAACCGCTTACTCCTGGATCTGCGTTGGGACGCGGAAAAGAAGGAAACTGACGTCAGCGCGCCGGGAGGGACTTATATGGCTCCGCTGACGTCATGTCCATGGACGACGTCAGGGCGGAGCCATGCGGCGCCGTACCCCAGCGCGTAGAGGTGCTGCTGCAAAAAATTCTCCGGATCCAGTCTGACGCCTGGGGATATTCTAAGTTAAGGAATCTGCAGCTAGATGTCTCTATCAGGTATTTCATCCCACAAATGTGCAGAAAATGAGAATCATTGGTCTTTTTTCTAAAAAAACGAATCTACTTACTTTTGCGTGTTAATGCGTCCATTACTATTGATAATGGCATTACTCCTAGTCCTACTCCCTCACCTTCCTTTGTCACAAATGAGGCCCGCCTCCCTCTAGACCCACTCCCAGCCCATAAAAACTCTGCCCGCCCCCACCTCTACCTGTACATAAACAAGCCGAGCTAGCACTCAGATGTACCGCACCGGTAAGGAGGGAGGGTCCTAGAAGGAAGGCGAGGGAGTAGGACTAGGAGTAATGCCATTATCAATAGTAATGGACGCATTTCCTCCCGTCCCTCCCTCGCCTTCCTTCGTCACAAATGATGACATAGCAAGCAGAAGAAAACAGAGACGGACAACTGAGTGATAAAGAACACAAAAATTCAATAACGTGCCCCAAACACAGTAGATCAACATCTCCAGCCCCTCACAGAGGACAAGACCCTGCGGCCCAGAACATTATCCAAACGCACCAGACCAGCAATCCGACAGCGAGGGACAAACGCAGAAGGGGAAGACCAGGTCGCAGCCCTACAGAACTCCACCAGAGAGGTACCCTGCAACCCAGCAACCGCAGCAGCCAAACAGCGAGTAGAACGGCCTGAACCCCAACCAGGGGAACCTCCCCACGCAGCCAATAAGCCAGCAAAACCGTGGACCGAATCCAACGACTCAAAGTAGCTGTGGAAGGCAGCACACCCTTCACAGCAGGACAAAAAGTAACAAACAAAGCGACCCCCTACCGGAAGGACTCCGCAACCAGCAGGCACCACAGTAAAGCCCGCCACACCTCCAGACAGAGCAAACGAGATTCCTCAGCCGAGGAAGGAGCAGGGCAGAAGTCAGGCAAAATCACCACCTGACCAAGATGAAATGCCGAAGTGACCCTAGGCACAAAGGACGGCACCGGCACCAAAACCACCCGATCCGAAAAGACCTTGCAGAAGGGAAACCTACAAGACAAAGCCCCCAACTCACCCAAGCGTCGAGCCGAGGTAATGGCCACCAAAAAACAAGTCTTAAAAGTCAACAGTTTCAACTCGATACCCTCCAGGGGCTCAAAGGGAGGACCGGACAGGACATCCAACACCAGCTGCAAATTCCAAGAAGGAAAGGAACGGACAGGGCGAGGAAACAAATTCAACAGACCCTGAAAAAAACGAGGCATCAGGCCCTCATCATCCCTCAAATTACGCCAGGAGCCCCGAAAAGCCTGAATGGCAGCCCACTGCACCCGCAGAGAAGCCACCGACAACCGCAGATGAGCCCCATCTTGAAGGAACTGCATCACCAAAAAGAGGCCAGCCACCGTGGGATCAACCTCCGTAACAGCACACCAGGCTGAAAAGGCCCTCCAATGCCTAGCATAGGACAGAAGAGTGGAGGACCTCCGAGAAGCCTGCAAAGTAACAGCCAAATGGTCAGGGACCCCAAAAACAGCTAAGCCCCGCCGCTCAACCGCCAGGCCGTCAGGTGTAACCGCCGGATGGAGCCCAGGGGAAGGGCCGGAAACACCAAAGGAGACGGAACCACCGGAAGGACCCACTCCCGGTCGCAACACAACCCGGCCAGGAGAGGAAACCAAAGGGCCCGAGGCCAACGGGGCGCAAACAACACCACCTGAGCACGGTCCCACCGATCCCGAACCAGAAAGGCCCAGAGCAGCGGAAGGGGGGGAAGGCATACAGAAGACCTCGAGGCCAAGGAGAGGCCAGGCTGCCGACCCCCAGAGCCCCAGGACACCGGCCCAGAGAACAAAACAGGCCCACCATGGCATTGACCGGGTCCGCAAACAGGCCCACCACAGGGAGGCCCCAACGACCCACCAACAGGCCGAACAAAACGGGAAGGAGGGAGCAATCCCGTCGAGGGAACATCCCTGCTCAACAGATCCGCCAGCACAACGTCCACCCCCCCCCCCCCCCCCGAATGTAGAGAACAGACAGACCCAGCACCCAGACCTAAGCCCACAGGAAGACGCCGCCGGCAATCAAGTTCAAGGACCTGGACCCACCCTGACGGACGACAAAGGACTTCGCCACCAGAATGACCGTTTGAACCACACCCAAAGGACCCGCAGAGAGTCCTGAAAGAGAACCAGGGCCAGCCAAACTGCCCTCAACGCCTGCCAGGCCGAAGACCTCCGGGAGTCCAGCAGGGACCAGCCCCCCTGAACCCGCCCAGACCCAGCCCAGAACCACTCTGGACTGGCTGGCAGCAGAAGACACAACAAGCGGAGCCGGGGAAGCCAAGGAAATCCCGGCCAGAAGAAAACGCTGGCAGAGCCACCAGGAGAGCCCCACACGGAACAGGACAGACATAGGCAGTGGAGACAAAAGACCCCGAGACCCCGGAGACCAACACAACAGGATCCAGCCGGCCAGGCGAAGAAGGTGTAAACGGGCCCAGGGCACCAGAAACACCACAGAAGCCAAAAGCCCTTGCACCCAAAGCCACACCCCGGTAGGAGGAGCCCCCAGGGACAACAAGGCCAGAACCAGCGACTGAAGAGAGACCAGGCGCCGGACGGACAAAGCAACCCGGCCGACCAGAGGTCGGAAACGAGCCTCGAAGAACACCATGTTTCGAGAGGGGGCCAAAAAAACTCCCAGTACACCAAAAAGCCGTGCCCCTGCAGAACCACCAAGGCTGACCCGACTTGAGCGAGCAAAAGAGACTCGACGGCAGCATGCAGCAAGAGGCCGACCAAGAAGGAGGAATGAGCACCCCCTCCGTAGGAAGCAGAGCCATGAGAGGAGTCAGGACCCATGGGAGAGGGGTCGAGGCCAAAGGGAAGAACGCAAAATCGAAAACGGGCACCTCCCAATGTGAGCCTCAGAAACGCTGAGAAGAGGCGGCGACAGGGACGCGGAGAGAGGCGTCCATGAAAACCAAGGAGGCAAAAAACTTGCCCGGCCGAACCAGAGGAAGAACCACCGGAAGGGTCAACACACGGAAGGGAACAGCCCGAACCCAGGAGTTGACCCAATGGAGACCCAGAACGGGCCGAAAACCGGCGGACACCGACTGCCCCGGGAACAGAAAGGAAGAGGCCCCAGCACCGACGTCCGCGACCGGAACCCGACAGAGGGCCCGATTGGCAAGCAAACTGGACACCCCATCCAGCAGAGCCACTCTGCGCGGACCGGAGAGACGCACAGGAGTCAACCGAACCCCCGCATCCGGAGGAACCCGCCAAAAGACGACCACGTAACCAATGGCAACAGAGCGCAAGACCCAGCAATCTGAAATGTCCCAGCGCCACCCCAGAAGAAAAAGCCGGAGCCGGCCACCCACCGTCAGGGAATCGCCCAGACAGTAGCAGCAGGGACCCTACTGGGCATAGGGGTGGAGGCAGCGTGCATGGGAGAAAAACGGGGCCAAAACCCCTCCTACCGGAAAGACGGACGAGACACCCACTTCGGGGGACGACCGAGAGGCCCCAGTCCAAGGCACACCAGACGAAGCCGAACGCCCCACACAAGGCAAGGCACGCAAAGGCTCCAATGCGGCCAGAAGGACAGAGTACACTGAGCCACCCTGAACAGCCGTCGCCAAGGCCACGAAATCCTGCACAAAGTAGGGCGCAGAAGAAGCAGAGAACAGGCCAGTCCCCAGTGCCAAGTCAGCAGCCGCAAACGCCTTTCCAAGGACAGAGACCACCAACCTATCCGTCGCAGCAGACGGGTTACAAACCAGAGGCAGAACAGCCGTCTCGCCAATCAGCATGGCCAGGATAGAGTTCAACCGCACAACATGAGGAAAGGGGTCGACCCCCTCCAACAAGCAAGTGTCCTTAGGAAGCGAGGGACTCCCAGCTCGTCCATCGCATGCCACTCACACAGCACCATCTCCCGTACTGGGCCCGAAGGGGCAAGCCCAACCGGGAGGGCTCAGTGCACCAAGGAAAAAGAGTCCCACAGTCCTCGCCCAGCAGGAAATTAGGAAAACCCAAATAGTCCCGCACAGGAGCCAGAACGTCCCACATCACCACCCTGGAGACATACATACCGCCAAAGGCGGGAGAAGGACCCTCCCCAAGCGAAGGGGGCCAGTCGCCCACAGGATCCAATGGACGAGGACGGGACGGACCAGAAGGCACTGGCCGAGCCCGCAGAGCACTGGACACAGCAGCCTCAGTCAAGCCCTGCACCAACCGTAGACATGAGAGGCACTACACCCCCCACTGGGCCCTGGCGTCCAGGGTGCTCCAGGGGGACCGGAGACCCAACAGCAGAGGACGAAGAAGAAGAGGACACCAGAACGGCCCCACTGAAACAACCTCATACGACCCATGACTGAAATAAACCAGAGATATCACTCCCCAGCAGCCCCATGACAAGGCAGAGAAACGACCACGCTGGCAACCAAGAAAGAAATCGCCACCAAAAATGCCCCCAAACAGCCAAAAGAAACAAATAACGGGCTAAAAACCTGGCCTACCAGGTCTCCAGCGTTGTGCACCGTAAAGGCCGCCATGCAGCCCCAACCCAGAAGCACAGCCCCAGCCGCAGGAGGACCGCCGGACTCCGTCGCGGCTTCCTGTGCAAGTGCTCCGCCCCTCGCCCACCGTGGAGACACAGCATGCCGGGAGAACGCTGCAGAGGGCACCGCCGACGGAGAGAAATAAACCGAAGACCCCCCGGCACCGCCACAGGGAGGAAGGCAAAGGTAAGTCTCACCTAGGGAGACAAAAAAGAACAGGTAGAGGGGGGCGGGCAGAGTTTTTATGGGCTGGGGGTGGGTCTAGAAGGAGGCGGGGCCTCATTTGTGACGAAGGAAGGCGAGGGAGGGACGGGAGGTACTACTGAATTCTACTGTATTACACTTACGAAAAACTGTGGATTGTTTTTTAAATTTTCCAGTTTATCTAAACATTTTCTTATGTAAAAATAAATCCCACCATTCTATTTTTGTAGGACATTTTGGCAGAACTCCATTTGTATTAGAGTAAATTCACCAAGAGAGTAAGGAGCAAAAGATTCGGTTTTTAGTTCGTCACAATTTTACCTGAAGAAAAGAAAAATCTGCTGGCTGCTCCCGAGAATCCAGTAAATTCTCAGAAGCTCTCGAATGGAGTCAAAACACAGTATACTAGTGCCTTGGTCTTGTCAGCTAGACCACTTAAGGGAGCATGGCTACCAGTGCCCAGAACTCACGAGGACAGAGAGTATTTGCTCTAGTGTCAATGCACACCGTACTCCGCCCTTACTATCCATGCTGGCATTTTGCCAATTAGTTGCATTTTTCAGCTTATGAGTGGGGTCCCTATGACAGGCGCCCATCTGCAAGCACCTGGTATATATTTTTTTGATTAAATCCTGCAGGTTTAGGACACAAATCTGGTAAAACATATAATATGGTACTTACAATTGCACGTTGACGACTTCGCTGGACGTGCCAATGGCTCTGCTTCTGACCCTGCTCACTGGTTTCACACCTGGTTGAATAAAGAAGGATGTGCTTTACTTATCTGACCAGCGATTCAAGCAAACCAATGTACTTACAGCAAAAAATTCAGAAAGAGACGGTAGAAAAGTTCTACTCTAACAGATGATGCAAAAAGGCAAATGGTTATGTGGAATAACAAACTGAAAGTCACCTAATTCTGATCATGTAAAGTAGACTAAATGCAAAGCAGCATGTAAACAGAGCTCTACCATAGGGAATATGGGTACTCTGGGAAGGACATGGAGGTATGACCTTTGTACGAGCAAACCATGGTGGTATTCATCCTTCTAAGAAAGCCCCCAAATCAAATGTCGACCATAGACATGTAGTAGCTGAGGGCAGCAAGAACTGTAGCTTTCGGCGATCCATACATAAAATTCAATAGGTGTTCGGCAACAGCAAGCCCAGGTACAGCATGCTAGTACAGCATGCAAAAGACAAGAAGAAAATTACTAGAGTTGCGATCTGCTAGCCTTTGGTAAAGAAAGTCCTTTTAATATCTTAGTCCAGACACTCTATACTCCTGTGCTCGTGCAACTGTGTTTCCCGACTTATTTCTCTGAACACATATCGCAGACACACCTATGATTTTAGGAGTAGCTTGCCCATGTCCCACGCCAGTCTGGCACCTTAATCTGTTCCCCATTCCTTTGTTGTAGAATGTCAAGTCAGGCTTTTTTCCAATCCATGTGACTTGCTCGTCAGTGACAACAAAGCCCTTCTTGGATGTATTATGCAGTAATTTAAGGTCACACTATGAGCTTAGGGCATTCTCTCAGTCAATATTACATTTTGAGTTCACTTCATGTCACAATGTTTGGTAACAGCGCATACCGAATGTATGTATTTTGTATTTGTATAGCAAGAACCTAGTCAAGTCAGCAGAGCGATGTACAGGATCAAAAGCAGCAATAAAGTCAGAGAGGGACTGGAGAGAGAAGCAGGGCTCTGCAAGGAAAGGGGGGCAGTTTCTTCATGGTGATGTAGTGTTATTTAAAAAGATGTGTCTTATTTTACTTCTGAGTTTTTTGTGCTCCAGTTTGTAATTTCTCACTGGAACTCCTCACCACTCTGTTGTGCACTTGCCCGGGTTTGTAGAAGTCAGGCGAGATCCCAGAGATACTGCCAATAAACAATACTTATGCCTCTGCAGTGTCTACCGTGCTTTGTGTTACCCTGGTATTTTATCTTCTTCTGGCAATGAAAGATTCGTACAAACTATTTGGATACCTTTCCATCTGTAACTAGAGCTCTTAAATAACGGGAAGGTTAGATGGTAGCATGATACAAAACTTCAGTGATGAATAAATGGTTATCTTGTCCTGACAACAGAAGACTAAATGCTTTGCAGTAAAGATGTCCAACGTCTAACTGAGAAGCAAGAATTTCAGGCCATCCACAAAAAGAACCAGTTTCTCACCTTCCATAACGCTCTTCCTGATGGATACTCTTTACTGCTGATTTCTCACCTTTTGATTGCTCACTTTTGGAATTTCCCCAAGGCGCCAGATGGGATCCGAGTGCCGATACGCGTTGCCACTGGAGTTTGTGGCTGAATCGCACCGCCTCCGGAAGTGATGACATACAGCCCTATTTAGGGACTCCCCCTGAGCACTGACATTAGTTTTCTCCCACGCCTTTGGACATGGATCAACCCTGACAGACTGCAAACATGAAATTGTGCCAAACCGAACCCTAAAATTCCACTTCACAGAATGAGGAGGAAGTAAGACAGAGACAAAAGTGCGCTAGCGAGAGTATCCACCGGGACGAGGTACCATCAAAGTTAAGTAACTTGTTCTTCAGGTGGATATTTCTAACCACAGACTCCTCAGCTTCTGATTAAATACCAAAGTAGTACCTCCCTAAAAGGTGCCCTCTCTGCAGACTTGAGAGTTGAGACAGTACTGCCTTGTGAAGATGTATATCAACGCTAAAGTAGCATCTTGACAAATGCTCAACACCAGGACACCCCTAGTCAAAGCCACTGTGGCAGCCTTGGCTCTGGGGGGACTAACACAAAGAAAGCTTCTTCTTGGCCAGGGTATAACACATTTCATGCACAGGACGGTCCACCTGAACTGCCCTTCCTTTCTTAACCCCAGCAAAACCGACAAACAGTTGTTCGTTCACCCGGTGCTCAAAGACCCTGGATTTCCATCTCGTCCAGGTGACCATTCCAGCCCAGAAATGATGCATCTGTCACCACAGAGACTTCTGGGTGAGGGTGGGATAACAGTCTTCCATAGGTCAGGCTGGCATCCGCCAGGCAGCATTGAAGATCACAGGCTGCCTTTAAGGCTGAGCCCTGGCCAGTTTGCCCCAGTGAATGAAATCTTCTGCATTGGTTGCAGATGGGGCTCATTGACAGAGAACTGCAGGAATGTCAGATCTACAATCAGTCTGAGTATGCAGAGTTTTCCTGGCATCAAAGCGGGAGTACCATCCTGTGGTCTTCCTCTCGGGTACGCTCTCTACAGCTCCCTTGGCCAACAGTGATTGAACTTTCAGTACGAGGATGGAGGCATGATGAGCTCAAGTCTAAGCAGGAGTGGGAGGAACATGAGGGGGAAAGAGAAAAGCAGGAGGGTGTAACCTTGCTGAAAATCTTGTAGAACCCACAGGTCTGAGGTAACTGCAAGCAAGATGGGCAGGAGAACAAATTGTAACCTGCCCTACCAGCTGCAAACAAGCATGAATTATAGTGGTTCAGCTTTAGTTGTGGCAGGGGGACGAAGAAGATGAATGCTGTCCCTACTAATGGCTATGAACTGTGCCACCACCAAGTCCTCTGGTGCCTTGAAAGGACTGCTATGTGTGCTGCACATATTGCCTCTGGAAACTAGGAAGGTCTTGCGATTACCCATTGTATTTGCAGTACTGTTGGAGGAATCCGGCAACAGTAGGCCCAAAGGAAAGGGCCATGACGTGGCTCCAAGCAGATCTACCTCATCTCCACAAAACCTGGAGCCTTCAAAAGGCATAATCATAAAGGATGCCTGCGAGCCCTCAGAAACCACTCTGGGGCGCATCCATGCATTACATCAGAACACTAGTGCCCATGGCATGGCGAACGCAATCTGCTGTGTCCAGACGGGCGCCCCAAATATACTTAGCCACATCCTGACCATTATGAATTGCCTGTGCGAAAGTATTCCTGAATTCTTATGGAATGGCTTGCATGATCTCTCTGGCCATACACAAGGAGACGTGTATGGCAGTATGGCAGACACTGCGTTCAAGGACCTCAATACCAAGAAGATCCCTCTTCCCATACAAGTCAATACGCTTCAACCTCTTGTGAGACAAGGCCATGGTATACGCATTAGGGTTGCCCTTGCTGGTGGAGGCTTGAACCTCTAAACTTTCAGGAGTCAGATGCTGGTTCAGAAAAACTAGGTCCACCGGAGCAGACCTATCACACCTCACAATGAGGCAACTCACCAGCAGAGCTGAGCATGGCTTAGACCAGATCGCAACCAATGTTTCCATCAGAGCATCATTAAAAGGCTGCAATGGCTTGATATGATGAACTGGTTATACTGTAGTCCAACAGCCATAATAAATTGCAACAGCTTCCCATCAGAAACGACCCTTATAAACAGAGGTACCAGGCAGGGTTGTCCCCTGCCCCCTCTTTCTAATAGCGCTATAACCATTAGCAATTGCCATTCACTGTTTCCAGGAGATGGTGGGTATTGACAGTCCAATGTGCAATCTAAAAATTACGTTGTATGCTTATGACATTCAGGTGATGTTGATTTCCCCGGAGATATCCATCCCACCTCGAATGGATTTGGTTCAGATTTTTGTTCTCTGGATATATAAATAACTGGGCTAAGATCTTAATACAAACAATTAAGATGGCAGTAACCCTCCCATTTTAATTATGGTTTTTGGTATGCTGCCACTAACTGTGTGTCATTTGTAGCTTCAACAACTTGACAATCTGATCAAGAATTATATTTGGCAACATCATTTGCCGAGCCTGGCAGTGGTTAAGTTACGTATCGCAATAACTGGAGGTGGTCTTCTACTGCCAAATATAGAACTTTATCACACTTTCAAGCACCTGTCGTAATTAGTGTACCACTTCACTTCTGACTTGGAAATGCCAGACTGGGTTAAACTGGAAAACCATTTACAAGGCTGTGTCAAGGGCCTGCAGCTGATTTATGCCAGTCACCCTAAGACAGACAGGAAAGATAATCCTCTACTGGTAGGATTCAGGTAAATGTGGATGGCTGGACACAAACCTTACAGCAAATGTTTTCTCAATCTGCAGGCATCCCTCTGGAACAATTCTGATATTCGTATTGATAGGAAAATGCTGAACTGGGTGCTGTGGACACAGAAAGCCACCTTGTACATTAACCTTTAAATCTTTTCACGATCTATGTGTGGAATTCCAACTGGAATCTATCCAATTCTTATATTATTTCCAATTTAAGAACTGTCTGAATGCAATGTGGCTAAACTAGCAATAGCACAAGAAATCTCTTCCGACCAAATGTACCTAGAACATTGGGGCAACCTCCGGTATCCACGAAACATTGATTGAAGAGGCATATTCTAAAGTCATTGCGACATATATCCAAACCAAATGACAGCTACATGTTCAAGTCCCCTTTACTGATCCAGAGTGGTTTACTCTTCCGGCCAATCATGATTGCAGCCTTCGGAAGGCCAGACTGACATACAGTTATTTTAAAGGTAATTCATGATTGCCACTGGTCTCCAAATAAGCTACACACAGCAAAGCTGGCTCTGGATTTGAGATGCTAGAGGTCGGAGGAGATATGGTGCTTATTTTATGGCATTGTCCGGTTTATCTGAATTTCTGTAATTCAGTCTGGCAACAAATTAAAGACACAAGTGTCTTAAATCTAAAACCACCTCTAGACTTGCTTTACTCCATGATGTACGTGGAATTCCTGGAATCACAAAAGAGATGGCTGGACTTAGCACTGGCAGTAACTACCTTGTGTATCTTGAGGTATTGAAAAACAACAATGCCTCCGACGCTGGGAGAACGACAGAAGCATTCGTGACTATGGCATCCAACACATGAACCCTTGATTTATAAAGTAAATGATCAGCTGCAAACCTCTGAAGCAATCTGGGCACCGTATGTCACATAATGGCTTAGGGTCGCCCCCCATCCACATTAATACAGCTAGATGAGCAGGTTTGCTGTAATAACACTGTTCTTGGGAATGTTCCGTATGACAAATGTATCTAGATTTGCCTATGGATGGATATACTAGAATTCATATTATCTCATTAGTTAATTAGGGTTCTGAGTACTATTTGAGGAAACACTACATTATTAATGTTTCTGAGAGTTTATCATTGCTGTCATATCTTCTGTTTTTTGTGTGTAAAATGAAACAAAAACAAGCAGCAAAGGCTCAGAAGATGCAAGCCCAGGCTGCAAAATCTCAGTGAACAGATTTGCCTTGGTTTCAACCATGGGCTACTGGAGGTCTAGCACTGCTGGGCTCTGCGGGCCTACCAGAGTGAACAGGACACACTCCTTTGTAGAGGGACCGTCTGCGGAATCCAATTCTAAATTGGGTGATGTGCATTTAGGTCACTAGCATTCTACAAATCAACTTAGAAGCTGTAATTGATATAACGGGGAGGGAGTAAGTTATCTATCTCCTTGTCATAATCATTTTTGAGGCCCTGGTCAACTTCTGAGTCCGATCCAAACAAGGTCTCGTCTCTTCGGTACTTCAGAGGTTAAGTCAATACCACTGTCTGGGATTTCTCCCAAACCAACGGCTGTGCTTTTGTTATCTTGTTTTGAGACACAAACTGAGATAACGGCGAAGGTGGCACTGCATCCAAAACTGGTCTCTAATGCGGAACCTCTGGAGCAGAGACTGGTGCCAGAGCAGTTGGGACAGACGTAGCATATGGCACAGCTACAGAAGTATGGATCGGCACTGGCTGGGAGCTGGGCGGGCTCCAATAGGGTCAGTCGGTGCCAGGGCATGCCTCGCTGGCAGAAGTCCAACTGTGGGATCCAGCAGATCCATGGGGCCCGTAGGCCTTCCAGATGGACCCAGAATCATCCAAAACCACTGCAATATGGTCTCTTTAAAGGCCTCTACTTGTTGCGGTGTCGATGGTGGCCTTGGAAACTGAGCGCGTTGGGACCACTTTAGGGGTAGGCTCTAAGTTGGATGATTGAGGTGAAGTTGGGTCCTTCTAATGCAGACTACGAGACCTCTCCCCAGAGTGTGAGTGACGGGAGAGAGACAACTCCTGTTTAGATTTCTTGTGTTTATAACAAGGCCTATCTTTCAACTTAGTCTTCGACTTACCCAAGGATGGTGACTTTGACTCAAACCAAGTCTTAGCATGGGAACGGGCCCAGGACTTGGCACACAAGTTATTCAGCTTCTTGTGCTTGGCTTTGCCACGTGATTTCTGGTGCATCAGGGAGCATTTGTCACAGTACTTCAAATCATGCAGAGAGCCTATACACTGAAGACAGACGTTGTGTCGGTTCATGATCAACATTTGTTTCCTGCAGTTGTGACACAGTTTTAAGCCTTTAAACTACGAAGACGACATTTCTCTAACACGCTTTCAGAAAAGGACATTTTGTGGTGAATAAGGCACAGAATAAAGGTGGAAAGCGGAGCTCTAGATCCGCATCAAAGGACGCAAAAAGAATGGGAACCAAGATAAGCACACAGAGATCCCGTCTATATACTCAATTCCTGAGGAGGTGCGAGCCAGCGCTGGGTCTTAAGGCACCACCTGCCTGCACACAGGAGTAACTGCTAAAAACGTTCCGGATCCTGTCTGGAATTCAAAAGGTGAGGAACCAAAATGTAAAGAATCTGCAGTTAAAGTAGCCATAAGAAATAAATGCGGGTAAAGTGTCTCTAAACAGAGCTCATATGCATTGCTTATCCTTGTTGTCGGGTATGGATTTAACCCTCCTGGAAGTACGCTGTGCAGCTATGTCTTACAGCAATGTTAGAGGTCCTCTTCACTGGTGGATGGGAGAGGGCACCTCACCAGGAGAGCCAACCAGATAGCAGGTCTTGCATGGATTAGCATGATCAGCTCCACCTCCAATGACTGCAACATCTCTGCACATGCAATAGAGGGCACCTCTGAAAGCCAGTGGAAGTTTAAGAGATGAGCACTCACATTAATCAGAAAGCGTGAATATCAACTCAGGCAAAAGGACTGAAGACACAAAAGTTTAAAAATGCATTTTTAAAAACATTGTTATAAATGTAGATTTGAAAGAGGGGCCCCTCCTCAAGCACAAATGATTTTACTTGACAGCTTTTGGACCATTCACTGGCGGTGCATGTATGTGCATATGAACGTACGTACCTATATCTATATGCATATATGTTGCGGTATATATAAAACACAAACCCACCTGGGAATCAACAAACCACTGCACAACAATGATTTGGGTGAAGTTACGAACATTTTCTGTAAAAACCTCAATCAATCAGGTACCAATGTTACAAGTGGAACAACACTTAAGAAACTGAATACCTTTCAACGAGAAGAATCTCTGGATGAGTCCCCACGCCATGCCATGCAAAAAGCAACCAGGCCCATATATCTAAAGGCTCATTTGCCCTCTTCAAAAATGAGCTCAAAGGGGACCGTTATCTGAAGACCTCTGAGAAGCCTCAATTATACACCTGTCCTTGCCTGCATTTTGTGAATCCTACACCCTCTTATTACCACGGTTAGCCTCCCTAGGACACTTCTGTTGTATTCCTCAAAAACATACCTTAAATTTCTGCCGCTTGCTGGGGATCTGGACCTGCAGGAGGACCTGGAGCCGGACAGACTGCGGGAAGGTGAATGACTGCTGGTGCGGTTTGGAGGGCTCCTGTGTCGGCACTGCTTGGACTTGAAAGGGGGGCTGTGTGCATCATCTGCCTGAGAGCCGTCACTGTCGCTGCCACTGTCCTCAAAGACTGTATCCTCACTAGGACTCAGGCTAGGCGTAATGTCCACGTCCTCCAGAGCCTGGTCAAGGAAGCCAAAGTGCTTGGTGAGGCTGGCACGGATCTCAAGGTCTCTCAGCTGGCTTTCATCCTCTGTGGGAGACTCCTGCAGCTTTAAGCCATCCATGCTGCCCCCTGAAAGTCTATGCTTTGGTGGCACTGATGCCAATGACAGGTGCTTGTTTGCCAACTTGGTGGGGGGTTCCCACGACTTCAACACTTTTCTCTGTGTCCAGGCTTCAGACCGCACAACCTGACAGTAGTCGTGGTCACCAAAGGAGCGGGACAGAGGCCTCTTGGTGCTCTGTTGCTCCTTCCAGCACGGCCGCCCTGCTGCACGACTCAGGTGCGCAAACAGTTCTGTCCTCGCCGGCTGCCTCCTGCAGGACTTGCCAGAGATCGCCAAGGAGCTTTCCGCGACCTCGCCGGTTGGCGAGGGGAAGTTGGGGGACTTGTCCTTCACAAGTTTGCACTCTATGTCAGGCTTGAACAAGTCGTCATCAGCTGACTTGTAGGGTGGCGTCGTTGGTGGTGTTAGACCTTTAGGGAAAAATAATGATAATAAAGTAAACAAAAGCAGAATCTGCCATGTGCAAATAAAGGAGTCAACGAAGCAGGGTGCAAAGAGCAACTCATGGAAGGCACAACCGTATTTATTTTCCCAAAGAAAATCAACTTGTACCTTCCTTATTGGCTACTGGGGCTCCATAATGCTATACAAACTGCTCTATTGGGATTGAAATTGTCTTCATGAGAAAGAGGGCAGTCTCGTGAGGCAGAGCTCGGAAGACAGAAGAAAGAAACCCCCATCCGTAAGAGCAGAGGAACAGGGGAAGTGTCCTCCAAAGACTGCCAGTGGGTTGTGGGTGCTGCCGGGCTCATGACAGTCATTAGCACAGAAGAGGAACCCACTTGACCCTCCCCTGCACCCAGTAGAGAGCTGCAGGAGAAGCACAATCCAGTGGCGCTGGTCTATTTCCCCCCAAAGCCTTCTGTCAAAGCTGCTGTGCTCTGCCCTAGAGTCCAGTCCTCTCTCAGGCGGAGTGGACATTACTATGTTCTCACTGCTGCCTGGAAAACTTGAAAATAATGGGCACAGCAGCCACCATTCCTTTGCGTACTCTTTCCCCCCAGCTCCACCTCTTCCTTCTGCCTCAGATTAACTTCCGCAAGAGCTCTTAAGGGGCACTGGGAGCCGCCCAGCCAACACCACGACCTCCGAAGGTCACCCGTGTGCTTACCTGCTGTCCCGCACAACTCCACGGGGACGCCCTGGGCAAAACCCTTCTTCGGATATACAGAATCACTGTGGGAGACCAAGAACAAGACAGAGTTAGGGATGGGGTTAGCAGCACAAAAAGCGAATAAAGCGTCACTTTAAAGCAAGTCCTATCTTCCTACAGACCCCCCTGTCTCTAGAAGTGACAGAACAGACCCAGGACTCCAGACCAGGCCCCCTCGGACGATCAGACTCCTACTTTCCTGGGTGCCTCTACTCTGTGGAAACGGGGTACTTTGGTTCGGGGAGTGTGCTGGTGCTTTGAGAACGAGACCCTCTGGTTCCCGGTGCATGTACATCATAAGAAACAGAACACCCTGGACTCTGGCTCCCGGTGCATGTACATCATAAGAAAAAGATGCTGTAAATCCCAATGCATGTGTGTCTTGTTCCCGGGTCATGCGTGTCCTAAGAGGAAGAGATGCTCTGGTTCGCAGCATATGTATGTCACATGAAAATAAAACCACAGAGACTGTGGCATGACCCAGTCACATAGTTCACTGCAAGTCTGAGGCATGAGCATATGACGCAGGGTCACCCCCCGATGGCGCACGCTGGGTATAAACCCAGCTGAAGGGAAGGCCATCCACCCAGAGCAAGACACTCAGTCTTGGTGAGAGAAAAAAATACAGATCTGCTGGAGAGACGGAATAAATGAGGATCCCTGACACTCTCAAGGGCACCTGTATGTGGACATTTGTGTGCAAAGATGGACAAGGTTCCAAAACTCAACTATTATGTTTTTCCAAGGAGGCAACAGCTGTTGTACACCATGTGCCCTGTACAAGTATGGGCACCTATGCCTACCTTCATCGGGGGGGGCTAGTAAATTCCAGAAAAACTTACCTTTCAGGCGAGGGCAGCGTGAAGCCAAGATCTGAAAAATAAAAATGGAAAGAAAGAGAATGCATTACTCAGATAGATTTCAAAAGCATACACATTCAGTACAGAAGGCATAGGTAAGGGAAATTATGCCAGTAACCCAGACTGCTTTTTTGGGCTTTGGTGGGAGGAAGGATGTGGGTTACAAGCAGGATGCATATACTACTCCAGCCAGGCCATCTGACAAAGTAACCCACCATGTGCGCACCATCAGCGTACCTGCGAGAGAGAAGCGTGTTGTGGGCTAGGTTCATAGGGAGTGTGAGACTCATGATGGCTCAAGCCACCGGCATGGATACTTTACGGAGGATATCCAGCGTTAAGCAGGGATTTCAGAACTTACTGCCATGCAGCGATATGCCAAGGTTTAAAATAAAATCCTAACCTAGTCACAACCTCGGTGGAGTTTAATTCCATCTGAACCCAATCCTTTACACCCAGATATATTCAGCTACCCACTAAAATATCTTCATGTTAGAAGACTGTGGTGGAACTGCAGAGGAGTTGCTCTGGCCACCTCCAGCATCTAATTACTTGAACCTTCTCCTTCCCATATGGTGAACACTCTAGATTATTGTCATTCGGTGCCCATTTCCACGCTCTTTTTGAAAGGCAAAGGTTGAGCTGTGGGCTTTTGTTGCATAAATCTAGCTTTCATCGAGTGATAATAAAACGTGAGCTCCCAATGTATCCCTTTGGAGGAGTTGGCCCATTTTAGAGATATCTTCTTCAGAAGCCCATCCTTCGACTCAGACAATATCATCTGTACAAGAATATGGACAATATAATGCTACTCTCTCAATCTCCTAAACGTGTGACATGCCTCGAGAAGACAACACGCACACCTGCGACCATGGTTAACATCTTTGTGTCAGTTTGCAGGCTACAGCAAGGTCAATGGTGAAAGTCCATACATATAAAAGTTCAATCAGCAAATCACAGGTATTGGAAGAGCAAGCTGACAGATGGACACTGTTTGCCGTATGTGTTTTCAGCCCATTATCTGGGGAACCCTAGAAAGGGGGGAATGTTTAGTCCTTGCACTCAAAGTTCTGACTTTTCAGCTTAGAGTTTATTGAGCTATCTGCGTGGAAGTGCAACGATGGCCTTTATGTGAAAGGGCATACGGCTTCCGCTGATCAGTAAATGGACAGTGACCATCTGAGACATCGCTATTAAGAGTGATATTTAGCATGGGTGTACCTACCATTAGTATGACCCTATACTGCTTTTTTAGAGGGACAGTGACTTTTCTAAAACAGTCCCATGGTTTCCACCACAGACTGGAATCTGATACAGTTTGCGGATCTGTGCGTTCAGCAGAGAAAGGAATGGCTCATCTCACATTGGATACCAGAGATCAGATACTGGCCACAGAGAGGCGATGTACATTTTTCAGCTCTTGCCCCAGTTCTAGGCTAATGTTCAACCTTTGGACGTCACAACACGTCTATACTCTCTTAGGGCTGAAAAGGTGAGGTTGCCCTTATCCGATCCTCGGTTGTATGAATTCTTTGATTTAGGACTCCAGTGGAATCTACAAATGTGACCAGAGTAAACATGTGTTTTTCTACTTTGTAACTCTCAAATCAATCTCTTGCAAAACAGGTAAAACATGTTTAGACTATCTTCCTCATACCCAATATCGCATATAGGTAAATATGGTTACCAAACGGCGACACTAAAAGTATTGCAACGGCACACCATTTTGGGACACGTTTTGCGATTTTTGTAATAGTTTTATCAAAGTTTAGATATACACAGAGAACACTGGAGACTGTGAATTTGTACACAAAACAATGAAATTCAACTCTGATTTTAAAAGACCACAGAATATGCACGGTTTGCAGGATACAACACTTCCTGTTCATCTTAAGCGGCAACAAGAGGACCGTGTCAAACTCTGGATGGATGCAGCACTTTATTAACTTTAAAAAGTGACGCTTGAAACCCTGCCAAGTGATCAATTTGTTCATGGAGATTTTTCTCTCTGGCTACCACGTCCCATGGATTGACTATTGTGATATGGGAACCTGGCTATTTGTTTGTTAAGATGTGGCTACCATTCCATTGGTGCTTCGTACCACCATGCTGTAGATGTTCGGTCACCAGGCTGTGAAGGTTTAGATATTAGGTTGCCATGATCTGGTGCTCTGACTGCCAACGTATGCTTCGGATATAAGTTCAAATGGCCGCCCTTTCGGCAATCACCTATACCATTGGCTGCACACAATCAACGCACCATCAATTACTGACGACGGATGCTGTCATCTCACCCTCATCACATACAAAGGTTGCCCTTACACTGGGCCAAACAAATAAACTGTAGCTTTGGGAGCTTGTTTAGATAAAGAAGTCTCTGTAATCCCATCCATCTAACTACCCCTGAAAAAGGTAGACCCAATGTCAATGTTATCTGAATTGGGTGGGCCTTCTATAAATCGTGCCCCTGACAGACGGACACACAAAGCCTGTGCCTAAAGCCCTCGAGGGATGCTTTGGTTACCTTGTTTAGAAAATCGCTCTCCAAGCACCTACCAACCTCAGGCATGGGGTAGGGAAGGCAATCTAAAGAGTGCAGGAAGAGACAGTAAATTTGTCAATCTCCTCCTTCTTCAAATCAGATCTGTTCCTGAACAAGGGGTTCAGGAGTGAGAGGGGAATTTTAAAGTTTCAGTGACATATATATTGCTTTTTAGGGATTGGTAAAAGGTGCCCCGGCAAACACTAATGTATTGATTCCTAGTGGATGGGCAAACACTGTCCCTTCTTCAGAATCAGGTGTCTAGACCCCTTGGTTCCCATAGAGTCCCTTAGAGGTCCACAAAAAACTGACATATAATCTGAAGGACTGAAATCAGAGGATCCTCATTTACCGGTTTAGAGGAGTGCAGTATTTTTCCGAGCCCTTGGACACTAAGCCAACTTGGTGGAACACAATTACCGAAAAGTCAGATACATGGGACTGCAAAAACACAGACAAGTCTAAAATAGCTCCAAGTTACAGAAGGGACCAAGAACCCAGATGCTGGACCCCTCCCTGACTGACTACAAGAGGGGAGATTTAATGGATTAACCACGGACCACAAAAAGCGAGAACTATTGCCTATCACCCATTTCAAATATATGGGTTTCAGACACTTGTAGCACTAACTAATACTTAATTATGCTGCTTTTTTATTAAATGTCCAATTTAGAAGCGATTTTAGTGTGCAACTCACCGCTCTACTTTCAAATGGTCTATTCTCTACAAAGGACTTGCATTGATTTGTCGATTTTGTACAGTAAAGCGTTTCCAATTCATTACAGGATTATTAAGTGGGCTCTAATATGTCTTGAATATTGGACCCAGATGTGAGGTGCCAGCCTGATTTCTCACTGCCTAATTTTGTGACCCACTTTCAAATGGGGGAGGTTCAAGCAGTGCAAAACATGGCGGTGATTTCAGAATTTAGGCATCAGCTTACTCCCCCCTCAGTCGCCCCCATTTGTCGTTACCTGTTTCCGTTCTGTTTGGCTGGAGCAGTTGCTCGGAAACTTCCAGGTTTTCCACTTCACTCTTTACACTCACAGCCTCTTCCACTGCACCAAGCCCGCTCTCCACCTCACACAAGGCTTCGTTGAGGTCCTCCTCTGTGAAGGACAGCCACGACCCCAACTCTGGATTCAACCGGCCAGAGCGCCGCACTGCGTGGATCGTGCTCTCCGGTTTTGGGGCAACCTTTGCAGATGCACCCTCATGTCTTACTAGGGAAGGCCATCTCATGTCCCGCCCAGTGCTGCCTGCCTTACTTTGTACCAAAGGGCAAGGTTTGAGGGCTGCTTTCAATGGGAGTTGCAGTTTGCCCTTAGCTGCATACATTGTGTTGTTCTCCACTTCTTGCTTGATTGCTGTGGGCGACTTGCACCTGGAAGGGCTAATTAATGAGGCATAGGTTGGCTGCACCAGTCGATATGGCTTACTCACGTCGCTGGCAACATCTTGAGCCAGCAGCTTCCTCAGTATAGAATTTTCTGAGCACAGTTTTTTCGGACGACATTTTGTTGAGCTGGCATGGTTGAAAGTGGTCTTGCCAGAGATAATGGGCTTCTGTGGCAGGGACGTCATCTTGGCTTTCTTGAAAACACTGCCATCGTGCCGATGCTTGCCATGTGAGTCCTGGGCACTCAACTTCCTGAGTGGGAGGCAGTAGGTATGCATGTACTGGATAAGCCCCACCATAGCCTTTTGCTCCTTTTCGCAGATAAACTGAGGTTCCACCTGACACTGAGGGAGCTTGCCCTCCCCATCGCTGCTCCCTCCATCCCCAGAGTCATTGTTGCAGGCCTGTGACACGCTCTCCCTAGTGCTCTGACTCTCCTCGGTCACAGATTGTGGAACATGTTGAGGAGACACTAAGTGCTTGTGGAGTTCGATGCAGCTACGGCCCTGCCCACGGCTTGATGTGGACTTCCTCTCCCGCGAGACCTCAGCCTAGGAGCAATGGAAACAAAGGCACAGTCAGGCAAATAGTTTCTAGTGGGTACGAGTGAATATTTCCGCATGGTGATTGTAGTGCACACATGAAAACAATAGTGTCAAGTGCATGTAGAAGGGCACTGAACAGGGAGACACTCGGAACCACATTCTCCCATCCACAGCCTCCCTTAGGAATTGCGTAGGCGGAATCGTGCTTAAAGGACAGCTTAAGTGTAGACTTGTACGAATCTCCGACCTGCTGCTCTGGAGGGGGTCATTCCAGTGTAGGTGAGGCAAGGATTAAAAATGATCGCAATCTGAAGGGGTGCAGGCGGGGGACAGTAAAGCAGCAGAGTGTTTAAGGTTAGAGTGGCATGGATTCTGAATGGTCCTATAAAAGGGGGGGAATCAAAGTCATGATTAAATTTGAAGAGGGGGATCAGGAACCTTTCAATGAATCAGTGATGAGAGTCTGCCTACTCTCTAAGGGGCTGGAAGGTGACGTAGTTGAAACACCTTTGCTAGGTGGTGATATGAACAAAATGAAAGTCAAGCTCAAAGAATGCTACAGAAGTTGTGTTGATTAATGGCAAGTACAAAGTCTCTTTCAAATGTGCCATCGGATGTGTTTATCTCACAGCCCAAACCTTAATCAATTTCAGGCTTTTCTTCCTTAGAACCTGGAGAGAATACATTCAAAAGTCGTGAAAATATTTCTTAACTTCAGCCCTGAAGCAGACTGATGAAAGTTTTAGCTAGTAAACGGATGGGGTGGATGGATCTTGTGAACATTTAGGAAGTTGCAATGAGTGGCAGTGGAGGTGAGGACCATTTGGTGTTATTTCAAGATCAAAACTGCTGCTTAGTTTCCGGGTATGGAAAGGATGGAGTTGGTCTGAAGGGCATTACATGCAGAGATAAGGAAATTCTGCCAATTCTTGGTTAGGTTGAGCATCAAGTAAAAGGTAGACCCCCAGAAAGGCAGCCACCGGTGGGGTTGTAGTAAGTGTCCTTTAGAAGAGGGAAAAGACACCAAGATTAGTGTCGCATGCAAAGCAAAGGGAGGATATGACAGTGGCCAGACCCGGGGTGTAGAGGCAGTGGAAAATTGTTGCCAGAACAGAGCCTGACAGGAGGGAGGAGGAGAATGGGGCTTTGGGAGGGCGTCTCAGTTAGTCAAGCATAAAAGAGAAAGCTCCATTGGTGAAGAAAGAGAAGAATGCGGCATATGAGATTTCAGTGAGGCTGTGCACAACCGCAGTTACTACAAGAAGGCCCTGGTCTGCAGTATGGTAGTGGTAGACAGGTGAAAGAAGCGGAGACAGTAAGATAGGTGGCCCCAGTGGGAATGCTACGGAGGATGGATGGTGCACGAAGGAAGTGGATGGTGGGTTGAATGTCCTGAAGTAAGTGGTAATGACAAGAGTCTTTGGAAGTGGATTAAAGAGGTGAGGTGGTGACTTCAGGAGGATAGTGGCTGGTAAGTCATCAACAGGGAACAAAGAAGGCTTGGTGAGTGTGAAAGATGGACAAAGGAGGCCTTGGGGTGTGTTTGTGAGACAGTCGAGAGAAATTTTGAAAGGGTGACTGAGGACAGAGATAACGTGTTTGAAAGTATTTGGATCGGACAGGCTAAGAGCAGCAGAATGAACAGTTCACACTTTTATGTACATTGCTGGCGATTCTGAATAAGAAGGTTGTTTATATCTGAAGAGGTGGAGAGGCGTGCGTGATTTAGACTGCAGATAGCTGCCACCACATGTTACAAATGGAATTGTTGTTTTGTACTGGGATGTATTGATTGCTTGTGAAATGCTCACTATGAAAGATTGAGAAGCATGGAAAGTGCCCCGTTTAGTCACCCCCATTGTTGATCTGTCTTGCTCATAAGGCAGTGCCAGGCTGGAAAAACATCTGAAAGCATAGAGGTGGCCCTGCGGCAGAAGGGCCGTCAGAAAAATGTTTCCACTGATAAAGCAAGCTGAGGCTCTGCCGTGCGAGATGGGCAAATATACCTCTTTTTAACGCTTTATTTTTCCCCGCAGGGAATTACAACGTGGTCGTTACAACGACCGCGTTGTAACCACGCATACCATTACCCCGCAAGTCGTAACAATGACTTGCGGAGGGGGGGCGCTGGATGTTGGAATAGTATAATTTACTATTCCAACTCCAGTCTGAGCGGACAGTAGGGAAGGTGTTAGATTTTAAATCCAACACCTTCTGCCCCCTCCGCAAGTCGTTGTTCCGACTTGCGGAGTAATGGTATGCGTGGTTACAACGCGGTCGTTGTAACGACCGCGTTGTAATTCCCTGCGGTGAAAACTTTTCGTGGTAAACGAGGTTTACCGAGATGGGCCCATTACTCCGCCTCTACATGAGGGAGGAGAGAAGTAAGCTTGGTGGGAGGGTGAACAAGCTGACTTACAGTGGCTCTCCCGTTCCACCAACTCAAATGGGCCCCTATGTCTTGAAACAATGACTCTACAAAGAGCATCTTCAATTGGATCTCCAGTGCCCGCACCGTGTCACCGGGACTGAAACAGTCCATTGGATCCTTAAACACATAGTTGAGGAAGGAAGGGTAAAAAGGCGCCTTAAGGATCCCAGCAAGCAGAGGTATCATCTCTAAGTTTGCAAGTACACTAATACTGTGTCTGACATAACCTTCCCTTGACACTTACCAACAATGTCAGAACTTACCTTAAGACAAGGTCGCTGCAGCCTGGGCTTAAGCCCCACCTTTCGCTGGAAGCTCTCCTCCTTGGGCAACTCGCCCCCTGAGGGTGCCGCAGTAAGTAGCAGCTTCTTGAGCTGTGGAGACAACCCGGGGAGAAGAAATCAGCCATCTAACACTGTCCAAGCCTAATCCACATAACTCAGCCACATTACATAGTGAAATTACAGCAGATCAGCAGTAAAAGAGACATAAATAAGGTTTACTCATAGCCCAGCCTCTACACCAACTACCACCATCTGAATTCTTCCAGCAACACTGATCCAGGAGCACTTATTGCACATAAAAACACTGCACCAACCTACTGTACAAGTGAGGGGGTACCCCGAGTGACCTCACAAGAGAATGGAGTACAGGAGACCACGGTGAGAAAACGGTGATCAGGCCCTCTTACAATCAGCAGTGAAAGCTGCTGGTCTGGCATCCGAGTGACTCGCCACAGCGCTCCCATACTTCCAGGGGAATGGGTCTGTTGAGAAGTGTCCACAGTTCCCCATGGTTATGTGACGTTACAACGCATGCCATTACCCCGCATGCCGTTGCAACGCCAAACTTTACCCCGACTTGCTGTCGGGGGAGCGCTGGAAGTTGGAATAGATTAATTTTCTATTCCAACTCCAGTGTGTGCAACAGTAGGGAAGGTGTTGGAGTTAAATCCAACACCTTCTACCCACTGCTACACACCTTTTTCGTTGCAACGGCATGCGGGGTAAATGCATGTGTTGTAACGGTTGCGGTGTAAAGACTGCACCCCAAATAACACCTGCAAAGCAGTCAGGGCAGACAGGCTTACAGAAATATGGGGTAAGGCCGTGTTTGCAGCTCTGCAGAACACCACAGTAAGTAACAGGGGATGTCCTTGCACAGTCATAAACCCGAAGGCTTTTGTGAGGGCTGCAGCAGGAGTTCAAAACCTCCATCTGTCCATTGCTAAAGCTACCTGTTAACTGAACTGTGAGAAGCTCCTCATCCTGAGAGGCTCTGCAACAGAATGAGTCAAGATGTTCCGATGGTCGTTGGAGATTGCTGTATTGCCAACGGTCGATTGGAGTCTGCTCACCAATTTGCTCCTAGCTTCAAAGCAACTTCTGCCACTAAAATGGAAATCCCCAACCGTGCGAACGATGGAAGAATGGGCAGGAAATCATAGGGCCTTATTGGCCATGGAGAAACTGTCCCCGGAACTCAGAGGACTCAACCATAAATTTGATAGCCAATGGCAAGCATTGTTAGATTATCTTACAGACCAAGGGCTGGAGTATGGATGACCCAGGCCCCGGGGATCCCTTCGACTGAGGATCACTTGAGAGAATACATGCGAGTTATGCTACCTGTGTCTAATCGAAGGGTAAGGTGATGCAGTGTAACACCCCAGGTGGACCAAAAGTGAGGTCATAAAATTTCTTATTGTATGACCATTTGAGGGCTGAAAGTCTGGGGGAAATTTTGGGTGAGAGGGGGATGGGGGTTCTACTGTATGTTGTAAGATATGGTAAAATCAATAAAAAAAAATCGTTGGGAAAAAAAATGTTCACAAGGCTGCCTTTATGGGTACCTAACATGATTCTTTGGTAAAGTAAAACATGACAAAACGACGCCAAATACAGCGCCAAGTTTAGCCAAATCAAGGGTGCGTTTCGAGGAACACTGGCCGCGTAGATAGCAGAGTACACAATTACATGTGTAGTCTGCTCTTCAGAGGTACTTTTAGTTTGTGTAACAGACTCGTGGAATAACAAATGAAATAAATGAACACACTACTGTCCTGATTCGATGGGGAGTATATAAGGCAGACACACTCTTGGTAAGGTGTGAAGGGTATGCTTGTAAGAAGACGCAGGTGAGAGCACGAGCCTGGAGAGCGAGTTCTCATTTTTAGGTCGAGCCTGGGCAGCGCATGCGCTGCTCTGCGAGGCATGCTGTATTGGAGTATGGACATGAAGCTGCACCCATTCTCTGCCCATATTTTTCATTGGCTTGTGTCATTTTTTTTTGTAAATGCTGGCTTCTGATTCGTTAATAGGCTTGTTAGTCCCTCCTTAGTACCGCCTTGTCTTCATTTGTAACTTCCCATTAGGACTGGCCCATTTACTTCTGTTACACGGTATGTCTTATTTAGTCAGTAAGCACTATTTTCTTTAATGCTTTCTCCTACTGCTGGCATGACATGCTTTCCTGCAACATTCAGCACGTCATGCGCGCGTTCACTTTCCAAGCAGCGCGGGACAATGGCAGCAGAGGTCTCGCATTTGCGAGAATTTGAGCTATTGACATTGTAAGTGACAATGCCTTTTATTTCTGTGTTAATTATCAAAACAGATAAGTAAAAGGCATTGTCATTTACAACGCCAATAGCTTAAACTCTCACAAATGCGAGACCTATTGCATTGCAAATGCTTGTTTACAGGAAGCCAGGAGGATTACAGAAGTACTCCGGCATACAGCCAACTGAACTAAAGCTCAGCAGAGAAGGGCACACCTGATGGGAAGGGCACACACTCAGAAGCCTGGTGGCATCACAGTAAACTGCACCCTCCAGGTCATTACAGAGAGAGGTTCCATTCCTTGACTTCTGTGTGATAGCCTAATGTATTCTTGGTGCAGTAATCTTGTTTTGCTTCCAGTAAACTAGACCAAAACACCTGAAATTAATGATTTCCAAGTGAAAAAAGTTCAGGATTGGAGACCGTGAGGTGCTCACCCTAGCCGTACTAGGCAGCTCATTGGTATCGTACAATGGCAAGTGAAAATTTTACTTTCCCAAAAATGTTGTTAATTTTATTTCTTTTTTTTCCTCGAAATGCAGCTGAAGGAAACAATCTTCAATTTAACTATCTTGCTCGAGTATTTTTAGAGGGTTAAACAAGTGAAGGGGACAGAATAAAACCCTCAGTGGTAAGAAAAAAAGGGCGTGAGGATTCACAGTTGAATAGCTGTGTTCTTGGTGCATTGAAGGAGCAGTATGCTTTGCAAAACTCCTAAAGAAATGCAAAAAATTAAATTCAACCACCAAGTTGTTGGCCAGGAGGATTGCCAAGCAACGGTCAATTGTCATCCGATGTCCAAGCTGTGGCAAAAAATACACTCCTCCCCCCCCCCCCTCCCTTAAATGTGGTTTTCTGCTCTTGGAACATACATGTCGAAAAACAAAGGCCTGTGGTTAGCTACATTACACAGACTGGACAGGGTGTATGTAGTGCACTGCACCCGTCCCTTTCTCCCCAAAGGTCAGCGTTGCTCCTGCGAGAATTCAGATGCTGGCATTCTGTGCAGAGCGGAGAAAAAACGAGTAATGCATACATTTTATATGAATTGCTTTTTAGAATATTTGAATGACTATAGCAATGCAGAAAATGCAAGTTAATTATAAACTTGATATGAAAAAAACTCCAACTAAAATTAATATTGGAATGAAACATTTCTAGAGCTTAGCAAAACCATTTAAAAATAAATGAAATGCCACAAAATGTACAATGTAGATTTTTCAAAGCACATAAGTATATTTATACAATTTTCAATACGACGTGTTAATTCTTATTCAACTATAGTTAATAGAATCTTAATATTATTATCAATACTTAAAGTATATGTCAAGCTTTTGTTCAATGTGCATAAACAGAATAGTGAATAAAAATCCCTGCCATGGAGTCTCCCTGGTGCCACGATTCTGCATCTGCAGAGTATTTTGCATAGTTATGGATTCATCACATTTGCCACATAATCCATGAAATGCTGCACAATTTGCAAATTTCAACAATCGTTTCTAACTGAAATTGATCAGTGCCAGGTCTGGTGGCTCAGTGGACTAATGCATCCACTGCAGGGGCCTGTGTTCGACCTCATGGTCACAGGTTCAAATCCCGGCAGGTCAGCCTTTCATCCATCTGAGGTCGATAAGTACCATTGAGTTGGGTAACAATAAACATCTGTTATTCAGCGCCAAGAGACCTATGGGTCTTTACAAATACACGTTATGTTAGTGTGCAACACTGTATAAGATGAAGATTAACTGGACAACTTTCAGTTTCCGTTTCCAGGTGCTGAATTGGTACTAATGAGGTTAAAGCTTTACCCCAACAGTATTAATATTTGTTAAAATGACAAAATAGCAAAAGAATTGTGCCACAGAATTATAAGCCTTAGCATGGGTTTACTTGCTGCATAGTTTAGTCAAAACTATTGCACAATTTGAGTACAAATCCCACATAGTTCCAGTGGTCCTTGCCATAATCAATCCCTGCATGCTGAAAACAGGCGAATGCACTAGTGCGCTAAACGGCTGAAATAAAGGTAAACATCTCTTTTACCCATGGAGGGACCCTACCATTAAAGCAAAGAGAATAGGCATACAACTTGTGTTGGGGAGACCAGGTCCATTGGCCAAGCTTGGGTGAGTCTGGTGAGCGAGGGAGTGTGTAGGCGCCCTAGTGGCCGAGCACCTGCAGGGTAGAGTCTGTGTGGAGTTCAGTTGAGTTGAGTTCAGTTCAGTTGTTGTTAGGTGTTGGTGTTAGGTCAGACTAGAGCCTTATAGGAATACTGACAGCACTGCTAATCGGGCTGCTCACGGAAGCTGGGTGCGTGCTAACTCGCCACAGACAGGCTAGAGGGGCACTGAAAAGTTCTGATAGAAGGTCCCAGTCCTGGAAAGGTAAGCACTAGGCTGTCCTGAGGCAGGTTCCCCTAGGACCAGGCTGTTCTCAAAATTCTTGCAGAGAGAGGTAGCCCTGGAGGCAGTCAGATGGTGAAAGGAAATCATGACCCACCAGCAGCCCGGATCACCACCAGGGCTCCCAGCTCATGGCTGAAAGGCAGAGAGCATAACTCCAAGCCATCGCTCAATGGAATGACCTTATCCCCACCTAGCACACAGCCAGGCATACAAGCATGGCCTTCCCTTCAGGGAGTATGAGCCTGCATGTCTAATCCAGGAGCCCACGGAGAGCACTGGGGAGGCCCTCTCTCACTGCCTACTGTCTTTGAAACTTTAGACAGTGGTGAGCTGAGATCTCCCACTAAGAGTCCACCTGGGGGAGGACTTGGCCCAAATACACAAGAGGGAAACATCTGCCTCATTTAATACCTCAGATCAGGGACATCTGGGTGCTGCTAGGGCCTATAGTGAACGCAAGGCAGCATGCGCCACCTTCTAGGCTTCTGTTAATCGGACTTCCGGTTCGAGACGAGCAGAGCAGAGCGCGGGTGCTGGCAGGCGTCAGCGACAAGCCGCTGTTAACAGAAACGTTCAGAGGGTGGTTTGGAGGACGTCATAGCGGGGGCCTTAGTTTTAATGTGCCCTTGCTCCTTTGTTCCTGACAGCACGATTTGTGGCTGCTTGGTTTGGTGCCGCAACGGTTGGCGCCTGGCGCCTGCTATGTTGCAGGAGGGCGCAGGGGGTTTGTGGCTGAGTAAGGCTGGGTAAATCTCAGACACCCTACGCCGCCTCGCTACAATTTGGTACACCGCTTAGCCACATTGCTCCCTGCCATAGCAGCAGCCCAGCAGTAGCAACAGCGATTGGGGATATAAGGAAAGCATCTAGCGTTTGGGAGGGACATGAATACGCAATGGCGCAGAATTTGGCATCGACCACCCCAGCCAATCATGAGAATATAAAAAGGTTCCCCAAGCCAGCGTAAATAAGCAAGGAAGCACTGAGCCCGCTAAGGTCTTAAGCAACCAGGAGCACAGGCAAGGCCTAGTGGCCACTGAGTTCACACCACCCAACACTCTAGCACCTTATCGCATGAGGAAGTGGAAGAGAAAATGTAAAAGGAAAGACAGAAACCGGGCATATCTGGCGAGAGCCATCATAGGGCAAGTCAACTAAAAAAAGGCGACAAGGGTAACTGTTAATGCAAGTATTAAAACCTACACTGGTCACTTTTAATTTGCCACAGATTCAAGTTAAAGTTATGGCTTGTAAGGAGTTATTGAAGAGTTGGGGCATAAAAATAGTGCACTTCCAGGAGGATTGCTAAGCCCCCACCTGCTTTTAGTACCAGATAAACCTGCAAGAGAGAGCGGAATTCATACCTCAACCTTCCAGAGAAGAAAAGTGGGTCGGACGCAACAGGTACCCTCAATCCTGAAAGATGCAGTGGGTTGGTCTTCCTCCACAAGAGTCTCTGTCTGGACTGATGATACAAACAACAAAGGCCCACACGGTGGAAGGCTTAAGGTCAAGACTAGTAACTAAATTAGGTGAACTGGACAACTGGAGTCGGCTGCCATCTGTTCTGTCGGCGGAATGCCATGAAGATTGAAACAAGAAACCCTCGGGCACTACACAACACAGCATGGCGTGTTGAGTATCTGCACTTGGAATTTGGGAGGACATGCCCCGAAAATCGAAGATGCTTTGATATTTGAGTAGTAGCACAAGTTACTAACTTGTGTAACGATATATCTGTAAGAGACAGTAGTTAGTGACAGATTCCTTACCTTAGAATATCCCCAGGCGTCAGGCTGGATCCGGAAAGTTTTTGCGTAGCAGTACCCTTGCGCGTCGGTAGGCGGCGTCGTGCGGCTTTGCGTCCGTCGTCGGCGTCAGGACCGCCGGGATGACGTCGCGGGCAGTACTTAGACGCCGCCCCTGCGCGCTGACGTCAGTTCTGTACAGGACTTTCCGCGCCAGGAACGCAGAGCCATGCAAGAAGCTGACATAGGTGTCTGAAAAATACTAGGGCCCTGAAAGGGATGTCCTTAACCCTAGAAATCAGTTCGCAGAACGGGAGGATGGGTGGGCGGTAAGGAATCTGTCACTAACTACTGTCTCTTACAGATATATCGTTACACAAGTTAGTAACTTGTGCATTTGAAAGAAACACGTTAGTGACAGATTCCTTACCTTAGAATAGATACCCCAGCAATACCAACCCCGGTGGTGGGTCTGCGAACAGAATCAGACAAGGAAGTCCCGGAGGACAGAACGGCCAAAGAAGCCGTCCCTCCGGACCTGACTGTCAAGGCAGTAATGTTTGGTAAACGTGTGCAGCGAGGCCCACGTAGCTGCCTGACATATATCCTGTAACGGAACACCGCGGCCTAAAGCCGTGGTAGCCGCCGTAGCCCTGGTGGAATGGGCACGCAGCCCAACAGGAGGCTCCTTCTTAGCCAAAGAATAGCAGGCTTTGATACACAAAGTGACCCAGCGGGAGATGGTCCTTTTGTGTACCGCCCGACCTTTTTGGCGCCCACGTAGCCAACAAAGAGCTGATCATCCACCCGGAACTGTTGTGTGCGGTTGATGTAAAAGGAAAGCGCACGTTTTGGGTCCAGACGGTGGAGCCTCTCTTCCTCTCTGGAAGGATGCGGAGGCGGAAAGAAGGTGGGCAAAGTGATGGTCTGCCCAATGTGGAAGGCAGTAACCACCTTTGGCAAGAAGGACGGACGCGTCCTAAGAACAACCTTGTCTGGAGGAACAGACAGAAAGGGGGTTTGCATGAAAGAGCCTGGAGCTCACTCACCCGCCGAGCGGAGGTGATGGCCACCAGAAAGGCTGTCTTAAGAGTAAGAAGACGAAGAGGACAGTTATGTAGAGGCTCAAAGGGAGCGCACATTAAGAAGGTAAGAACCAAGTTCAAGTCCCACTGAGGCATTACAAACGGAACAGGAGGAAAGAGGTGTGTAATGCCTTTAAGAAACCTGTTAACCACAGGGGACTTGAAAAGGGAGGGCTGATCAGGAAGCCTGAGGAAGGCCGATATCGCACAAAGATAGCCCTTGATGGTACCCAGGGCAGAACCCTGTTGGGCCAGAGAAAGAAGGAACAGAAGAACCTCCGAAAGAGGGGCAGAAAGGGGATTCACAGCCTTTGCTGTGCACCATGCCACAAACTTGTTCCACCTGCAGGCGTATACCACCTTAGTGGAGGGACGCCTGGCTGCCAGAATCACATCACAAACTTCGGGAGGCAAGTCGAAAGGAATCAACTGCCGCCGCTCAATCTCCACGCAAGCAGGTGTAGACTGGACAGGTTCGGGTGGAGGACCGTCCCCTGCTGCTGCGACAGAAGATCCTCCCGAAGAGGCAGACGGATCGGGGGATCGGCGCTCATACTGAGTAGCTCGGGATACCAAACTCTTCGAGCCCAGTCCGGAGCCACAAGAATGACTTGGGCCCGGTCGCGCCGCATCTTCTTCAACACTCTGGGTAGAAGTGGTATAGGCGGAAAGGCGTACAACAGACCGCAACTCCACTCGCGACGAAAAGCGTCGCCGAGCGAGTGCTGCCTTGGAAATTCCAACGCGCAGAACTGCTGACATTGCGCGTTCTCTTCGGTGGCGAACAGATCTAACCAAGGCTCTCCCCACTGCTGAAAGAGACTTTGCGCCACCTCCGAGTGAAGACGCCATTCGTGATCCATCATGCACCTGCGGCTGAGTTCGTCCGCCCTGGCGTTCAGGGAACCTGCCAGGTGTTGAACCATCAGGAATATGCCCTGATGTTCCAGCCATGTCCAGAGGCGCAGAGCCTCCTGACATAGGGTCCACGACCCCACCCCGCCCTGTTTGTTGCAGTACCACATGGCGGTGGTGTTGTCTGTGAACACCTGCACTACCGTCCCTTTGACAGAGGGAAGGAATGCCTTGAGTGCAAGTCGGATCGCCCGGAGCTCCAGAAGGATGATATGGAGCCGGACTCCGCCGGAGACCAGAGGCCTCTGATCTCCGCCTCTCCCATGTGACCGCCCCATCCCAGAAGGGACGCGTCCGTCACAACTGTGTGCTCTGGCTGGGGAAGGGAGAGGGATCTGCCCATGACCCATTGCCGGTTCGAAAGCCACCACTGCAACTGTTTTGCAGTCCCCTCCGAGATCTGGACGTGATCGGACAGGTTGCCCTGGTGCTGCGCCCACTGGAACTTCAGGTCCCACTGCAGAGCCCGCATATGCCATCTGGCATGATCGACCAGCAGGATGCAGGAGGCCATGAGGCCCAGAAGCCTCAGGGTCATCCGTACCGAAACCCAGGATAAAGGCCGAAAGATCGGAATCATAGCCTGAATATCCCGGACTCGCCGTTCGGGAGGATAAACCCGAAACTGCGTCGTGTCCAGAACTGCTCCGATGAAAAGGAGCTGTGGAGAAGGAATCAGGTGCGACTTCGGCACGTTGATGGAGAACCCCAGCGTGTGCAGGAGTTCGGCCGTTGTCTGGAGGTGGGAGACGACTGCCTGGGACGAGCCCGCCTTCAGCAGCCAGTCGTCGAGGTAGGGGAAGACTGGAACCCCTGCCCGGCGCAGATGGGCTGCGACCACCGCCATCACTTTCGTGAACACCCGAGGGGCGCTGGTAAGGCCAAAAGGGAGCACGGTGAACTGAAAATGCTCGAGGCCTACCGTGAACCGCAGGTAACGCCGGTGGGCCGGCAGGACGGGGATGTGGAAATATGCGTCCTGCAAGTCCAACGCTACCATCCAGTCTCCAGGGTCGAGAGCAGTCAAGACCTGAGCTAGGGTGAGCATCTTGAACTTCTCCTTCCGGAGGAAGCGATTGACGTTCCGGAGGTCCAAGATAGGACGCATGTCCTCCTTGTCCTTTTGGGCACCAGAAAGTAGTGGGAGTAGCAACCACGTCCTACTTCTGGGGTCGGAACGCGCTCGATGGCCCTCTTGGCCAAGAGGGCCGCAACTTCCTTTTGAAGAAGCACCAAGTGATCCCCTGACATGCGGTGGAATTGAGGTGGCATGGCTGGGGGGATGGTCACGAAGGGGAAGGAGTAGCCCCTTCGGACAATGTCCAAGACCCACCTGTCCGAGGTGATGGCACGCCAGTGGTGAAGGTGATGGCGGACCCTGCCCCCTACTGGCGTGCTGTGCACCTGAAAGGAAGGACCAGGAGGGCTTGGAGGCCGCGGACGGGGCGGGGTGTGTGGCCTGACCCGCACGCTGGTTTCCTGACCCGCCACGGCGGGAGCCACGTCCTCGGCCACGCGAAGACACTTGCTGCGCGGGCCGGTGGCCGGGCAGCGGACGTGACTGGGCGCCCCTTCCGTGCCCACGAAAGGGGCGAAAAGCAGATGGCTGCGGAGGGCGTACAGCAGAAAGGCCCAGGGACTTAGCCGCAGCCCGCGAGTCCTTAAAACGCTCCAGCGCATGGTCTGCCTTGTTCCCAAAAAGACCGACCCCATCAAAGGGCATGTCCATAAGAGTGTTTTGGACATCACCCGAGAAACCAGTGGTTCTCAGCCAGGCGTGACGGCGCAGCGCCACTGTCGTCGCAAGCGATCTGCCCAGCGAGTCGGCGGTATCAAGGCCACATCTAATGGTGTACTTTGCCGCATCTCTACCCTCAGCGATGACGCGGGTAAGCAGTGTCTGGACCTCCTCAGAACACTGGGGCAGAACTTGCGCCACCGAGTCCCACAAGGAGTGGGAATATCGGCCCAAGAGGCAAGTGGTATTGACGGACCGCAAGCCAGCACTGGAGGAAGAAAAGACCTTCTTCCCAAATTGATCCAGGCGTTTGGATTCCCTATCCGGAGGAGCGGTAGGGAAGGCGCTTTGGGAAGCAGAGGCTTGGACCACCAAGCTCTCAGGGGTGGGGTGTTGGGAGAGGAACAGGGGGTCGCCCGGAGCAGGGCGATGGCGTCGGGCCACGTTCCTATCCACAGGAGCCCCTGTGGTGGGCTTGGACCAGGTGCCCAAAAGAACGTCGGAAAGCGCCTCGTTAAACGGCAGCAGTGGCTCCGAGGAGGTAGCCGCCGGCTGAAGCACTTCCGTCAGGATGTGACAGCCACTGTAGGCAACTGGAGGTGTAAGGCCCCAGCTGCTCTACGCAACACCGTTGCAAAGTTAGCTCCCTCCTCCGTTGCCACGGAAGGAGGAGACAGCATGCCAGGGTCAGGGAGGTGTCCAAACCACTGGCATCCCCAAGCTCCTCAGCCCAGTCCTGATCAAACTCACACTGCTGTGTGAGAGGGTCATCAGACCCCTCCCAGTCCTCTACGTCCTCCAATTCAGGTTCAAAATATGGAGGAGGGACATGCGGGACCCAAGGTCCCATCGGCGTCGGAGCCGGCGTCGAGCGACGCCGGTCCGGCGCCATGTCCGGGTCCGGAGAGAACCGGGGAACGACGCCGCCCGGAGCCCCGGGCGGCGTCGGGAACGGCACCGGAGACATCGGCGCCGGCGGAGGTGTAGTCAGGTCAACCGGCGTCGATGGGGGTTGCGGCAGCACCGGAGCCGGGATCGAGGCCGGGGCCGAAGCAGGGGCCGGGACCGAGGCTGGTGTTACAGGCGGCGCCGCGACCGGAGTCGCCGGCGGCGCCGGGAAAGCCCATCAGGGCCCGCAGGGCCCGAAGGCGCACCGGGGGACCTTGAGGCCCGAAGAGGCGGGCCATGGCCGACAGGAATTCCTGTATCTCGGCCGGAGTCGCCCCCGAACCCGGGAAGGACGGGTAATGCGGGGGCGGCTCCACAGGCACTCCCGGAGCCGCGGGGGCGGTGCCGATAGGAGCCTCAGCCGAGTCGCGAGACCGGCGAGGCGAAGTCGTCGAGCGATGACGCTTCTTAGACTTTTTATGCTTCGACTTACCGGAGGAGTGCGAAGACTTGGACCCCGACGACCGATGAGGACTCCGCGACCGGCCCCTCGACCTCTCACGTGACCGGGGCTTGGTGTGGCACGGAGCCGACTGCCGGACCTCGAGGAGCTTTCGAGACCGCTCTCGCAAAGACTTCAGGTGCAAGGCCCGGCAGTCGGGGCACGACTTCGTGTCGTGGTCGCGGCCGAGGCAGTAGAGACACTCTAAGTGCGGGTCTGTGATCGACATCATGCGACCCCACTCGTCGCAGGGCTTGAAGCCGGGCATCCCTACCGACACCTTCGGAGTCGAGAGACTCGTGAAGAAAAACAGTGAAAAATCACCAAAAAGTTAGTCAAAAAAGATGACTAGGGCACTGCTCTTCCCGGATCTGCGCTTACTGGCGCGGAAAAAGAAGAACTGACGTCAGCGCGCAGGGGCGGCGTCTAAGTACTGCCCGCGACGTCATCCCGGCGGTCCCGACGCCGACGACGGACGCGCACGACGCCGCCTACCGACGCGCAAGGGTACTGCTACGCAAAAACTTTCCGGATCCAGCCTGACGCCTGGGGATATTCTAAGGTAAGGAATCTGTCACTAACGTGTCTCTTTCAGATTAATAAGTTTGAATTTATTGCTGTACAGGAGACATGGGCACAATCTAGCATCCCGGTAATTAGGCTCATTGAATTTAACAGATTGGAATGCAAAAGTAGCACCCATGAAAGAGCTAAAGGTGGGCTAATGGCCTATGTGTACTCCACACTTACAGCAAAAGCCACAATGCTAGATATAAACGAGCCATGGCTACTGGCCCTGGGTCTGGATGAGTGGGACAAGCAGATGAAAACCCCACCGGCTCTGGTTAAAATCTACATCAATCCGAGAGAAAAAACAGGGACAGTGGACAATTTAATCAATCTGCTCTTGGAGTGGAAAGGAGACCCACAGATGGCAAAGCTGATAATCACTGGTGATTTCAATTTGAATCTTTTTCAAGATACTTACGAGGACGGCAAGGAAGCGCCATATGCCCTGACAGCTCAAAGTTATCCCTCACGTAGAAAACATGATATCCTTTGGAAAAAACGTTTGAGGGCTTGCGATTTAGCCGGATTGGTAACGTTAAATGGCCGTCTCCTGGGAGATATCCCACCAGCCTGGACAAGGTCCTTCAGCAAGACAACCTCCTACCTTGATTATACGATGGCGAGTGCCAGTTTGTATAGTAGGATAGTTGATTTCAAAATTGATCAGAGATCTGAGAATGATCATCACCCACAAAACCTCTGGATCAGTGCCACCACGACCCCTCTGGGCTGTGCACGGATAGTGCAGGTACAAGCTCATACTGAAAATCTAAAAACGCCTTAAATGGAGTGCGGATAAGATTTAAGACCAGGCAAGTGAAGCGATGAGAATTCTGAAAGAAATATCTGTTAACAAGCAGAATCCAATAAAGGCATGGGAATGTCTTTTGGAGTATCTAGCAGCAAGGTATCCGGCTAATAGCACACACAACAGCACAAGCTTGAGGCATAATCAAATCATCAACTGGCCAAAGCTGATTCGCCTTATAAGATCCCGGATCAACAGAACTCTCCAACAACTGTGGCGCACACCGCAGTATTCAGCATTGCTAAAGTGTCTATGAGTTGATTGCAGGAGGTTAAAAAAAGAGGTTTGGTTGCACAAGAAAGGAAGATCTGAAGCACTGTGTGCTAAGCTCCTCCACTGCTCCTAACGAAATGATCACAGGACTTTTTAGAAGATAATTAGTGAGCTCAACAAGGTCCCCAGGGCGGCAAACAACGCTCATTTAAGCAAAGAAGAATGGGTGAACTTTTTTTTTAAAGCACACTAGAAGGGATGTACAGATGCCTCTTCTGCCCCATGTCCTAGTCTGGGTCGATATGAAATGGGACATAGTATGGACCCAGCCGATATAGCACTTACTAAAACCAATAGCAATGATGGCCTAGACATCTTAGAATATCCAACTGCGTCACTGGAGAAAATTATCAAGAACTCACGTACTAACAGGGCGCATGGCACCAATGGAATACCGCCAGCCCTCTTGAAACAAAATGTTACGATTTGGGCAGGTTTTCTGATCTCGATATTCAATCATATATAGCTGACTAAAAGTATTCCGGAAAGCAGGAGAGTCAGTTATACCCCCCAATTTCAGGGTGGGGAAGCTGCGTTCCCAAGTAATTATCGGATGATATCCCTGCTTTGGTGCATAAAAAGTTTTTAACCTTGGGAGTAAGAACATGTAGGTCGGCAGCCATAGAGGCTTTAAACGCAGATAACTTTATGCTGAACATTCGATTGGTGCAATTTTTAATAATCAGATAGAAGCACTGTAAATAGAGATATTTTTTATTGGCTTAGTCAGGTGTACACGCTTATGGGACTCTAGAAGGTCCCTATTTCACGATGGACTGCTAGGGGCCACTCTATTTACAGGCCATTGGTAAATGACCCATTGTGTATGCTCCTTTGCACAGTAAATTTGCTGGTGTTTGCACAATGCATTTTTGCATGATTTTCCTGTGCTTAGCCAGGTTGATATAGGACAGTCCAGGTCTTTAAATTGTTTATGCTTGTTTGCACAGTATGTCCTTTGATGCTCCCACAATGCATTTTAGCCAGGATGATATATAAATATATTGATTTTAAAATTATTGAACTCAGTTGACTTTGCTGAAGATGAAATTATGATGTTATGATTGTTTGAACTGTGCACATTTATGGTTTTTATTAACTAATAAACTAATAATAAACTGAACAGAACCTCCGGAAAGCGTTTCTACAATGCCCACTAACCACAAGGCTGGGGCACTGATTTAATTATCTGTCAGGGTGACGGTCATGGGGGCCTCTTCTGAAAGAGAGAGCAGTGTGTCTGTCTTGATTGTTGGAGGTAATACTGGCCTCCGGGCCAAGACATCCAGGTGGAGGCGCTATGTTCCTATTTAAGTTAGAGATTAAAGGTTTAAGACCATAGTTAGGGGACACACCCATATACCTGCATCCAAATGTTTAAGTGGGATGAAAAAACTGGCAGTCTCTCAAAGGGGAGTGGTCGATGTAATTAGGGGCATGGCTTAAAACAGCGTGAGCTAAATATCTGTGCTTAGCATAGTGTGCCACTCGACTGGTATTTTGCTGCTTCTGTCATTGCATCCAGATATAGGATACAAGTAATATCACACCTACAACAAGTCAGGACTATTGGTTTTGTCAATGGTCTTTAGTTGCATAAGATAAATCAGCAACAACTGTGGCTTCATTGTATATGATACTGAAAATGCTTCCGTTCTGAAATGATGAGACTGTGAAAGCACTATAGCGAGTCTCTTTGAAGTTGCATCACAAGCAGGGAAGGGTGGTACTGCTGCAGACTTAAGATTTTTTTCCCACCCTAATGGTGAAGGCCAAAATGGAGAGCCCAATAGAGACCCCCCTCTCAGCACCTGCTTTTTAGAACATCCCCGGCAGGACCCGGCCGACAATAAGCCCTGGCTACATCTCAAATAACGCCCCTTCTCCCCCAAAATCGGGTAACTTCCATTCAACTGAGCACGTTTAGCTGAATTGGGCTTAGTTTTAAAAATGGCGCTCAACAATGCAATTTCAATTTAACAGATACATTTTAACTCAGACCCACCATTCGCGGCTCGGCCTACCGTTTGCTCACTCGACTCGATTAGATGAGGCATTATTTAAAAGACACAGAGACAAAAATAACCCGAGGTTGTGATTTCTTGGCCACCGGAGAGGGCGCCATTACGCAAGCAATGATAATATGTGGGACGCTAGATTTTTTTCACACCAGTTTTCGTTTTAAAGAGCAGGTGGGAAGGGAATGTCTAATTTATAGTTAATCAGATTACAGTTCTTTATACCGCAGAGTCGGCGAGGCAGCTCAGTGAGTTGGAAGCTGCTCTTCAAAGATCCACGTGAAGCCAGAAAGTCACATTCATGCAATCCAGTAGGTCTCGGGGTTGGGTGATCCAAAATGGATGGTTTTGCAGTAAAGTAGGCCCAAAGTGGCAGTATAATCCACCTCGTGTGGTATATGAAGAAATCACATTTAGTCAAGGGACAAACCAGGGTTTGGGGCATCCAGGGCAGAGAAAGTCGACAGCCAGGAAGAGTAGTCTCTGACTTCTAGTTCCGTTTATCGTTGCATTCTGGTACAAGTAGTGCGATTTTATCCTATTATAAACACAGGACTACCAACACCTGAATGCAGGAAAAGATTAGCAGTGAATGAGCCACTAAGAATGGAACGTGAAAACTTGAGAGCTCTGCGGATGGCACAGTAACACTGGTGGAGTAGCTTCACCTGCATGTTGACTGGCACAGAAAACAGGCCGGTGCAACTGAAGAAATGATAGGGCAGAGGTTTTAGAACAGTTACATCAAACCGCTCCAGTGGCAGCTGGGGACGGGGGGTGGGGGGATTATAGAAAAGAGAAAACATACCTGCTTGTCGCAGTCGCCAGTCGCCGCCTCTCCTCTAACGCAGGAACCAGGAAAAGGAAGCACACAGGCTCCCAGACTCCTCTAGCGAATCACAGCTGCGATACAGCAGCGTTGTGATTGGTCTGAGTGCCGTGGTCTGGCGCTAATAGATGGACTGGCAGGCTGTGCATGTTCTCTATCCAGGCTGTACAATACAGCCAGTGGAGAACATGCAAATTGCACATGACGGTTTGCGCATGATGATTTGGTTGGCCCAAGACGGCCGGCCAAACCGTCACGCACACTTAAGGTGCAGCAGCAACCACTCCTTCTCCCTCCGGGTCATGGGAGCCCAGTCCCGCCCCAACCTAACCTGCAACTGCAAGCGCAATACTAAAAATAAAATGATAATAACGTTCCGTTATTTTTTGATTTTTCCTCTGCACTGCTCTTGTAGCAGAGGGGCATCGCTCCTCCGTTGTGACTGCATCTAGTACACCCTATTGGCCTTTCATAATTACTGGCCTATCATGAAGCCTGACAATCTCTCCACATTCCAGTCCGTCTGTAGTCCTCACTTGGATAATTCCCACAGTGGTCTACCTTCCAAGTCCGAGTCCATAACAGAGCCAGGCTTCAGGTGCCCCCAGTGCTTGAAGCAGCCACTGGGATGCATATCCCGGGAACTAACTCTTCACACTGTGATTCAATGGCCCACAGGGCTTTCGTCCACCCCAGCGGATGCTAGGAGCTGGCACGCCAGAGTGCCGGGTTTCTTGGGGAGGAAGGCCAGCGCCAAGACCCTTAAATCATCAGGTTAGAAAACCACAACTGCTTATGAACAAAACATCAGCAAAGTTTCTACATCATTACTACTACAAATTTAGGTTAAAGCCTTAAATGGAAAAAATTCAGACCTTTGTCGGCTATCATACCCATGCAGCCGGCTAGTCAGGGTAGGCATCCATTGCCACTTTAAACAGTAGGAAGTGGTTCTTACTATAGACAGCTCATCTTCATCGGCCTCGGAGGGCGGGGGCGACTCTGCCACCGCCGCGTAGGGGGCGGGGCTGGCCGGGGAGGCCGGCGGGGCGAGGAAGCCTCCGTCATGTGTGGCGGCAAACACAGGCAGGCCGAGATCGTCGTCTTGTATGTCGTCCAGCGTTTGGGTGAGGGCGGCCAGCAGGGCCTCATTTTCACTGTCTATGATCTGCGAGGAGAAAAAGAGAAAACCATGAAGGTGGAAAGGGCTGCTTCGTGGGGTGGCATTTGGCTCCTGGCATAAACCTACATTTCACATAAATTGAACTGGTACATAAATGCCAGTGCTTTAAATGGGCCGGTACTGTTCGGTACGGACTACTGGCACTTTTTTATTTTGAGAGGGAGAGTACCGGCACTTCTCAAGAGAGAGGTAATACTTTTAATTGGAGAGTACCGGCACTTCTCAGAAACAAGCAGGTACTCTGGTACAGAGTACCTGCACTTCTATTTTTCCATTTCAAGCACTGATAACTGTGCATAAATAAAAAGGGGGAAATCCCGAATATTAAGCGTGACAGGGAGTGGTGATTGTCAGAAAATAATGGAACCCTAGCTAACAGACATTTTTTTAATTTAAGGTTTATTCTTAAACTTGTTTACCATTTTACAAACAGGTGTATTCAGACTGATAAATGTATCAACATATATTTCAAACATGTAGATAAATTCTTTACAGCACATAAACGTAACACGTAAAAACATTAAATACAATCGATACAAGGCCACCTCTCATACGTACGTACCTTCCTCACACCCACTCATACACCTAAAAACGAGTTGCTCTTTCTACAGGATGTTAACAATTTATTGACCCATCTACTTGTCCAGTGTTAGATCCACATATAGTTAACTCGAGCTATAAAACGTTGACACGTTGTTGTACCTCCACTTGTGATTCTGGAGCACCTTCTTCAGGACAACAGTGTTTGTAATCAATTCCTGGCTAGCAGTCCAATCATTAGGACAACCAACGTTTATCTGCACTTAGATTCCAGTCTATCTAGTCCAGGTATGTGCTACCAACCCAATTCTTCATTGACAGTCCTGGAATAGCACCCTAAGGTTAAACATCCCCCATCCTTACTTTCCTCTTTCGAGAAAATGAACCTCTGATCCTTTGTTTAGTGAGATAGACTGTATCAGTGCCAAGATCTAGTTTAGAGAAGGATTCCTCTTGCACTGTGCAAAGAAACATGTATTTCAAACTATCCATCGAAATCACAGAAGCCTTTCATGTCGTAGTATTAAGAAAACATTTCAAGTACCACACTACACATGCCAGTGCGACGCCTCTTGGAAAAAGATGCCCAGAGAGCAGGGCCGCTGGGACTGGCTGTTAGGTTTACTCATGTTCTGTTTGATGTTGAAAAATCAACACGACCTGGAGCTGCTTCCTGGCTTTTTCCAAACTATTGAAGCAACTCTATAAGACAGCTAAACTACAGCAAGCTTGCTCAGAGGTTTCGAAGGCAGGGTGTGAAGAACTGCTTTTATTTATTATCATGTGCCTGGTACAAAGAGAAACGTGGAGAAAATATAAATATATATATATATATATATATATATATATATATATATATATATATATATATATATATATATATATATATATATATATATATATATCTCAGAATAATCAATGTTTTGTCGTGATGTGGAGGTAAAACCGAAATAGTCCAGGAACCTCTACTCTGGAAAGCTCTCCAAGCAAACGTTTTAGTTCAGAAAAGGCATCAAATCGCTACACTTCAAATGAAAGTCCTTCATCAAACAAATGTAAGGTGTTACCATAAAAACACATAAAACCAAGATGAAGAGGCTATTGTGAGTGCATACACACAAAGTCAAAGACATATCATGCTCTAAAGCAACTTAGGGGGGATCTGTGCAACAAAACACCAACCCCGCACCAGCCACCACAAAAAATGGACAGCTGAATAAGGGGACATCACAAGATATTTGTTCTGCTTGGAGATATTACTTGCCTTCCAAAGGGCCAGCAGTTACCCAAGCTTCCCTAGAAGGACGCCACTGCCCATTCTCCACCAAACTCACCAAAGCAGGATTAATGGCATTGGTCCATTGTTGAAAGAAGTCAACAGGCCGCTGGGGTTGTAAGGCTAAATTTCGAATAGTGAGGACCAATGTTCCCTCTAATTTTTTTCCTCTGTGTGCGGCAGTGTAAGGTCTCTGTGCGCTGCAGCCAAGGTTATGTGCGCCAGGAACCAGACCGCGTGTGTGGGTGCAGCATCTAAAGAAAGGGGCGCGGCCAACATTAAAGTGAAAGTGCCTTTGGGGCGCTTTTACACAAAGTGTAATAAAAATAAAGAAAGAAAGAAAAAAGCTTTTGTAGCGCAGCCACTAAAGTGAAAGCGGTCGCGCTGTAAATTAAATAAATAAATAAGCGCAGCTGCTCAAGTGAAAGCGTACCACGCCATAAATTAAATAAATAAGCGCGGCCACTGTAGTTAAAGCGGACTGCGCTGGAAATGAAAAAATACATGAGTAAATGACATGATATAAAAGGTGGCGGCGTGCTGCAACGTCGTGGGTGGAATAGGGAAGATCATTAAAGAAAAAGTGCTCACCCACTAGATAAAGCAGACCGTGTAACAACACAAGTAAAAAGTCCAGTCGTTATGAGAGGATACAAATGCAGACAAGGCGGTACCAAGGAGGGACTACTAAGTCTATTCACAAATGAAAAGCAACGATTTCAAAAGGACAGTAACAGGAGCCAATTAAAAAGATGGGTGGGAAATAGGCAGAGCTTCTATGCCATACCTCAATATAGCATGCCTCGCAGAGCAGCACATGCGCTGCCCAGGCTCGAACTAAAAACAAACAGGCGCTTGGCCTAAAATGATACGGCGCTGTGTGAAGAAAATGTGCAAAAGCGCCAGTTGGGCCTCCAGGGCACTGTATCTAATATGACCCCCAGGCGGTTCCTTTTATTAAAGGGCGGAGGAGCGTCGCCCCACCTACTCACATCCTACATGATTTTACACCTCTTTTGACCACTGCAGCTAAGCTGACTCAGAAGGTCTAAGTACACGATGAAGGATAAGTCTGGAGCTCAGTGGATAATCAGGCGGGCAAGCAGCTTAGTTCCTACCATCACCAGCTACCCTTGGATTGGTGGCAAGATAACATCACTTGTGCCTAAGTTTAAATACAATTATGCCAATGTTTCTCCAACAACAAGGTGTTGTCTCTATTTGTGCCCTTGTGTTCTTTTATATGGGTTTGTGTATACATCTGACTGGGACTACAAGTGTGGCCCTGGCTATGGGATAACAGCTCTATGATGGCAGAGCAGGAGTCTCCACTGGCAGATGTCTACATTTGGAGTGTCGGCATGTCAGAGGAGAGAGAATCTGTTACATTATTTACAGATTCTTGCTGTTCCCTCTTAAGTCACGTGTTAACATAATAAAATCTCAAATAACATAAGTCACTGGGACAGCTCAGCTTCTTTTACATTTGCAAAGTGAACATCCAACCTATAGGGTTCTCTAGCACTCTGGCTCCTACCAGAGTAAACATCTATATATTATTTCCTCGCCCCTTACCTGCTCTTATATTTCATGAAACCCCGTAAAATATCTCCACATCTGGCTGTCCCCATATTTGACAGTGAAAGCCCTTCCTGAATGTCCTCTCCCCCTCTGACTGCCGTTCCTGACACACAAACCAGTCTGAGCCACTGGACTCCATGTGTTTTTGACATTTTCCATCAGATGTTTGCTTAAAAGGTCATACGCCGATATCTTAAGGTTCAGTAGTTTTAAGACAAAACCTCAAATCACAGCCCTGTGCTTGCCCACTTAGATAGGAGCTGAAATTATCTCCGACCCCTTCCCAAGAGGCCACCCATGGCACGTTCTGAAATGTACCGCGAAAAGACGTGCAGAGTAGAAGGAGGGGAACGGGACGAAACGAGAAATGGAGGGATAGAATGAACAAAAAAAGAAGAAAAGCAGTAAAAAAGAAAGGAAAAAAGCCAGAAAGAGCACGAAAGAGAGCAATAAAGAACGGTTGAATGAATTAAGTTCTGGCTGAGGAGCGCGAGAGTCAGAGATAAGACAGGCAGAAAGGGGAAAGCCAGGCCGAGAGAAGAAGAAGTTTGAAAAGTACAGTCAGGGAGTTGCAGTTTCGCTATTAAGGTTGCAAGTGTGGGTTCAGTCAGTGGTATGCGCTTTCAAAGCGCTGTTAGGTTACTTAAAAAGCCAGTACTGGCTATGGAGTCCACATGACATGATCCCAGTCAGTAGCTGTGCTCGCTTGCTGTTGTGTGCTTCTCTGCAGCGCGAGTGCACTGCTTTACACTGTAATGTGCAAGGCAGAGGCGCAACTAGAGCCAAATTTCGAGGAGAGGGGTTGATTAAAATTTCGGGGAGGGGGGCTAATTCTTCCAGCAATATGCTGAGTGGAGATGTAGGGGCTCTAAAAAGGGTGAGACAAAGCCTCGTTAACAAGTGAATGGTCTTTTAAAGACCTGTGAAGTACTCGGGTGCGGCTGGCAGCTGAAAGACTGTCTGTGTGTGTGCCCGGGAAGCTGTCTCAGCCCGGGCTCACACACACGACGGGGGGGGGGGGGACTGTAGCCCTTTGAGCCCTAAGGGCGTTGCGCGCCTGCACTGCCAGGCGACCCTGTTTCTTACGGCCTACCTGGTGCACGGGCGCACGGACATCTGTATTTGAGGGGGCACTGAAAGACTGAATGTGCGCGCGTTTGCACGCCCCATGAACAAACCTGTCTGGAGTGCCCTGGCGCCTTCTATCAAGATATCAAACGGTCATCTTCAGGTGAACACCAGATGGTCCGGATGGAGCCCTCCCACGGGTGAGTTATATTGTATGGTCAGCGCAGATTCAGACATTTCTGCGGGGGCGGCAGAGGTCGCAATGGTGGATGTGCTAAGCTTAGGAGATGGACAGCTGAGTGGGTGGTCTTTGCGGGGATGACTGAGATGAACGACGTTAGGCCATCATATTAGGCAGGTTAATTGACTGTCACGTCGGTGCTAGTGAATTTGAATGTGCCACGACGGGGTGTCGCAGAGTGAATGTTACATTTGTTGACAGCCCAGATCGAGCTGAGTGAATCAGCCCCCTGCTGCAAGCTGCTCGAAGGATGGCTATGTGCGCGCTTCACATAGGACAATGCGCGCTCGGGGTGAAAGAGGTGCGCGCGCGCTCGTGCGCAGGTTCGAGGGAACACTGGTGAGGACTGGCCTTTACAGAAACAACATGCTGTCCCTTTGACTCTGCTTCACAACAACATGTTGCACTATTGAATTCAGCTATTAAATTGACACAGCATCGATATCCTCTAGTCAATTTTATACTCACTCACTTTTGAGCACTTCCTCACACGCATCATACGGCGAAAATTCTCCAAAAGATCTCCGCAAAAGTGACCCTTCGGGGGACCCGTAGGACACTGCAGTGCCGGCCCGACGAGGAGCAACCGCCTATGATGAAGCATGACATCCCTTGAGATGCGTGAGGGCAACATGTAAAAGTCTTGCTGACTCTCCTATACCTCGACCACTTCTCGCCTCCTCTTTTCTTTTTTTAGGAGCAGTGACCCCTCGTTTTGGAAAACTCTTTACATTGGAGCACGGGCGCTGGACATTTTTTCACTCTCAGTCCCCCCTCCTCTTTTGTTAGAGTTACACTATTGAAACCCCCAATTAAAAAAAAACTCCTGAATTTTAATTATTAAGTTCAGCTAAACGACATTTTATGTTTCCTTTCATTTTACCGTACACTGCTTGTAACAATGCTGTCTTATTTTAACTCTTTGGAATTTACCTTGTTCTGGCTTTTTATATTTGGAGGAAGAGCATCAATAAATCCTTGACCATAGTAACGCCAAGGCTTCCGAAACCTTTAGCAATTGCAGCCAAAATATTGCAGGTGTTCCAACAGAGGAGTGGTAGGCCTTCTGAAACAATACACATTAGCACCAAGTGACTGTGTTCCTGCTTTCATAAGGTGGGAGGCCTGGAGGTGGGAGGACCGGAGAGGCAGAAGAACAGTACCTAGCCCATGGAGGTGTGGGTAGAGTTGGCTCGGCATACACTGCCTGTTGGCTGTTCTAGGGTCACTGTCATTTACTAATCTGTCCCCAAAGCTGGGGTAATCCCTTAGGGGTCATATGGCCTCATTCACATCACGGATATATATTGGGATCTTGGATTACTCTGCGCCTTCTGGATTTGAAAACTTGAAAAGAATTCCACACTGGACTCATGGCTATGTTTTTGCTGTTACTGGATTACATTTAAATTGTGCTTCACAGGTACTTCAATGGAATACCCGAGCGACCTGTGCCATAGAAGGCTGGAAAATCCCTGCCTTCTCAACAAGGAAAAACTTGAGCTGAGATGTGCCCCAACACAAACATCAATCATCCACAGCTAGGGCAAAAGAACTGGACCGTGCGCCACCCATTGGCACGGCTTCCATTAGGAGACTGGCTTTTTTTAAAACAATGGTTGGATTTTCAACTGCAAAACATGCACAGTTACATCACAAGACTATCTTTTTTGTGAGAAACGTCTATGGGGCCTGATCCACTGAGACTAACATAACATACAGTGCAAACACAATTACATTTGCTTGATCAAAGGTTCTGAAGTAGCAAAGCTTGAGACCATGACAGGCAGTTGTGTCTACAAAAGTGGAAGTCAATGTCAACCACTAGAAGCCAAGTAGGAATACACATGGAAGAACTACTATAGCTTGAAGCAGATGCTGATCTGTGCCAACATTTAGCCATGTGTGATTGAAAACTGCTTAGACTCATCTACCACAAACTTCTTGCGGCAGTTTCACATGAAAAAAAAAGTTGTGGCATGGTGTCTAAGCTCTATGAGGTCAGATTTCTAATCCCAGCTTCACTGCCAGTAAACCATGTGCAGATTACATCATTCACATTTAACTAAGTTATCTCATCCATTACACTTTTCAATGTTCGTAACACACTCCTTTGCTTTGCATCCTTTAAGAAGATGCTCTGTAATAAATAGTCCTTGTGCAAATACGGCAGGCTCCTCTGGCCCCTATCAGTCTAGAGAAGCAGTAAACAGTGAGTGGTTAAAGAGCTTCAAAAGTGGACTCTGAGTGACTGAATAGTAAGACATACTAGGGTAACAGATATAAGGATATGTATTTGGGAACCAGGTACCACTGTCACGCAGTTGCTATGTAATAGGCCAGCACAGTCAAGTGGTCAGCCAGCAGTGAAATGTTTGTATGATGTCTATTGATCATCAGCAAGGCCGTCTAGGCCACCTGCCAGCACAGCCCCCGGCACTGCCACCGTGCATAGTGCTGCTGGTCTTTCTGTTAGGGCATCAAAAAACAAAGTGATGGATGGAACGCTTGAATTAATCTCAGCCAATGGCGATTGCTCAGGCCGCATCCCAATCCATCGTTTGTCGCCCACCATGGCACCTGAGTTTGGACTCAGCTATATGGAAATGAGCCTTAACCCTGACCCTCATGGGAACAGTCCAGCCTGAACTGCCAAACCAGGTCCTCCTGGAACTAGAATATAAGCAACCCAGGACCGGTTTCACCCTTATGATTATTTTTATCAAGGCTGATTTGCATATGGCTGGGTCCAAACTGAGGTGGCATGTTGTGCACAATAATGGACTGGCATGTGGCCCAGAATAATTACCAGTGGTTAAGATTAATTCAAGCATTCCATCATTCACTTTTAGTATACTTTTGTATGTTGCCCCACTTGGTATGCCCAGACATGAGTCCCGTACACACTGTTTCACTGGAACCAAGCTATACTCGGCTGATGAGCCCATAACAAGGGCAACACTGGCCCTGGGTTGTCTATGTTTCGGTTCAGGGACGACCTGGCTTGCCAGTTTGGGGCTGGACTGCTCCCACTGAGGCAGGGTCAAGACTGATTTGCATATATATCTGGGTCCAAACTGAGGGAGCATGGTGTGTAAAATAACAATAGACCAGGAAGTAATTACCAGTAGCTAAATTTAATTCAAGCATTCCATCCATCACTTTTTTGTATACTTTAGTCTTTCTGTTAGGTGCAGTGCGCACATGTGGCCACCAGGGGTCACTGGTAACGCGCAACACAGCACATAGGCAAGGTTAACTGTAGGAACATTCCACAAGCAGCGACAAACGCAGCGCGATATCCAGTGACAAAGGTCAGTAGAAGAAAGGTGACGCAGAGACGTTCTGCACAGTAAGTAGTATTAAGGGAGTAATTAGGGGTGACTCAACCAGCATTTCACTGCAAGAAGTGGCTATGAATGTATAACTTGATTCTGCAAAGTGTTGCAGCAACCACCTTTTCTTTCAGTCTTTCATACGTAGAAGGGTGCACACGAAAGGGGCCCTAATGCTATGAAAGAAAAAGGGGGGGGGGGGGGTAGCACAACATAAATTTGGAGATTAAAAATCTGTTCGTGACTGGATATGAATGACAGGTGCTGATAATCTAAGAAAATTGGGCGCTCATTTTCCCAGCGGATCCATTCCAATCTCTTAATTTCTGGGTCAGAGGAACTGCATAGCCTGGCCTCTCCGTCTCAGTGACTCGTGCAGAGCCTGGAATCAGAGCGGCCATTCCTAGTCCAGGCGTTGCTTCTATTTCGACTCACCACCGGCTGGGCCTCGTGCTTCCCCCTCGGACGCTGGGGCCAGGCCTATTGGGCTTTCCCTTGATGCACCTGTGAAGACCCAGGCCTCTGCGTGGCACTGACTGTGGATTTTGGATTCTTGCCTGTTCAACATCCTGCAGGCTGGCCTTGGCGCTCTTCTCCCGTTACAATCATGCAGAACATGGTCACGGCGATTGACTGACTGCAGAGTCCGTCCTTCCCCATTTGCTCCCCCTTACACTGACTGCAGACAGAATAGCGCCTCGCCGCTCCTCTGCCGGGGCACACTGGCAGTGGAGCCTGGCCTCTCTGTAAGCACCTCCCTTCTCACAGTGGCTGCAGGCTCTAGGCCTAAACTCTCCGGTCTGTATGCCAACTCTGGTTCTGCGGCTCCCATCATACACCCTGAACTCTTCACTTTCAAAACAAAAAACTGAGGATCTGTTTGGAGGTTTCTGGAAAAAGTGGTACTCTCTGGGCTTTCAGATGTTCCAAAGAGTACAGCCTGCTGCGGCCCAATTGCCCTCTGAATCTGTTACGAAATGACCTCCTTCCTCTTGTGGTCAATACACTTCTGCTCTTAATGACCGAAAGCAAAGCACTACCATGACAGGAAGATAAAACCAGGAAGCATCTACTCCAAAACCTGCTGCCGAGAAGAGAGAGCATGATTTGTCCTTTGCTGACTCTGGACACAGCTACTCTGATCTCCACCAGCTCAACTTGTGGTAGATCTACCACTGGAAGAGGTGAGGGAAGGTAAACTTAGCATCCAGGATATAGCTTTGTCCATCTCACTCCCCCTTCCCCCGGACACCCCCACTCACTTTTTTTGTTGCAGTTTTTATATAGCGCAAACTCGACCGAAGGTATTGGAGTGCTTTACATGAGCACCAGGTACATTACACAAGGACACATTCATTTTTGGTAGGCACGGGGAGATTACGTGATTTGCCCAGAATCACAGGATGTTGAGCCGACACCAGACTCAAACTTGGTTCCCTAGCTCCAAAGTCAGCAAGTCTTGTCGTTAGGTAACCGGTCTCAGTTGCAGGGTCAAGTCACATTCTGTTGAAGGGACGGTGGGGAGGCACAGCCTGCTGAAACATAAACAGGGCCTGTACCACCCAACCCATCAAACTATCTGCCTTTCAAGCATGTTTGCTTAAAGTGTGTGGGGCGCTTGTTCCCAAACCGGGTGCCATATGGGGGATGGAGAGGAAAGTGGGCTGATAAAGGTGGCCAGTCACTATCTTTCAACACTGAACAGTCAGTCATGGCATCACTTCCATACCATCTTGTCTGTAAATCATCTGATAAAAAAGTTGCAAATTAAAACATTGTGAAAGTCACCTCAAACTAACAGTGGCTGAAAGGGGCAAACCTAAAACCCTCTTCTGTGAATTGTGTTGACATGAGCCCTAAAAGAATTTAGCTATCTCTAGCCAGGCCAATTTAAAGAAAAAAATGACAGGGGCTCAAAGGAAACAAATCCACTTTGGAGCTCCTTTTGTGTAGCATGGACAGAAAGCACTGTGGAGAGACGTGTCTCCCAGGGATGCTGGAACAGGTAATGTGTCTGTGAGTCCTGCGGTTAAATGCACTTGCTGCTAAGATCTAGACTATTCTGTAAGGCCCTGGGGACAGTTCTAATAAGATAGGTCGATGGGCTAATATATCTACTTCAGAAAACTTAGAGAAACCCCTCAATAGTTAATGCAATTGGTTAAGAGATCTCTGTGTGACCCGGCCGTCTCTGGTTTCAACATATCTTTCATGAGCGCCAAGGCAGCGAAATCTGCATTAAATGAGTTACGCAGTTATAAACAGAACGCAACAGTCTTGCACTTGAGCCCAACCAACCTGCTGATCCCTGGACCCTTATTTATTTGCCCTGCGCACACCCTCGCTGCATCCAGAGCCCGGTCATTTTTTAGGTCTTGCCTAGGCAGCGATTGTGCTGTCTCTTTGAGAGATCCTGTATTCAGGTATGGACTTTATGCTCACTACGCCACTGGAGTCAAGCTATCCTGGCTGATGAAGGCTGATAGCCTGAAACCGGTCCTAGGATGCTTGATTCCGGTCCAGGGAAGACATGGCTTGGCAGTTCGGTCTGGACTGTTCCCATGAGGCACAGGGTCAAGACTGATTTGCATATGGCTATGTGTGAACTGGGGTGGCGTGGTGAAGCAAAATAACGATGGATTAAACCCAGATCTGTGACTGGGGGTGAATGTTTGCCAATGTGCAGCATTCCGTCCATCATCTTGTGTGTTTTGCATTCTGCCCATTTCGCCCATCTTTTCAATTGGCTCCTATTACTGTCTTTTGTAAATGATGGCTTTTGATTCGTGAATAGGCTTAGTAGTCCGCTCCTTAGTACTTCCCCCTCTTCTGTTGTTACCTCCCATGAAGACAGCCCCCTCTTACATGTGTCCTTACTCTCTAGGTTTCATTAATAGTTAGTGAGCACGATTTAGTTAATTAATGTCTTGCTGAAGCAGGCACTACATGCTGTCCAGCTTTTGCAAGCCCTGTTAGGATATTTTTTGAGAGAAAAAAAAATCAAACATTCTCATTTGCAATGCCAATCGCTCTAAATTTAACTAATGCGAGACCTATTGCATTGCAAATGCTTGTTTTCCCTTGTGGCCTATCGTTTGAAATCGGTGAATGAACTAAATTTTTAGGCAGCATCTGAGAGAAGTGACCACAGGGTCGAAGAATGGACTTCCTCACAGCCATGCTTGGAGGGTCTGGGGCCTTCTGAACTCACGCAGCGGCTACGTCACAACTGCCCGTACCTTGAAGAGATCAGACTCGTCGGTGCTGTACAGGCTGGACTTGGTGCTCGGCGGTGCGCTGCCCCACGGAAGCTCGTCAAAGTAGCTGGAGGAGTCGAAGTCGCCTGCGTCTAGCTGCGAGAGGTCTAACTCTGAGAAATCCAATGAGAGGGCCTCCTCGCCCGGCACCTGATTCTGCAAAAAAGCAAATGGCAGGGCATAATTAAAGGCAATGGGGTAGGTTAAATCAACGCGAAAAGATTAACAGTGCAACAACAGAACAAGACACATTCAAGGTGGATAATGTCACAGCTATGCATGTGATAAACGGGAGCATGCTTGGGCTGGCACAGAACATAGGCCCAGGCAACAAAATAAAAGTGGCTCCCATTAGCGAATCAGATAGCTAAAAAAAAGGCCCACGTTCCGCAAATCGACAGCTCTGAACTTTCAAGCACACACTGTAAAGGCCTTTTGCAAATCGAGGCTGACAGCATGCATTTGTGCATGCTGCTGGCCATGTTTGCAATAATATTATGGAAAACAACAGTAAAACCACCCAGCAGACCATAGAACAGCACACAAACCGCAAAATACCCACGCCTCACACACTAACCTGTCAGACCTGCCGTTTGGCACTGCCCGACTGCCCTAAATGGCCAGTTCGACCCTGACAAGGTGGCAGGCAAATGGCTTCTGGTCCACAACGGACCTAAGTCCATGTTATGTTGTTGAATACCTTAAAAGAAAAAGAGGGCTAGGGATGCAACCAGACCATGCAGAGAAGGCGGCGAACCTCTGGTCCTCACAGTGCGAGCATTAGAGAACCAACACCGAAGCACCAGCAGCCTCCACTGTAGGTGAGAGAGGGGTCTGACAATAGTCTTCCTGAGTGTATAGGATCAAAGTCCATAGTTGTTCCATTCAGCTGTTTTTTTCCAGTTTTTCGTTAATCGTTCATCTATATTTTTAGGGTATGTCCAAATAACCTTTAATAAAAAGGCACCACCTATACTTCAACCCTTGTGTGCCCCTGGAGAGAACTAGGCTAAGGCTGAGAGAGGGTTTGGAGGGCAAAATGACCACCATACATTTTTTCTTGAAGGGGCACTGCGCCTCAACTATTACAGTGGGTGCACTGGCTGCTGTGAAATGACTGTTTTTTTTTGGAGGGGCAGAGGCTGAAAGCACTGCAGTACCACAGAGGTATGTATGCCTGCCTAACTAACTGCATGTAAAGTCCAGTTACGCCATGTAACAGAGGCCCTTTCACACTCACTCAAAATGTGTGGGGATAGCACAAATGTGGGTTTAAATGTACTCCAAACAAGATGCTGGTGCATGTGACAAGATAGTGGATGCATGCAAAATAAATGGTAGTATCCTCACTCTGCAGGAGCTTCTTTCCCCTCTAGGTTTCTACTGAGCGTCAGGTTACCACGACTACACCCAAACTGAGGGAGAACCCTTTGTGAAACTCCTATGCACCCCATTTCTGTCTCTCAAGTCTGGGGGTATACACAAGCCCTCCTCCAAAATAGCCGGGACAGCAGGTATGAAATTACCTATGAAGATGTATCTTTCTACTGTGTGGCTTGGGCATGGAATACACATTGGATCCAAACAAAAAACAACAAACCAAGAGAGATAAAAAGCCTGCAAATCTGCGTTTCAACTTCACAGGCTGGAACTAAAATCTTTAAATATCACAAACCACTTGATTTTGAGAGGGATGCTAGTCAGCTGCAAGCAGCTAGTTCTCTGCCGCCTTCCAATACCCCCGCTAACACCTAGCTTCAATCTGGCAAGGTAGATTCAAAGACCCCCTACAATCTTGAGAAAGAGTATCGGAAGAGTGTCCTCAGCCACAAATGTCTCTTCAACCAGCACTAGGCTTCGAGATCCAGTCTGATGACTCAAACTGGGAGGTACATATTGAACATTAGCCCATTCAGGCTACGATTATAACTTTGTCATTTGTGGCTGGAAACAGGCCAAACGACCAACCTCCTCAAGAAGGTCTTTCAGTGAAGTCAGACCACTGGCCCAGAGTGGCTAGTAGTAACAGTATTAGATCTATTTATATTATATGCGATTTGGGGTACATAAGAAGATGTAAGAGCAGAGGTTCCACTGTACAAGTCTCAGCTCCGGTTTTATGTCCAGGCATAAAAATGCAGGATACTTAAACGACCTGGTACAGTCCTTTGCCCTCGGAGAAAATCATCTAACAAAGGCACATTCCTTGCCCTACTGACAGCGCTCCAACACAGACCTATTCAGACTCTGTCTGATCCGCGAAGGAAACTATGCAACCTATTAGAAGGTCATTCCGTGGGCTATGAAAAGCATTGTGATGCCACACGAAAAGCAAACGATGAGCTGTGTGTCAATTAACAACAACCATCTAGAATAAACGTGGCCACCTGAAGACCCCTCGTCTGGAGGATTTGCTGCATTTCTCAAGGCCATGTCCAAATACTGAAATGGATTTTTGAGGGCTCAAATTGAGACAGAGAAGACCAAGTCAGCCTAGTAAAGTATTTCTAACTTTGGTACATAATTTAAATGACATAGCTGAAAATAGAGAGAAGGAGGGGATACGAGTGGCAAATGAAATGGCTTAAAAGGATGAACATACTACAGGAGGTCACATATTCACTGTAGTAGGGAAAAGGTTGATTGAATGCGAGTAGTGCTGCGCTTGTAGTCATATACACTCAATCACAGCTATCTATGCCCGGTGCTGCATGTGTACTCCCGCAACCTTCCCAACCCACTCCTTTCTGCTTTCCACCTCTGTCTCAAAGTCAAGGACTCCAGCTGATATCTCTGAGATATATCCATCCTTCAAGGGTGCAGCCGTATAATTGTGCTGCATCATTTAGATAGGGTATCAGATCCCTGCCGCAGGTCACAAAGTGGTCCAATTTGTATCTGGTTCCAGGGTTCGTTTTTAAAAGAGCATTTTTTAACAGAGTGTTGCCTGTGGCTTGCCCTATATGGGAGATGTTGCATGAGCCCCCTGAGGTCTGGATGCATCCTCTAAACTCTATAAAATGTGAGACTGACTGTGTGGTGTCAATGCTTACCTTATATCATACAAATGAAACTGATGAACTTCTTACTCTTGATATGCAGGACCCGGGTGTATCCCTCACAAAAGCATCTATTGTCAGATTTGGTTGATTACAACATATCACAATTAGCGTCGTCTTGCAGCACTGCTAGCCTTTATACTACTAGTTTTGCTTATTTTTTTCCAATTGCTCTAGCTTCTCTTTTTTTTTTTTGTTACACAAACCTTTAAACTGGGTTTGATTTAATAACTGAAACTGAAGAACAGACCAATCATTAAGTTCTGCAAAAATGCAACTAACATAAAAATAAAAAAAATAACAAAAAAGTTGAGACATTTCCAAGATCTGACTCCACCTCTTTTGAACTCCATCCAATAACCTATAAAACTGGACACGTTGCGATAACCCTGTTTTTAGCCTGTGGCACTGCTGCACGGTTGGTGCTCACACCATGCCACAGTCGAGCAAAATCAGCTCTATGTACCCTCGGCATAAAGTCAGGCCGTAGCGTCCACATGCAATCTACCTGCCCCAGAGAGGCGCCAGGCCCAGGCGGCCTTCTGTAAGAAGGATAAGCCAGGGTGCCACACACCAGCTGTTCAAAGGTCTTAAGAGATCTCCACCCGGGGTACCACAGGCAGGTCAACCGTGGATTATCCCGTGGTTGTCGGTAATTACAGTGGAAACAGGAGGCTTTTAACACGCATAAGGTACAAACAGACCTGCGGGACACTTAACAAATTGTCACACTGCTATAGCGCGGGGACCTACAGCCACGGTCAACATAAGCCCTCATCGGCAGCCAAACAAAAACTGAATTTGAAAATTTTGGAACGAACCAAATGCAATAGGACGCAATTCTAAAACTGTAGACCTGGTAGTCTGGTGTCAACAGTGGGCAGGAAATGGCCAGACGGGCCTGATGGTCCCGGGTAAGAAGGGCTGGGCTGCTGTCTCACCTCGGATTCAATGATGCCTCTCACGATGTGGCAAGAGTTCAGCTTGTAGCCTTGGACCCCATGACCGACAGCGAGTGTCACGCAGCATGTATTCAGGGGTAATCCGGGTCTTCCACTTTAGAGATTCTGGCGACTTCTGGCACCACAGGAGCCAAACGGGCACGTTTACACCCACTGTGGGAGGAGTCAGTGCCACAAACCGTCTGCTATGATGGCCTCGATAGACGCCGAAAAAGCAGGCACTCCTCTTCATCCCAAGAGTGTGCTATGTCATCCAATGTAGCGTGGGGGCACTATTAACCCCAATGGTACAGCAAGGGAGCCATGGACCCTAATGTAACCAGGGTAATAGGGCCGTGCACACTTCTTGTTTAATAAAGGTTACCATAATTTCGGTGCCATGCTCCCCACCCCCATGCAACACTGGGCCCGGTGCCACTGCACCTTTTGCATCAGTGACAGCAAAGTTCCTGGTTGTTCGAGCACACTCGCTATGCCCATCCCCCACCCCTCCTCACCCCGCCCACTCAGGACACCTGCAATATCTTCTCCACCCGCTATAACTGCAGCATCCCAGGGCCTCCTTGCCTCCTCCTTTCCCTCTTGGAGTCCCCCTCCCTCGCCTTTCAAGATCGATGGCTACCCCGTGCAGCATGAAGGCTCTGGGAACATTGCTAAAAATATCCCATCTAATTACAGCGAGCAGCTGCGGCCCTGCAGCACACTCCGGATTTCCACTGCGCGCGCACCGGGGTCTTGCTGCACTCGAGCTGCCACCTTGTTTCATGCCGCCTAAACACCGCCTTTCCAGCCCTGGACTTCGCTATTGGAAATCTTTATCATCAGGTGTGGCAGTCCAACTGGTTCTGTGAAGCAACCAAGGTCGCGTAGTATTGTCAAACTTAAGCCCAACATGGAAAGATGGCGTTCACAGCCACAGACAGCCTTGTCCCCACGCTCACAGTGTGAATGGGTGAGCTACTTGGACACTAGGAGTTCGAAAGTCCCAAATCACTGACGGTTTCGCATTTACTGTGGGGCTGGTTTTCTTCTGAACATAGAGTAATGGGCTGGGTTCTCCTAACACACCGCCGATTAGGGGGACCACCCCACTCCAGGCCATTACACAGTTTCTAGTCCTTGACTTGTGCATGTCAGCCAATGCATTCTGGTCGTTGTAGTCTAAGTTGTGCTTACATGGAACAAATTGGACTAAAACATCTACCAATGATTTGTTGGTGAAACGTATGCTACTAGAAACACTGTCCGTGATGGCATGGAGTGGGGGTCACCCTACTAGTGATCAACTTGGTTATAATTATCATTTGTGAGGTCTCTGAAAGACTTTAAAGGGTCCAGGGAAAAACTTAATCAGTTAGAGGTGCCATTACAGGGCATCGGCCGGAGGAGTGCGGAGAGGGCAACTCGTGTTAAAAAAAAGTCTCAAATGGCTGTACTATGCTTCCTGACACTCTGTGACAAGCAAAGTCCAGGATGGAGTCCCCGACTGGTGCTGCTTGAATAACCTCCAGCAAACAGCCAAGCATGGAGTTTGTGAGTGGTGCACACAAAGGCAAGCATTTGATTCACTGCAGCTTACAACCGAAAGCGAATTGTAGAAACGGGAAGCGTAGGTTTGTTTCGAGTCCCCCATTTTTTCCATAAGAACATAAGGCTTAGCCCATTTACAACAGAACACAAAATACTAACTGTTAGACCAAGCGGTTTTGGGCTGGCTGAGACAGATCAAAGCCAGTCAGAATCCACCACTCCAAATAGAATGAGTATGATGCACTTGTCTGATAACCTGTGCCAGTAGCGGCCCGTGGTCGGAGTGCTGCCGGGCGGTGACGTGGGGTGGGGGAGGGGCAGGGTGGGGGGTAGTAAACTACGGAATACGGCAGCACAGAGGTAAGTAAACAAAAAAATAAATAAAACGAATTTCGTTGCGCGCGCTGCATCGCCAAATGCCCGGCAGCACTCCCACCACGGGCCGCTACTGACCTGTGCTCACCGTCTGGTAGCTTCGTACCGAGCAGACAGGCTTATCCTCAGGGCTAGATTGTAAAGTGTTGGCACAACACCCCCCCCTCGCAACACACTGCGTACACCACAAAAAGACTCCACACCGTATTTATAAACACACTTATCTTTGTATTACACACACACACGCACTGAAATCAAAACGAGATACACATTGTATATACAATCTACAGTTATACGCAATTGTCAGACTTCTCTATTGAAATTAAAATGAAACACATTGTATATACACTTTACAGTTATATGCAATTGTCAGACTTTCCCATTGGAGAAAGTTCAAATAATCACCGGTCTCGGACTATGCCTTTTGACCCAACCCCTCAGTCCTTCAACTCCACCAGCCAACGATACACGTTGCCCCGGCTGGCGCCCTGTTGACTAGACAGTCGGAACCACCTAACACGGAAAGAAACAGTTACTTTGTTTCATCCATCCAGATTAGACCTCCTGGCACCCGACGGCACATGCACAAGTGCGCAATCGCTATCCCCTGTAGACAAAAATGTTGTGACCCAGGAAGCTAGTGTGCTTCCACATCTAGAAAAATGTTTTTTTGCCCTCAAGCAGAGGCGTGCCTGCCGTAGACCCCCTACAGTCAGCTGTAGATGCCCACAAAACACACGAAACCCCTCGTGTCTCGGCACTGTGTTTTCCACAACAAAGCATCCTGTGGTGTGGGTCCAGGGAGAGGGAGCCAACGACCTCGGACAGAGGCCGTGATGTCAGGCACTGTCGCCCTCCCGATCTGGAGGCAGAAGACAGTCTTAGCTACTGGCTCAGGCTCCCCCAACACCCCTTAGACACCACACGCTCTGGAGTGCAAGCCAGCACAGGTCCCCTAGTTGCAAGCACGGGTCACTCGGACTCTGCGTTCTTCCCCCACACCCATTTGATCTCCTCACATCCCGGCACCTCAGATGGCTACTGATCTTTGCGCACACACTACTCTTGCACAGCGAGATGACGGTGTATGTCAGCATGGTTCTTGTCCCAAACACGATCACTTCCACTTGTCTCCACTGCACCCCATGTGGTCCTTACGATCTTGTGGAGACAGTGAGATCCTTTCTGTCCCTGGGATTCCGTGGCCAGGAGACAAGCTCACTGGCCCTTGGAGAGTACTTCGAGACCCATGCCACAACAGTTGGCACTTAGCTGCAGGCCAGCAATGTCCAGACAAAATTCACCAAGTGATAGGCCCCTTCCTGGAGCACGACAAGCTCCAAGCCAACACAAGTCTGCAAATAGTTCCGTTGCAATCCTTCCTGCCCTAAATATTCTCTGTGTCAATGTCCCAGTATCGAACCAGCGTAGTATAGTTCCAAATCCAAAAGTGTCTCTACTTTCAGAGGCCGAAGCCCAAGTAGTTATACTCACCATGGCCTTTGAAGATATGATCAGTTCAAAAGGTCACCTTTGAAATGCACAGGCCCTCTCTAAATTTCGTCCTGTCTGCCATCCTACCCAAGGAGGTTTGATCACCTTTGCACCTTAGAATGCAAGTGCCCATTTCACCCCCACACAACCGTCCCAGAAAAGACCCTCAGAGTCAGAGGTCCGCAATTTTCCATGAATTCCTAGTTAAAGTCCTTCTATCACGATTGTACACATGTGGCTGTCCCCCTAGCACCCAGTTGTGAATTAGGAGACAGGCTGCCAGGCCCACTGAGCCACGAGCCTTGAAACACCCACTATTCCAAAGTGACATTTCAATCCCTGTAATGTTGAACCCCCTCCCTACTGGAGAGGATTCGCCATTGCAAACTCATCAATACCAAACACTAATCTGCCCATAGGAAATAATGCTCGACAGCCTTTCCCTACACTCCCTCATGCTAATCCAATGCAGGAAGCAGGCTGCTTCATACCGAACGCACCATCTGGTGTCATTCATGACTCTTGCAGATAAGACATACACACACCTGCCCAACCTCTTCTCAACACCGCACCTTGTCACCAAAGAGAACTTCGATATAGCAGGAGACATGCAGAATCTTGGCACGTAGCTTTTTAAATGCCAAACTGAGTAATAGTAACCTGTGCACACAGGCCTCACCAGGCCAAACCTGTGGCACCATCTATGAGCTTCCCCTGTGTATGGTACAACCAGTGCAGCAGGCCCACAGAGGTGCATTAGAGATACATGTCCCGGGAATAGGACTTACCCCATGACAAGGGACTTACAGCTAACTCGAATCAGCCAAACATATATAAACTGATACACAGTATGTATATGACAAGCATAGCGCTTTGACACTGCACACCAGCAAAATAAGGTCAAACATGAGGTCAGCAGCCAAAAAGGTTAGGAGAAACCACGCCAAAAGAGGCCAGGTCTAACACTAACCATCTGGACTAGCTTAAACACAAACAAAAATGTTGTGCATAGTGCTGTCTTAGTATATTTTGAGACAGATGCAGAACAGCTGGATTACAAGCAGGTAGAACTTTTTTTGTAGGGGGCCATAAAGTAAGGTCGAGATCTGGGTAGTCGAGTTTTTGGAGCCAATGTTTTTTGCAAAATATATTTTCTGCAGTGTAGTTGTGTTTTCACAGGCTGCAGAATATAGCTCCTGGTGCAGCTGCGGAATCTTTGAGTTAGATGACTCCCAGCAGGAAAGCAGTCCTTGCTGCTTCCAGGGTCTATTAAAAGAATCCCACCAACTAGGTTAACAGCAGTATTTTTATAGAGGCATATAACTGCAAGATTGCAGGAGCAAGCATTATATAATAAAGTGAATTATAAGTCACCATATGTCAAAAATACATATACATCAAAACTATTTTATTGCTTCCGAGAGCTATGCCATTGCATATTCCTGAGCTGTGTGCATTCTTGCTGTATTGTCATGGAACTTCCATAAAGCTACTTTGCTTCTGGCTGGCCACCTGCAAGGGCAGGGTCACCTTGCACTTCTCATTGCAGTGCTGACTCTGTGATGAAGTCTTATGAAGCACATTGCATGTGTGTCATGTAGACGTGACTTGCTGCCATCAGCGCTTGTGCTGGAACACCAGCACCCCTCTTATCCTCCAGCTGATGGAAGTACTGACTGAAGACTATCCACTGTCCCAGCATTCTGCAGTGCAGTGTTTGGTATGTGACAGGCTCCGAGCTTGAAAAGACCTCGCCACTCAACAAGGGAACAGCTGTGAAATGAAAATCCAATGCCTCCGACTTGTAACCTAGTATTAAAACTCTGCAGGTATTCCTATGGGGGGAGGGAAGACCTCTGCCCTTTCAAATGTGGGAAGAGGTGGAAGTGTGTCTGCAAAATGGAGAACTCCAGATCCTGCATGGAAACCTTGACTGGTGTAAGTTGCCCTGCATTAAGCCCCCAGTGGTGTTCACTGCATGCATAGGCCTCCTAGTGTTTGAAAGTTACAGCTTTAAGTGGAGACCAACCTGGATGATCAAAGTGTAGACACGGCCCAAGAAGGAGGCCATTTTTGAGACGCCCGCGGAGGAACGCTGAAAGTGCTCACCCGGCTTAGAAGGCAGGCTACGGTGGCTAGGTTTGAGGATGGATGGCCGAAAGGATGGTCCAAGGCTAAAGCATTGGTGGAAACAGCGATGGGACGAGTTTATAACACAAAATGCGAAGCACTATGCGTAACTCCACACTTAAATTCGATATGGAAAATTCCACTTACGTCATTCATTGTAACAACAAAATCACAACTAGCATGTTTCTGCAGATGACCTATATGGATATATTCCATGTATGTTTTGTGTGCTACCTTCTTCATTTCAGATTGAGTGTGTGGACCACACTTTACCCGCTGGCAGCAACAGATGTGTAAGATTCAGCACCCAGTATCACTTGGCAACACTTCGCTGTCAGGACTGGGCTGCATGTGTGCACATCTTGGTTGTAACTTTTGTTAACTTACACACGTAAAATGCTTGCTGGGGCCCACCGCTCTATGAGTTGTTAGGCCACAGTCTGTCCCTGGTCGTGTGCCTGCGGTTTCTGCCTGCCCTTACAGCCTTTCAGTTCAGCAAGCGGTTGAGCTTTGGGACAGTGGGGCTATGCAAGTGTGCGTCCACAAATAAACCTAGACTGCTCAAAACATTCAACTACCACTGTGAACTGTATGCTCCACTAGAGAAGGCGACACTCCCTTACGCAGCCCTCCCTGTTCAGTCATGAGACCAGTGAACTTTATCCCAGTTCCAACTGATCAGCATTGCATAACTGCTCTGAACAGCTGGGGCTCTGCCAAGAGACACCTTCTGAAGGGGGTTGGGGGGGGGGGGAGGAACAGCCACTGCTGTAGGCACCTTTCATCATAGATACAAATGCGAGTACAAGCAGCAAAAGCAGGTCATGCCCAGGGGCATCCAGTGAGAGGCGAAGGCAGCCAGGGCCGGCTACTCTTAAAAACTCTCCAGTGTCCACAGACAAATATGTTGATATACACACAAGTGCAGTACCACCGAACCATAAACTCACCAAGCACACAGACCCACAGAAATAAGAATGTGACAAGTGGTCATCAAGCACCCAGACAACAGCTCAGTGATTGAACGACAAGGCCATCAGTTACAGAGGTGGACAGCACTACTATCGAGCCAGGAGGAAAAAACACCACTTGGGCGCACAAAAACACAAAAGAGCCACATGGAACCGAGCATTCTCGTTCAAAGCACTAAAATTGAGCTATGCAGTTCCCAAATGTTAAGACTTGCAGTACAAACCTCGATTCACTGGAAAACAAATTACCCAGAGCCCACATCCGGCTAACGGGAAAAAATGACCCAGCCTTTGAATACCACAGTCAAACTACAAAACACCTCTACCAACAGTACCATCAGGAACTGCTGGGTTCATAAGCACAAATACCCACAGCTCCTCCATAGAGCCAAGGTTCCATCAATTGCACATGCCAATAGCACCAACATCAAGCCACAGAGTGTCCCCCCGCTCAGACCCACACTCCAACCACTGAGCTGCACTAAGACACAGATAGTCAAATACCCAGACTAACCGCCACCATCAAGCTTTCGTGGCTGCCAAGCACTGAAGACCAGTACTGACCACCAAGCAGCACAATATAATCTTCAGGTTACTGTACCAACAAGCACTATGCCATAGAACCACCAACAAGCACTAACCAAGAACTCTGAATTGAACGATACACAGGTGGTGTTGGTTTAAGTGAGCTAAGAAGCCGCAAGCACCATGCTCCTCTCATTTGCCACAACCCCAGTTACCCCATCAGGGTGCAACCTGCTGGTATGGTTACAGTCGCATCTACCAACTGCGGGTCGTTGCACCGAGAAGTGTTGTGAGGAGACAGGAGCTGCTGCCACATTAACAAGCTCGGTAGAAGGAAGTGGAGTGAAATAGTACACAATGATCCCGTTTTTGGCAGACACAGTTGTATAATGCAATCAAATTAAAAATAGACGGCCTTCAACGAGTTTCCCACGGCTCCATGGAGACGGTACAATTTATAGGCCGAAGATGGCTGTATCTGTATTTGGTAAGACCCCTGCTCATTCAGAGTACAGAGGGGGCCATGAAAAAGCAGCTGAGGCCTGCGGGTGGGCAGGGCATGGTCTCCTTTATACCGCGCGAGACTTCACGCTACAACGCTGAGAAGCAGCACTAATGGCAGGATGCTGGCTATATAAGCATGTCTAACATAATATGATAGAAGACTGGAAGAGTGCAGCCAGGTGGCTGGGTGACATGCTAGCTCATCCCCATTCAGTGGGATGAGCGCCCTCTGGAGGGATGTGTGTGTAAAGCGCAGTTTACAAGATACAATCTAGGAAAGAAAATCTCAGCTTTTTATCTTGCCGAGTGGACACAATCGCACCACCGGGTTGAATAATAATAAGCATTACACAATAGAACGCGTTGCTGGAAAGGTCACCGTCTCCGGCATTGTTAGCCCCTGCGGGGAGCTCCCGGCGGCATCAATGTTTCATATCCAGGAAGGGCTAAACCTTTCCTCATGTCCCTACACCACCCCAAATGGAGGAAGGCGTGCACGCCCATACATCTCGTCTCTTAATATTCGATATCTTCATTGTTTGCCATCGTCTGTTTGACATCAGAAGATTCCCTCCGCCAGGCAAACACTGCCTAATTAAACCCCCTACCTAGCCCCGCCACCCAGGGCCCACACTCTGAGAAAGTGGAACACACAGAGCATTGCCACTGAACAATCACCCCTTGGGCCTGAGGAAGCGCCACAGTGAAGCAAGGCAGTACGCAGAGGCGTCATCCCGACGGACAAAGTGTAGGTGTCCAAATGGTCGGGTGGGCTGGGATGGAGTCCGTCGCATGTCGGGGGAACCTTGCCCCATAATTCATCGCACTTGGCCCTTCCTTCTCACCATATTGCATTGTATTATACTGTAGCATTTATGCGGCGCTTAACGCTCCAATGTGGGGAGCAGAATGGTTTCTGAAGGGTAGCGCTCTATCTACAGGGGGGTGCCCGCTGTATTTGTTTTCGTTCTCTTTCGCACAAAAGACCACACTTTCTTTTATCCTTCCTGTTACCTGATAACAGGTCATCTATCTACTCCGCGATCCTTCCCTTCACACCAGTTTTCAGCTTGATGCCTTTTCTCTTTTCCATGTTCCCTGTTCATCCCTGGCTCTTTGCCAACCCCCACTCAACACACCTCCAGTTCATCGCTTTTCACCTTCCATCCAATCATCCGAGGCACCCTTTCTCTCCTCCCTTCTTCCCTTCTTCCCTGCTCTAGATTCATCACACTCCCTCTCCTAACGCCTGCTATTGCTCACCCTTTACACTGAACAGTAAAATGTGCTCGCACAAACTGAGCCCTTCTTTTAAAAATTTCCAAAGTCGTCATATTCGTCTTTTCAGCTTCTACACACCGGTCCGCAGGGGAACTAGGTAAGAAATGTCTACCTTTCAAAATTGACCTGGGCTCCGCCATGGCCTCCTCGCCTGCATGGCAGTCACCTATTGGCAGAGTGCCCTTTCACACCCACGGCCTTCCTGGGAGCAGGGGATGGGTGCATCAGATTTGCATAAGCCTTGCCTGGAAAAGGCTGGGCACGAGGGCAAAGCTACCTGATAAGATACTCTTGTAAGAAAGATCCGTGGCAGAGGGCCTGCTGCAAGGAAATGTGTGTAATCTGCCTGTCAAAGGTTAAACTCCTTTGTAAGTGGCGCCTTCCATCCCTTCAAGATCAATAAAACGTGTGTTATTGACTCACTGACTTGGGTAATGGTAGTACATAAAATTAAAAACAAAGTCTAGTCGTTTGTTGTCTGGATCCAGAACTTGTCCCATATTACCCCAATGATCACCCCTTTCACTGGCACTTATCACCCCTGACACATACACATAATCTCCAACTACAGGGTCCTCCAATGTTGTAACGCAGATTACACAAAACGGAAGCTACACAACACCAACAAGTAAAACCAATTCAAAGGCATAAGAAACCAGACTGGTTTAGGGCCATGGGTGGCTGCTTGTTTCCCGATACTTAATGGTTCTAAAACTGAACTACTGTTCAAGATTACTAAACACTCCTCCAAGTGAGGCAACCACCATAGCACCAGACATAAAGCACATTACCCAACAAAGGTGGAAATTTTAAAGGGGAAAAAGGCTAGCTAGTTGCTGTTAGCTGATCACAGCTATGTATCAGGTCATAGGTCGATATTTTAGCCTTCAGATATTTGGGGCCGACCCATGCAGTCACATACGTAGTATCCAAAGGGGCTTAATGGGAAACCTAGATTTCACAGGGAGCCAACATTGCACACACCCAGCTTTGGAAACTGGACTTGCTTTCCTAAGGCCCGCTGCTCAAGTGACCTCTGCATTCTGGGTCCTTGGAGTTGGGAAATTGTGTGGTCAGTCATGCTCAATTACAGACCATCCAGTAAACCAACGTATTTAACCGGTCTTCTTTTCTGCCCTTGTGCACCCTGCACGCTACTATTCCACCAAGATGCTGTTACTTTGATCACAAAACTTTAAGGCGTGCCCTTCAACGGCTCTTCTGTCTGTACCGCAAATACTTCCACTAAAGGGCCAGAACATTTCTCAGAAAGACAGGAGGTAGCCTCCTTGCAGTCCATAGACACCAGCTGAGGCGCAAGCTCCTCGCCGACACACACACTGACACAAACCACACTGCCCCACTATCCATGCGTCCACTCTTCAGTTCAGTGGTCTCAAAAGAAGCGTGGGAGTGCCGCGCACGTCAGGGACACGACAGCAGACTGTTACGCACTCAACGCCGCGCACCTTGCAGAACGACGACGTAGATGCGCACGTGCCAAGGCAAAGTCGTCACTGCGCACAGACGCGGATGCCAAAGCGAACGATGGGAACATGAGTCGTTAAATCACGGGTGATTGATGGATCCTAGCATCGATATGAGCTCTTGCTTGCGCACGGGTACTTTGGTGAGAGGCAGCAGGCCCTGGGTGAGAGACAGCGTCAGCACATCTGAACGACACCGGCCTGCCCTTCAGCTGCTCCCTTATCACTGAAGTCAAACCCAGAGAAAGCACCGCCTTGGAGGTTGCAGGCTACAAAACCAAAGTCTGCTTTAAGGCCTTAATTTTGCGAGTTGGTGGTTCGAGGTCCAACGTGGCAGAAAAGCGCTTTGACACCTCGTCTGGTGTAGTAAGCGCTATATAAATACAATAAATCTAAGACTGTGACCCACGAACTATCTATCAACAGTGGCAAGCAGATTCATGCCACCGAGAGTTTACTGCAATTCCTCCTGGATCAACTGACGGGTCGTTATGTCCTTAGGTAAACCTTTACTATGCCCTATTTGGGGCAATGTGTGCAGGATGTGTCGCCCTCCAGTAGATGACCCCAGTGCAACCCCTATAGAACCTCATTAGACACACTAAACGTCAGGTACGGCACATGGAACCTTCCTTACATAATACCACCAGGACCGACGTCACTGACGGGGTGCACGATACCAATGTCATAAGACATGATATTCTGATTCCCAGTACCTCAACACTGGCAACCGGATGAACAATTTTTTGATGACAGACATTCTGATGGCAGATAGTGTAATGAGTGCTATGTTGTTGCCTTAAATTTTGATGCCCAGTATTTTAATACCAGATCATCAAGGGCGCGGGAATCCGGTGGCTAAACCTTAGCAGAAGTAACGCTAGAACAGTTTTCCACTACTAGATAAAAGTTATTGTGCCATAAAGAGGAAGATAAACATTTTAGTGAATACTAGAGTGTAGCTAATATGTGACTAATTTACGAATGTGCCACAGTGGCTTGGGGTGTGCTCAGATGGTCTGCCCACCCCACAATGTTGCAAACAAACTAAGACCAATACTAAACCTGGTCTCTGCATGGGCCTTACTTGTACTGTGCACATTACTGATTAGTATGAATAGAGCGCATACCCGTAGGTGTGCACAGCCATAGTGGCGGCGTCCCATGGAGCCGAGCCCCTCCCCTGCACTCATGACTCTTTGGCTTGAGGCAGGGGAGGAGCCATGGACCGTGGCAGGAAGTGCTTCCTGTCCCTTGTCTCTCGAGTTGCAAGACAGGAAATCATGTGTGTGAATTGCGTGCCACTTCCTGGTCACCGTGTTGCGATGGCGAGGGGGTATTTAAAAGGGGCCATCTCGCTGCCTCCCCTTCTTTGCCAGCCATCGCAACACCAGGACCAGGATGCAGTTTTACAACATTGACCCACTCACCCAGGCCTTTGGTGGCAGAAACAACACTACTCTTCACAGAGATAGAAAATCTTTCTACACCAAAATACCTCCTAGGACAGCATAGAGGGGATGGACAGCAATCCTTAGATATACAAAGAACATCCACACCGGCTCACGGGCATAGTCTCACAGTCGCCAATGCAGAGCCGGGAGCACCTGTTCTCATAGTCTGCCCATTTTGACAGCTTGGTGTGTGGGGGGAGCAGGTGGTCCAGAGCGGAAGGGGTTGGGACTCCACCCCAGGGATATAGGTGGCTTCACCTGTGTGTTCCAGGCAAGTGTGCAAAAGGTTAGGATATTCAGCCCTTAGTGCTGTGGCCCCTCAGGAAATCAATCAGTGGCTAGTCACTCAGGAGGGTATCAAGGCACTGCGGGTCGTGCTGGTTCACGATGGAATCAGTTGAACAGCCAGCTCTTGAGTGCCTTCCGCAATGCTAGGAGAGAGGTGGAGGTCCTAAGCTGCAAGAGGAGGTCGTTCCAGGTTTCCGCAGCGAGGTAGGAGAACGATCGTCCTCCGCTGTAGCATCAGCAGATGCGGGGGGCGCGGGTGAGAAAGGGATGCAGATCGCAGGAGTTTGGATGGTTGCTGGAAGTTCAGGCGGTGGTTGATGTAGGTGGTTGATGTAGGCTGGACCTTGGTTGTGCAGGGCCTTTAGATGTGGATCAGCACCTTGAATTGCCATCTTTTCTGTATGGGGAGTCAGTGGAGTTTCCTGAAGTGAGTGGTGATGTGGGTTCACCTGGTGAAGTCGAGGATGAGTCTAGCAGGGGAGTTCTGTATGGCCTGGAGTCTCTGCAGAAGGTGTGTGGTGATTCCTTCGTAGAGCGTGTTGCCATAGTCCAGTTGGCTGGTGACTAGGGCTTGAGTGACAGTGTTGCAAGTGGATGTAGTGTCTTGGCACTCATTCAGAGTGTAGTGTCTTGCCATGGATTCGACTGAGTTGGGGTGTGGGGGGGGTAAGCGGGGTCCAACTTGGGGGGTCTCCGGCCACTATGTGTAAGATACATAGAGCAGTTTGGAACACAAACTCCATAACATCTAGCACCCTTGTTGAAAATCTCAAGAGAGGTTGTACATCGAATGGGCATGGAATCTGAACTATTGTCCCCAGAGTTAGTTTGATGCACTCCGGTGGGCAGTGGTACAAGTAGACAGTGGTGTGCAGGAAGGGGTTGGCTTTTGTGAGTGACGTGGCTGGGTACTGCTATTGGGGAGTGCCAAACAAGTGTTGCCACAGACAAGCAGCGTAAGGCGTTGGCATTAACTGCAGCAATTGGCAGGGTGTGTGAAGCGCTTTGATTGTTGAGAAGCCTGAGGCGCTGGCACAGTTAATAAGTGTGAGGAGCCTATCCTTTTGTGAAGGCCCTAAGGCCAAAGAAAACTCAATTGGACCCTTTCATGACACTAATAAATATAATTTTGTATTCAGGAGAGGCAACAAGTTTACTTGAGGAAAATAAATGCAGAGTAGTCCATTTCCAGATGAAATTTTGTACTGAAAGTTTTTATGTAAATAAGTGTGACTCCTATGGTAATAAAACATTCTTTCACAACGCAGACACTATATCTGCAACCTCTGCATCACAGGCACGGCCAGAGGAGCCACAACCCGCTGCCACAGGCGTCTGAAAACAAAAGAACAGCATCCCCTCGAGCAGACGCAGAATAGATCCATCTGCTATTGAGAGTGGAGGAGGCCAGTGCACAAGAACCTGCCCCTCAGCAAGACCTCGTGAACTGATGTTGTCCAATCTAACCGGACGAAAACGCCCTCAGAGCTCACGGGCACATTGCAAAATGTATTTTTGATAGCTAGTTGTTAAACCTTTTACTGTGCCTACAGAATAGTAAAAATAATGCATACAGGTAACACGTTTACGTGTTTGCATCCCCAGTAGAGAAGCAGGCAGGTCATCCCACAAGGGGCAGTTATAGAACTGCACAAGCAAAGGAAAACTACGGGATCTGGTGCATCCAGGTAGGGAAATCTGTGCAGCAGGGCTTTAAGTGGGATGAAAAAACGGGGGGGTCTCTCGTAGGGGCGTCGCCGATTAAATTAAGGGTGTGGCTTAAAACACTTAAGCTAAAAATCTATACTTAGCATAGTGTGCCACCTGACTGGTATTTTGCTGCTTCGGTCACTGCATCTAGATATATAATACAACAAGAAACATTACACCTACAACAAGCCAGGGCTATTGGCTTTGTCAATAGTTATAAGTTGCATAAGATAAATAACAAGCAACAACTATGACTTTGTTGTATATAATATTGAAAATGCTTCATATCCTGTGTGCGAGCTTGTGGCATAAGGCTACAGCTGCTGACTTTTGAGGTGAAAAAGCAGGTTCGAGCCTGACGTCAGCTCAACATCCTGTGATTCATAACATGAATATGTCCTTGTGTAATGTAACTGGTGCTCATGTAAAGCGCTCCAATACCTTCAGCCACGTTTTGCGCTATATAGAACTGAAAAAACTAGTCTTTTTGAAGTTAACTCAAAGTGGTGAAGGGTGGCACTGCTGCAGATTTAAGATGTTTTTCTTTCACCCCGAGGGTGAGGGCAAAATTGGAGAGCCCGATAGGGACCCGTCTCAGCACCTGCTTTTTAGAACTGGCGGTGCTGAGCACCGGCAGGACCCGCCCACTTAAAGCCCTGCTGTGCGGGAACCTAACAAGGATCACTGTGGGGTATCTTTCTGTGTGTGCAGCTCCATCCTCTCCTCTTGGGCTGCCAGAGCTGCGGTCAGCAGTTTTACACTCCCAGAGGATGCAGAATATCCTATTCCTGGAAATAGAAAAGGGATGAAGGGCTACAGTGATAATCCAAGATGCAAAGGCAGAGATGGGGGTGTGGTGGAGGCTAGAAAAAGAGAGAAGAGATGATACAGTGGATGCAGTGGGTGGTTTAGGGTGGTTTAACTTGAAGGAAGTCGGTGCTAGTATCTATATCAGAGGATCCCCGAGGACAGGAGTACAGAAATAGCTCTAGAGGGCAAGGCGCAGCCGAATCCAGCGAAGGAGAAACTAGTGAGAAATCCCATGGAACAGCATACCTCCCCACTCAAACTGCTGTGCGTGTTGAAAACTGTACCAACAAAGCTGCGCACAGTGTCAAAAGCAGCACCCCAAATATTGTCCTGCACATGATAAAAGACAGCCCCAAAACATGCTGACATAACCTGCTGCAGAATGTCATGTTATGTGGAAAAACAGCGTCGCAGAATATCAGTCCTGCAGAATTCCCCCACGCCACGAAAAAAAAGCACACAACCATGTCATGTACCAGGTACAACAGAGCTCCCATGAGAGTAGAACATTATAAAAAATCCTCAACCAAAGTAACGTGCCAGATGCTATCGTAACAGTCCACATACTACACCACTGGAATGTTGGGAGCACCACTGAAGACAGTGGATTTTCCGAGGGCTAATAATGGCTGGTATAGACCTTCTGCTCGAACATTACAGTGTTTGTTTAATTATTTTCTCACTATAATTTAGAACAATCTACCCTTAGAGGGTGAAATGTTCTGGTAGCTTGATAGCATTTCTGCTTCCAGCATTAACAGTCATTAAAGGCCCTCTCCTTCATTTGGTCCCACATCTGCAGCTTAGGTGCATAACTTGGTAGACAGTCTATGTAGAACTCAGCAGGGGGGTTGATAATATAGTGAAATGGTCTATGATAAAATAAGATGTCCATTAGAATAAGGAGGTCCAATATAAACGAGCCTCACATGGGATGTTGCATACTACAGATACACCTTTTTACTGAAGACATCAATGGTCAGATGTACAAAGAATATTAGTTAAAAAAAAAGTTGTCAGAATTTACCACCACACTTTCTGAGACCAATACTTAATTTTGCAAACCGACCTCGGAAATAATAAATCAGTTCACAGAAAAATAATCGCATAGAACAAACCTTCCTAATAAATATTTGTTAGACAGCTCACAATCTGCGACCAACTGTTATTGGCAGCAGTCACACGGATGTTGGCCTGCAAGGGACAGCAGGCTACCATCCAGGGCAATGTTTCAAAATTGACTACAGAAGAAAGTATATGGGCCTCATCGTCCGACCTACACCGCACTTATTTCTGGAATACCCGATGGAGTGTGAGAAAGAGGGCTTTGGAAGTGCCTGCAGTGTGCAATGCAAAGGCCGCACAGCATCGTGACAGCACTACAAAACGTGTGGCTATATATAGAGCTCCCTGCTCTGCAGACTTCACGAGGAGGCGATAACACACTCATCTAATCGATGGGTTGTTGTTACTAGGGCGACTGACGGATCCCAGCGCAAGTGTCAAAAGCTGGCAAAGTGGGATGGAATGGGGGTCGGGCACAAGGATGTCAAGCTGCGAGATTCTCATCTCCTGCGTGAGGCTGACACTTACAATGCACAGTGCTCTTCTGGTGCATGCAATAAAAGCCATCCTAGCGTTAGTACAAGCAGTGCGGAATGCAGCCTCCCGGCCACCTACAGCCACAATCACATCACCCCACTTCTGATATCACAATATTGCCTGTCATTTTCTAACCTACGACGCCATCTATATAGGCCATTGTGAAGGTGCACACACACAGTACAGTAAGAACAGTTTGAGGCAAAATCAGAATGAAACCTGAAAAATGTGGTGCAGACTGATCAAATGGTATTTAGGTTATTAGCAAAAACAAACAAACATTGGCAAAGCTGATGAGTTTTATCTTGCTAACTTATTGGCTTTTCCAATGTTTTTACCAATAATAAAAAAATATATAGAAAGGTCCCAACGTAGCCACTCCTGTCTTTTGTGTCATTCAATAGACGTGTGCAAGCATGATGATGTATACTCCATCATACATGCGTGCTTATGGAACAATGCGGGTGCTGTTTTCTTTTTTATTTACGATCTAAGATGGTGCACATCACTTGGGGCCCGATGTATAAAGCAGTTTTCCAGTCACAAAAGCCCGATTCGCAGAATCAGGCTGTTTGTGACCGAAAAAATGCCTTTTCTAATGTACAAAATGCTATTCTGTAACTCTGTAACTTGTTACCGAATAGCAATTTGCATTTGCGATTCAGTATTTGGAAAAGGTGTGCTTTGGGGATCCCTTCCAAATACCGAATCTGTATTGTATGTATTACTGTTTTGCGAATGAATTCCGGTTGCAAAACAGTAATACTTTACCACAATTTTAAAAGTGGTGGTGACCCATTCGCAAATGGGAAGGCATGGGAGTAGTTGTTGACATGGGAGCAATGGAGATGCAGAAAAGTAGTTTAAGTACTGCTAAGCTGCCAGCACAAACGGCAGCTGCCAAGCCCTCCTAAAACATATATAACTACTGAACGGCTAGGGGAGTAATAGAGAAGCAGGTGGGGGGGGGGGGTATTTGATGAGGGGGAAGCAGCACAAAATGAGACAAATTAATGCAACAGGCCCTTTGAAGAAGTGCTTAAGGAAAAAGAAAAAAGTAGTTCCCTAAATGCAAGCAGTGGAAGGATACAATCAGACAATCAAAAGGATGGATTGTAAAGAGACTGCACTCCAAGGGAGGGAAAATCACAAGAACAGGAAGGCAAGCCAACGAATATGCGAGCAAACAAGAGTGTCATAAAACTGGTGGACTAAGCCCACTGCAAGTTTTTAGTATAGACCACCAGAAGATTCCGCCTATGGATATCTAGAAGCTGTCTGGTAGGCAAGACCTAAGTACTATATTTCTTAAAAACAGAGATCTATATTGCCCAGCTGTCATATTTTAGAATTGGCGACCGTGACTGTAGGTACAGTTGAAATGAAAGACCGACACAAAATGTTTTCTACTGATTGCTAGTAACTTTTACCTCATTTGACAAATTTGCACATCCTTAAAAAAAAAAGAAAAAGTAAAATACATGCCTCAGAGATGGTTCCCAAACAGCTTTGTGCATGCTTGTCAAATGATAGAGAGTTTGATATTACACTAAACTTGCCATACAAGAAGGCATTTAATCCAATTTAGTCGGTTTAATTTGAAAAACCAAATAAAACCTAATTGAATGAAAGGGTTCATGAGTCAGAATCTGGCTGGCTGAGAACAGTCTACGAAGGCGCCCCCGGGGAACTCGGGGCACGCCGCCAATATGACGGTTGTGCCGGTCCCCGGGACTCTTCTACGGCAAGGGGCGGGGCCAGCGCTGATGACGCGTGTGGCGCCGGCCCTCCCCGCACTAACACCCTTGGTCAATGTAATTATGCCCCGGAAGCAGTCCAAACGCTTCCGGGGCAACGCAGGGAAAACGGGTCCCGGATCTAGCCGGGACCTGTTTATTCCTGTTTGGGGGACAAGACGCTCTTTAAAAGAGCAGCAGAGCGATGGGTCAATCTCTTCTTCGCCGCTCTGCCCCCCCCAAAGCAGCACCACCTCGCCAGCCATCACGCGGAGGACTGAAGGAAGCCTCCGATTTTTCTCTTTCAGGGTTCGACGGCGTGGGATCTGCTACGGGATGCTCGGCTGAGTCTTGGGGCCATCGGGGTGAAGTAGTTTGTAGTTCGCCGCGGCACAGTGCGAATTGGAAGAATTGTTCGGCTGAATTGCTGGAGACAATCCGTAGGTGGCAGCAGCGGGCAGTGAGGCTGGGAGCCGCTCGGGTTCGTACTCACCCGACGCGCGGCGTATCGTGCGGCTCCAGTCCTGAGGGCCCAGGTGAGAGGAGCACGAATGGAGCAGTAAGCTTCAGCAAGTTGCGTTGAAATCGAGGGGGGATGTGTTGTGGCTTCGTTTAATTCTAGTCTGGTTGATTATGTCTGTGGGCCGGCTCGCTTGTCACAGAGCTCCACATGTTTCATTGCGGTGGCGGCCGCAGGTTACAAGCCACAATTTGTGGGCGCAGGCAAGGTGTTCCGAGGCGGTCGGGATGTTGTGGGAGATTTTGAACACGGTTCGTAATGGGGACAAGATGGTGCGCGCCCTTCGGGGTGAATGTAGGTCCATGATCACCTGCGATGTATTTTCGTATGTTAGTGCTGCGGCCTTTGGGCCTGATGGTGTTGGCTTAAGGCCAGCGGGGTGGCCCTACAGACGGGCTCCTTTGCGCAGTCCGGCGCATGTTAACACAATGACATAAAAGAGGGTCAATTATATGTTACTTTGGGAACTAATTAGCGTCTAGGACTCTATGGGGGGGGGAGGGCGCAAGCTAGCCCTTTCCACCTTTTGGCGCTCGGTACGGGAAACGCGCTGGGGGCCTGGGTGCTCGTGTGCGCTGTGTGTCTAGGTGCACGGGTGTACGGCCAGGGTGCGTGTAATAGTGTGGTAACTATTGTGTTTTGTGTCGGTATAAAAGATTTCAGGGGTCACAAGTACAACTTGGGGTTGGGGTACGCCTCACAAATAATGTAACAAAAATAGAACCACGCGGCCAGAAACAAAATGTCGGACAACTCTCTAGAATATAAGTAAGCTGTAAATGGAATTAATCTGACAGGGGTTTGCCTGAAAACAGCGCCAGCACATATGATTTTCTATACATACAATTACATTGGAAGACCACACGTAAGCGGGAAGGCATGGTTTTGAGGGGACTCACGTGCGCTCTACTGCCGGTCCACTCATATCTTGATCCAGTACTGGGAAGCAGATGGTGGTGGGTGGAGGACTCTAATTAATCCCAGCCGCTGGTATTGTCTACGGCCACATTCCAGACCATTATTGTTTTACCCATCATGCAATCCCAGCCATTGTGGAGATGACGTCAATAACCCTTCTCTTTGTCGTTTTCCTGACTGATGCCCCGAGTGTGAGGGCTATGCCCAGACGATGGTCCGGTGCTGACCAGTGCTTAACTCGAGCGGAGGTTTTCTGGTGCTTGGCACCAGCACTCAATTGTCAAAACCTGCGCTTATGATGGCGGCCAAATGGTGGCGCTGTTTGTTTTTAATTTAAAGATGGGCAGAACAACAGTTGATTAGTATCTCAATATGCACGCAAAACAACTAACACCTGTGCAAATGCAGGTAGAATAAACGTTCGCACATAGCAAAGCAGAACAGTACAATCCAATCCAAACATTAATATATAACGTTCGCATTCTGTGTTGTATGTGCTCTGTTTTGCACGGAAATAGGAAATTAACATAAGCTTACATATAATTGTTGCACCCGGTCTTTGAATGTGCACTTAAGTTGCATCATATTACAAATTATTGTGACTGCATGTGTTTAATATCACTATGTGTCTGGGATTACCAATCGTCTGGCCCTTCTGCCAAATACTAGGCAGGTTTGGGGATCATTTAGAAAAAGAGAGAGGGACCCTTTATCACCACAGGGGTAGGGTGCCTATAGACCAAAGTCAAAAAAACAATCACCTTGGGAACACATTTTCAACCACAACAACTGATTCTCACATCCACCACCAAACTTAATATCAGTCACCCAGGGTCAACCCAACACAGAGGTGCAAATTACATGAACTTAGAAATCAAGTCAAAGAAAAAAAAAAAAATCTCTCTTTTCAATTTATTAAAATTATATATGTACATATTCTAGCTTATCACAATGTTAAAACCTTTTATGAGGCAATTTGAAACTCAAATGTGCCATTCAATAAAAACAACTAATCACAAATACAAAAACAAGTTAAAAAAAACACACAACTACAGCGAGTGGGAATACAGCAAGAAAAAATATTTTCAAATCAAGAAGACATCACAATGGTCAGACAAAAAATGGGATATTAATGCACACAATCAGATCAACAAATTCTTGTTCAATGATAGCCATAAAGTGTTGCACTTGTCATTGATCCGTTCTGTATTCAACAACAAAGCATCGACGCGTTTCGGTGGGTCCAACGTAATATCACCCCCACCTTCTTCAGGAAAGCCAAAATCTTCCCACCTTGCTTCAATAATTCTAAATAAAATAAAATAAAATTAAACATATATATAACAACCATTATGAATTGATTATAAAGCTCACAATTAACATCCTCTGTGGGTTACTCCCAAGCACTCGGACATTCAAACTTTCAAGCATACTTCCAAATCTCACTGGAACTACCATCGGTCTCCACCATACTTCATTCGCTCATTAACTCAGCGACAGAGGGCAAGCATGCCTCAAAGTCGAATTGCTGCCCCTCTGGGGTACAGTTTAGGGATGCCAACTCCGTTGCTCTCAAACATTAAAACAACCAAACATACTTCCAGTTACCATTGGACTTTCCACCCATCTCAACCATACTTCATTCACTCATTTGCTCAAACAATAGAGGGCAAACATACCTTCAGATAAAAATACTGCCCGACTAGGGTATAGTTCAGAAATACGGGCTACGTTCCTCTCCGTACAAAGCTACAAAAATATACACAAGGGATAGGACACCATCAGGTTCTTATCCAACTTTTTCTGGGCTCTATGTCACAGTGTAATACACTTCTTAGGCATTTACCTTTATACGAGACAGAAAACCCTCACACTCTTGATCTAAGCAAACAGGCTCCTTTTTAGTGGTTCACTTCCTTATACCAGTGATTAATAAAATGGATAAGACCCCAATCTGCATAAAAACAATATGCAGAGAAATATTACAAACATACACCTTTCGTATTACTGTCAAGCTAAGGTCTTAGAAAATTAAGGACTCCCAAGATAGTTACCTGTTTAATAATAAAAAAGTCCAGGCTAGTTCCGTCTCTCTAGCACATCAACAGGAGGGAAGGCTCGTTCTCACTCCAAACAGTGTGTTCATTAAAACGTATCTACACACACAAAGATGAAATTATAATCACCTTGACTGTGATACAATCTCCAAAATACACCAAATTCAAGCCCACGCTCTACGTGCAAATCGCGATCGAATTGTGATGCCCAGGCAATATTCTACAACTAGATACAACTAGTTAAGTGGTTTAAAAAAAACAAGATTTGGGACAATACCCTGTTATTTACTGAACCCATATCCGGGGACTAACCATCTCCCGTTTCTATAAATATCCATAAAAATGGGTCAAATATGTGTGCCAAATTACGTGACCCGAGCAAAGTTCCAAGAGTCAAACATCATTAGTTGCAAACCCAACGCTCCTGATTATGAGCTGAGAATCTGAGCTCCAATCTACACAGCACTACCTGCACGGTCCTGACGAACGGCCCTTCTCCCGCATACCTGTCCAGCAGATTACACGTTCCTTTAACCGGGGTTCCAACACGGGGTACTCTGCCTCCGTATGCGTAGCTCTCCACAACCAGAGTACGCTTCTATTTAAATCCTAAAAACCTGCGCCTCTAATTTCCGGTCTCAGATCCGACCCTGCAACAGCTGTGATCGAAATATCACGTGTCTTTAGGACAATCCCGGTAGCGCCATCTTAGAACAGTAATCCAAAACGGTGGCGCTTATAGTTCGTATAAAAAGCCCCACCGACCAGCTACTAATGCAGCCACATACCCCAAAATGGTTAGTGGCATTTTCATAATTGTAAATTAAAGTCCCATTATTATGGAAAAAGGGAGACAACTTCTCTATACATAATATCGGTGATCCTAAAGTCACCTAGTGTGAACAGGATACATAAGCGCCCTATTGGAACTTCAGAGACGTTATAGACAGCAGTAAACTGCTCCTACAAATAACAAGCCCTACAATCTATCAGAATTTATCATTCAATCTTAATCAAAAATGCAACCACAGGCCAGAAATTAATAAAATGATAAAACAAAATAAATAAAGAATATTTAATAAAAAGTAAATAATAAATAAATAAAACAAAAATGGAGAGTGCGCAAAATCCCATGTAGTCGCACACATTTCTGCTAACTTCAAGCCTATAGTTCATGGCCTACCCCTCAGGCTGCCGCATATACTATCAGAGATACCTAGCTAAAACGGCCCCACCAATCGTTCCCATTCTTCTTTGGAATTAAGGCCTTTACACATGGTGTTTAAAAGAGAAATATACCACTGCTCTCGAGATTTTCTTTTGGTTTCCAGGTTGCCACCTCGCCTCCCAATGGTTACCTTTTCCAATATGAACCATCCAAAATCATTCTCTTTGTGTCCCATTTCTATAAAGTGAGGGACTAATGGGGCATTCTCTTTTCTTGTTTTGATAGCTGACCTATGTTCCTGAATCCTCACCCGTAGTTCTCTACTTGTTTCGCCCACATAGCCTAGGCCACACAGGCAGCGCAGTAGATAAACTACACTCTTACTTTTACAGTTATTAAGGGTTTTTTACTTCAAATGTCGTCCATTGAACTCCATATCTTGTGACTGGCTGCACAGAGCACATACATTGCATGTGCCACATTTCACGTTGCCCACAGCCATGATGTTCCCAAGAGTTCTTTGAGTCCCTCTGCGGTCTTCACTGTAGGTGTGTACCAACTCGTTTCTGAGGTTTCTATTGCGTTTAAACGCAAACAATGGTCTCTCTAGTTTGCACTCTTCTTCATGATTTAGAATGTGCCAATTCTTATTGACAACATTCTTAATTCTATTGCTCACATTCGAGTACTTACTCACAAACACCAACCTATTCTGATTCCTGTTCTTCTTGTCTTGTTCATTTTTCTCAAACATAGCTTCCCTATTATAAAACCTAGCTCTTTTAAGGGAGTGGGAGATAAGTTTTTTCGGGTACCCTCTGTCTCTGAACTTATTCTTGAGGACTTCAGAGTGTTTACAAAAATCCACCAAATTAGAACAATTTCTCCACGAGCGGAGAAATTGGCTAAAGGGGATATTATCCTTTTGAGACTTGGGGTGGTAGCTTGAGTAGTGTAACAGGGTATTTTTGTCCATCGGCTTTGTAAAAAGCTCCACTTCTAGAACACCATTAACATCTTTAATTGTGATGTCCAAGAAGTCAACCCTAGTTCTACTAATCTGGGATGTAAATTTAAGATTACAATCCCCCAAATTGAGCCAAATCAAAAATTCATTTAAAAGATCGAGATCCCCTTACCAAATAAGAAAAATATCGTCTATGTAGTGGTACCAGCCCGCTACATTTTCAGAGAAGGGAGCAAGATCATTAAAAATATGTTTCTTTTCAAACTCTCCCACATAGAGACAGGCCAAACTAGGGGCACAAGTAGCCCCCATGCTAGTCCCCTTCTTTTGTTTAAAAAGTTGATCCCCAAAGAGGAAGATGTTATTTTTCAGAATCATTTTCACACACTCAACAATAAAGTTCTTGTTGACCCCATCTAAATCTACCTCCATCAATAATTCACGCACCATCTCCCCAAACGATACCATAGAGATGGTGCGTGAATTATTGATGGAGGTAGATTTAGATGGGGTCAACAAGAACTTTATTGTTGAGTGTGTGAAAATGATTCTGAAAAATTTGGCTCAACTTGGGGGATTGTAATCTTAAATTTACATCCCAGATTAGTAGAACTAGGGTTGACTTCTTGGACATCACAATTAAAGATGTTAATGGTGTTCTAGAAGTGGAGCTTTTACAAAGCCGATGGACAAAAATACCCTGTTACACTACTCAAGCTACCACCCCAAGTCTCAAAAGGATAATATCCCCTTTAGCCAATTTCTCCGCTTATGGAGAAATTGTTCAATTTGGTGGATTTTTATAAACACTCTGAAGTCCTCAAGAATAAGTTCAGAGACAGAGGGTACCCGAAAAACTTATCTCCCACTCCTTAAAAGAGCTAGGTTTTATAATAGGAAGCTATGTTTGAGAAAAATGAACAAGACAAGAAGAACAGGAATCAGAATAGGTTGGTGTTTGTGAGTAAGTACTCGAATGTGAGCAATAGAATTAAGAATGTTGTCAATAAGAATTGGCACATTCTAAATCATGAAGAAGAGTGCAAACTAGAGAGACCATTGTTTGCGTTTAAACGCAATAGAAACCTCAGAAACGAGTTGGTACACACCTACCGTGAAGACCGCAGAGAGACTCAAAGAACTCTTGGGAACATCATGGCTGTGGGCAACGTGAAATGTGGCACATGCAATGTATGTGCTCTGTGCATCCAGTCACAAGATATGGAGTTCAATGGACGACATTTGAAGTCAAAAACCCTTAATAACTGTAAAAGTAAGAGTGTAGTTTATCTACTGCGCTGCCCGTGTGGCCTAGGCTATGTGGGCGAAACAAGTAGAGAACTACGGGTGAGGATTCAGGAACATAGGTCAGCTATCAAAACAAGAAAATAGAATGCCCCATTAGTCCCTCACTTTATAGAAATGGGACACAAAGAGAATGATTTTGGATGGTTCATATTGGAAAAGGTAACCATTGGGAGGCGAGGTGGCAACCTGGAAACCAATCGAGAGCAGTGGTATATTTCTCTTTTAAACACCATGTGTAAAGGCCTTAATTCCAAAGAAGAATGGGAACGATTGGTGGGCCGTTTTAGCTAGGTATCTCTGATAGTATATGCGGCAGCCTGAGGGGTAGGCCATGAACTATAGGCTTGAAGTTAGCAGAAATGTGTGCGACTACATGGGTTTTTGCGCACTCTCCATTTTTGTTTTATTTATTATTTACTTTTTATTAAATATTCTTTATTTATTTTGTTTTATCATTTTATTAATTTCTGGCCTGTGGTTAGCATTTTTGATTAAGATTGAATGATAAATTCTGATAGATTGTAGGGCTCGTTATTTGTAGGAGCAGTTTACTGCTGTCTATAACGTCTCTGAAGTTCCAATAGGGCGCTTATGTATCCTGTTCACACTAGGTGACTTTAGGATCACCGATATTATGTATAAAGAAGTTGTAACCCTTTTTCCATAATAATGGGACTTTAATTTACAATTATGAAAACGCCACTAACCATTTTGGGGTATGTGGCTACATTAGTAGCTGGTCGGTGGGGCTTTTTATACGAACTATAAGCGCCACCATTTTGGATTACTGTTCTAAGATGGCGCTACCGGGATTGTCCTAAAGACACGTGATAATTCGATCACAGCTGTTGCAGGGTTGGATCTGAGACCGGTAATTAGAGGCACGGGTTTTTAGGATTTAAATAGAAGTGTACTCGGGTTGTGGAGAGCTACGCATACGGAGGCAGAGTACCCCGTGTTGGAACCCCGGTTAAAGGAACGTGTAATCTGCTGGACAGGTAAGCGGGAGAAGGGCCGTTCGTCTGGACCGTGCAGGTAGTGCTGTGTAGATTGGAGCTCAGACTCTCAGCTCATAATCAGGAGCGTTGGGTTTGCGACTAATGATGTTTGTCTCTTGGGACTTTGCTCGGGTCACGTAATTTGGCACACATATTTGACCCATTTTTATGGATATTTATAGAAACGGGAGATGGTTAGTCCCCGGATATGGTTTCAGTAAATAACAGGGTATTGTACCAAATCTTGTTTTTTTTAAACCACTTAACTAGTTGTATCTAGTTGTAGAATATTGCCTGGGCATCACAATTCGATCGTGATTTGCACGTAGAGCGTGGGCTTGAATTTGGTGTATTTTGGAGATTGTATCACAGTCATGGTGATTATAATTTCATCTTTGTGTGTGTAGATACGTTTTAATGAACACACTGTTTGGAGTGAGAACGAGCCTTCCCTCCTGTTGATGTGCTAGAGAGAAGGAACTAGCCTGGACTTTTTTATTATTAAACAGGTAACTATCTTGGGAGTCCTTCATTTTCTAAGACCTTAGCTTGACAGTAATACGCAAGGTGTATGTTTGTAATATTTCTCTGCATATTGTTTTTATGCAGATTGGGATCTTATCCATTTTATTAATCACTGGTATAAGGAAATGAACCACTAAAAAGGAGCCCATTTGCTTAAAACAAGAGTGTGAGGGTTTTCTGTCTCGTATAAAGGTAAATGCCTAAGAAGTGAATTACACTGTGACATAGAGCCCAGAGAAAGTTGGATGAGAACCTGATGGTGTCCTATCCCTTGTGTATATTTTTTGCAGCTTTGTACGGAGAGGAACGTAGCCCGTATTTCTGAACTATACCCTAGTCGGGCAGTATTTTTATCTGAAGGTATGTTTGCCCTCTATTGTTTGAGCAAATGAGTGAATGAAGTATGGTTGAGATGGGTGGTAAGTCCAATGGTAACTGGAAGTATGTTTGGTTGTTTTAATGTTTGAGAGCAACGGAGTTGGCATCCCTAAACTGTACCCCAGAGGGGCAGCAATTCGACTTTGAGGCATGCTTGCCCTCTGTCGCTGAGTTAATGAGCGAATGAAGTATGGTGGAGACCGATGGTAGTTCCAGTGAGATTTGAAAGTTTGAATGTCCGAGTGCTTGGGAGTAACCCACAGAGGATGTTAATTGTGAGCTTTTTAATCAATTCATAATGGTCGTTATATATATGTTTAATTTTATTTTATTTAGAATTATTGAAGCAAGGTGGGAAGATTTTGGCTTTCCTGAAGAAGGTGGGGGTGATATTACGTTGGACCCACCGAAGCGCGTCGATGCTTTGTTGTTGAATACATCACGGATCAATGACAAGTGCAACACTTTATGGCTATCATTGAACAAGAATTTGTTGATCTGATTGTGTGCATTAATATCCCATTTTTGTCTGACCATTGTGATGTCTTCTTGATTTGAAAATATTTTTTCTTGCTGTATTCCCACTCGCTGTAGTTGTGTGTTTTTTTAAACTTGTTTTTGTATTTGTGATTAGTTGTTTTTATTGAATGGCACATTTGAGTATTAAATTGCCTCATAAATTTTTTTTAACATTGTGATAAGCTAGAATATGTACATATATAATATTAATAAAAATGAAAAGAGAGAAAATTCTTGATTTTTAAGTTCATGTAATTTGCACCTCTGTGTTGGGTTGACCCTGGGTGACTGATATTAAGTTTGGTGGTGGATGTGAGAATCAGTTGTTGTGGTTGAATATTTGTTCCCAAGGGGATTGTTTTTTTGACTTAGGTTTGGGGATCAGCCAGACTGGCAGCACGCAAGTGGTATTATTTCAACAGGAGCGGGAGCACCTATGGGTCATTGTTACATGCTGGTGTGTATGTCTTAAGAAACGCATAGCAGGCCTGGGAGAACATCATTGGTGGATGGTGACTGATCTAGTTGAGGAGCAATCGCTAAAATAATAATTCTTTTAATTTTGTTATGTGCCTAGGACTGACCTTTAAACCACCTACTATGCAAGTTTTGGGGGCCAGCCAGACGAGCAGCGCGCAGGTGGTTTTCCCTGGTGCACACTGAAGCAAATGCTATCTCACCAATTAAAGGGGAGGTGTTTTTCACCAGCACTGGGGACTGATCGCAATAACCGGATTTCCTTTTGCGATCAGTATGGGCCATTGCCACTTAGCAAACAACTAACACAGCCAATTTCTGGTGGCTTAGTGGGCTAAAGCTTCTACGATAGGACCTGTGATTGACCTCATGTTTCAATGTGTGGCTGGTTCATTCAATTTTTCATCCTTCTGTGGTCGAAAAAATGAGTGGCATTGAATTGGATAGCAATAAATATGTTATTGCAGCACCAGGATACCCTTTATGGTGAACGTGCACGCTACGTGTACACAGGTGATGCCAGTTGAGGTCATGGATAGCAATAGCTCGGGTAAAGGTATCTAGGTGGGTGGTAATGGGGCACATATTAGGGAGTGATAAGTCTCTTGCCCATTTGCATTTTCCAGCCCAAACTCATGAGGTGAGGTTACCATCTATTATTGCCAGGGGTAAAGTATTTGTCATTGCCTGAGCCATTATAAACACAACGAGGTCCGGGTAAAAGGTTTATTTTTAGGGAATTATACCATATTATACCCTTTCAATCAGTTAGAACTGGCTTCAGAGAAATCAGTGTTTGGTCACCAATGGTTTGGCCCTATATAGTGTGGCAATACTCCGTGCTAGCGGTGATTGTGCGGCTGTCGGCATATGTTCTCACTAGCCGCCGGAATGTTCGTTGCCCTGCAACTGGCGTACACAATCGGATCGTCTCAGAGGGTAGTATCTGGACATTTATCTAGCCGAGATGCTCTTAACCCGGGGTTACCTTCCAGAATTATGGCCCATCTAAATTAAGCCTCTATCACGTCTTGGCCTTCGGAGGTCCCAACTCAAACTGCCTGGATGAGGCTGCAGTACAGTTATTAGTGTCAAGGTAGTTTGATGCCGCATAACTCAGCAAAGCTGCAGTGCAACACTTCTCATGTACTTACGCAAATGTTATTGCAGCCCTGTTGGGGTACCCGGGGCACCGATGAAACTTGTGGTTGCACTCAGCAAAGCTGGAGCGCAGCGCTTCTCATGGACTTACGCAAATGTCATTGCCGCCCTGTTGGGGTACCCGGTCCAGCTAAATCTGGGGTTAATTGAACTATGCAGGGCGGCCCATCTGGGGTTTCAGGAAGGTGGGGTAGATGAATCCCGCTATTCGTATATTTTCCCAGGGTTGCTCAATTGTCCCGGTCGATCATTCAGGTCAGGTCTGGGGCGGAAGGGAGGAGCCACCAGGCTAGGGCTCCCACTCCTTGATTTAGGGTGCCACCGAGGCGGCGATGATGGGCTAGCTGGGCCAGAGGAGCAAAAGGCCTGGTGTGTGGAATCTGACAACGACAGATAATGTGTGAGCTTAATCCCATTGTTAGGTTTGCTTCTAATTCCTTTCTCTCTTTTGTATCCTCCGGTCGGCGCAAGTGAAAAGCGGGAGGATCTGAGACACCAACTGGGTACCTCGTTGTCTTCTGTGAACGCGGAAGCGGTTTCCAAAGGGTCCTCGGCGAGGACCACTCACACATGAGGCATTGCCAAGGTGTAAGGTGCAAGGAGTTGTTTGAACACCAGCTGGATCTTTTTTGTCACTTTCAGTGGACTCAGAAGGGGTTACAGAGGCCCGCCCACGCGCATTGGGCGCAAGCTAAGCAAAGGGAGGGAGGAAGATGGGTGTATGGGGGTGCCCGAGGGAGGTATCCTAGCGGGCAAAATAGGCCCCCTACACAAGCACTCCCGGTGTGGTTGGTATGTGGGGTCTTCACGAAAGGAGGAGCCCACCCGTGTCCAAGAGGCACTGGACTAGGGGTTTCTGAGAGGAAGAGTTCTGAATTAGTCATATTCTCACTCTGGAATGGTTAGCAAGGGATCCACAGGAACAATGGAAGGGTGCGGGGGGAGGGGAAGTTCCGCTTCCAGTAGGCATTTTGGGCCAACCCCCCACAAACGCAGTGGCGCAAGAAACTTGGCACCCTCTCTCCCCCTAGGCATTGATAAGAAAACATCCAAACACCACTCTTTGAATTAGGGGTCGTATAACCCAGGCCGTATTTTATTACAAATTAATAAAACATAATTAAAAATTCATAATTCCATATTTTTTACATATATACGCAGAAAACCCCACATATTCAATCACATTTGAATACAGATATTTAACACATTTATGGGTAACCTTAACATGAGTCTAATACATAGCCATACCTAACCTAAAACTGGAATATGTACAATTTGTTTTCTGCGTATCCTGGATGAGCCTACGTGCAAGGTCATGACTGTTCCCAACTACTTGCCAGGTCCCCCTTTACCGGAGTGGCCTTGCGCCGGAGGCCCGTGTGCCCACCAGATTCCTTTCCGCGGGCGCCCCCAAACCCCTTCCATCCTACCTCCCAGGGGCTGATGTTATGCCACGTTGGCGCCCAATGCGCCTGCGCAGGGGTTGGCCCAAGCGGCCTACCGGAAGCGTAACTTCCTACCCCCGCACCCTTCAGCCTACCGGCCGTAAGCGCCCCCTGGAGTGTGATGAGGGACCACTGTCCCCCCACCCCCTCCCGGCGTCCCCGTTAAACAATGGGATGCCTGCTAAAAGATGTAAAATTTGACCTAGCAATCATGACCTTACCGCCACAGGCCAGTATAGTTGACCGACTATCTGGCCCCCCCCCATCCGCTACTGACACAAAGGTCATGCCCTGTGTGTTGCCCCTACCATCCAGGCTAGCACATTATCCATGAATACGTCATTACCCAGTTTAGAAAAAGGTGAACCCCGTCCTGTAAAAAGAACCGCTCCCCCCGGCTGCACCCATGTGGAATTGTCCGCAGTTTAGGAGTCCTGAAAAGTCTGACAATCCTGTTATTGATCCTCTTTACAGAGTGATTCAAAGCCCAGACAGACTCGCCCCCCCTACCTCCCCCCCATACTAACAGCGCCTGAGGGCACTGCTTGGCCAACCATCCCACTCCCGTGATTATAGCCTCCACCACTCCTTTCCTACCCATGTGCTCACTATCCATACTTCCACCTCCTGTCACCCCCCGGCGGGTACCTAGGCTGCGATGAGGTCTAATGACGGAGACTGCCAACCAAACCAAATATAAATGACACCGTCAGTAATACATAGCAAAATCTTTTCATAGCCGTGCCTGGTGTGCATAGTTGCCTGTAAAGAGAAATTGTCTCGATCCGCACACATGTGAATGACCAACTATCCACAGGCCACCCTTTAAGAAAAACTCCCCGCCCCCCGAATGAATCCACGCAAAGTGGCATGGAATTATGGGGACCTAACCAACTTATCTATCTTCTTATTAGGTCTCTTACAGAAGTGTTCAAGACCCAGACCAACAATGCCCTCTACTGCAATCATGGGATGCTGTGAGCCCACCCTCCTACCGGAGTGACTTGCGCAGGGGGGCCGGTTCGCCCGAAGGTTATTTCCCTCTGCCCCCCCTGCGCCCTCAATATTATCTCCCAGGAATAATGCTGTCTTGTGGATAGGGGTCAACTGTTCATTTCAGGGGAGGGGACTCGGCAATACCAGGCCATATGTCAGTCAGCTGTCGCAGCAATCCCCTGTTTGTGAACCACCTTATGGAAAGAGAAGACACTGGGTGGCGTTTCAGGAGAATGGGCATGCTGCCGCTCGGGGAGGCTGGAACAATTCCTATAGGTCAGGTGTTAAGAGTGCCCTTTGTCCAAAAAATAAATAGTTATGTTTGACCAGAAGGCCGACAAACTCAAATTAGTTTCTTTAAGTCAACATGCACGTTTTCTTTCCCATGAAATGCCACCCAAGCAATCAGCACTGGTATTGTGTGCTAGCGAAGAAACACGGTTGGAGGAGCGCTTCTGAGTGGCCTTACTGTGCGTGAATCGTCCACAGTCTTTGTGCATGTGTTTTGTGTCTGAGTGAGGGAATCACAAAACTCAAACGTGTTTTGTGGTTATGAGAACATGAATGGTTGACAATTGCACGTGGACTGTGTTGTTAGGGGGTATCCGGTTGCCAACCCACAAAATGGCTCCATATGCTGTATGGGCATGGTTGTGGACAGACTGTAATGATTATTTATATATTTGTGTGGGTAGTCTGGTATCCCCTCGTCGCAGTATACACACATAGCATGCAAACGAGGGCACAGCTCTGTTTACACTACACAGAGACAGCGAATCAAGGCAGCCTTCGTGGAGCCGTCAAGTTTGAAACCCTCTGCAACAGCATTTTATCAACGGTCATGGGCGACAGTTTTCACTTGGGCAGGACAGGGCAGATGCAAGAATAACGGCCGCTGTGAGCTCTCCAATGTGCGGGGACAGGCGCACGTGCAGGGAAGACACTGCCGGTGCTGACCGCAGACTAGAGTTAACATCTCTAAGTGGCTCGTGCCTTCAACAGAGGCCCCTCCCTTGTACTTACCTCACAAAATTAAACCCCCCCTTGGGCATAGTCTTTACCCTCTTACTAAGCCTGCTAGCTGTTTGGGTGATTAACAGGTCACCAAGGGCCATAGGTTATTCCATGTTCTTGCTCACTCTAGGTGGCAATCCCTTTCTGCAAGGACTCGAGTATGTGCGGTGCTGGACAGCTATAGCAAAGATCATAGAAGCGCGCCTACTGACATTTGAGATTATGTAGCGCTATACAAGGTCTTTCATGTATTCATAAAAGTGAGCCTGGTCGACAGCCCTAGACCCCAGGTTTTATGGGCTTGCGGGACTTGGGCCTCACCAATAATTTATAATCGGTCAGGACTGGATCGTTTAACGGATCATTTATTGCCACGCATCTGCTTTCAGAAAGAGGTGAGAAAGTGTGATCAGCATTTATAAAGGGGATGGGCGAGGGGTGGCAGCGATATATAAAACCTGGAATTCAAAGCCATCTTATTTCTCATGCCATGAGCACCCAAGCATTATACAATTCAAAGCAAAACATTTACTTTACTTGTTGCACAACTTCCCTTTTAAAACGCACCAAGTGTATGTAGCCCTTGGTTTAAAATGTAATATTGACTCATTCACAAGGTCAACTACAAAATGTTATTTTCACATTTCCATTTGGGATAATATCTAGCTTATTTTTATAATGCTTAGTCAGGATGAGTGTTCATTGCAATAATAAACACAAAACATGACAGTAAACCTCTTGGACCCCTGCATGTGGTTGATAAATGAAAATATGTACCAAATATCTTAAATTAACATACATATACAATACACACTGGGGAGTTTTTACCTCACCTGTGACTGTAAACGAGGGCGTGACAAGATTGCAATAGTCCTCCCTATGATGAAATGACACCGATGCACATTGCCTACGCTAATTCGCCCACCTGCACCCAAACCCAACTATGTTTAGGACATATGTCTACTTTCGAAGTGCAAGCGATAGCAAGCTTAGACTTTGAGCATTGGTTAATTGGTGAGCAAAATGAATACATAACGTATTGATTGCTGTTCTTGAGTTATGGCGAATGTTTAATCCCAGGGTCTTTTCCATAGACCATCTTGCATGTGTGTAAATCGTGCAGGGCATGCGCGTCACCATGCCTCCCAGTGGAACTGCTCATACGACCAGGCTCTACCAACAATTCGCTGAACCTGGCTTTTATGTAAAAGCAATAAAAGTCATGAGTAAATTAACAGTGGAGAGAGGTCGTAGTGGGGGCTCACCTTTAAACGAAGTCTACACTACACATATGCTTGCAGTAGGACAAATGAGGTAGGCATGAGGCGCCAATTACTGACAAGAGTGTCCTAACCAAAGGTACTAGTGTTTCACAAGACCCTCGTGATCGGGGTGTACGTGTACCTATCAATAGTGCGTGGCAGCAGGGACTAGGGGTATGAAGGGGCACTGCCCCTCAATTAGGACTTTTTAATACAGAAAATGGGGGAAACGACAGATTCTTTTTCCTTGCTTGCATAAGGTACCGTTGCTACGTCAGTGCTCGTGATTGACAGGTCACGGTTATATACTATGTCGAATGAATCCAACCAACATTTGCAGGATACTGCAACACTGAAAAACCCTATAGACGCCAGGGCCAGACAAGGGAGCCGGTTATACCTGCACATTGACGGGAACTGGAAGAACCTGCCGGAGCCCCGCCGCAAGAAGCGGGAACAGCCCTCGGGTCCTTGGCGGGCTTCAACAGCGCAGGGCGGCGCGCGAGCATGACGTGCCAGATAGAACACAGACCGCCGAGCTGCTGCGCGCGCACCAACGCGAGACTCCGCCAAAACGTTCCCGTTTCCCCAGGTTCAGGCATGAGTAGTAAGTACATGCACTCCAAGTTAGACTCTTTAATTTCTGGGAGTTATAGTCATGGTTTTATAACTGGATTATTGGGACAACAGACGGAAGAATACACCCTACTGTGGGTGAGTTATGTACTCAGTTAATTGGGAGGGCTGCGAGTTCAGTTTCGCGGCACGTGGGCTGAAAGAAATGAACTTATTTTCAGATTCTAAACATAAATTCCAGGCCCCTTAACTGAGACCACCGACCACAGCCCAGCACTTAAGTGAGAGCCTGAGGCCAGCTCCTCGTGAACAAGGATAGGTGCCTCCCCCCAGGGCTTTAAGTGGGATGAAAAAACTGGGGGGTCTCTCAAAGGGGCGTGGTCAATGTAATTAAGGGCGTGGCTTAAAAACACTTAAGCTAAAAATCTGTGTTTAGCACAGTGTGCCGCCCGACTTGTATTTTGCTGTTCCTGTCATTGCGTCCAGATATATGATACAACAAGTAACATCATACCTACAAGTCAGGACTATTGGCTTTGTCAATGGTTGTTAGTTGCAAAAGATAAATAAGCAGCAACTATGGCTTGTATATAAAATAGAAAAGTTTCCACTTAAAGCCCTGGTGACACCACGACAATGTTGCTGCTCCTGAGTTTCAAAAAGAGAAGGGAAATCCAGAGAGAAAATGACTCTTTAAAGGATTTCCCTTCCTCTACAACGCTCACCACGCCACATCGATGTGCCTGCTGTCACTGCAGTTCGGAGAAAAAAACGGACCGCCTGTGCCAGGGCACAAAACAGAGCCCGATAGAGACCTGTTTCGAGGCCCCCTTAAAAAAACTGCCGGTGAGACCCGGCCCACTTAAAGCCCTGCCTCCCCCCTCCACACACACTAGAACACGACCGAATGTAAATACATTAGTTTCACACTAACAGACTGCTCCAATTATCCATTAAAAACAAGTTTAGGAACTGTATCCGGTGAAAATTTAGCGAACAGCTCCAGGCAATCTGTCCCTCCAGCCCGACAACATTTACGGGAAAGGGGTACAGATAAGGGGTAAACAGGAAAGAAATCCAGCTAACAAAACAGGAGCATCAGTGGTACAGTATCGCTCTGAGGCCTGGGCACCCCCCTGCAAGTAGCTCAACTTCGACCTTCGAGTGCAGGAAATGCTGTTCGACCAAGTCCCCACAAATGCCCTACTATACAATGAGTTGTTCATATTTAGTACTGTCCCGCCGGGGTGTAAAGCCCCCACTTCAATTTTAGGGGAGGAGACGTATGGTCAAGAGAGGCTGGTTTGTTTAGGCCTCAGTGACACATTTGCACATGGTCCTGCTCTGCCTTCAGTATCAAAAAAGTTAACATATTATGCACGAGCTTGGAGCACAGCAATCATCCTGACACGGTCGCAGTTTACACAGTGCGATAAACTTTTTAATCCGAAAATAACACTCCACCTCCTACTACACGCCTTAGCCCCTAGACAGTCATGCTGTGCCAGCTTTCCTGTACTGTTTGTGCCACACGAGCTGTCTGTACCCTAGCCTAACACAAGTAAGAGGATGGGTGGGCTGGCAAAGTTGTGCAACGGGCGGAGAACAGGATTAGGGCCAAAGGTCAGGTGCAGACATTGTTCTGCGCGGAGTAGGCCTATAATAAGGCGTGGCGAGATTTCAGCTGACAAAAATGAACGCCAGTAAGCCGCTCTGTATTGGGCCAGCACTAACATCTTTTTTGTTTTTGTTTTGCGGATTTATATAGCGCGAAGTCGACCCGAAGGTATTGGAGCGCTTTACACGAGCACCAGTTACGTTACACAAGGACACATTCATTTTTGGTAGGCACGGGGAGATTAAGTGATTTTCCCAGAATCACTGGATGCTGAGCTGACGCCGAGACTCGAACCTGGTTCCCCATCTCCAAAGTCGGCAGCTCTGGCCGTAAGGCCACAACCTCTCCCCAATATTTTGTCATTTATATGCTGGCTGGGAGAAGGTATCAAAAGGGAAGGGACTCCAAATATTCTTCAAAACCCCCACCACCATTTCTAATAATCATACTGTGGATACTTTTACACGTTAGTAAGGCCTGCCTGATCAAAATAGTATGTTTGGCAATTATGTATTTGACTGCATTTTTAAAACGGTACCAGAACTTAACTTTGTTGTTCAAATAAATCATATTTAAACATTGCCAGTGTACTAGAATAATCGTGATCATTTTAGAGGGGGGCCTGATTGATGATTTTTTTTTTCCGCGGGGGGGGGCATCAAAGAGTTTGAAGTCCACTGGTTTAGAGGCAAGGATTAATCAATCTTGAATGCCATATCCATGGTAGGCTGTGTGTTATGCAAATGCCAATGACATAGCATATGTAACTGACCGTACCATTACAGCATCTGCGAGCAACATAAACTCAGCTTTTTAAGCTTTTTATACCGAATATTGCAAGTTTAAAACCCGTGGTGCTCCAGTTGTGAAGTCCTGCACTGATCCAAGAGCTAGCTACAGCAGTCAACCTCACCCATCTCAAGGGTGTAGAGAAAAATGTTGGCCTCACACTAATTCATGCTTGTGACCTGTAGGATGCAGACACATCCCAACAGCAGGGGCATGGATCCACTGAGCTGACATAACCGATCTTAGAGTAGACATCAGAGCTGTCGCCCCGAACCTTTAGGTTTTGCAATACATAAACTGCCTGGATTGTGCAATCTGGGGGTTTTCGGACAGAAAAAAACAATCCCAGTACGGTGGGAGGGGAGGGTGGTGGTGGTGGGGGGAAGGGGGGTGGTTGAGAAGCTTAAAGTGTGGCAACATCGGGAAGGGGAGGGATACTGGGGAAAGTAGGCCAGTAGAGCTGGGGTAATCAGTGCAGACAAATACCCCACACCCACAAACCAGGGAGTGAAGGGCGATCAAAATGGGCACAGTTGATTAAGATCAACCAACTTGAACTCAGTGACACCGAAATGGCCAAGTACCAACCCACAACCATCTGGCCCAAAAAATGCAAGACACCAACAGCGACATCAAAGGAAGTAGAAACACTGGAGTGCTCCAACGTATCCTTAATCCCGCACAATGCAGACACATCTTCCAACAGTTGGTATACCCACACACTACAGCCTGTTCTCACCTCCTGACGTTGCACATAACATTTGCAAATGGCTTGTAGATAAGCGCACTCCTCTTCTACTTCGCAAGCTGCAAATGATTCACAACAACCCATCAAGGCTGCTAATACACCTGCATTCAAGGAGAACTCATGACATGGGTGTTGCATGCACTCCACTGGCTACCTACAGAGACGTTCCAACTTCATGGCACTTTATATGGTACACAGATCCTGCCACATGAAAGGACTATGGTTCCTAGAAGATAAATTTCAAAAAGAGTCTAAGATTACAAATTTCTTCTCAGGACTAACACCTCATCTAACCATTGCCTCCTATAAGAAAAAGACCAGTAGTGAACCGTCAGTCAGTAAAAGCGGCACAACTTTGAACTCCTTACAACCAAGCTACAAAGCATACAAGATCATCTGAAGTTTAGGAACGAAGTATAGACATTGGTCTTCACAAAATAAGAATGCAGAACCAATCACGATTCAGCTCTTCTAGAAATAAGGCTACAGACCCAGGTCAAGACTTGACTCTTCCGGAAAGAAAGGTACAGGACCAGACTGGCACCTGGGCACCTTACTGCCAAACAGATAAGGTCAGAACACAACACTTCACTCGAGCGCTCCAAAACAAAGGAGCTAGGTTAGTTGCAAGAAAAGTCCCTCACACCTGATTGTAAGAAGTCCTGGGCTTCTGGTTCTCTGGCTGCCCTTTAAGTATGGCAGACAGAATGGGGACAGATTCTCCAATCCCAGATTGGACCTTTAGACAACTTGCTCCAGGGAGAGGCGTATCTTGGTCAATAAGACTTTAGGTGCGGGGGGTTTGAGCTTCAGATTTTCAGATAATCATGCTGGCATATCATGTTAATCATATGAGAAGCAGCGCATGAGGGGGGCTTATGGGCCAGAGGAAGGGGAAAGGAGTGCGTATTGTGAGGGGTACTTAAAACAGAGTATTTTGAAAAATAACCATGCTTTAAGGTCTTTAAAACAGAGACAAGGGTGTATGTGTTTTTGTCTGAGTATTTAAAAATCCCAAATGAAATTCGACAGACACCTTATAATACCAGACTGAAAGCTCCTCTACCCAACTATTTATTAAATAATTCATTTATTAGGTGTTGTCACACCCCAAACACCCCCCTGTAGCTATGCCCCTGGCTTCAGGCCACCCAACAATCTGTAAAAGCCACGTGAGACACATATACATTTAGAGAGCCATCACAAACCCTTGTATACCAACACTAAGAGGGCATACCATTCATTACTATTAAGTAGATACAGTAAGGCATTTATAAACTCTTGTTATATAATAATGGTTGACATCCTGAATGACTTTAATGTATCCATCCCTGCTGGCCCCACTGTTATCCCTCACAAGCCTCCAGTGCTTTATTTGTATAAAAAATAAAATAAGTGCCAGCGCCCTCCTCAGGAAGCCACAGCAGCTTGCACCACCCATTGCCACTGCTAGCGCTGACAATGACAGTGGCTATACAACTACTAACTGTTGGAAATGGCCCTTTCTAGGGTGCTTTCCCTCGAATTTTTGCTTTTGGCCCTCCTGGTTTTCTGCTGATCTATGTGCTAGCCTTAGAACTTTGAGCGCATCTGACACTGCCACTCAGTGCCAAAGCGCTGTGCTTGTCATATACATACTGTTGATTGGTGTATTACTGATTGTCTGACTTGAGTTAGCTGTAAGTCCCTTTTCCAGGGGTAACACATATATCTAGGGCATGTAACTCAAATGCTCCTCTGTGGGCCTGCATCACTGGTTATGCCACCCATGGAGGTAGCTCTTCAAACGTGCCACAGGTTTGCCCTGGTGGGGGCCTGTGTGTACAGGTTACTGCTGTTCGACTTGGCATTTAAAAAGCTACTTGCCAATGTTCTGCATGTCTCGCGCTACATCGGAGTATTCTCTGGGGAAAGGGTGCGGTGTCGGGAAGAGGCAGGGCATGGGCGCGTGTGCGCTACATGCACTGGTAGTGAATGGTAATGGTGTGTTCGGTACAGTGGGGTCTGCTTCTTGCATTGATTAACACGGGGACTAGTGGAATGGCTATTGAGCAGTATTTCCTACATGCAGAAGGGTAGCAGTATAGTGTTTGATATCAATGAGTTAGTAATTGCAAAACCTCTCCGGTCCTGTGAGTGGATTCAACATTACTAATGTGGAAATGCCACTTTGGGAAAGTGGGAATTTCGGTGCTCGTGGCTCTGTGTGTCTTTCAGCCTGTCTCCAATACACATTTGGGAGCTGGGGGGGGACAGCTACATCTGTGCATTCCTGATAGAAGGCCACAAACTAGGGGCTCAAGGGAAACTGCAGATCTCTGACCCCGAGGGGCTTTCCTGGGACGGTACGAGGGGGTGGAATTGGCACCTGCACCCCAAGGGGCAGGGTACTGGCCCCACTAAAGATATTGATCAAGCCTCCCAGGGTAGGGTGGCTAACAGGACAACATTTAGAGAGGGCCTGTGAATTTCAAAGGTAGCCTTCTGAACTGATTTCATCTTCAAAGACCATTGTGGGTAAAAACTACTGGCGCTCTGCCCTCAGGAGTTAGAGACGCTTTTGGGACTGGAACCATACTATGCTGGTTCGACGCTGGGACATCGACACGAGAAACAACTGCCGCAGGATGGACTACAACTAGATTATCTGCAGACTTGTGTTGGCTTGGGGCTTGTCGTGCTCCAGGAAGGAGACTATCACTTGGTGGATTTTGCTTGGATGTTGCTGGCCTTAAACTAATTGCCAATTGTCATGGCCCAGGTCCCTAAGCACTCTCCAAGGGCCGGTTGGCTGGGCTCCTGTCCACAAGATCCCAGGGACACAAAGGATCTCTCCATTTCCACGAGATCATAAAGACCGCGCAAGGTGCGGCGGAAATGGGTGGAAGTGATCGTCGGTTGGGACAAGGACCGTCCTGACGTATGCCGTTATCACACTGTGCAGAAGAGTGTGCTCGTAAAGATCAGAGGCCCACCTGGGGTGCTGGAACGTGAGGAGTTCGAGGAGTGTTGGGAAGTTTGCCGAGTTTGAGGGACCCCGTGCTTGCAACCAGAAACCTGTGCTAGCGTGCACTCTGAAGCGTGTGGTGTCCAAGGGGTGTTGGGGGTCGTTTGCCAAGTCCACGGGACCCGAGCTGGAAGCTTAGACTGTCTCCAACCTCCAGATCGGGAGGGCGACAGTGCCTGATATCGCAGCCTCCATCCGAGGTCGATGACTCCCTCCCCCCGGACCCACATCACAGGGTACTCTGTTGAGAATATCGGGACTGGACCGGAGGTGCTCGTTGTGCCTTGTATGCACCCATGGCTGGCTGCCTGGAGCAACTGCAGCTTGCACCTCCGCCCAACGGGAAACATTTCTCCAATCTGGAAGCGCACCAGCTCCCAGTGTCACAGTCTTTTGCCTACGGGTGGATAGTGATCCCACAATTGTGAAGGTGCCGCTGGGTGCCTGAAGGCCTAATCTGGAGGGACGAAACCAAGTAACTGTTTCCTTCCTCTATAGGTGGTCCTTACAATCTAATCACAGTGTTGTCAGCGGGCGCAACATGTATTGTTGGCTGGTGTAGTTTGAGTGGCTGAGGGGATGGGTCACGAGGCGTAGTTAAAACCTGTGATTTCTTGATCATTACAACTGTACAGGGTATGCGATATTGGGAATGTTGTGTTTTATGCTAATGTGTTCGCGGGAAAGCGGAATACCTCTGAACAGCCTGCATATATGGTTCTGTCGCTTTTGATGTGGGAGGGAATGCTTGGATCGTGAACACCTCGGGGAAGTAAACACATGGGTTTGTGTTGCTTACAAGGCTGAGATGATAACTGAGCAAGTGAATACATATGACTAGTACATATATGTTCATGCATTTCTGCTGCTAATGGGAGAGTTTGACAATTGCATATAACTGTAAAGTATATATCCAATGTGTATGTTTTGATTTCAATGTGTGTGCAATACAAAGACCAGTGTTTCATACATACGGTGTGGAGTGTGTTGCGGGGGTGGTGTTGTGCCAATACTTTACACTTTGACCCTGAGGATAAGTCTGACTGCTCTGTGTTAAGCTACTCAACGGTGAGCACAGGTTATCGGACAAATGTATCGTACTCATCCTATCTAGGACGGTGGATTCTGTCTGGCTTCGATGTGTCCCAGCCAGCCAGAAGCCACTGGGTCTAACACTAACCATCACACTGCTACAAGTGTGACAATTCAGATTGTTTGAGGCCCCCAAACTATAAGAATGCAGAGGTGGCACTCGGACACGCCGCGCCTATGGTGGTTGCGCCGGTCCCCGCCGTAAACGAGGCATGGCTGGTGATGGGGCAGATGATGTATTTTACATGTATGGTATCCTTGGTCTTCGTTAAGGTCATGATTGGTGGGGTATTTACTGTCCTTAGTAGGCATCCCCATTGTTAATGGGGATAGCTGGGGGACAGCGGTCTTCCATGGAACTCCATGGAACTCCAGGGAACGCCGGAGGGTGGGGAAGTACACGCTTCCAGGAGGCCCTTACGGCCAATCCCCTTGGGATGGTATTTGAGGGCGTAGGGTTTTGCCCGAGGTAGGTAACCTTCTGGGCAGACAGGCCTCCTGCGCAAGGTCACTCCGGCAGGGGGGGGGGGGAGGTAGACCAGCACGTAGTTGGATCAGTCATGACCTTGCCCGTAGGCTCATTCGGGATACGCAGAAACAAATGTATATATTCTTTAGATTAGGATTAGGAATGTCTATGTATTAGAATCTCTGTTAAGGTTAGCACTCCACAAACATTGTAAATAATATTTGTACACAAATATGGCATATGAATATTGTATGGAGTGCTATGGGGGGTTTCTGCGTATTTGAATATACCAAACTTTAATGTGTTGTCTTTTTCATAAAATACGGCCGGGGTTGTTACGAACCCCTAACCCAAAGATAAGTTTTGGTATGTTGTTTTTGTGATCTATGCCTCAGGAAGAGTGGGGGTGGTACCCGCGAGGCCACGGGACGGAAGGTAGGTGTCTGTGAGGGGCGGGGGCTCAGCAAATATCTGGCCATATGGCTTTGCGGCAGGAATTAGTTGTTTTAAATGCATACTGAATTAATAACCAACTGTTTTTCTGCTCATCTTTAAATTACACAAACAGCCCACCATGAGGCAGCTGTCATAAGTGCTGGTGTTGACAATTAAGTTCCGGTGCCAAGCACCGGAAACCGCAGGCCCAAATTAAGCATTGCAAGCCTCCTGAAATGTTAATGCATAAAATTATTTAGTTAGAACAGTTTACCACAGACATGACTTTAATATGGACCACCCCTGCCTCAACAGCTCCTACAAAAGTACACAGACCTTCTACATTGAATGTTGTATCCAGCACAGATATGGGTTGGTGGTTCTGCATTCATCCTAAAATTTCATAAGGGACCTGCAGAGTAACTCACAGCAACTGACCAACGTAAACTGTTTGTGTCCGGTTTGCCCTCTTCTCACCACAACATGGTTAGTCACTGTAACACAAGACAGGATGATTGCAAAAAAAAAAAAAAAAAACTATTGATGGACAGAATGCAGAACAATGTCATACATTCACCCCAGTACAGAGATCTGGCCCTAAATCCATCGTTTTTTTGCTCCCCATGCCATTCCAGTTTGAACCCCGCCATTTGTAAATCAGTCTTTACCCTGCTACCTATGGGAACAGTCCAGCCTGAACTGCCAGGCCAGGTCCTCCCTGGACTGGAAACAAGCATCCTAGGAACGGTTTCGGGGTTTCATCCCTCATCAGCCAGGCTAGCTTAACTCCAGTGGCATGGAGAGCACGGGACCCACGTCCGGGCATACCCGTCCCACTCGGGTGACAAATGGAAAAAACAGGATGATAGCATAACTCCGGTCACTCACACGTGCCTCAAAATGCTTCACACACAGACCTCACTTTAAACACATCAAGAACTCCCTCATAGTACAGCATGCTATCCATCCCATAACGCACTTCGGCACATCATCAGTGCGGCGAAGCGCTATTCAGATGCAAGTCCTATATGGGGAGAGTTGAGAAGGGAGGAGGACGAGATATAAACTTGTGACTCCCTACAAGTGCCATGAAGTGCAGAGGTGCAATTGATCACTGTAAGAAAGGCGTGAGTCTGAATGTGGGTCAGCACTGGAAGCGCAACTTGCACGTAAAATTAGAAAACGCGAATCTGCTTCCAGCAGAGGTGGAGACCAGAAACAGGGAATTAAGGCGGCGTGGGACAGGAGCATGGGATTAGCAAGGCGGGTGGAAACCAAAATCAGCCCTGGTAAAAATGCTCAAGCCAGCCCCACGCTTCAGGGAACCAGGACCCCGGGTTGAATGGGGCACGCAGGGGTGTAGCTAGCAGGGATGTAGCTAGCAGGGGTGTAGCTAGCAAGGGTGTAGCTAGCAGGAGTGCATCAGGTGCAGTGGCACCAACGCCTAGTAGCCATTAAACAGGTTATTGCTGTATTTTACTAGTCAACCAGTGGCCAGGGGACTCATTTTCCTTACTTCACAGCACCATCACACGCTTGACACCTCACAAGGAGCATGGTTGTGCCGAGGCTGGGCTGGAGGCCAGGCAGAGTCAGTGTGTTGGAGTGTGCGGGGACACATTGGTATCCAATGAAAAACTGAGCGACCTCCCTGGAAGACTTCCTCTGCACACCTGCATAAGCTGAGCTGGCACTCCGCGATCCGGGCCTGTCCTCGGTGGCTCTCGGGGTAGGATTCAGGCCCGGCTCCAGGAATTTTTATTTGGGTGGGCCAAGGGTGCATTCGGGTGGGCCACTGCGGGCCCGATTTGTCGCTTATATGTCTAGCCAGGCCTGCTTCTGGGCCATCCTTTATCTCTTCTTAGTCATACAAGGCCCAGTAAAACACACTCTTTTCCAAATCTCTTTCTAAATGTTATCACTCTCAAATAGTGTTTTTTCCATGTAATGTCCCTTCGATGGGAAGAGTAGGCTTCTGAGGTGTGAGTATCAGGCACGTGACACTACTCGGGCTCCCTCTGTGCGAGCCTTCAAGGAGAATCCCTCTCCATTACTACCTCCACCTGATCCCTGACCCTGCAACGCACTCCCTTACAGGCTTGATTATCCACTTTTCTACCACCCCTTTCCAGTGCATCTTATCTCACAGCTGACCTTGGTCCCCAGCCCCATACCAGCCCCCATCCGGTTCCACTGTCATTATTCCCAGTAAAAAACATTAGTAAAATCACCTCCAAACTTGAAACATTGAATATAGCAGTAAATATAATTAGCACGCACTTTACAGTATGTTCCACAGTTGCCCTAATGACCCGACTGCTAATTAAATAAACACGCATTTGCAATGCAATAGGTCTTGAATTTGCAAGAGTTGAAGCTATTGGCAATGTAAATGACAATGCCTTTTATTTATGTTTTAATAACCAACACATAAATAAAAGGCATTATCATTTACAATGCCAATAGCTCAAACTCTAGCAAATGCAAGACATATTGCATTGCAAATGCTTGTTTTAAATCTTGCGCCTCTTCTGGCCATGAAGCTCCCTCGTCCTGCGGGTCTTCAAATTCTTCACTCACAACCTTCGTTCATCAAGAGAGCACTTCTGTAATGAGGACACGTGTGAATGGCAATTTATTTATATAGCACTTACTACTTCTGATGAGGCATTGTGATTTAGTTGTTTTGGCTCTGAATGTACATAATGTACAATGTCTATTGTGCCTTTTATTAAAGGGCTCTGACATCAACTCGGACTACATGCGCACCTTATAAAAGAAAATAAGCATTTCTGCAGTGTGAACCCTCTGGCTGTCCTTCAGACAGACCCTGTCCGCCACCCGTTCCCAGCGAGCACTTAAAAAGACACGCCCGCTGTGCAGGCTTCCAGCAAATAGGCCATGCAATGAATGAACATGACTGCCCCTAACGTATGTCTTCCCCGCATGCCCACATCAGTGTTCCGACCTGCCATTGGTTGTGAAGGGCTTGTTGGGTGTAAAGTGATAGGTGCAGCATGCCAATGAAAAGCACCAAGTAGATAGACTTCTGGACTGAAAGTACCTGTGTAAAAACACAAATCGATGTTTTTAATATGTGTTATCAATTGCATGACTTTGTAAAAAGTCAAAAGTTACTGGTTTTATGTATATTTTTGTATGTTTGTTTGTACCTGTAGGGGACAGTGGTGCAGTAAATTTTGCATTTATTTTAAATTAAAATGCCCCTTTTGAGGAATGTTGGTTTGAATGGGGAGTGCTGTCTAGAAGGATTTAGGCGAGTGCCACTGTATTGTTTCACATTGTAACTCATTCTCAGGGGACGACCATACAGGACTAGGTCATCTGTGGGTACAAATCACCCCGAATTCACAGTACCCATTTCAAACTCAGAGGGATGAAAGGCAAAGCTGGTCCAGTAAGAATGTCCGTCTAAGCTGAATGTTGCACAAGCAGCAGCAGGCGCATTGACACGATGGGCTATACTGCCTCGCTTTGTATCCTATTAAGTCCACTGAGTTGTATGGTTTCACACAAGCCTCGCCTTTCTTTTGATATGCAAATCTCCCCACTTTGAACCCCATTTACGACGTAAACGGCCTCTTCGTGTTGATTGTTCAGGAGGTAGGAAGAAGGGGGAACATGCAGAGTCTCTGTGACAAAGGCAGTAACCCACTGAGCTATCCACATAAAATTCAGTTTATCTGCATTTAAAAACTACCAACATACAAAATGATTGCTTTCCAGCAGGCTCATAAATCACCAGAGTTATCAGTACATTTTTTATTATCGTTGTGCATCGTTGGCAGATTCACTGTGAGGGCCACGGTTCGTGTTTGGGTGGGCCAGGCTCATGTTCGGGTGGGCCTGGCCCACCCGGCCCACCCACTAGAACCGGGCCTGGTAGGATTACTGAAGGAGGTGAGGGGGTGCACAGGCCGCGCGCCTGCTGTTTACAGTTACATCGTTCGGGTTTCCGCGGCCTCCCGCTCTTCTGCGTTGTAAGCAGCGGGTCCTGGGCAATGTGCAACCGATCCGGTTTATGTTGGACACGTCTGAAACAAAATCCGACCCCGGGCTGTCATTGTATCCGCGGCTCGGAGCACGCGCGGGCCTGGGATGAAAGGGTTTCTCTAATTCACGCAGCTTGGGTTCAAGCATTATTGGAGAGGATGCAAGCTATAGGACCCGGATCCGTTCCCTTCACAAGCATCCCAGCCGCTGCCTTCCCGGACTCTCCGGGTTGGCTTCGTTGCACAGACCCTCGTCCTTTAGCCTCCGACCTTCAAACGAGAACATGAACCAACCGTTCAGGAGAGGTGCTGCAAAAATCTAGAAGTCCCTTCCGCCGATTCCGCCCTCCCATGACCCCAAGCAGTACCACCTTTAAAAGGAACTTATGTGAAAGACACTTGGGCTGGGTCTATGCCCTTCAACACACCATGGGATTACTCTCGGCGATCCTCCTGTCTGTTTTAAAAATTTCCTGGCTGTGCTTCATATCACATTTATTTTCTCAGTGACTGCGGGTAAATGTACTCTTGAGAATCACGGCGATACCCTGTTCGAGCTATGTGAAATCTCTAAATAAATAAACAAACAAAGGGGAGACCCCAAGCAGGGCCGATGACGCTTCGAATGAGGCCCTCCCAGACCTGGACACAATACTGGGTGTAAGAGCTACCGAAAGGGCCAGGCCTACACAACGGGGCAAGGAGCTCCAGTTGTGACCTGCAAAGACAATACCGTAGATGTGGGCGACTATGACTGACAGCACGTGAAAAGCGGCCTGCAGAACCGGACACGTGCTGCTGCTGTTTACTGCTCTCGGTGTGCGAGCGCTCACAGGTTCTTACACCTGCACTCTGGGATGCCCAGAAACCGAAACAACTCGGTGGAGAGTGGGGGTGGGCATAGCGTACTTACAAATGGACACATGAGTGGGGAGGGTCGCCTCAGACGGGGGTGGTCGAAAGACTGTTCCCAGAGTCTGCTCATTAGATTTGGGGTGGACGGTGCGGGTGGCGGAGTGTCAGGCTGTTCCCAGGCACGGAAGCCTCTCCCTGAGGGGACATCTGATAAGACAGGAGGGCGCTCGGTCACGACCAGGCGGAGAACCGCGCATTCCCTCTCAGCCTGGCTGGAATACTGGCTGTCGCCCTCCCGGCGGCCTGCACAGGCCCGCGCGGAATGAGGAAGACGAAAGGACAACCAAACAAGGCAAAGACCAGGGAGCCACAATAGCTGGACCAGGCCCAAAATGTGCAAGGAGCACCGGGCCCAGGCTGCGCAGGAAGGGCCCCGGCCCAGGCTGTGCAAGAAGGGCCCCGACCAGGCCCTGCCTGCACTTTATTCCTTTTCAATCCTTTAGTTTACCCCATATATCTATTTTTTAATTCAAATGATTTATGTATTAATCGCTTAAAAGGAAATATGACAGTTTTTGCTAGATTTTGTGCACAAGTGTTTGTGCCAGTTACAGTGTCTATCAGGTAAAAACTTGTTTTTTCTTACAAAAAAAAAATGCAAGAAGACGTCATCTGCGTCAAAAGTTGCGCCCTACCTAAGACGTCACCCGAGTTGAAAGAGCTTGTAATGTCATTCACGCTACACCTCTGATTGTGGTTCAATGCTGCTTCCGACAAGGGGACTTGGGCACAGGCCAGACGGTGCAAGTCGGACCTTGTCCGAGCTGTGAGATTACCAGATCGTTCCACGCTGGCATGCTGCAAAGTTTAGAGACCCGGGCTTTCTTTTTAGAAAACAAGGCTACCTGATGCATCTGCATTCTGGGTCTAGGCTGGTTCCTTCTATCAGTTCAATATAAGCAAACCAAGACTATAAATGGCCAGAATTCGCAGTTTTTTCGAAGTTAAGAGCAGCACTGGAAACACGGCGCTCTGCCCACATGAAGCTATCTGGCATCCTTGAGCCTGTAACAGCAGACTTTGACATGGGCAGGAGCAGGAGGCCCTGGGCCCAGCCAGGCTATGCAAGCCCTGCTCTGGGCCAAGCAGGAGAGGCCAGTGCGGAGGGGAAGACCAGGAGGTAAATTAAATTGGGACCACTAGGAAATAGGTAATAAGGTTAGCAACAGTATTTACCCCACTCTGTTGTAGGTGAGGACTGCAAGTATAACAACCTTTTCGGAAAAAGCATTATATTCGTACCTCATCCCCCAGTGGGGTTTCAAAGTATAAACTGGCCAGTGAAAGGCCAAAGGCCCTGGGATGCTACTTCTGTAATATCGTCGGGGAGGATAAATGGCGAAATGGCATTTTCTCTACCCCTGAAAGAATCTCACTAACAAGGAAGGCTTATGTGTAGGGTTGATGGGCCCTTCCAGGATGTGCTGGAGTGACCGTCAGACTATGCAAGGCAGAAAGACAGGGACTGCCGCAAGAAACGAATGGCCGGCGCTCGGTCCTTACTGTGCAAGGAGCTCCCCGAGCTCAGTCCAGACTATCCAAGCAGGCAAAGGAGCAAGATGCACATGGCACGCCCTGAGACCACTTACCTGGGTAGATCCCGGGCCCAGAAAGGCTCTGCAGGGCCTGCCCTGCTACCCGGCCATCAAGGGGGTCTCTGGGTCGAGGCAGTTTTCAAAGTGCCTGTTCAAGGTCAGACAATGCAAACGTGAGGAGGCACTCATCACACCTGAGCAGGCTGGCAGAACAGTGAATGCGCCACAGTATTGCTACCTCTAAGCCCTGGAGGATGTGAGGACAGAGATAATTTTACAGTACCACACACACGCTAACAGTATAACACTCTTACGGATTTGGAAAAAGTGGGCTTTAAAAAAAGCATTTGCGAGGAGTGGCTCAGCACCGTCCTAGCAGGGTTCTGGAATGGAAGTCTACCAGTGAGTAGATAAAGAAAATCCCCTCCAAACAGTGAAAATGCACCACTTTCTTTGTGAAATTTGGAATAGAGTCATAAAGGTATCAACACTGGAAGAAGTGCAGATGGTTCAAAGTATCAGTCCATTTTTAAAAGAGATGAGGCAGGCCTCACTGAGGCGTAGCTTTCGCCCAGATGTCACAATTCATTGAAGAGAATGCCATACTTTCAGACTTCCAAACCGAATTCCGTCCAGGAAGAGGCACAGAATCTGCTCTCCTTACCATCTGGGATGACCTAAAGAACACAGTTGACCGCAACGGGTTTGCTGCGCTACTTCTCTTGGACCTCTCGGCTGCCTTTGACACGGTTGACCATGACACTCTGATACAAAGACTCCACAAAGCCGGCATAGAGGGGACTGCTCTAGACTTGATTGCGTCCTACCTTTGCAACAGAACTAATGTCATCCATACCCCACCTTTCTCGTCCAATCCATACTTCACAAAAGCAGGGGTCCCTCAAGGAACTATTATCTCGCCCATGCTTTTCAATATCTACATGAAGTCATTACCGGCACTGATCAATCAATATCACCCCACGTGCTATAACGATGCAGATGACACGCAAATACTCCTTCAACTGCAATGCCCCAAAGACATTGGACACTCGCCAATTTTCAGTTGTCTCAGAGCCGTGGATCAATGGATGACGTGGAGCCATCTCAAACTGAATGCTTCCAAAACTGAAATACTCACGTGTGGCAATTGGAAACATTATGACCAGCTCGCCATGTGGCCTGATGATCTGGGAACACCGCCTAAAATATCGAAGGAAGTAAGAAACCTCGGAATGACCATGGACTCTAAGCTATCAATGAATGCCCAAGTGGACACACTAGCAAGATCAAGCTTTGTTACAATAAAAACTCTGCGACGAATCTTCCACCATTTGGGATTTCCACACAAGGTCCAGGCTACCATCTCCCTTGTTTTGTCCAAACTCGATTACGCCAAAAGCCTATACCATGGATAAGCCTTTAACGACCATGAAAAGACTACAATGGATTCAGGACTCGGCTGCCAGACTACTCTAACATATAAAACCACGAAAACACATCTCCCCTGCCTTGAAAGCCCTGCATTGGTTACCGGTTGCCACAAGATCCACGTTCAAGCTGCTTTGTATCACCCATAAAGCGATTCATGGAACGGGACCACTCTTCATCAAGAATAAAATCACCAAACACATTCAACAAAGGAACCTCCGCTCTAGAGTCGCACCTCGCCTTAAAATCCCAAGATACAAGAAAAAAACAATGGGTGGGACATAATTCTCTGTTCAAGCAGCCAATCTATGGAACTCTTTACCCCCAACATAAGATCCACGGTTAACCACCTTCTCTTCAGAAAACTACTCAAGAATTGGCTCTTCCCCACATAACCACCATACGCAAACAGATAGAGATATACAGCATATCTCTCTGTATTTAAGCACTTATTTGTACTATAGATATGTACCTATATATGTGTATTGCTTTGTATAAATGTGCAGAATACTTATGTTAAAAAAATTATTATATATAGATATTCATTAGTTCTGCTTAACAAATGTACATATTACTGATAGGTACATTATTCTATGCTTTTAGCATGTATATAAGTGACTGCATAAATAAGTAAATCTTTTTAACATAACTACTTATGTACAACTGCTTCACTATTGATCTAAAAAACATATATATAAAAATAAATACAACTAATTTAAAGTACAACAACACTTGAAAGCCCAGAGTTTAATTAATGCATCTTTAATCTACATATACTGCCTTCCTTTATGCATCTATATACCTTCCATGTACTTATGGATCTGTATCTTTATTACTTTTGGATCTATATATTTATTACTTTTACTTATTTATTACTTTTCTTCTAATTCAGCATATCCAATGCACTACCCTATTTTTCACCCTATACAGCTCTCAATATATCCTCTAGCTCAACTCTGACTCATCTCAAACCTCATTCTACTGGTCTTTCCAATGCACTAGCCTATTTTTCACCCTATACCTCTTATCAATATATCCATTACCTCCACTCTCTCATTCATCCCAAACCCCATACCACTACTATAATCCCCAAAATGACCCTTTCGAGACTCTTCCCTACTCCACCCCTCCTTGCATCATCTCATACCTCTTTTTACTATTCCAATCCCCCAAAACAAGTCTTTCCAAACTCTCCCTCTGACTCCTCCACATCCTTTTAACTCATCCCCCTCCACCTCCCTTTTACTTATCCCAAGCCTCCTCCTACTGCTTTGAGTTCCATAACAAAAAAAAAAAAAAAGAATTCCAAATCCTTCCCTTCTATCCCTCCACTATCCTTTTGCAATCCAAATAATAGACTAACATGTCCACCACTCAAATTCATTTCATATTTCACTATACTAATTCACCACTAATCATTTATGGGTTCCGGAGTAGCGTGCCACTCGCCGAAAAAGCACTTCAACACCTCATCAGAAGTAGCAAGCGCTATATAAATACAAACCTTTTTACCTCTTCTACCCCTTCGCTATCCTTCTCAATCCAAATAACTAACTAAGATATATTCACCACTCAAAATACTTTTACATTTCATTATACTAATTCACCACTAACACTGTATGGGTTCCAGAGTAGCGTGCTACTCGCTGAAAAAACACTTCAACCCCCCCCATCAAGGGTAGCAAGCGCTATATAAATGCAAACCTTTTTTCCCTTCTCTATCCCTCCACTATCCTTTTCAAACCAAATAATCTGACTAGCATATCCACCACTCAAATTACTTTCATATTTTCACTATACTAATTCACCACGAATCCTTTCTGGGTTCCGAAGTAGCGTGCTACTCGCCGAAAAAGCGCTTCAACACCCCATCAAGGGTAGCAAGCGCTATATAAATGCAAACCTTTTTCACTCTTCTATCCCTCCACTATCCTTCTCAATCCAAATAACTAATTAACATATTCACCACTCAAATTCATTTAATATTTCACTATACTATTTCACCACTAATCCTTTATGGGTTCCGGAGTAGCGAGCTACTCACCGAAAAAGCACTTCAACACCTCATCAGAGGTAGAAAGCGCTATATAAATACAAACCTTTTTACCTCTTCTACCCCTTCGCTATCCTTCTCAATCCAAATAACTAACTAAGATATCCACCACTCAAAATACTTTTACATTTCATTATATTTCATTATACTAATTCACCACTAACGCTGTATGGGTTCCAGAGTAGCGTGCTACTCGCCGAAAAAGCGCTTCAACACCCCATCAAGGGTAGCAAGCGCTATATAAATGCAAACCTTTTTTCCCTTCTCTATCCCTCCACTATCCTTTTCAATCCAAATAACTGATTAACATATCCACCACTCAAATTCATTTCATATTTCACTATAGTAATTCACCACTTATGGGTTCCGGAGTAGCGTGCTACTCGTCGAAAAAGCACTTCAACACCTCATCAGAGGTAGCAAGCGCTATATAAATGCAAACCCTTTTTACCTCTTCTACACCTTCGCTATCCTTCTCAATCCAAATAACTAACTAAGATATCCACCACTCAAAATACTTTTACATTTCACTATACTAATTCACCCCTAACACTGTATGGGTTCCAGTGTAGCATGCTACTCGCCCAAAAAACACTTCAACCCCTCATCAAGGGTAGCAAGCGCTATATAAATGTAAACCTTTTTTCCCTTCTCTATCCCTCCAGTATCCTTTTAAATCCAAATAATCGGACTAACATATCCACCACTCAAATTACTTTAATACTTTCACTATACTAATTCACCACTAATCCTTTCTGGGTTATGAAGTATCATGCTACTCGCCGAAAAAGTGCTTCAACACCCCATCAAGGGTAGCAAGCGCTATATAAATGCAAACCCTTTTCCCTCTTCTATCCATCCACTATCCTTCTCAATCCAAATAACTGATTAACATATCCACCACTCAAATTACTTTCATATTTTCACTATACTAACTCACCACTAATCCTTTATGGGTTCCGGAGTAGCGTGCTACTCGCCAAAAAAACTATTTGATGCCTCGCTAGGCGTAGTAAGCGATATATAGATGCAATTACAATACAATAAAGCATTTAAATGGTGAGTATGTCCCATGTTGGCCCAATTCATCTCAGTACCTAACTGTTTCAGATGCCGTGGAACAAGCAGTATACCAATGAAGAAACAGGGCAGGCTCTCGGCACCCCATCACATTTCAATTAAGCCTTAGAGTCAAGAGAGCTTGCAGGGGCGGTGGGCTGGGTGATGTGCAGCGTACGGACAGGCACCACTCTTGGCAGCCACAAGACGTAGCTTTATGCCAGTGTTTCCTCTAAATATTTAACTTGTGCCTTCACTAGATGTTTTTTTCTGCATCACAAGACACTTCACTGTGCACGCGGCCTTCCATGTTCCTTCTGTATGTAGGTGCTGCAGTATATATTTGACAAAGTCCATGCTGACAAAAAGGTAATGGAAAAGCAGAACTTCGGTTTTAAGCGACCATTCTGAGAAAGTGTAATTCCAGAGGTCCTGGAATAAATAAATGGTACCCTGAGATTTCGGTGATCCAGAGCAAATGGTGATGGGGCAACTGACGGAGCTGTGAACAGCACATCGCCTTGGTAAGAACAGCCGTCATTGTTTAGCAGAAAGCAATGCTCGCTTAGCAGCTTCTCAAGGTGATCCTCCTTCCTGGTACATGGATTAAATTCTCTTGTTACCAGCAGCATCCCACCTCATCTCAAAAAGATTGCCTGGCTAGTTGAGAGTTACCCACCCTGTTCTCAGATGTCTCACATCAGATGTCCCACAGAACACCTTCTCTGTTCCTGGCTTCCCCTAAAGGGGACATCAAAGGGCCAGGATATTAGCAGCGTGGCCCTGATGGAAAATCGCTCCTCACTCAGGTGCTAGCAGGGTACACCAATGCTGCACCGGGAGTCATAAGGACCAGCCCTCATCCTCCAATCTCCAGCTGGTACAGGGACTACACCCACATCCCTCAGCCAATCAAAGGAGGGAGGTAACCCTCTCTTCGGTTTGCGAAAGATTACCACCTCTCAAGCAGCGATGGACCCACTTCTTAGTAAACTATGACTAGAAGGCTAGCAGTGTTGTGGGTTGTCAACATCGTATAGATTCATCAAAATGGGAGATGGCCAGATCATCAAGGAATCTTTCATGAATCCTGATTAGAGCTACCATCCCCACTGAGAGTCAGTGAGACTTGGGGTTCTCTCGAGCGGATGCACAAGACAAAGAAAATTGACCACTGAGCCTACCTGCTTGCCCTGAGTTCTTCTCAAGGGAGATACTGAGCAATCCTCTAAATATGCCCCAGACCAACTTTCATGTCTAGGAAAGCTGTGGTGAGGGTGTTGAGAGCTAGTACTAAAATGGTAGGTCTAGCCCCCCGCTACGGAGTCTGTGTTCTCAGGTAAAAGGCCTACCTGCTGAAAGGGTGCTGGCTGTGGATCAGTGCTAAGTTAACATCACTGTAGGTAGTTGCCTTATGGTACCACCACAGGAGGGTGCCAGTTTCCAACACATATTCTTCGGGCTAGCACAGTTCTCTTCAAAATGTTACTGCTGCACACCCGTTTCAAGTAAAAAAAAAAAAAAGTAATGGGGGGCTGAATGGCAAACATTGTTTTCACAGTTATTTGATAAAATTGGCAGTTTTAAACACATTTAATAGTTCAAACACTGCAGTTATGCTCAGTTATCCATTTTAAAAATTGAATCAAATACACGATTGCGAACATGCTGTGGGCAGCCTGGACTCTATAAAGTGTAGAAGTATCTGCGGAGTGATCCATTTTTCTCAAAAATTGGGTGTAGGGGGAAAACGTAGTGGGGCGGGAAGATTTTGAAGGTCATTTGGACCTCCCTGTCCCTTTGATACCTACTCCCAGCCAAGACATGAGTTACAAAATATGTAATGATGACCCATTACAGAAGTCCTCACTGCCACTTTATTTCCATTAAAACACAGCAGTGTTTTCAGCATGATGCTCCTCTTGTCCATTGCCTTGCCCCCCCACATAAAACAATTTCAGACGCCCCCCGGGGGGGAGCATCCCCTGATGTGAAGACCTCTGGGCTAGAGGCACCTAAATGAGTCCAAAAAATGATTGCGCCAGAACTGGTTGACACTCCTGGCAGGGTCATCTGGTACTGCCCCGAACCCCTTATATCCAGTGAGGCTTCAAATGAAAAAAACTGTGTTTTTTTTTTTGTTGCGGATTTATATAGCGCAAACTCGACCCAAAGGTATTGGAGCGCTTCACATGAGTACCAGTTGCGTTATACCAGGACACATTCATTTTTGGTAAGCACGGGGAGATTACGTGATTTACTTAGAATCACAGGATGTTGAGCCAACGCCGAGGCTCGAACCTGGTTCCCCAGCTCCAAAGTCGACATCTCTGGCCTTTAGGCAAGCATATGTAAAATGTTTCTGAAGACAAGCTTCAATTTATCGAGAACAGTATCCAAGAGTGAGCAGAACCAATTGCTTCATCTAAAACCCCCAAAAGGGCACTTTGGCTCATAAACTGTATAGAAAAAGTGCACAAACAGAGCTGGAGAATGCATAAGCTCTTTTGCAACAGCCTGGGAACGCGCAGACTAAATAGGCCTGATCTTCAGACAAGGTGTGCCAGACTTTAAAGCACATGCAGACTTGCTATCTGTTCCACTCACCTCCACCCACAACATTGTACATTTTCTTCTAAAGCATAAAAGACACATAGTGCTAAATGGCAACTCGAATATAAGTGAAATGCACCCGATTTCCTCTACTTATTTTATTGCATTAACAAAAGTCCCACATCCCATCGCGAACACTCCCCTCCGCCAGAGCTAAAGCGAGGCACTCCCCACAGGAGTGCCGAAGAATTCAAGGTGTGTCTTCCTTTGGGTGTGGATCTGTGGGCAAGAAAGGATTTCACACAGTCTGCCGGCCATATTAATCTACCTGCAAGCTGCAGGCACGTGACCACACTTCCCCCTTTAGAAACCAGGCTTGGAAACATTTGTTTCCAAAACGCCAAGGTGTTGCCTAGCTGCTAGTGGATAGCACTGGAGATCTGCAGAGCGCTGGAAATTGCAGCCACTAGGCCTGGTTGGGTGAAAGGAACTAAAAAAGGCAGAATTCCTGGCTGAAAGGTCAGTCAGTTGTGCCTAGTCCCTACTTGGAGAGGGTGGTTGAGCCTTTCCCCTCATTCCTCCCCACCCAAACCCAGTCTAGTGAAGCACCACTGCTCGGGGATTTATTCACAGCCTTCTTGAAGGTGGTAGATATTCAAGGACCCGAGGTGGGCACTGGTACTGCTGTACTCTGATGAATTAGAATTTTTGCTTTTCTCTTTATTTCGGACAGCTGCTCCAGTATCAAGCGTATTCATCCAAGCATTAATTCTAGGACGCACTGTGGAGTCAGACTTTAGCCAAGACCTTTTGATCTTACTACATTTACATTAATAATGTATTCTTACTTACTGGGGCTTTCTGCCAGCCTTATTCACCCGTGATTTTGTTGCTGTATCATTCACATTTTTCTTTCGCCCACTGAGCTTAGGGTAACTTCAGTCATTGGCTAAATTCACTGTGAGTGATAGCATTCTGCCATTTAAGAAGAATCATATTTACAAAGTAGTTTCCTAAATGTCGGGAACTATTATGGCAATATGAGTTTTTGATACAATTTTATTTTATTGCATTTTGCCTTTTGTTTTGTATTGGTGAGGGCCCATCAGCTCCCAAACAATAAAGCTGTACAAAAACAATGACAAATTAAAATAAGCATTGACAAAGCCAAAAGGCGGGAAGCCAACACTAGACCGACTGGCTTAACAATGCTTGTTTTTAGGCTTTTCTTGCAAAGGCCTTGCTGTGCAGATAGAAGATTCATTTTTTGTTCAATGGAGGTTGAGCAGTTCAAGAAAAGGTTGGGTGGCTGGGTCAATTTATAGGGTGCCTGGCCTTATTTACGGAGGACTCGCAAGCCTTACGGCTTTACTATGGTGCTGGCCATGCTCCCTATTTTCTCTGTTAAGCAGTTTGAGACAGTGGAATTCAGGATATCTTTCTCTGGCGTTTACAGTGCTTTTCACCACAGCACGCGAGAAGAGAAATGACTCAATGTCACAAGAACACATTTTTTCAAATCCTTGTCTTTCCTTCCATATGTCACTTCCTCCTTATATCAGTCAAGTGGTTTCAGTTGAACCAAACCAAGATCACGAGTCCCAGTACACATCAATATGAGAAATGTAAACTAGTACTAGAAATGAGGTGTCTTTATGACATGGAGTAATATTTGAATCCTAATGTGCCCTTACGGAAGGATTAGATTGGCTGAACTCAGGAGGAGGAAGCAATAGAAGCCATCAAGGTGTCCATGACTAAGATGGAGCACCTAAGCTGGTCCTTGTGGTTAAGGCCTTGGTCACTCAAACTGAGCCCCTCAGAACTAATACTGCTGAGCAGAAGCCATGTTACAATATCTTACTGCTTGCATAGGAACTTGGAACTACTTTAGTACTTGGTAATTAGTACTCTAATGGGCTTTCAATTTGCTAGGTTCCCCAATATGGAACTTAAGGCAACCAGAATTATTACTTTAAGACAGGCAGTGTTACCTCACCTGCAAGGGCTGATCCCACTCTGACACATTGCCTTCACAACGATTTTACTATGGAGTACATTGTATCTGGTACACTATCTGAACTTTTCTTTCAATTCCTCGGATTTGTGCATGGCAATGATGCCCGGGCATGGGTAGGCTGTCTGCTATTCATTTGGCCATTGGTCGGTCGCTCTAACTTGTAAAGCCCAAAGAAAAGATATAGGCCCGATTTCACATGATCCCAGGATGAGCTGGGACTGAGGATTACACTCTTGACCAATATCTGCAGTGCTCCAAAGAAGGATGCTTTCATCCCTTGGAACAAGGACCATTCTGAAGAGCAGCTGCATCATGTCTTGAAGGAAGATCATATGGGGTCATCTGTCTGACCAAGGCAGAGGCAGGTTTTTGGATCCACCACTTTCCCAAAATCTCGCCTGCCTAGAGGGGAGAGGAGAAAGGCCAAAAGGTGATGGTTGATTGTGGGTGGGTGAAGGTTTCGTGAACATTGTGTACCTCTCAACACTGCAATTTGTGGACATTTAAAATGGGCAATTTGCAATTTCTCTGATTTATTATGGTTGGGAGGTTTCTGTCCTCGGCACAGACTGCCAGAAACTCCACAGTTAGGTGCTACAGAGCCTACATTTTCTATATTTTCCAACGTAGATCTTCTAAACGGGTGCATGTGAGAGGTTGGGGCACTCCCACCCATCATATTTAAATACACCATCGTCATGTCCACAGGATAGTTCCTCTGTTGGTATTCTTGCAAGACACTTAGCACTGAAAAATATTTAACTTCAAATATTAGGTTTCTCTACACTGCAAATATTTTGTATGTGTAATGAATATAGCCCAAACCGGAAGTGCATACATGCATGCGCACAACAGTACATGTACACATAATTCCTGTATCCTCTGTATTCACCTCTCCTGTAAACAGAAGAGCAAAGCAATAAATGCATACACCAAATGAAAGAAAACAGGGAATGTAAAAACAAAATGTTTAGTATGTACACCGAGTACAGAAAACATGCATGTACCAAATGCTGTGTGCTCGCATATCTGCCAGATTTCCCAGCTCCAAGCGTGATATGCTACTCCAGTTCAGCTTTTTGCTTTGAATTCTGGGACTAGTTGTCCTGTTTTAAACTGGAATAAACAAGACTACAAGTCCCAGAATTCGGAGAACAGTCAAAATACCTGAACTGTAGCACCACATCATAGATGGGCCTTGGAAACCTGTCAGGGCTGTTCATGGGGTGTGTACTATGTCTAGTATGCACACTCCCTCGAAAGGACATGTATACTACGCTTAGACCCATGGATTGCATGCGCATTGTCGGCAGGTCTTACACATACACTGTGCCTACGTCCACACAGTATGTACTTTACACACGCCCTCGGTTGTATTTTACAGACTATTTCTGGCAGGAGTCCAACCAGCGTGCTCTGTAGACACAGCTGCCTTCCTCTAACCCGAATTCACATTGAATAAGGAAACTAGCTTTGAAGAGTCTAAAACCCCCTTCCCTTCACAAAAATGTTTTTTTTCCCGTCCTTATTATCCCAGCTGTATGTGGGCCCCACCAGCGTTCAACATTGACCCTTTTATCATCTACATGACTCAGTCACCAGACACAGAGCTGCACATGCACAAGCTATGAAGCAGACAACGCAACCACCCTCCACCCAGCACGCAGGGAAGAGTACAGTGGGTATGTCAACTCGGTAGCCAATAAGCATACTAGATTGTAAATGTAGTGTACTAATATAATTAGTAAATGTTAGCTAATTATTAAACTGATTCAAATTGTCATACCAGAACTGAAATTCCTGAAAGGTTAGACACAAAAGAAGTACTCGATGCGGCCGGATGCTGGCGTGACCAGACCTACAGTGGAAATGTCGAAACTTTCCTTGTACCTGTGAAAGGCTGGGGCAAAGCTTCTGCCAAGTGCCTCTGCAAAGAGGACTGGTCTATCAGGGCAAATGCCCGAGATCCCTTCTGCTGGTCATGTGATGATGCCTCTTCCCCCCCACCCCCCCACCCCTCTCCCCTAAATCCAGAGAAAAGAGGTCAATTTTAAGACGAGATTAGCACCCTGGAACCCTTAAGGACGCCGGGAGATTCTTTTGGTCAAATATTTTTATTTAACAACACTCAAACTTCAGTTCCAAACCCACCTTGTACCCTTTACCAACACCTGACACCACTCATGGCAAAGGTAGGGAGAACACACCAAGACCAACATTGGTACAGGTCTCATAGCTGTCCCAAAAGCACCAGACATTACTGGAGTTAGGAAACCAGAGATCATCTGGTGTTTCTAGAATGTGGTGACCGAAGTAGACATGCAGTGTGGCCTTGTGAACTTCAATGCAAGTATACTTTCTTTCCCAAAGCAAATTGCACCAAGTGTAAACAGTAGCTGGCCTTGTTTGGATGAGTAACTAAACAGAATAAATGTCACCTTCGCACTTGAAGTGCTGAGAAAACAACTCTTTGCAGACCATAAACCTGGCAACAGAAATTATAAAGGCTAGGCAATGAAGCTTTCGGCAGTAAAATACGGATCCATTCGCTCCTTTTACAGCACATCATAACAATATAATAAGCAAAAGGTTAAATTAACTGTGCGCTCTTTTTACAAGTGGCACAGATTTGTGAAAAATTTCCGTTTACGCCTGAGAAAATAAATGCACAATCAGTGAAAAAATATGAAAATCAATTGAGAAAAGCCACTGCGAGTAGAGGTTAAACCTCTAACTCTCAAAATTTTCCATGAGTATACCCTTCCTAATTGGTCGGAATAGAAAATCCAAAAGTTGAGGTCGCGGTTTCAACAATTCTTTATTCTGACATTAGTTCATCGTCTGCCCTTAGCCAACACGTGTTTCGTCTGTTGCTGTTACGGTCACAGCAGACTTCCGGTTACGGATCCCACTACGGAATACCTCAAACACTACCCTCTACACATATTAGAGTACCTTACTCAGATTCAATGAGTGGGACGGACTGAGAATCCTGTGACTCTCTCGTCAAGGTATTACCGCTGAGAAGGTACTTATCAATCATAGTAACTGAATCTTGGCCGTGATGAAGTCTGCTGTGACTGTAACAGCAACAGACAAAAAACACGTGTTGGCTAAGGGCAGATGATGAACTAATGTTGGAATAAAGAATTGTTGAAACCGCGACCTCAACTTTTGGATTTCTGTGTGCCCGGAGAATTTTGTATTGACTATTCAGACCTTTCCAATTGAGGGAGAATAGGTGGCTTTCCCCCCTCCTGAGCACCAGTCGACTTATGGATATAAATACAAGTGACATTGAGCTTTATAAATTGACCTGTGATTTATAAAGGTTGTGTGCGCCCGTTCCTCCAGCCACGCTAATCTTGGTCTTCTCCTTCCTAACTGGGTTCAGACCCAGACTCTGTGAGAGTACCGCTTATGGAATTTAAAAGTCCTCGGGGAGATGTTCCAAATCCTGAGTCTGTCTGACAGGGGCATCTTGCAATCCTGGAGTTCTCCAGGACAGGTTCCTTAGTCCTTGGGGTCAAACTTCGTCTGACACCTTGGGGTTTACCTGGAGAAGACTTCATATAATATCAAGGTTTGCACCACCTTTAGCACAAATCCACAATGTAGAAGTTCTCCATGAGTTGGTCTCCCTTCCTTGGCTTTATTCGTCCAAACTTTTCAAGGAGTGTATCTCTAATCTCAAGGTTCTAAATAGATGTTACCACCTCCTTGGATTTATGCCCAGATATTGTGAATTTCTCCAAAGTGATTATTACTTCACAGGTTACAGCCACAGACTTCAGGTTTTTTTTTTTTTTTTTTTACAAGGCCTGAACGTGGCGCTCTTGTAGGCCAGCCATAGTGCTGTCCATTGAGCAGTCCCTAGACACTTGCTGTGCAAGAGTCCTCCCGGGAAGCAAAGCCATATCTGTGGCAAATGAGCCCCCTGGTAAGTTTTTCCAACATGCCTCGCCCCTGCTCCGAAGATCAAGGGCAATTTCCCTTCAGTGCGGCTACTTCCCTCCCACCTCCACATATAAAAGGTACACTAGTTTTTTTCTATCTTTACTCAAACATTTCCAAGCACCAGCAGAACGAACTGTAATCAACATAATTGTTCCAATATAGACTGAAAAAACACCTCCATTTGGTTTTCTATCAGGGTGTACTGCAAGTATGCAGAAATTCTAGCTCACGTTACAAAATAAGTATTGGCCAAGTCAAGAGGTCTCAGCTTTAAAAGGCCTAGCTCCTGGATTTGCCAATGCTTTTTTATTCGAAATTTGACAAACACGTCATGATCATAGGCACGCATTGATAGCAATCTGGCAAAAATGCACATGCATTATGAAGCATGCCGATCATTTTATCCTTTTTAATTAATCATTCTAACAGGGCAGATGGCCATGCCAGAACGATAAATGATTTTTTTTTTTAAAGCAATTGAACACTTTGCAGCTGCCAGGCCCTTGTGAAAAAGTGTGGGCAGGGGAGATGAGCAAGGAAGGGAGACAGTAAGAAAACAAAAGAGTCCCCTCAAGCCAGCAGTGGGAGGACATGACTCATCCAATCAGAACACTGTGAGACCAAAATGTTTCTAGGCTGGACAAACACAGGAAGTGTATGAAGGCCTTTGATTAAAAAGCAGACGGCCGATAGACAACAAATCCATACAATCAAGAGGAGGGGTCTATCGTGATTAGGTGGCTGATCCAAAGCCCATGATAAGTTTATAAAATATATTGGAGACAACAGCTCTGCCTCCTGACAGCTTGAGCTATATGTAGCAGGGACCTAACCCCAGCTGGTATGATCAATCAACCAAAATGTTTTGGAGGTTTTCTACGTGGAAATAAAGACATGAGCAGTGTCATGGATTACCACATGAATCCACGTCACAGTATTTGTAGTCCTGGCTCTCCATTTACATATCAATGCTTTTGTGTTAAAATTGAGTAAACCAAGGCTGTAACTTACAGAATCTACTCCTGTGGAACATGAAAGTCTAGGTCTGCAACCAGGAGCGGCCCATGCAGGTAAGAGTGGTGGGGCAGGGTGGGGGTGGGAAGGGGGGGTGTCAACAGACGATGTAAAATTACATTTAAAAAAATAAAGAAAACCACTTACCTTGCACTTGCCGCATCGCCTTCGAGCGCAAGGTAAGTGGTTTTCTTTTTTTAAATTTAATTTTACATCGTCGTCTTCTGTTGACTCCCCACCCACCCCACACCACCGCTCTTACCTGCACAGGCCGCTCGCTGCCTGCAACCAAGGTGCCCATTTAACATGGAGTCATGGTGACCCTATTGGAATGGTTCCCCTTAGCTAGAAAACATAAGCGAAGCCATCACCAATGAGCATTTTCAAACCTTGTAAGTGTGATGAGTAAAGGGGGCAGGGCACAATGCACCATTTTTCTTTTACTCTTTGGCTGGTGGTGGAGGTGGGTGGCAGGACACCTGCTATACATTATTTTTAGCATACACCTTGTGTAGTTCGGTGGGGGGGCCTGAAGAAGTTGCGCCATCTTGTGGATACCTTCCTCATAATTCCTCTACCCATGAACAGGGGAAGGGAGATTTTTTCTAGTGGGGGCAGCCGAGGCACACATAACAGGATTGTGCATGGGGACCTGTCAATAAATTGGTTGTTTCCCACCTTTGATTTCCAGTTGACATCATGGACACTGAAATAATTTTGATTGGTTTACATCTTCCTGCAAAAGTGTCAGTATTTCAGAATAAGTATGCAAGATAAAGTTATAAGCAAGGTAGCTAAATTTAAATTGTTTACAATAGCCTGCGAGTTTCCAAGTATTGCAACCTTTGCAAAACACAACAGGGTGCTGCCATGAAGGGGAAACAAGAGAGGTTAGAGCAAGAACATCGAACACTGGTATGACAGCTTACTGGTTATAGTTGGGACCTGATCAGGAACACTATCTCCCATTCCTTGGCTAGCATTTAACAGCTAAATGCATTTTGGAGGTTGGGGTCCAGGTTCACCTCGACTGAACCGGTTGCATCGAAGGTCAATATTACAATTGTGTGTAGAACTGAATACTAAAATGGAATAAGGTGTCCTCTTTCTCATAGTTTCTTCTGGTAACCTTATCAGTTGGTTGAGGGCCAGTTGCAAAGTCCTGCATGCAGCCCAGCGGTGTACAGCGCAAGCCTAAAAAGGTCAGATTTGCAGGTAATCCACAGAGGATAAATCTCAATGCAATTACTTAACTAGAACTCATTTACACAGTCATTGATTATCCCGAAAATCTAGCATGGAGCTGACCTCGCTGAATCTGCGTTGGACATCTGTTTGAATCCCTGAGGTGCCAAATCGGTCTTTCATCTTTTAGTTTAATAAAATGAGAAACAAGTCAACGCATACTGTTTAAGAGCTAACATGCAATCATGTTTTAGAAGCACCATTTTTAATTATCCAACATATATTAATGCATCTGTCATATTTCCAACCATGGGTATGTCAGAGGCTCTTGGATGCAGGAAGGCTTCCAAAAAAAGGAACTGAGGAGTAGTGTCCAGTCAGTCCTAAGTGGCAAGGGTTTTAAGTACCCCGTAACCTCAATCAATTTCAACCGTTAAACGCTCAGCCTTTTCATTAGCAGGGTGGACCAACATTACAGACCAAGAAAGCTTCAAACAAGCTGAAAAGGCATGGAATGTAAGTTTCTAAAAATCTGACAAAGTTGCCTCATTGCAAGCTATCCTGATTCGCATCTAGGGCTCACGCCCCTGTGCAGTGCTCCGGTGTTCTCCAGTTGGGTTTACACTTTAGAAATCCCACTACATACATGCAGTTTTGAATAAAATAATATCCAAAGGAAAATTTACAAAGATAGACATATCACAATGACTAGTGCTCTGCCAATACCACAGTGGAGAGGTTTTCAAATTCTTGTACACACTGAGACGAGGAGTTACATGTATACATATGTTGGAACACTGAAAATTGAAAGCCCATTATTGATGGTCCAATATATACCCCCATCACGTCCTTCACTCTAGGGTTGCCAACATGCTCCATGTCTTCAGGGAGATTGGTTTCCATTCTTGACCACGTAACCCTCCTGATGACAATGACACGTAACTGAAATGGACAGGGCTGCAAACATGGTGGCACTATGACTTATAGTGAGGTGGCATCCCTCACACTTCGACCCTGGCCTGAAATACTTGCTTCAGAGATTTGAACTCGATAAATGTACTCCCAGACCCACACCTTCCCCTATACACGGCAGCTGTTGGTGACCAGCCCTAGGACGAATGCCTGCCTGGACCTAGAAACTGAGCCATAGACCTGGCGAGGATCAGCAGAAGATGCACAGAAAGAGCAGATTCAGAGAGAGAGGATGGTGAAAATGTGCCAGTAAACAACCAGGTGCACTTACTTAACACCGACAAGAAGCCTTTTAACACCCTGCCCCATACACAAACACACACACACCCTCTGTGCCAGAGAACACACCTTCTGCATTGCTGACATTGGGCTCATTCCATTGCTACTATTTACCACTGTCCAGTGCACCGTGGGAATGTTTGAAGACTCTCTGGACGGTCCCCTTTGACCTGGAACCAGTTTGTGATCTACAACTCATGGTCACCTAGGCCCTTGAGTACAGATTATGTACTTGGAAAGGGGCCACAACCAGGAGGGATCCACCAACAAATAATGTTCTAAATGCAAGCTGTTCATCCCAATACACAGCCATGTAAAGTTCCCCGGGCAGCCCTATCCGTGTGGTTCCCAGGGCTCTCGAACTATTACTGTTCTTGACCAGCAAGAAACTCAATTGGAAAACAAGCGAAAGAAGGCCTGAGGCACTAGTGAACGCTGGAAAATGTAAACTGTAACCTCCAAAAAGTCCCAGTTTTCAAAGGATGTTCAATTTCCACTTAACTGACATGAATGCTCTGTTTCCAAAACCACACAGCCTCAGCAAAGCCCAGTGAGCTGTCTTGGAATCCTTACCAGACATTAGGAGACTGCTGTGCATGTTCTGTGTGGCAGGCACAGATGCCCTGGAAACTTCTCCTGTTCGCCTCGATGTTTGTAAGCAGAGCAGTGATCCCCATGGCCTCAAATGCCTCCTGCACAGACTAACATCGGCCCATTCCAAGCTTAGGTCGAGGCAACAATTTTATTTGGTTACACTGTGCTATGTAACATATGTGTGGTCTTGTGGGATCCCATTTCTAAAGCAGTAAGAGTTTGACACCGCTGGTCTTCACCACTCATTCTCATGATCACCGTTGTTTTTTTTTATATGCTTTATTAAACATATTCCACTTCTGGGTAGTTAACTTGAATGTTATTTCTACAGTTTTGCATCTTCAGATTGCATGCAATCTCAAAATAGCCTCTTCTGTATTCCTAAAACACTGCATGAAAAACTCTTGTAACCTTTCTTACAAGTTACACTTTTCTTACTTTCTGCCCTCTACATGCATCCTCTTCTGGGAACAGCTTACTTTCAAATCACATTATCTTTATCATTGTATGTCTACCAATTGCCCTCATTTCATTCCAAATTTTCAAAAATCACAACCTCTCCTTCTTTGAAAGTCATACCTGCAACCCAACAATAACAAATCTCCTCTCTCACCTGTTAATCCCACCAACCATCTGCATGAACTCACATACCCTCCCCCACTAATGAAGACACCTAACCTCTGTTAATTTAAACCACCAAAAAGAAACTGGAGTAAATGCATGGAATGGTTTTCTTGAGAGCACAAGACTAATTCCAATAACCACTGATTAACCACTAACCTTGGATTCCAGAGCAGCTTGCTTTCCGGCGTATAACACTTTTATGCCTCATCAGGGGTAGTATGCACAATATAAATGCAATTACAATATAATATATAACCTTCCTGGCACCCGATAATACCATAACACGCAGCGGTTGGGCAGTCGATTGGAGTTCATAAAGGCTGCATGATAATTATTTTATAATGCTTGACACTTTTACACTCGCATGCAACAAAACTACTATGGCCGTGTCCATCACTCAGTAGTGCACCAGTCCACACCAATAAACCACCCATCGCCAACTGAACAGGCAGGGAATAACTGAAGAGATTGGTCACATGCCGTCGGCCAACGATGGACTTTTATTTAGTCTACCACCTCAGGTTCCGACAAGGCACATACCATGACCACTTCTTGACATCTCACAATAACAAATCAAAAATGTAATGATATGTATCCTAGCAGATCTCGCTACCTTTTCTCACTCCAATCATGCCGACAAAGGACCATAAACCTATCTCAGAATGGACAACTAGTGAAGTAACCAGCTAAGTGGACTATGATCATAAACATAAATCCATACATGCAATTGCACGACATGAAAACACTTCCCACACAGGATCGAAACAAAGACAACACTCTTCCACTTACACACCCTATAAGGTGTAAAGTGCAACCCAAGTAGACAAGCGCCCCGCACATAGGGGTAGTAAGCACTATATAAATGCTGCAATACAATTACACAGCACCTGGCACCAAACTTCACACCACATCTAGGGTAGGCAGGCTTTGATCGCTGGAAATGAAAGGAAACTAAGTAAGTCTTGGCCAGGCTTTGCAAGCAACAGTGCACAGCATTCTGGACTTGCGAAAACAGGCAGACCCGTCTTTGAAACTTTCCAGCACCGCCCACAAACTCTAGAACCAGTGAAAAGGAATCAAAGTGAAAAGAGGTGGCACATGGGCACCATTTTCAGAATGAAGGGATAACGAAAAGAGAAAAATAAGTTGAAATAGCGAGAAAAGCTAGACTATTTAACCAGATCCATTTTGTCAGTGTTTATATAAAGCTCGGTTGTGGGGTTCGCAGAATGGATGGAAAAGAAGGTCTTGTGGATAAATTGAAGCACAACTACTAAATGTGGTGCATTTAGTAGTATAGGCGTGGAAGAGGGGGCAAAGGTGAAGAAAGGGAGAAGATTCAGACAACAGAGTGGCGCAGGGAGGAAGCTGGTGAGTAGAGGTCAGGTATGCTCACAGCACTGGTGGAGGAAATTACTGGAACTGAGTCCTGTGAGAAGAGCTGGTTACTGTGGTATGGCTTCATAGCTTTGTACACAGAGGATGAAGGTCACACATCCAGGATCACTAGCTCCAGCCCGCTACAATCAGACAAAGCCAACACTGCAATATCATACCCAAAGGTAACCAAGTGTCAAGCCTCTCCAAAACTTCAGAACATCTCTCTGGACCTTGGAAAGAACACCAAAGCATGGCCACACTACAACTCAATCTGTACGGAAGCTCCGGCTTTTAACAAAGCAATCAAGTCCGCCATGCACAGGAGTTCCAGCTCGCATAAAATGGAACAAGGCAACCAGGCGCTCAAGCTCCAGCGTGCATCTTATTGGACAAGGCAACCAGGTATAAAGAGCTTTGGTGAGCAGCTCAAACGACAAGGCGACCAGGCGCTCAAGCTCCAGCGTGCATCTTATTGGACAAGGCAACCAGGTATAAAGAGCTTTGGTGAGCAGCTCAAACGACAAGGCAACCAGGCACTCAAGCTCCAGCGTGCATCTTTTAGGACAAGGCAGCCAGGCACTCAAGCTCTGGGGTGTATCTTATAGGACAAAGTAACCAGGCGCTCAAGCTTCGGTGTGCATCTTTTAGGACAAAGCAACCAGGTGCTCTAGCTCCGGCGTGCATCTTATTGGACAAGGCAACCAGGTATAAAGAACTTTGGTGAGCAGCTCAAACGACAAGGCAACCAGGCACTCAAGCTCCAGCGTGCATCTTTTAGGACAAGGCAGCCAGGCACTCAAGCTCTGGGGTGTGTCTTATAGGACAAAGTAACCAGGCGCTCAAGCTTCGGTGTGCATCTTATTGGACAAGGCAACCAGGTATAAAGAGCTTTGGTGAGCAGCTCAAACGACAAGGCAACCAGGCACTCAAGCTCCAGCGTGCATCTTTTAGGACAAGGCAGCCAGGCACTCAAGCTCTGGGGTGTGTCTTATAGGACAAAGTAACCAGGCACTCAAGCTTCGGTGTGCATCTTTTAGGACAAAGCAACCAGGTGCTCTAGCTCCGGCGTGCATTTTATAGGACAAAGCAACCAGGAACTCAAGCTCCAGTGTGCATCTTATAGAATACGCCAACGAGGAACTCAGGCTCCGGTGTGCAGCTTATGCAAGGCAACCAGGCGCTCAAGCTTTGGCGTGCATCTTATAGGACAAAGCAACCAGGTGCTCAAGCTCCTGCGTGCATTTTATAGGACAAAGCAACCAGGCACTCAAGCTCCAGTGTGCATCTTATAGAACAAGCCAACAAGGAACTAAGGCTCCGGTGTGCAGCTTATGCAAGGCAACCAGGCGCTCAAGCTCCAGTGTGAATCTTATAGGACAAGGCAACCAGGTGCTCAAGCTCCGGCGTGAATCTTATAGGACAAGGCAACCAGGCACTCAAGCTCCAGTGTGAATCTTATAGGACAAGGCAACCAGGCACTCAAGCTCCAGTGTGCATCTTATACAAGGCAACCAGGCCCACAAGCTCCGGCGTGCATCTTACACAACAAGCAACCAGGTGCTCAAACTCCAACGTGCATCTTATAGGACAAGGCAACCAGATATAAGAGCTTCTGCGTGCAGCCCAGAGAACAAGGCAACCAAGCACCCAAGCTCCAGCGAGCATCTTATAAGACAAAGCAAGCAGGCCCTCAAGCTCTAGAGTGCATCTCATAGAACAAGACAACCAGGCACTCAAGATCCAGCATGCATCTTCTAGAGTAAGGGAATCAGGCGCTCAAGCGTGCATCTTCTAGATCAATGCAACCAGGCTCTCAAACTCCGGCGTGTATCTTATATAACAAAGCAACCAGGTGCTCAAGCTCCAGCTAGCACCTTATAGAATAAGGCAACCAGGCAATCAATCTCAAGCGTGCATCTTCTAGACCAAGGCAACCAGGCCCTCAAGCTCCAGCGTGCATCTTATAGGACAAGGCAATCAGGTATAAGAGCTTCAGAGTGCTTCTTATGGGACAAAGCAACCAGACACTCAGGCTCCTTATAGGACAAGGCTCATCTTATAGGACAAGGCAACCACGTATAAGAGCTCTGGCGAGCAGCTCAAAGGACAAGAAAACCAGGCCCTCTAGCTCTGGCATGCATCTTATAGGACACGTCAACCAGGCGCTAACGCTCCAGTGTGCATCTAACGTGAAAAAGCAACCAGACGTACAAGCTGGAATGCAATTAATTTGCTATTGGTTAGGGAGAAAATGAGAAGTGTTTGATTAAAATAAGGAGGTCGCAGCAAAGACTTCCCTCCCTCAAGTGCAAAGTATACAGTTACGATACACGAGGCGCAGCAGAGGCTGGTGTTAAAATACCCCTTCAGAAGCAGGATCTTGGACACATATACCCCACTGCATAACTTTCAAGCGAGTCACGTATGTGGCAAGGCCGTGGGTAGGGAGACGCGTAACTAAGCGCAGCTGCATTCGCCACTATATTTTAGTGGGCAGACCTAATCCGGAGAGCTGTCCTGTTCTAGGGGTCAGGTGTCTGTAGTGTGTCAAGTTCGGAGGCCAAGATTCCAGGGGGCTAAAGGCGCATTGCAGACCGTCCTGAGAAGCAGTAAAACGTTAATATGTTTACAACGCATAAACTCGGGGGCAGAGGGACGGAGCACTGGCAAATTTAAAAGTATTAACAGGCAGAGAATGGCTTTATTTTCCAGCGGGAGATTGTAGGAAAGTGGCTCTGTATATACTGCACCAAAGTAAGGTTCAGTGTGCACAGAGTCCCCAGTCCCCCAGAGGTTTGGCAGAGGCTAAAGTTAGATATAACCTTACTCTCTAAAGTGGTAGCTTGGTCGAGCAGTAAGGCAGTATCAGAGGACAGTGTAAAGCATTTGTTGTACGCACTCAGTCAGCAAATGGAGCCACACACTCAAGAACTGAACTCTAGGCCAATGGTTTGTATATAAAAAAAATATATGCTTGTTTTATTTTAGAACCAACAATAGGGTCAAAATATACTTTCTCAGTATGAGATGTTCTGGTTAGCCACCTTACAAATAGGCAATAGACTTGTTGGTGGTAATAATCACAGTTGGTGCAAGAGGCAACACAGGGTCAAATACAATGCAACATTGAGCTTAATGGAAAATTGTGATTAATTACAATTAATGACTTTGTAGGTTACTTTTCTAACCACAGGACTGGATCCTGGATTCAGTCCTGGGACACTTCCTGGAAACAGGTAAGAAAAAGCGTTTTGGTTATTGTAGTGATTTTTGAGGAATATTACTGTATTTCAAAAGTCGACACTTAGAAACTTTTCTGGGTAAAATTACCAATGTTATCCTATGGAAGGAAATGCAGTTTGCAAGCAAAGCAGGTTTACGTTACTTTTGTAATCCAGTGCTGGGTTCTCGGGTTCCGCACTGGGGTATCTAGCTAAAACAGGTAAGTAATTACGTTTGTATCGTTGGCACGATTTTTAAAGAATATTTGTAAAATGCAGAAATCGACACTTAGAAACTTTTTCAACAAAAGCAGGCAATGATATCCTATGAGAGGAATTTCGAGTTACTGGTAAGTACGGTAAAAATTACTTTTCATGGTTGGTACTAGTCTAAAAGAGGCAGTACTGACGTCTCTCCTGATAGCAGGTGAGTAGTTCGGAATTCGTTACTGTTGTGATTTTTAAACAATATTTTAGTATTTCAAAAGTAGACACTTAGAAGAAATTTCACAGAAAACCAGTCAATGGATCCCTATGGAAGAAAATGGAGTTAGCGGTAAGTAACGTTGGGATTACTTTTTAGGGCCAGTGTTGGGCACCCCGGTCCAGCACTGGGGCCTCTTCTAATGCCAGGTGAGTATTTTCGTTTTCGTGACTCGGTTGATTTTAGGTGAATATTTTAAAGTTCCAAAACTCCACACTTAGAAGAAATTCCGGGTGCGAGCCAGTCAGTGTTACCCTATGGAAGAAAAGTGAGTTATCGGTCTTTGGGTAAGTACTCGACTGGCAGAGTTAAGGTTCTGGGCCTAGACTCAGGGGTCCCCCAGTATCAGGTAAGTACAGTTGTTACACCCTCAGCGGCACAGGGGCGGCCGGGTGCAGAGTGAGTAGGCCCAATGTTATCCTATGGCAGGCAGGGGGCCTCGGGTTGGTGGCTGCTGGCAAGCAGGCCATGCGGCTGTGGGAGCTGGGCTCCTGGTCACTTGCCCAGGGCAAATGGGGAAGTAGGTTAGGGTAGAGGTTGCACTTCCAGGGGCACTCGGGCGGCTGGGTGCAGGGTGCTTTGAGCCGTTGGGCGCTCAATGTTAACCAATGGAGATCTTGGACGGTGAAAAAAGGCTGCAGGCTCGGGATGGTGATTCTTCAGGGGCGACCAACACTTTGGGAGGTAAGTTGGGGTCTTGGAGGATAGGTAGACACCCAGGAGTTGGGCACAGGGGCCGTGGGGCACCGGGTGGAGGGGTGTCTTTTGAGGTCGGGAAATCTTACCCCCTGCTGGTCGCGGTTGGAGGGGTCCCTTGTCCTGAGGCTGCAGGCGTCGTCTGGGTCGCCGAGGAGGGTCCTTGGGCACTGGATTCCAGGTCAGAATCGCCGGGGGACGTCCTCAGAGTCTTGGTTCACTCAGGCACAGGCCGGGCTCGGCGGGTGCAGAGGCTGCAGGTTTCGCGGTTCCGTGCCAGGGCTGGGTCTTTGTAGTTTGTTCTTTTGAGCAGTACCACTGCTCGTGGGAGTCCCTGGGTTGAATGCTGTGGCACAGAAGTCAGGTCCTCCGGGGTTTTGAGGTTGCTGAGGCCGGGGTTCCGCAGGAGCAGGTTCAGAGGTCGACAGGCCGGTAGGGCTGGGGCCAAGTCAGTTGTCGTCGCCTCCTTGTTAGCAGCTGCACGGCTGGTCTTCTTGCTTCGCCTTCTCTTCTTGTTTTCGGATTCGGGAACTGAGGAAGGAAGGTTCAGGGAGCCCCTAAATACTAAATTTAGGGGTGGTTACAGGTAGGTAAGGGCAGGGGCCAATGGGTCCCTTCCCTGGGGTGGGTACACCCCCTATGCTGCTCCTCTCCAGTGGGAGGGGGCAGGAGCCTGTCCCTGGTTGGCTGGGTCCCCCATCCTCAAGATGGCGGGGACTCGAGTTTGGGCTTCACCTCGTCTCCCCACCTTAGGGGTGGAGTTGGCAGAGGTGGGCACAACCCATTTCCTGCCTCTGGTTTTCCCGCCGGTTCTCCCGCCAGAAGTGGGGGTAGAACCAGTGGGGACCAGTTTGCTGGAAGCAGCAAGTGGTCTGGGGAAGCTCAAAAGGCGGCAGGCCTTTGAAGCTCCCCTGCCCATCCTGGGGGAGGAGGCTTTGGCACCTCGCCCCAGGATGCGCATTCTTTCAGGCCCCTGAGAGCAGAGGCTCTCGACCCAGGGGTCAGAAACATGTCTGGTGGTGGCAGCCTGGGCAGCCACTCAGTCCGGACACTGGAGGTCGGGTTGGTTTCAGGGGCATCTCTAAGATGCCCTCTGAGTGCGTTTACATTAAATCCCACACTGGCATCAGTGGGGTTTAATGGGCTAAGAAGTTTGATACCAAACTTCTTAGTTTTCAGTGGGGCCATTATGGTGCTGTGGAGTTCGTAATGACAGACTCCCAGCACCATATACTCTTAATGGCAGCACTGCACTTACAATGCCCAAGAATGGACTTGGGCACTGTAGGAGCACAGGGCTCATGCCTCTATGCCCTCACCACTGGCATAGTGCACCCAGCTAGAGGGGTGGCTGACCTAGGCCAGGGCAGTGGCTTGTAAGCATGGCACACAGGGATGTGTGCCATGTCGACTCTTCGCTTTGTTCTGCACCAAGACACGCAGCCTGCAAAGGCAGTGTGTGTGTGTAAAGGTACAGGGTCCCTAAGGGTGGCACAACAAGTGCTGCAGCCCTTAGGGGCCTTCCCTGGTCACAGTGCCCTGGGTACCCATGGTACCATTTACCAGGGGCTGACCTGTGGCCAGGGATGCCAATTGGGTGTAGATATCAATGCAGTTTTAGGGAAGGAACACAGGCCCTGGGTACCTGGTTGGCAGGAGCCCAGGGCACACTCAGTCAAAGCACATCAGCAAAAAGTGGGGGCATACCATGCAAGAAAGATGGCACTTTCTCACAGAGATCAGTTCTAAATTCAGAGGCGATGGTAGGCAAATGATGGCATTTGTTGTCCTCCCAGTCCAAACACAAGTGTTGAAGACAAAAACACGGAATTCCATTACGAATTGGGAAGTGTATGGGAACAGCAACAGTGGGAAAGCAAGTGTAAAGGTGGACGCCATGCCTTGTGATGTGCTGAAAATGACCATCTAGTGAGCCGTGATGAAACGTGAACACTGGTCGAGTTGCTAGTTCTAATCCAGATCTATGGTTCAAATCCTTCATTTACATCAAATAATTAAAAACAAGAGTAGATTTAGTTTTTATTTCCATCTGCTTTAATTTCTCTCTTTTTCGTTTCAGTAAACAGGCATAACACCGACCATAGGCCCTACTGTGCCACACGGCTCACCACCTGTCACTGGCTGGTCCCGCCTTGAATCCGATTTGCCTGATGCAGTTGCCATCCCACTGAAGCTGAGTGTTGTGCTAAATCTAACTGGAAACAATGGACCTTGGAGAGCGGCAGTAATATCACTGGGCCTGCCAAAAGTAGGCACACAGCAGACACCAGTGGCGAGAGTTTCAGCAAAGGATTTAGTACATCACAGGACAACAACCCGAGACTGTGGATAATAAAAGATCTCAATGGTAGGCCCGGGCGCCCCGCGGGAGCTTGGTAAAGGACTCCATGCCGATGCTCGGAGAGCACGCTATGTGTGACCTTATGCAAGTCGCGTCGGCCTAGATAGCCGAGTCTCCCCTCTCTAGAGCCGAGGGCGCTACGGTTCACCATTGGCCGCGGCAGTTCAGTGTCGCCGCCCATGTACTTGGGAAACCAGCGCAATTTAACGGAAAAAGCAAAGAATGAACAAGCCCAGGGAGATAGGTTTACACGACTACCTCTTGCCACTTCGCTCCACGTGGCCTCCCAACACTAGCCGTCATCACATAGATCCTTCTTGTAAAAACAGATTATTAGCACTTCATAGCGTTTTTATGATGACTTTGGCAGGCATTATAAAAATAAAATACAACAGTAAGCAATCGGTATGGCTCAGTGCTGAGCAGACATTGAGCTGGGCGCCTCGCACCATCGCCCTGAGAGGGTTCTACCACGAAGATCAGAATTCTTCATCTTTGCCCTCGTTTTCCCACTGCCCTCAAGCACAGCGGGGTGCCCAGCCGGCCACTGGAAGATTTCCTCTGGCAAATAGCCCACTGACCTTTAAACAACCCTTTAACTGTGATGCAAGCCCTACCCATGCAGAAATGATTTCGTCTGGGCATCATTGGCGCCACCTGCTGGACTCTGCCCTCCATTTTTTGATTGAAACCCGGAGTCTCTTCGGACATATATCTGCAAACACCTCTCCCACTCATGTTTCATTAGTTGCTGCCGGCTGTGGACAGTCACAGCACCTCCATGCAGGTTCCAGGGACTGAGGTACTGAGGGCCCGCACCACTTTGCTGGGACTGGGGAAGTGGGGGCCATCGCTCCGGGGCCCTGCCAACTCATATAGTTCGACTACACCCTTGCGCTGGACTCCGCTGTACCCTGGCACAGCCACATTGTGTGCTGCCAAAGACACACTGTCACAAAACCATCTTACGCCGCAGCACAGGTTCAGGGCCCCCCAAACACACTGGCGGGCCACGCAACAAACCAGCAAACACTAAAGGCCCATTTCTCTGCTTCTGGCCCTGGTCTGAGGCTTCCCTGTGGCCAGAACGCTTAGGAAGTCACCCTCCAACATCAGAAGGATGCGGCGCTGCTTGAGATGACTAAAAAAGGAAGAAACAATGGGATCCTGCGCTCTGGAGCCGGTCGCTAGGAGACCGACGTGTTTCTGCTCTTTCCTTCCGTGCCCGTCCTGCATCCGCCGGCATTCCTGCTCGGCGCGAGTCACAAGACTTGTCACGAGACACGCCGGGACCTGCCGCCAGCGCTCTAAATCAGGACCCTCTCGGGAGCCGGAGGGGAGGGGGCCGCCCCTTGGGAGCAGGGACCTCCCGCTGTGCGTCTCCCAGCACTGGGAGAGGAGTGCTGCGAATTCCATAGGACAGAGGAAAGGCAGTGAGAGATTATGAGGGCCACTGTGAATGTCCTACAAATTGTCACAGATCAATGTAGGGTATGCTACTGCTCTTATGGACTACGATTTAAGGGTTTGGAGCAGAAGACAATGTGCATAAAAAAGATTGCAGGGTTGTGACCGAAGCCTTGTAGGAGTTTGGCCCACTACCAGATTAACTAGAGTGCTGAGGCAGACCGAGGTGCTCTGGAGCAACTAAGTGCGCCAGAATGCTAGTGATTTCTGCGTTTACTATTAAGATCGGGGTTTGTGCGGCTTTTGTGGGATGAAGTAATGGGTCAGCTGAGGATGTTACAGGTCAGGCACGAGACGCACTGGCAGAGCCGCCATGCATTGCCCCCTGGTACGGGCACAGAAGGGCACGATGGAGGCTCTAACAGAGCTGTGTAATGCCCCGTAATGGCATTGGAGATGGTTGCTTGCAGATCTGGAGCGAGATGCATTGGCAGAGCTGCGTAACGAGCCATTTGATTTGACGGGGGTGATGCAAATCATAACTGAGGTGTACTGATGCCCGTATTTGTAGCACGGCAGTGTTTCAGGGGTCAGGGTTCAGACAGAGCTGGGCTTTGCTCCGAGAGCGCCCTGTGCAAAACCAAATTTGGTGTCCCTTCCAGCTCTTCCTCTTAAATTTGGTATGTATTGAACATTTGAAAGAGTAGAAGGAAGTTGAGGGGGCAAGATAAGAAGCGCTATGAAAAGAAAACCACACAAAAAGCAGGCCACACGGACGCCAGCAACCTTCAGAACAAGCATTGGCATAGCCAATAGGTCTCGCTTTTGGGCCCTTATAAGTGTTTAGGCAGAGCTATTGACTTTGCCAATGTGTTTGATTGCTGCAAAAGTAAAGAAATAGAAAAAAACATCTATTTCTTTACTTTTGCAGCAATCGCGGCACCGGCGCTTTACTTTTAACATGGTTAAAGGTAAAGCGCCGGTGCCGTGCTTATAGCAAAAGTAAGGAAATAGATGTTTTTTTCTATTTCTTTACTTTTGCAGCAATCGCGGCACCGGCGCTTTACCTAAACCATGTTAAAAGTAAAGCGCGGGTGCCGCGATTGAGCAAAAGTAAAGAAATAGAAAAAAACATCTATTTCTTTACTTTTGCTACAATCGCGGCACCCGCGCTTTACTTTTAATTTTAAAAATAAAGCGCGGGTGCCGCGATTATGCGAAACTGAAAGAAATAAAAAAGTGGCGCGGCCGCGAAAGTCAAACTAAACAAGCACGCGAGTGGTGCGCGCGCGCTTGCGAGCAGCAGGCGTGACCACACGCTCGTGCACCCTGGCCTTTTGCTTGCGCGTAACCGCAGGGAAAAGGCCATGACGCACGAGCGTCTGGTCAGCTTTTCAAACTCCCTAACTATAAGTCTCGCAGAGTAGCGCTTGCGCGCTACTCGAGGCTCGACCTAAAAAGCATTTGCCATGCAATAGGTCTCGTACTTGCGAGAGTTTAAGCTATTGGCATTGTAAATGACAATACCTTTTATTTATCTATTTTGATAATTAACGAATAAATAAAAGGCATTGTCATTTACAATGCCAATAGCTCAAACTCTTGTAAATGCGAGACCTATTTCACCTCAAAGAAACGGCCGCCATTGTCCCGGGCTGCTTGGAAAGTGTGAGCGCGCATGGCGCGCTGAATGTTGCAGGAAAGCATGTCGTGCCTGCAGTAGGAGAAACTCATGATAGCAAATAGTGCTTACAGACTAAATAAGACATACCATGTTACAACCGAAGTAAAAGGTCCAGTCCTCATGGGAGGTTACAAATGAAGACAAGGTGGTACTAAGGAGGGACTAACAAGCCTATTAACGAATTAGAAGCCAGCATTTCCAAAGGACAATGACACAAGCCAATGACAAATACGGATGGGAAGTGGGCGGGGCTTCAAGTACATACTCGAATACAGCTTGCCTCGCAGAGCAGCGCATGCGCTGCCCAGGCTCAACCTAAAAAGCGTTTAAACACGCTTTTCTTTGGACCCAAGTGGAAGTAAGACTGCCGGAGGGAGCTCCAGCACCCTCTCAGGAGGTCGGCTCCCGGGGCTCAGCTCGCACATGCTAAAAGGTGGCCCTGGGTTCAGGTGTACTTGTACTATAATCTGCCAGTACTAGGGTTGGAGAGGGTTCTATAGACACGAGCCGGACGCGCTCTTCCAGTCCATTTTAATATTCCAGCTGGTGGAATGGGAGGCCGTGCATGTGGCGGGTTAGACTATTTCCTCAATGTGGACAGAACAATCGTTGGCCCACAGACCCTTCGGTTCATCATTCTGTTATCTTCCACGAGGGGTGCCTCAAACATTATTCAGCACCCGTACAGCCCCTTTCGCCAAACTTATCACATCTTTGCCTTGCTGGTGTCTGCTACGCAGATTACCCACAACTTATGCTCAAAATAGAGGAGCAATTTTCTTATACTCTGGAGAAGTTCCAAAACCGTCCATACCTGAATGCAAATTAAACATCAGAAGCTTAACCAGGTTAAGGTAAAAATTCTTATCCCAGGAGGCTCAATTATTTATTCTGAATGTCGGTGGCCCAGATTGCTAGGTTTTTCATTACAGCCACTGAAGCAGGGCAAGAATCTTGGAACCATTTTTGAAGAAAAGCTGTTTTATCAGCCACAGTTTGCTCTGCTTTCTTCTTGCGTTCATAGCACTTTGAAGCACCAAAATGGTTCTTCCACCGACTTTATTATAAGAAGGAAGTTTACCAGGGGCTTCCTAAATATCTCTATCTTTTTAACGGACTTAAAATCATGCAGACTGTGGCTGCCCATTTAATGCAGGGGCACTTTTAGAGGGGACACACATATATATATATATATATATATATTCATTCACTGAAAGAAAAAAAAACAAGGTTACAGGGATGTTATAGTTAGGCTCTAATTTCACTTGTACAAAACCATTGACATTTAGCAGTTATAGTTACGTGAGCTAACTATAACTTACGCCCCCACAATGCACTGCTTATTTCCTCAGATATTACATCACTCATGATGTGGTCAATCACATCACTGATGACATCTCAAATGACATCAATGATGAAATCATCCAGTGAGTGTAAGTATTTTGTAAGAGTTTATAATTGTTAAGCATATACACTAAACTACTGCAAAAGTTAGGTGTACTACTGAGTGATACAACTTCTTACATATATTATGTGAATGGCTCTGTGACTGTCAGTATTCATGTGTGAGTTGGTGTGTGAGTGGCTGCATGGGTGTGTGAGAGGCTGTATGGGTGTATAAGTGGGTGTGAGCAGCTGTGTAGGTGAGCAAGTGGCTATGTGAGTGGTTGTGTGAGTGGCTATATGGGTATGTGAGTGGGTCTGTCAGTGGGTGTATGGGTGGCTGTGTGTGTGGGTGCTGTGAGTGACTATATGGGTGAGTGAGTGGGTGTCTGAATGGCTGTATGAGCGAGTGGCTAGGTGAGTGTAAGTGGGTGTATGGGTGAGTGGCTCTTTGAGTGGGTGTTTGGTTAAGTGAGTTGGTATGTGACTGGCTGTTTTTGAGAGTGAGCATGTGTGTGAATGGCTGTATGGGTGAGTGAGCGGATGTGGGTGTGCTTGTATGGATGTGTGAATGGGTATGTAAGTGGTTGAGTGTTTGAGTGCTTGTATGGTGGAGTGAGTGGCTGTGTTGAGATGTTGAGTGGGTGTGTGAGTGGCTGTATAGGTGGATAAGTATGTGAGTAGCTGTACGGGTGTGTGGCTGTGTGAGTGGCTGTATGGGTAAGTGAATGGTTGTGTGAGTGGCTGTATGAGTGAGTGAGTGGGTGTGTGAGTGGCTCTATTGAGGACTGAGCTGGTGTGTGAGTACTGATATGGGTCTGTAAATGGGTATGTGAGTGGTTGTATGGGAATGTGAGTGGTTGTGTGAATGGGTATACAAGAGGTTGTATAGTGGTGTGAGTGGGTATGTGAGCGGGTCTTTGGACGATGTCATGAGTGATGTCATTTGAGATGTCATGAGTGATGTCACTGACCATGTCATGGGTGATGTAATATGTGAGGTCATATGCAGTGCATTGCGGGAGCGTAAGTTACAGTTAACTCAGGTCACTATAACTGCTGAATTTCAATGGTTTTGTACGAGTGAAATCTGAGCCTAACTATAACGTCCCTACAACCTTTTTTTTTCTTCAGGTAATTTCTAAGGTTTTTAAAATTCCATTTCCTAACTATAACGTTTCTGTAACCATTGTTTTTTTCCGTGAATTTCTAAGATGTTTTTAAGTCTATTTCCCAACTATAACGTCCCTGTAACCATTGTTTTTTTTTAGTGAATTTCTAAGTTTTTTTAATGTTATTTCATAACTATAATGTCCCTGTAACCTTTGTGTTTAAGTGAATTTTTAAGGTTTTTTCAATTTTATTTCCTAACTGTAACCTGTAACCTTAGAGAGTGATTGTGTCAATGAGGAGTGTATCAGTGGGTCTGTGAGTGGGTGTGAGGGTGTCTGAGTGGGTCTGTCAGTTGGTGTTTGAGTGGGTCTGAGAGTGGCTGCATAAGTGTCTCAGTGGGCGTGTGAGTGGGTGCATGACTGTCTAAGTGGGTATGCGAGTGTGTGCGCGAATGTCTGAATGGGTGTCTCAGTGGGTGTGTGAGTGGGTGTCAGTGTCTCAGTGGGTTTACGAGTGCCTCCATGAGTGTGTCTGTCTGAGAGTGCAAGAGTGTCTCTGTGGGTCTGTGAGTGGGTACATGAGTCTCTCAGTGGGTCTGTGAGTGGGTGCATGAGTGTCTGAGTGGGTCTGTGAGTGGCTGTGAGAGTGTCTGAGTGGTTCAGTGAGTGGGTGCATGAGTGCCTGAGTGGGTGTGAGTGTCTGAGTGCATCTGTGAGTGGTTGCATGAGTTTCTGAGTGGGTTTGTGAGGGCGTGTGAGGGTGTCTGAGTAGGTCTGTGAGTGGGTGTGTGAGTGGGTCTACGAGTGGGTGCGTGAGTGTCTGAGTGGATATGTGAGAGGGTGTATCAGTGTCTGGGTGGGTCTGTCAGCGGGTGTGTGAGTGCCTGAGTGTGTGATTCGGTGTCTAAGTGTCTGTGTGGGTGTGTCAGTAGCTGTGTGAGTAACTGGGCCACAAAGGAACTGCACCTGTGACTTAATCCAGCAAGACTCCACAGTTTTGCACAAAATATCCACCCAAGTGGAGTACTTTCTACTGGTTTATTACTAAGTGCTACCTCCTTGGGTAAATGTACAGTACATATTCTACACTACAGATGCGTAGTGGAGCATGAGGAAATGTCACCAGTGACATTGTGTGCATTTTGGTAATGTGACTGCATCCAGAAATATGTGATAACATAAATCCTCCTATAGAAAACACAACGAGCCAACAAAGAGGTAAATCTTCACCAAACTAAGGTCTTTCTTCTCAACTATATGAAGCAAGTTCTTCTTTGTTTGTTGGAGATGTCCTCATATTCCTCAGAATCAACAATGCCTCACCAAAATCGGCAGGAAACGCACTGGGGGGGATGCTTGTTAAGCTGTCCATCATCCTGGCAAAAGGCAAGTAGACCTTTGCATACTACTAAGGTGGGCCAAATGGGGAAGCTTCCAAGTGATTTGTACATTTGAATACCTGTAACAATTTAAAGGGAGAACCATGGATTCTGTTCTCACCAGTAAGGACAAGAAAGGACCCACTCGTCACGATCACTACAGATTGCCTCCAATAGCTCATTGATGCACTCATCTCCACGAAGCGCTTCAGATCGTCCTTCAATATGGAAATGCCGATAAAAACACACTTGCTTTGACTTTGCCAACACAGGAGTTAGAATCATTTGTCCTTTACAGAAGTGGAGTTTCAGGTGGGGCACCTGCTATGTTTATATTTGTAAGTGCTTTCTGTTGAGGTTTAATTTTTGTGAAATGAGCATCAGGGCCTTAACGGCCCCAGGGACCCCATCCACAGGGACCTGGTCACAACTTAATGGGTGAGGAGGGCTGAGTGGCCACCTTCGCCCGGTCCAATTTTGGCACTGGGGATCCTATCCCTCAGGGCAGACTAAAATTGAATGGGGGAGAGGAGTGCGCAGCCCACTTACCCAGGCCGATTTCGGCCCTGGAGGATGCCCAGCCACATCTCCCTGGGTGCCCTGGCCCCACTCAGGGCACCCAGTGTGTATGCTGGGGGCCCTAGGGGGAGCCTCAAGGCCCCCCACAGTCCCAGCCGGCTCCCCGCCTTCTGCTGGAACTGGCATTGCTCTCACACACAGGGAGCTGCTGAAAATACAGCTCCCTGCGTGCAAGAGCAATACTTTCACATCTTTCCCTGCCCACATGTCTGCGGGCAGAGAAAGAGATGAAAACTCCACTTCCAGCAAGCGGGAGCGGTTTGACAGCTTCCGTTTGCTGGAAGCAGAATGTTTGCTTTCGCTCGGCGGGAGCTGTCAGAGTTCCCGCCAAGCAAAAGCAAACAGCTATCTCCCGAGGTTGAGCACCTCAGGAGATAGCAGGAGCTGGCCCTGTGGTATGGCGGTCCCCAGGGCCATATATGGCTCCAGGAGGAGGGCCACATGGCCCCCCTCCTTTGTTATTCTAGTGTCTGCCCTGGGGAGGGTGTGGTCCCTGGGGCCGTATATGGTCTGGAAGGGGGGGCCGTGTGCCCCCCTCCCTCTTTTTCTAAATTGTAATTCGCCCCAGGGAGGTGGTGGCCTGGGGGGGAGGGGAGGAGGGTCCGCGAGGCCCCCACCGATTATTTACTTGAGCCCCAGGGAAGTGGTGGTCCCAAGGGCATAAATAAGCCCTTGAAGGGGCACCCCGTGCGCCCCCCTCTATTTTCTTTATAAATCTCTGCATGCTCCTGGGACCTGGCCCACCCGGGGACAAACATTCAAACAAGCGCGGGCACCATGCTTATTTTTTGTTTGTTTTTTTGCTGTGAATTCACGAATTTTCATGATTTTGAACAATATTTTAAAACATTTTTGCCCTGGCGTGGTCCCTACATGAACCCAGGACCAAGGCTAGCGGGCTAGGGTATTCGTAATTTGCCCCCATTTCTTTTGCATTTTTTTTTAGGACTCGGCTTAACCTGAGTCCCAAGATGGCTGCCAACACTTCCTGGTTGAAGTGTTGGCAGCCAATCAGAGCTCTGCAGTTCTCTGCATGAGCTCGGCATTATTCGTTAGTCTTCGCTACCCTAGATATAGAAATTTGGATTTACTTTACTATCTCCAAAACTACTGAACGGATTTACACAAAATATCTGAAAGCGTGATCTGTGAAACAAAAGCTACATTTTTGCCAAATTTGTTTTAAATCCGTCCAGCGGTTCGGGCTGTAGTCGTGTTCAAAACCCATACGGGAATAAACATGGGAAACACAATTTTTTGACCTCCCCCTTTTTCTTTGCCCCTGCTTGACAATCACCCCCAAGAAGTTCCATGCAAAACTAGAATGACCAACGCACTTTTTTTGGAACATTTTGTGAAGTATTTTCAACCGGCGCCAAAGATCTAGGCAAGTCAAAAAACGCTTTTCTTATGGAAACATGGTCCTAACTATAACTACCTACAGGCGACCACCTGTAGGAAATGAAATATATATATATTACCTACTGGTGGGCGCCAGTAGGTAGTTATAGTTAGGACCTCGTTTCTATTCAAAAAGCGTTTTTTCTTTTCCCAATAACTTTGGCGACGGTTGATGAATCTTCGCGAAATTTTCAAAACTAGTGGGGCGCTCCGGTCAGCTCCTGTCTTGAAAGTTTTGTGGTGATTCGTCAAGCAGGGGCCGAGAAAAAAGGGGGGTCCCAAAACGCGTTTTCCCCATGTTAATTTCCATAGGAAACTTTAGACAAAGCTACAGCCCGAACTGCTGAACGGAATTACACCAAATTTGGCAAAAAGGTAGCCCTTGGTTCAGAAAGAGCCCTTTTTTTAAATGGTGTAAATCCGTTCAGTAGTTTTGAAATATTAAAGGAAAAAGAAAGGAAAAAGAAATATCGATATCTGGGCGGAGCCTAACCACACGTCATCGTGAAATCTGATTGGCTGTCAGCACTTCATCCAGGAAATGCTGGCAGCCATCTTGGGACTAGGTTGAACCAGAGTCATAAGAAAACAGTTAAACAAAGATGAAAAACAAGAAAAGTGGGCAGGGTAGGAACACCCTGACCCCCTAGGCCTGCTCAGGGGGTCCCACAAGGACCCCCAGCCCAAAAACATTTTAAAAAACGTCCGAATTCGCGCCGGGTGCGCGAATCCGGAAGAAAAATAAAAAACAAGCATTGGCATCGCAAATAGGTCTCGCCGTTGGGACCTTAGAAGTGTTTAGCCAGAGATATTGGCAATGTTTCTAAGGTATGTTGTAGAGAGAGAGAGAGACTCACTGACAGAGAGAGACTGACTGACAAGAGAGACTGACTGACAGAGAGAGACTGACAGAGAGAGAGAGAGAGACTGACTGAGAGAGAGAGACTGACTAAGAGAGAGACTGACTGAGAGAGAGAGACTGAACGACAGAGAGACTGACTAACAGAGAGACTGACTAACAGAGAGAGAGACTGAGAGAGAGAGAGACCGACAGAGAGAGAGACTGACTGACTGAGAGACTGACTGACTGAGAGACTGACTGACTGAGAGAGAGAGACTGACAGAGAGAGAGAGACTGACAGAGAGAGAGGGACTGACAGACAGAGAGGGACTGACAGACAGAGAGAGACTGACAGACAGAGAGAGAGATACTGACTGACTGAGGTAGAGAGAGACTGACTGACTGAGAGAGAGAGAGACTGAATGACAGAGAGCCTGACAGAGAGAGTGAGAGAGAGAGAGACTGACAGAGAGAGACAGAGAGAGACTGACTGACAGAGAGAGACTGACTGACAGAGACTGAATGACAGAGAGAGAGAGACTGACAGAGAGAGAGAGACTGGCAGACAGAGAGAGACTGACTGAGGTAGAGAGAGACTGACTGACAGAGAGAGACTGACTGACAGAGAGACTGACTGACTGAGAGAGAGACCGACTGACAGAGACTGACAGAGAGAGAGAGAGAGAGAGAGAGACTGACAGAGAGAGAGACTGACTGACATAGACTGACTGAGAGAGAGACTGACTGACAGAGAGAGAGACTGACTGAGAGAGAGAGACTGACTGATAGAGAGAGACTGACTTAGAAAGACTGACTGACTAAGAGACTGACTGAGACTGACTAAGAGAGAGAGACTGACAGAGAGAGAGAGACTGACAGAGAGAGAGACTGACTGACAGAGAGACTGACTGACATAGACTGACTGACAGAGAGACTGACTGACTAAGAAAGAGACTGACTGACTGAGACTGACAGAGAGAGAGACTGACTGACAGAGAGAGAGAGACTGACTGACAGAGAGACTGACTAAGAGAGACTGACTGACTCAGAGACTGACTGACCCAGAGACTGACTGACAGAGAGAGAGACTGACTGAGAGAGAGACTGACAGAGAGAGAGACTGACAGAGAGAGAGACTGACTGACTGAAAGAGACTGACTGACAGAGACTGACTGACTGAGACTGACTGAGACTGACTGACAGAGAGCGAGACTGACAGAGAGAGAGACTGAGAGACTGACTGACAGAGACAGACTGACTCACAGAGAGAGACTAACTGTCAGAGAGACTGACTGAGAGAGAGACTGACAGAGAGAGACTGACTAACATAGACTGACTGACTGAGAGAGAGACTTACTGACAGAGAGAGAGACTGACAGAGAGAGAGAATGACTGACTGAGAGAGACTGACTGACTGAGAGAGACTGACTGAGACTGACTGACTGAGACTGACAGAGAGACTGACTGACAGAGAGAGAGACTGAGAGAGAGACTGACTGACAGAGAGAGACTGACTGACAGAGAGAGACTGACTCACAGAGAGAGACTAACTGACAGAGAGACTGACTGAGAGAGAGAGAGACTGACAGAGAGAGAGAGACTGACAGAGAGAGAGACTGACTAACAGAGACTGACTGACTGAGAGAGAGACTGACTGACAGAGAGAGAGACTGACTGACAGAGAGAGAGACTGACAGAGAGAGAGACTGACTGACAGAGAGTCTGACTGACAGAGAGTCTGACTGACAGAGAGAGACTGAATGACTGAGAGAGACTGAATGACTGAGAGAGACTGACTGATAGAGAGAGAGACTGACTGACCGAGAGAGTGACTGACTGACCAAGAGAGTGACTGACTGAGAGAGTGACTGACTGAGAGAGACTGACTGACTGAGACTGACAGAGAGAGAGAGAGAGAGACTGACTGACAGAGAGAGAGAGAGACTGACTGAGAGAGACTGACTGATTGAGAGAGACTGACTGACTGAGACTGACAGAGAGAGAGAGACTGACTGACAGAGAGAGAGAGACTGACTGAGAGAGAGACTGACAGAGAGAGAGAGACTGACTGAGAGAGAGACTGACTGACAGAGAGAGACTGACTGACAGAGACTGACTGACAGAGAGAGAGACTGACAGAGAGAGAGACTGACAGAGAGAGACTGACAGAGAGAGAGAGAGAGAGACTGACTGATAGCGGGAGACTGACTGACTGAGAGAGAGACTGACTGACAGAGGGAGACTGACTGACTGACTGAGAGAGAGACTGGTTGACAGAGAGAGACTGACAGAGAGAGACTGACTGAGAGACTGACTGACTGAGAGAGACTGACTGAGAGAGAGACTGACTGACAGAGAGAGACTGACTGAGAGAGAGACTGACTGAGAGACTGACTGACTGAGAGAGACTGACTGACAGAGAGAGAGACTGACCGAGAGAGACTGACTGACTGAGAGAGACTGACTGACTCAGAGAGACTGACTGACTGAGAGAGAGACTGACTGACAGAGAGAGACTGACTGAAGAGAGAGATACTGACTGACAGAGAGAGACTGACTGACTGACTGACAGAGAGAGAGGAAAACCTGCTCTCGCTACAATGAAGCAAAGCAGGATTGCATGTCAGCAGCTCCCCTTGCTCAAAAGCAATGCCGGCTCCCGCAGGAGGCGGGGAGCCGGCGGGACCATGGGGGCATTGGGGCTCCCCCCACGGTCCCCAACACAAAGGGCCGGCCCCGGGGGATGGGGTCACCGGGGCCAGAAGTGGCCCAGGAGGGGGGCCACGCGGCCCCCCTTCATTATTAATTTTTTTTTAAAAATAAATAAATAAAGAGGCACAGCCCCGGGGGATGGGGTCCCCGGGTCCAATAGAGGCCTAAGGAGGGGGGCCAAGCAGCCCCCCCTCCTTAAAAAAAAAAAATGTGGCCATGCCCCGGCGGATGGGGTCCCCAGGGCCGAAATTGGCCTCGGGAGGGAGGCCGCGCGGCCCCCTTCCCGTTTATTTTTTTAAATGTAAAAAAAAGAGCTGGCCCTGGGGGATGGGGTCCCCAGGGCCCCAAATAATGTAAAAGAAGGGGGCCACACAGCCCCCTTGTAAAACAACAAAAAGAAAAGCCGGCATCGCGCCGGAGGCCCGCCCCTCCCTGCAGCACTCAGCAAACGCACCCCCTGGCGCGTTGTAGGTTGGGAATTAATTCCCCTTGAATACTGAGGGTCCCTGGGGCCAACTAGCCCACCAGGTACCTCCAGTATGCGCCACAGAGCTGCGTTGCAGAGAGGTGTTCCGGGGCCACGCCTCTTTACACCTCTCTGCAACGCAGCTCTGTGGCGCTTACTGGAGGTACCTGGTGGGCTAGTTGGCCCCCAGGGACCCTCAGGACTCAAGGGAATTAATCCCCAATTTACAATGTGCCAGGGGCCCGTTTGCACAGTGGTGCAGGGAGGGGCGGGGCCTGACATAGCAAGTGTGCAAACGCGCCCCTGGCACATTGTAAATTGGGGGATTAAGTCCCCTTCAATCCTAAGGGTCCCTGGGGCCAACTAGCCCACCAGGTACCTCCAGTAAGCGCCACAGAGCTGCGTTGCAGAGAGGTGGTCTGAGGCCACGCCCCTTTTACACCTCTCTGCAATGCAGCTCTGTGGCGCTTACTGGAGGTACCTGGTGGGCTAGTTGGCCCTCAGGGACCCTCAGGATTCAAGGGACTTAATCCCCCAACTTACAATGCGCTAGGGGCGCGTTTGCACAGTGGTGCAGGGAGGGGCGGGGCCTGACATAACAAGTGTGCTAACGCGCCCCTGGCGCGTTGTAAATGGGGGATTAAGTCCTCTTCAATCCTGAAGGTCCCTGAGGGCCAACTAGCCCACCATGTACCTCCAGTAGCGCCACAGAGCTGCGTTGCAGGGAGGTGGTCTGAGGCCACGCCCCTTTTTACACCTCTCTGCAACGCAGCTCTGTGGCGCTTAATGGAGGTACCTGGTGGCCTAGTTGGCCCCCAGGGACCCTCAAGATTCAAGGGGACTTAATCCCCAAGTTAGAACGCGCCAGGGGCGCGTTTGCAGAGTGCTGCAGGGAGGGGTGGGGCCTGATATAACAAGTTAGCAATCCTGCTGTGTGGGACTTACTGGAGGTAATAAAAGGGGTAGTTGGCCCCCAAGGTTGACGTTGGGGGCTAACTATCCCTCCTGTTACTTCCGCTAAATCCCACACAGTGGGATTGCTAAAAGGTGTTTGAAGGCCACGCTCACCTTTCTCCACCACTCTGCAAACGCGACTGCTATCTTATGGTTAGAAATTAGCATTTAAAAAACCTTTGAAATTCACTGAAAAAAACCATAGTTTTCAGGGACGTTATAGTTAGAAATTAGCATTTAAAAAACCATTGAAATTCACTAAAAAAACATAGGTTTCAGGCACGTTATAGTTAGAAATTAGCATTTAAAAAACCTTAGAAATTCACTGGAAAAACCATAGGTTTCAGGGACGTTATAGTTAGTTGGACATTTCACTCGTACAAAACCATAGAAATTCCGCTGTTATAGTTAGTTCAGCTAACTATAACTCGCGCCCCCGCAATGCACTGCTGATGACGTCACATATTACATCATTCATGACATGGTCAGTGACATCACTGATGACATCATCCACGTGAAAATCTGATGCACCTCCTCACACTCTAAGATAACCTTTAATACACCCACTGTAAAATACAGACTACCATTTTCGAAACCATCGACACACCAATACCAGTTACTACATACGCACTCACTGATTCCTAGGTCTACACACACATCCACTCATTCACCCATACAATCACTCATACATGCAGTCACTCATCAATACAACACTATCATATGCACTCATACACCTATACAGACACTTGCACACCACCACTCATCCAGAGTTACTCACCACCTAGTCAATCATGCAAAGAATCAATCACACTTCCATTTACTGACCTATACTGTTATACACACACCACATCACTTATTCAAACAGAAACAAATGCATACTTACTCTCTTATACAATCACTGATACAAGTACACACTCATCCATAGAGCCACTCTCACAATCACTGACTCTCACGTATAGTCAGTTATATACTCCAACTCTCACATACACTGCCTTATACATATGTAGTTACTTGGACATGTGCCACTGAGACATCCATTCACTCACCAACACACCCATACACACACTCACCCACCCATACAGCTGTTTCCACATGGACTCTTGAACCCATACACCCAGTGAATCAACCACTCAAACATCTATGCACAGTCACACACCTCCCACCCACCCACACACACACTCAGGCACCCATACAAATACTCAGGCAACCAATCGATAACCCATATAGACACTCATGTAGCTACTGACCAACCCATGCAGCAGCTTATACAACAACAGACAGACTGATACAGACATTCACACAGTTTAGTCACTAACCCATGCATTCAGTAAGACACATGTAATCACTCACTTAAACAGTCAGTCACGCACCTACTAAATCCTCCATCCAGACACTTATACACCCACTCATTCTTCAGTACACCTTGGCATATATATAATACATATTTAAACTTTAAAGAAACACACAGTCACTGGATGATGTCATCAGTGATGTCATTTGAGATGTCATCAGTGATGTCATCAGTGATGTCACTGACCATGTCATGAATAATGTAATATGTGACGTCATCAGCAGTACATTGCTGGGGCGCAAGTTGTAGTTAGCTGAACTAACTATAATGGCGGAATTTCTATGGTTTTGTACGAGTGAAATGTCCAACTAACTATAAAGTCCCTGAAACCTATGGTTTTTTCAGTGAATTTTTAAGGTTTTTTAAATGCTAATTTCTAACTATAACGTGCCTGAAACCTATGGTTTTTTCAGTGAATATATATGTATTTTACAGGAGACAAACAATGCACTGGCTACCTTTCCAAAAATTGCTATTATTTAAGGGCCTCAGTAGCTGTCAAAGCGATGCGGCAGCAGGGTCCACTCTTAGCAACACAGTTTTAACAAGTATGCTCAAACCTTAAGATTCGCCAAAGCTTTATTTCCTTCTGCTGCACATGTCAAAAAACTAGGACACGATGCAGCTCCTGCTCTTTTGTCACAGCCAAATTGAACACTCTCCTGCTGCAGGTTAAGAGGATTAAATACTATTCATCATTTTGTCAAGCACTTAAAACACAGCTCTTTTCACTTTATTTGTATAAGCATAATTGTAAAACCCACAAGTGCTAATGGATATATGGCAGCTGTTAGACCTTTTTTTTCCCTTCCCCCACACTCTTGCTTCAGTGATACCTTTTTGAAGCTCTTGGCTATTGACAGGTTTAGGCCGAAGACCTATTACCTTTAATACATTAAAATATGTTCATATAATAGGCTTTGGGAAAGTCCATACTCTTGATTGGATGGCTTTCTTGCCATGTCATTTCCCAGCTTCTTATCCATTGGCGTTCCTCTCTTCTTTGTTTGCTCCACCTATGGAGCATTTCTTCTTTACCATGTTCGGATTGAATGACTTGTATCCTTCCACTGCTGACATCGGGAAGCTTTTTTTTTGTTTAATCATTCCATGGGAGTACATATCTTTCCCACTCTCTTCCAAAATGTCTATAAAACCCACTTCTCCCCTTTTCCTTCCCAGCATCTCCCCTTACCACCCCATGTTTATATACTTATTTTTTATATTCAAGAACTTTCTTAATGGGGGGCTTGGTGGCACGACACTGCTGCCGGGCCACTTGTTCCTTGCATAACCCCCACCTGGCTCGAGCACGCCCCAACCGTTAGTTTTATTATACAAAAAAATCCACAAATGCTTTTTGGCGAGGGCCAGGCAGCAGCATGCTGCTAACTGGCCCCTGCTCACCTCTTCGTCTCTCTTCATCCTGCACCTGAGCTCTACCGCTGCTCCACCAACCTCAACCTTCCTGATCCATTATTTTTTTTTATTGAAAAATAAAAATATATATATATTTACAGATGGCCCGGGCAGCTGTACACTGCTCTCAATTTTTATGCTCACATGCATTATTTTTTACAATTTAATATATGAAACTGCCCATCTTCAAACAGTTAATGAAACTTACAGTTCCTTCCAAAATGGCTACCATTGATTTACGATGCATATGCATGCAATAGAAAACTTCTTGGAATGTTTTTAAAATAAACATCATTTAAATTTTGGAATGATTTTTACTCAAAGAAATCTCTTCCCAAAGGGGTTGCGGTGGCATGCGCAGACGTTGTCACATTATGACGCCTGCGCACGCCACTATGACCATCTTTGAATGGTGTTTTCTTTGTGAAAACACCATTCAAGAATGGCCACTGTGGTGTTGGCAGGCATCACAACATCACAACACATGTGCACGCCATCACGGCTATATTTTATTTTACTTTTTTGCCTCTACCAAATTATACAAGCTTTGTCAAATCCAATAGCTCGCCACATATTTTCAAAAGGCAAGACCGACAGCTTTAAGTATTTGTTGCACACAGTAGTAAGATCTATTCAGGGCCAAGTGATATAACGATGGATACACTTACCCACTGATTTTTATTATGTTGTTGGTGAAGCAGATGAGTCATTTTCTACTTCACAATTTCACGGGCATTGAATAATGGTGCCACACTGTGCTTACTATGTTTATTAAAGACAATGCCAACCTCACAGGTTGACTTTGCCAAAGCTCGTTTAGCTTAACAGTGTGCAATACAAGTGCACTAAATTCAAACTCAGGGGCTGAGGTGCACAGACCGTGCTGCATAATGTACCTGAAATGATACAGAAAGGGATGCTGAAGGCCAGAACTTAAGTGCAGTGGCAGAGCTGTGCAATGTCCATTACTAGCATGGAGTTGAGTATTGCACAACAGTATTGAGGTTCAGAAATCACAGGAGTGCAATGCACCAATACTTGCCTAGAGGGGACTGTTACAGATCAGGAGTTGGGAAAAGCTGAAGATTTGTGTACTGCCCCAACACTGGTCCTGTGAGGGTGCTGCAAATCAGGAATATGGTGCAGCGCCAAACTACATACTCGGCCAGTGCTGTAATAGAGGGGAGTTTTCTTGGTTAGGATTGTGGTATATTGGCAAAGCTGTACAATGACCCAGTAGCAGAGAGCGAAGTGTTACTCACCTGGAACTGTGTGTCCTGGTTTAACAGTACAGATGTCCCAGTACTGCTATAGTATGCGTGGTGTCGGTCGGGCGGATGTGCCTCAGGAGAGGTACATAATTTGCCAGTACGCCTGTACAGTGGAGTCTTGCGGATAGGGGTAGAGGTGTACAGGCAAAGCTGTACAATGGTCCAATATTCACACTGTGTGGTGTTGCAGGACAGAACAGCAGCAGAGCGGAGTAGTTCCCCGCTTAGAAACAGAGGTAAAAGGCTGAGGGCTGGCAAGATGGGGAACCAACTGCACCTCCCCCCCCCCCCCTCTAACAGAAGAATACACACAACCAAAGAAAGTTTTTATAAAAGTATGGGTTGTATTTATTTACAAACAACTTTTCTTTAACCTTCACTAATCACCTCATGTATATTGCCTGGACAAATACATCTAAAATTGTTTCACAACAATCAAAATATTTACAAAAGCAGCTTTTGATATTTATATTCACTTTTATGTCTACATCAAATTTTATAAATCCAGGTCATCCTTGCTCCAGCCTAGAACCACACCTCATAGTTCATCAACAGTGCCCTATGGCCAAACATCTAATCTCTTAACAGGTTTAATCGGCTTTACAGACCTGGGTAAATGAATGAATAAAGTGAAAAACGTGTCACTGTGCTCAAGTGCCCACATTTTCCTCAAACACCCAGACTCTGGAATCAGTCCTGGGCAAACCTCACTAGACGCCCCAGGTTGAGCCAGATCTACCTTTCACTCCACGGGCCTCACGATTTGAGTAAAGGGGTCCTCTCCATTCCCTAATAACTGTAAACCCTCTGGCACAGGTCATGGGCAAAAACTATTCCTGCAATTTCTGAACACGTTATCCTCCTAGATGTAAAGTTGCACAAGAACAATAATTACCAACTGGAGCAATATTAATGCCCCCCAGAACCCCTACCACCAAAGAGGAAATTACCAACCACAGCAAAGAACATTTGCCTTACTTCCTGTCAATGACAACTTCACAGCAGTATACTCAGATCCCTGAATGCCCCCTTCAGCACCCTTGGTTAATCTCATTTCTGTGGCACTTTGACGAGTGAGGGGCACAACGAGAAACACGCGCTTTTTATTTCACCTGACCCACTACAGTAATTGTGGATAACGCGCGTTTATATCCCAGTGCTCCAATTCCTAACTAGCTGAGAGGAGGTTGGCACTAAATACACTGAACATTACACAAAACGATAACAGCAATTTCTGAAGACGCAGCGACGACCTTCTGCTCTGATTCACTGTGATCATGAGGCTATGGAGATACGTGACTAGTAAATTACGCACTCATCTGTGCAGCAGGCGCCATACTTAATACGTTAAACTATTTCACCGGTTATGCATATTGTAGGCCTATTAACCCAAAGAAGGCCTTCAAGTGAGCCATGGCAGAAGCAGGACACGCTACCTCATACCATACGTGTGGATTCATTGGTCATGCGCTGCGTCACCGTCAACAGTACTGTTCTCCCTTGTCCAGCGCCGTGCACAGCCCTCAACGTGTCTGCTCCTCACAACTGCCAACTTTACAATGCCACCTGCTCACGCTAGACATTGGATTGCGCCCTTCCTGCTCAGGAGTCGGAAGAGAGCCCACACCTATTGCCCATTCAATCCATGGCCTCTTGTGGAGAGAAAACTAAGCAGTTAGTTAGTTACATAAGTCTAGCATTAGGTACATCATGAATGTGATTATATAGTGGCTCAAGGCGGTGCAGAGAGCGGTTGCCGGAGCCCACAATGGTACGTGCAGAACGTGATTAAATTCTAAAGTGAAAGTGAATATTCTTCAGACTTACAGGAAGCCCTCAAGACATTTCCTCCATTGAAAGCAGCGCGTGCGGTCCCGCCAGAGTCTGCCTTTGCTAAAATAGAGCTCCATGCGAAATTAAAAATGTGGCGCCATTCTTGCTCCTCCTTCCATATTCTTTCATCTTCTCTCTCCAACGTACTCTCTAAACCTCTTCTAATCTCTCTCCCTTTTCTCTCACATAAAATGAACATGAGGAGGTAGAAAGGGGGCGAGGGTGTAAGTGTGGAATTTAGCTCAGCAGTGTACCGCTGCACTTGAATCACCATGCTTACTGGACGCTGTGTACAGCGCACGATTTTGCCTTTAAAAGATACATGGAACCAGTGGCAACCGGTGGCATGAACGGGGCAGCCAGTCAGGACCACTTACTATTTATTTGCATGGTTTTCTTTCTGTGCTGGGCATGGCATTGATCTCCCGCTGACCTCTCACTGATCCGCTGCTTGCCAACAACGTGCTGCCTTTGTACACCATCAGAACAATGCAGCGGAGACCAGTAGGGTGGCACATCAACTGGGCAGAGCCATCCGATCTTACAACAGCTTGAGGAGGCCAGTAAGGAAGCTTTAAGGTCGGTAGTCTGCACAGATTTTATTTACCACCACCTCCTTCATGCTGATGATGGTGTGTGCGTGGTGTGTTGTGGTGTGGTGTGTGCGTGTGTGTACTTTTACCATTTACCTTTTAAGGCACGGAGAGATTAAGTGATTTGCCCAGAATCACAGGATGCTGAGTCGTCGCCGTGACTCGAAACTGGTTCCAAAGTCGGCACCTGTCGCCGTAATGCCACATCATCTCCCATGTTAGTGGGGGGAGCCTTTTGTGTAAACAGGTCAGGTACTCTCCTTCCTTCTCCCCCTCACCTGAATAGCTTATTCAGGTGCTAAATTAAAACTGAATGGCTCTGGGAGGGGCAGAGGGTCTAGGGGGCCGAGGCTAAGGGAGGGTAACAAGACTTTTCCTTATCTATCCCTCCACTATCCTTCTGAATCCAAATAACTGACTAACATATCCACCACTCAAATTACTTTCATATTTCAATATACTATTTCAACATTAATCCTCTATGGGTTCTGGAGTAGCGTGCTACTCGCAGAAAAAGTGATTTCACGCCTCGTCAGGCGTAGTAAGCGCTATATAAATGCAATTACAATACAATACAGTTTATTTAGCGCCTGAAGAGACGGACAGGCGCTGGAGACCTCAAAATGAAATGAATGACTAAAAGCAGGTTTCCATGCAAGCTCAGGTCGCCTCTGTGAATTTGGGCGCCCTGGGCCTGGGCCCAGCTCACCTATACCTAAAGCCGACCCTGGGTCTCATCTTCAAGTACACCAGACAGTGTCTTCTCTCACATGGTGGAGAGGTGGGGAGAGAAGGAAAAAGCTGACTGGAACATGGAAAGAAAGCTCAGCAGGTTAAAGGCACATGTTAGGTATTGCTCAAAACCAAGAGCCACCCTTGTGAATATTGGATTCTAAATCTGCTTATTTACAGCAACACAGCAGCAACAGTGGGTAACAAAAAATGTTTGCGACTGTTGCTACACCATGCAGCTCTGACAGGGCTCAAGAGAGAAGTTTTTTGGCGTGTGATCACGGAGAGCACAGCTTCAGAGGGGAAAGAAGGCACAGAGGGTTTTGGGTAGCAGGTTTTTTTTTTTTTAACACATTTGGGACAAGAAGGAGATGCCATGTTATTTTTTGGGCTTTCAGATCGTTCCTATTCCCCGTACAGCAGTTGAGAGCAGGGACAGATGATTTTTTTGGGGCCTTAAATAACATAGAATTATAGATTGATAAAAAAGTAAGTAACTGGTTCTCCAAGTGACATCTCGGACAGGGACAGCGCCCCTCTCGTCACTGAGACACCCTTGGTGAGAAATGCCTCAATCATTCACTGTTACAACCTAAAATTCTATGTCTTTCAAGCCTTTGTTGCCAGCCTCCGGACACAGCCAGTTAGGTAGGTTATGTTTCTGAAGTGGATAAAATGAGTACCATAGATATAGGTAACAGTGTTTTTTTCAACTGGCTCATTAACCCACTGAGCTAGCGACTGGCTCAGAGCAGCCTGATTCCAGCGTTCCTTCTCTGCCTGGGGCGGCTCTTTCCTGTTGATGTCTCTACCCGATTAAGACTGGAATACAGTGTGCTGTGTACATTTTACATAGCGATGGGCGAGCAGCAGATCCCCCTCTTCAGTCTCGCTGGTTGGCAGCGCCTTGAGACATGCCACAGTGGCAGAGCAGAGAAAGAGAGGACTCAGAAATAACTGACCTGGACAGGGCTCTGGGGCAGAGTAGCCTCCTGTCCGAAGCGATGGAGGATATTTGAAGCCAGACAGGGCTTCTTTTCCGTGTCCTTGCTGTTTCGCGCTTCTGTGAATGAAATTAAGCAGGACCTGATGGCCCACAGATCCGCGCCCGATCCGCGCCCACCATCTCCCTCCCAATAAATTTGGGGCAGGAAGCTCTCAACTAAAGCCCAGGCCTGCACCCTGACCCTCACCAGGAATAATGAGACAGAAGGCCCCTGCAGCAGGCCCTGCGGCCACTTCAGGGCCGTAGATACTTTTGAGACAGGAGGGCTCTCAGAAGCAGGGGCCGTTTTAACACGATTAATCCATGTCCCTGCATGGGACTGAGGGCCAGATGTACGGCCATGACAATTTGAGCCTCGCAAATTGCGCTCGATTGCACGTCGCAATCTGCGCGTCGCAAAATGCCATGTACAACAGTGTGTTTAAAACCGTTTGCGATTCCCAATGGGGTCGCAAATTGCGAGGCTCATGAATATTAATGAGCCACTCGCAATTTGCGAGTCCATTGGGAATGGCTGGCCCTCACAGGGATGGTGGCCTGCTGGGCTCAGCAGACCTCCATGTATGGGACTGCTTTTAAATAATGCAGTATTTTCTTTTTAATTCAGCCCGTTTTCCAGGAAAACAGGATGCATTTAAAAAAATGAAAATGAAACGTTTTCGTTTCATTTTTTAAGGGCAGGCAGTGGTCCCTGGGACCACTGCCTGCCCTTAAAAATATATATTTCCCCTGCATTTGCAAAGGGGAAGGGTCCCCAGGCCCTTTTGCAAGTGCATTACCACCCTCTTGAAGAGGGTGGTAATTTGCGAGTGTTTTGCGACCGCAATTGCGGTCGCAAAACATTCATACATGGGGTTGCGGTCGCTATTAGGAAGGGAACGCCCCTTCCTAATAGCGACTCGCTATTTAGGAATTGCACATAGCCCTTTCACATTTTGCATGCGCAAACGGGTCGCAAACCCGTTTGCGCATGCAAAATAGGGTCGTACATCTGGCCCTCAGCCCCTTCTAGGTGGATGTTACTTTATAACAGCCATTCAGCAGCAGTGTAGAAGACAGCAATGTGCATTCATTCATTTTTTTCTTAAATTAGGCCCTGTGAGCAACAAGCCACCAACCTGGCCGAACTCTGGGGCAGGAAACCCCAACCAGTAGGCCTGCCCCCACCCAAACCTTGATCCATAAACTCGGGGGGGGGGGGTTGTAGCTTGGGTTAATGTGACAGTCATCTGCTTTTGGCACTGCATCTACACCCCTCCCCATCTACACGCAATATCTCAGCAAGAGGCTATGGGCATCCGGGCCCAATGGTGCTCCCAGCCATCATCCTGAACATGGGCCACCGTAAAGGCCAGGAGCAGGTGATCCATGGACATGCAGCCTACTCCCCTCCCACCCACTAACTAGATGTTATGTCATACCGTATTTATAAAGCATGCATACACCAAAAAGGTTTCATGGGGCTGAAAGCACAGAGGCAGAAGAGACCCAAAGCTTAGCCGTAAGCCTGTCTAAAGAGCCAGGTTTTTAACAAAGTCCTGAAGCCCGCACAGAAAGTCATTGCGTCGATGTTTAAGGGAAGGGAATTACATATATTTGGAGCGATCACGTAAAACCTGGTTCCACGCAATCTCTTCCTGTTAAATTTATGGACCTCTAATAGATTATGATGGGCTGATCTAAGATTAGGTTTAGAAATGTAAACTTGGGCTTCTGCCATGTCAAAATTTGAAGACAATGCACCCAAGTTTGAAAAGTGTCCTCTGAGCGACTGGAAGCCAGTGTAATTTCACCATCAAAGGTTTGATGTGGCCCTGGAGCGTTGATGCCCTCTGGTGCGTTGTATACCCTCCCTATCTATTCCATAACTAGGAGTAGGTTGCAACAAGATGTGCTGTATGTGCCAAGTGCTCTTCAAGAACAGAGTCACCTGTCTTTAACCATATGCCTACCAGGCTCAGGTAGTCTTTGAGCAGAAGGCCCATCACCCACGATTAAGTTAGGAGAGAGGGGCCAGGCAAACAGTATTTTGCTTTAGGGATCTCGGAATAGAAAAGTTTGAAGACCACTGACCCAAACGCAACTGTAGCAGAAATCTGTCTGAGACCCACAGGTCAAAATCTCAAATCTAGTTTTGCCCCGGCTCAACTTTTTATGCTGGGATTGATTAAAAAACTTTTGAGATGTTCAACAAAAAACGGCTGTTAGCTAAGAATTTGTAGCATGGGCAAAGCCTGGGGTCAGAAACAAAAACTTGCACTTAGTACCACATGATTATGTGATCGACCAGATGAGTTTAAATAATTGTTTTCATTAACTGATGTTTAAACGTGCAAATATAACCCAATGCATTTTGTGGAGCCACAATATTGTAAAGTATGCCCGGCCCTCCTAAAATAGGCTTAGAGTAACACAAGGTCAACAAGAGCCAACACAGTTTATATCAGGCTCGCAGTAAAGCTAAAGTGGCCAAGATTTTTTTTTTTTTAAGTTGCTGTGTTGTATTGTAGGGCAGGTACGAGAGCGATACCCTTCACATACAGGACCACAATGTGCCTGAGAAGCTATGTATAGATGGTGGTAGTAGTTTGGGCCCCTGTATCATGCCACAGGAAGTATAAATCTGAGACTTGCTCAACAAGCCCACTGTTCAAAGAGTGGGGCATTATGACTTTTACTCTTACATGCAGGCAAAATAGGGGACACGTGTTTAAATTGTCCACTGATAAATAAAATGTGAGCTCTAATCCCCGCTTCCTCGCATGACCACATTGAGTGATTCTAGGCATGCACTGCAAGTCCTTGGGCAGAAATTCTGTTATCTACCAAAATGATAAGAGCTTAGAAATAGACTAAAACAAAGCATTCGGTGGTTTTTCTGAATTAAAATAAATGCATATTCAAACTATTTCCAAAGTCTAGGAGTGTTGGTGCCGCACTCCATAGTAAGCAGGAAGGTGTGGACGATATTTGAACCCCGAGCATCAGTACTGCGGCAGATTAAAATGGCGGCATTGTATGGGCAGTGCCAACTGATACTCTAAACCGCAGGGTTATTGATTAACAAAGGGTGCTGTGGTAACCTGGCCAGTGCATGGCACAACACTTTGGCTAAAGGTGAGAAACAATGTACGTAGCCTTCACAGATCAGAATGTGAATGTCTTATTAGCTGCCAGTGACAAAATGGAAATCATTATAGAATTAAGGGCCAAGGCCTGTAACGAGGCGTTTGCACATTTCAGAATTGTGGCCTGGAGGGTAAGACTGCTGACTGAGAATCCAGGGGATGTCGGATCCAATTTTGGTTTCCCATTTAAAACACGGTCACCTCCCTGTGCCTCAGTTTTACTTTTTTCTGCCAACAAAGACTGAACAATACTGTAATAATGAATGCATTATGTGACAGTGTAGTGCAATGCACCTCCTTATAAATACCCATTGAGTAAGCCAGTAGAATGCACTGTATAATGCACCAACGTTAAAGATAAGTATTAGGGAAAAGAACAGAATGGCGTCTTGTAGTAATATATTAGCCACAAACGCTCTTCTCAATGAATTCATAGCATTTACTCAACCATGGAAGTATACAATGGACAGCTGCGTCTGCCATAGCTCATCAGAATGCACACACTCTCGTATAGCAAATGTGCTGCATTGTAATTGCATTTATATAGTACTTAATACCACTGGCAAGGTATGGAAGCACTTTACGGTAGTCAGCACGCTGCTCCAGAAACCAATATTAATCACACAGCTATTGGAATTAGTCTTGTGCTCTCCAGAAGACGATCCCCTGCTTTTGCTCCAGATTCTTTCCGGTAGATTAAATGCGGTTAGATGTGATCATTAGAGGAGCAACTTGAATTCATGCAAATGATTGCTGGGATTACCAAATAGATTAGAGCAGATTAGGTATTATTAGATTGAAGGGGTATGGTTTCAAATGAGAGACTGATCTATCAAATGAGGTGTGGTTATTTTGGAGAAATGCAATATTAGCGATTATAGAACACAGGTATGCAATTTAGGTGACTATATTCTGAATGAGACAGTAATCAGTGTAGGGAGAGGCAACCATCGGACCGTTTTAGTCAGGGTCAACTATTCATTCAGCGCTTTAGGAAAATATAGGACACTTTGAGACAGCATGCAACAGGATGCAAAACTGTAGAAAGAACTGGTAGTTGCATGCGAGGTAGAGCTATATTAAGGACTCCCAAAGGCTTAATCTGTAGTTCATATTGAAAGGACACGTGACAGAGAACCAAACCAAAAGAAGGAATAGACAGTATGAGAAAAGCTGTAACCAAATGTAAAACAGTTCAAAAGTGCATCCAAACAAGCACTGGCAAACCTATTAGGTCTCACCTATGCGAGATCGATTGGCTTATGCAATATTTTTCTAACATGTTCCACAAGCCGCAGTGCAACACTGCTTAGAGAAAAAAAGAAGTGCTGTGAAAAGGCCAGCGCAATCCATGCTGCTGTTAAAAAATAAAAAAAAGCAGGGGGATGCAACACGAGGGAAGAGAGGGGGAAGGAGCAGCAATAAAAACAGGAGGCGGGTTGAAAGTAAAACAAGGGAGGTTCGGGAGGGAAGTGGGAGCATCAGAGGGGAAGGGGAAGTAGGAAAGAAGAAATAGTACCTCAACCACAGCACGAGCAGTGGACAGCCACTAAATAAGTTAAATCAATCTGTGCTTGGTCCATACTCCACTGAAAGGAAAAGAAGTGACGCTTGGCCTGCACTGGCCAATTAAGAGGCAGCAAAGAAGAGTGACACTTAAGCCAACAAATAGAAAGCAAAGGTGGGCGACAAGCCTTTTAAAGTAAACAATAACGTCTCGCAAGGGAGATTGCATAAACTGTCACAGGCTCAACCTAAAAACTATTAGCAGTGGTACAAAACAAGTGTTCCTACGAAAATATGCTTGTTTGATGACTACTGAATAAACCACAGCTGGACAGCGCAATGCTTTCACATTAGCTCTGAGATTTCAGATTCTGCGGTTTCAATTTAATTAATGCTAAAAGATGAGTTGGCACGGTTTTACATCTGCCGAATTTATTGGCATTTGCTCGCATAAACAAACATGGATATGCAATGGATGGCCTATCAGTTCTGCATCCTACTCCTAATACTTTACACTACGCGACCTTGACATCAACCAAAAATGGCAGAACTAATCACATATAAAGTAAATCAACCCGTCTCAATTTTAAAACAGAAACTAAAGGTAAAACAGAAACTGAACAGAGTTAAAGAAAAAAACACTAACACGTCATTTGAAGGCAGAGGCAAAAAAAATGAAAATATGGTAGCTATTTCTGGTTGTAAATAAAAAGGGAAGCTGGGGATAGGGGTCTGCTAAACGAGGATGGAGGAGTACATTGGGGGGATTCTGTGCCACGTGCGCCGGTCCACTCCCACCACCACGTGCTCCGCAGGCTCTGCTGCTCCATTCACAAGTCACTGGGTTGTAAGAAGCCGGAGGGCGGGGCTGTTCATAGTAAAGCAGTGACGTCTGCGGCTGCCTAGGGAACTGCCCCCCTCTTGGAAAGTGCCGGGCATGTGATGCTACCCGCCCGCGCGGCACTGGCGTCAGCACTGACAGCCGCGGGAACAGCGTCCAAAGAAGTCACATGCTTGCAGCACGCCCCCTGAGCGCGGGGACATTAACCCCCGGAGCGCCCAGTCTGGAGCCGCTGGGTGCATGGGAGGCGATGTCCTGGACTCCCTGGCACAGACTCCTAAGCCCCTCGGGGCCGCGGATGTCACGTTAACCCTTAAGTGGCCGCAGCATTGCATCACCACCTGACGCTCTATGGAGGGCCGGCTACACCGGTGTCGCAGGGCCTGCCAGAGATGTCTCCAGTTCATGGACATATTGCATAAGTCCTCCCTGGGGCTGTTGCTGCATCTCAAACGTGGAGCTGCTGGGGAACTTTTGACAGCCAGCGTCCCCCTCCTCCTGCTGTTGGTTTAACAGCACTGCAGTCAAATAGAGAATCCTTGTGGCAGAGGCGGGTTGGCGACTAGGAAAGAAGGGAACATTTCCTGGCTAAGTGGTGCCCCTGAAAGTGCTAATAGACGCCTGGCACAGAGGCAGCCGCAGGTTAGAATGTTCTTTCACGGTGCCACATAAAGGGGTGAACGCAAAGGTATCGGCGGCTTACCGTTCAATGCATCAGAGTAGGAGGGCACACAACAATGCATGTGAATTAACCATTTATCTGACACGCGAATGGTTTCTTTGAGCTGCCATAGAAGGCAAATATCCCACCTCTGTACATACACGTTCTATGCGTCGGTTTTGCTAGATTTCCAACCTGTTTGGAACAGATCACTGAATAATGTGCATCGGCTCATTAACCAATTAACACATCTACTCTACCTGGTTTGCACCCAGCCATAGAGAACATGCTTTATATTTTAGAAATGACCGTGCCGTATCAGACGTATACCGAAAAAAGCATAAAGAATATTCAAAGAAACGTACACATACATGCACCATTCCATGATACGTGCAAGCAGCATAGAAGCCAATGCAGTTAAAAATACACACAATACTGTCAGCATCACATTCAAATTACATCACATCTAGTGCAGAGGCAACCAGACAAACATCCGTGAGCACTTAGGTACAGGGTGATAAATAGCCAGATACGCCCAAGAACCCACGGAGCAACCCCCGCACACATGCAGGCAACATGTCACAAACGGGAGCAGCAATGGAGATTTCTTCTGAAACAGTGCCCTCCAAAGACAGAACCAGGTGGATTAATGCATACTGGAAATAATGTATATATTCGTATTTGTGTACGTGTGCAGCCGCCAAAACACCCTCTAGCTTGTGTGTATGCACTTACGCGAATTTAGCCAAAACGAGGCGCACGTTCTCACTACCCACTGTCGTGCAGACCATTATGTTTTTCTACAAATCTTTAAACTTGCCTTCTGCTTCAATGCTCCTACCGTGGGATTTCATGCGTACTTAATTTTAATATGGCATTGCTTGAGGTGCCATAAAGTATTTCTGCATTGTACTCCAGTTGATCCTCTACTAAAATGTCCCCCAGGGCTTGGAGCCATTCTTTCCTGTCTTCACGTTACACAACAGGTGTATGTATTAATGCCAGATCCGCAGCAAGCTGCTTTCACTGCACCAATCTGGCTAGAGCAGGACGGAACGGGCCATGCATGGGAGCTGTGCTGTGTAAACAGTACAGCCAATACAGGTATTCTCTACCAGGGAGGAACGCAGCACACCTCCCATTCCACCCCGCCCGCCACACACAAAGCACCTTGAAAGAACAGGTCCAGACTCACCAGCACCCTCTTGGCACGTGACCCACCCCGTCAGCCCTGGTCAGACCCTCAGCCAGTTTCAGCGTCCCACTTACCAGTCCAGACCAACCTACCCACCCCAGGGAGGCGCACCGCAAGGCCTAGGTCAACTCATAAGCACAAACAAGTGTTCTTTCTGCCCACGCTGTCAAAGGCCACTCGTTTCTCAAATGTGCACCCATATTATTTAGGGCACCCCCAAACCAGACTTGCGATCTCACTTTGGGGCTGCAGGGCTCGCGGCACTAAGGCGCACGCGCAGTGTTGCAACTTCCAATCTCGAAAGGCAGGAGGGGCCAGTTTGCCTGTCACCAAACTCCCAATATTGCAGCAGGTTGGTTCTTACAACCTCTACGCCTTTCGACTACGCAGAGAAATAGGCAATACCCACCCTCGCATTACTTACTACACCAGCATTCTATTTTCTTTCAGTAATATACTAGTTTTCGGTTTGCATTAACATTGAAGTGGACTCAAATGTAGACTCATCTGTTTGGAGGTTTGTTTCAGTTCGTATATTTCTTTCACACTGTGTATACATATTTAACTCTAAATGACATTGCATTCCTTCCAAATGCACTTTTCATGCAACGCATCTTGCATTCTGTACAAAGTGCACTCTGTACTGCATGGGCGCACATATTGGTTTCTTCTGTGCAGAATTTAATTAGGATCAACAAGGTTTATTCTCTATTATACACTTAATATCAAATTGCTACGAAAAACAATAACCGCATATTGCACAAGTAAAACATTTTATACATCACGTGTACTTTACTCTTGATCAGTATCACCACACAGGGGAACACACTATGCATACTCTATCTAACCTATGCAGTGTTTCATTCTTGTAACCTCTCTTCCCGCACTCTGTGCACAATATGACGCGTGGTTCATTTTCACTTCCTCCTCCCAGTGTTCACCAGAGCCGCAGTGGAGGCTGCAGATGGCCTCCCACCCTGCAGACAGCTGCCTCCAGCTTCCCATGAGCACGCCTCGGTGTCACGAGATAGCTCCACGTGTGAAGAATGAATGGAGTTCACGAACGAAGATCTGACGCTGGAAGGAGAGGAAACAGTGCAGTGGGGAAGCTATAAGCAGTTCACGGAGGGGTTTCAAACACGTGTGTGAACTATGTGGGAGGGTGTAGGGGACCCTGTGCCAGATACATGAGAGAGAAGCGCTTGCAAACACGTTGTGGGCGTCAAGCTTATAAAACAGATTCAGTGGTATGAGCTGGCATGTAGCAACCATCGACCTTAAAAGCATACACAGGGAGAGGGAGCAAACGCAAGACCCGTTAAGCACAATGCGATCAAACCCTGCAATACTTGGAGGGTCACGAGGGGCTACAATCGTGTGTAGTCTGGGACGCCCCATTCTCCTTGCGTTGGATTCTCGCCTCCAAGAGCGGTGCGGCTAAAAGGCAGAGAGGACACTTAGCGAATGCTGCAACTTAAGCCGGGAAGAGGACGTGATTAGCTGAATGGCTGGTCTTGGGGTAGCCGGACGATAGGGCACGTGACAAAACGCGGACAGAGAGTGCATAGGTGGACAGGGTACGTGGGTGCGGAAGATACACCTCGCCTTGACAGAGGGCACGAGAGCATTCTGCGCTCCTGCCTTCCCGAGCCCTCGTGCAGCGAGCACGGTTGCACGAGACTGCAGCGCAGCAGCAAGTGTGAGCCGCTCACTGCGTAGCGGCGCGCGAGAGGGGCTTGAGCGCGAAGCCGGCGCTGATTGGGCAGCGGGCGCCTCACGCCGGCCGGTAGCCGTGTGTGTTCCTCACACCGGCGAGTCTTGTCAGTTGGTGGCATCTCTCCTGCCTCGCTCTGCTCTCTGCCGTTCCCGGCTCTTTTTGCTTCCTCACCTCAGACTCCTCTAGATAGCTGAACACGAATGAACTGAGTGCTTCGTCCAGCTCCTCGCCGCACTCCGCCATCTTACAGCAGCGCCTCCGCGGCCCGTGTGAGGGAGTGTGGCGAGAGCGGGCTGAGGAGAGCAGAGTAGGCGGAGCCAGAGACGGAGAGGGGAGTGGCAGTGTAAAGCAGCATTACAGTGGCTCCTTTTGACAGTACATGCTGGCTCTAGCCTGGTACGCGTACTTGCTTCGCTCCAGCACACACACCGGCCCGCAGCCAGGCGCACTGGCTCTAAAACCTCACCACAACTCCTTTTATTCTCTTCTTCCACGGCGTCTTCAGAATTAAACAAGACGAGTCGCCATGAGCAAGGACATTATATAACACACCTGCACCTGAATATAGCGCTTTTTAACACACATTTAGTCTGGCCTACCTACGTATTTTTGCATCCTGAGGTGGTATAGAAGTTACCTGTCCATGGTGCTTAATCTGCCACCACAGTACTCCCTTGGCTATGGACCTTGACACCTTTCGGCCAGGCAAATAGATGTGTCTGTGGTACTTTACATAATGCAGCTATACAAGCCTTTATACGGTGCTTTAGATATTGAGGCAATACAGTCCTGATTATCGTGCATGTCATTCTGGGCCGATCCCTAACCGATCTACCCCTGGCTCAAAGTGTAGAAAGAGGACAGATTCCAGCGGCAAGAAGGTGATTCCGGTTTATCCATAATAGAGAATAAGCATCTACAGCAAACACCCACAAATGGCAACCGATTCTAATTGTCCCCACAGGAGCAGCACAGTTTCAGAATCCAAACCAGAATTTCGAAGATCAAACGAAGCTCAAGTAGTTTTTTTCCCAACTTCTCCCCAACGTTCCTTCGCACACGCTCAGTCCAATATTCTGTACCACCTCGTGCACACCAACATTCACATTCTACAAACCAACATTTTATACCGCCTCATGCACACCAACACTCAAATAATAAAGGTGCATAAGTATTTCACAATACCCAAACCTCCCCAACATTCTATACAAGTAATGAGAAGAAAAACCTGAAAACACAGAACATAACACACGTTCTCCTTAAAATAACAACAAGAACACTCTAACCTTTCACATAACATACCCACCAAAAACCACCACACCACCCAAACCCATAGACACTTAACAACACCAACAGCACACATACACAGGAGAAAATGAGCACACTATAAAAAAAACACAAAAATACCAACACAGAATCCATGAGCCTGACTTCTATTGCAAACTGTCACTTCAGGTGCAGCTCGACTCTTAGGGGCTGATTACGAGTTTGGTGGTTCAGCGGAGGGACCGCCCCACTTCCGCACCTCCAAATCCGCATGAGAACTGCCCGCCCTATTATGACTTTTTTTAGTCACTGGCGGGCGGTTCTTTTTGGCGTTCCCACAGCGGTGCCTATAAAATAGGCACCACAATGGGAACGTCAAAGGAAGTTCCAGCACGGCATGGACTGTGAAGTCCATGCTCTGCTGGAACTGGAGGTTGAAGGAAGTGGCCCGTTTAAGGTCACCCGGGTCACTCACGACCGCCTCTCAGCCTTCCATACCAAATGAAGAGTCGGTCAGACAGTAGAGAATACAAACCAAATATACATTTATTCAGATACACTCGCGTGGAGCCCCGCCTGCCCAGTCGCTTAGGGGTGTTGCAGAGAGGACTGACTTCAGCAACCATAGCGATACATTATGTACATTTCAGAACCAAGGAAGATACGCCCAGACTGGAAATTTCCAGATGGAGGCAGCTACACAAAGGGGGTACAGAAGGTTAAGTTTCGTTCCTGAGACCGGGCACACACTATCTCTATGCCAAGGTCGTTCTGTCCGTGCCTACCACTAAAGTAGTGGGAGAAGGTCTCTATCTAGTGGGAAAGGTATGTGCTAATAAGAACAGTGTACTCATTAGCAGAGCAAGACCTAACCTTGGTGAAATGAAACTTTACACAGCCTGCTTCTCGAGGAGGGAATACGGAGTTAATGGCAAGATTCAAAATGGCGGCTAAACATAAAATGGTGCTGCGAATGCTAACTTACATAGAACAATGCACGAACAAAACAGCAAAAACGTTTTCATTTCATCAAGGTGCATGCACACAGGGGGGCATATGGGAGGCTTAAGGGCCTAATTACGAGTCTGGCGGTCCTCGGACTGTCAGACTCGTGGTGGGGCGGCAGTGGCAGTCTTCCGACTGCCACATTATGACCATGGCGGTTGTGCCACTCTGGGACCGCTGACAGGGAACCACCGTTCCCTGGCAGTGGTGCGGCGGTCTTGAGGCAGTAATATGCTTGTCAGGACCGCCGCGGTCCCGCCAAGCATATTACGACTCTTCTCACCGCCACTAATTTCATGGAGGTCTTTCCTCCATGAAAACAGTAGCGGTGAGGAAAGAAAGGGGGCCCTACAGGGCCCCCCTTGTGCCTCACCCCATGTGGATGCACACAGGGGGGGGGCACAACATGTGCCCCCTGTGTGCATGCACCCCCAATTCCAGCACGGCATAGACTTCAGAATCCATACCATGCTGGAACTTCTTGCTACGTCCCTGCTTACCAGGGGCACTTTTCAAAGCAAACAACCGAGTGTTCTTTTCAAATTACTCAGGAGCATCTGCATAGGGTCCCATGATATATTTTGTTTCATAATATAACCAAAGAGGACGGCCAAGAAATATGGAAAAAATGACTGTCTGACATAAAATGTCCAGGGGACATGCTCTAGGTTGTATGAGGGAGACGCCGCCACATAAATAGGTGAAGTAAGAGAGGTGCCTCTTCCCCCTCTTGGACCAGATAAGAACGTCTACATATGAATTAATGTATTCTACATTTTAAAAGGACCTACACATCGCCAGTCCTTGCCGCATAAATAGCACTCCTTAGCGTGAGTGTTAAAAATGCATCTCATGTGGTAATAATTTTTATCACACTTTTTCACATCACTCACATTTATTTATTTGAGAGGTCCTGAAGAAAGCCCGTATATTTTTGTTAAGGGCTGAAACATGTCGACCTAAGGATAATATAACCAACTACGTAGAATATTAGTAGTTTCTTATCCACTCTCATGTCTCTTTTTAACTATATCCCAGACTACCATGAATAAAAGTAGCGGGTAGTATTCTGGAGGTATTTTTATATTTCACTCACTTCATCACATTCACATTCACCTTGAAACCCGCTCCACTGTAAACAGGTGTTGTAGCACAGCCGGGTAGCATTCGGCTACCCAGCTGGGACCCGATGATGAAGCATGACACCAACCAGGTTGGTGTGTGAGGGTTTTCTTAACAAACCTTCGAGGTGCCAGACATTTTATGTCAGACAGTCATTTTTTCCATATTTCTTGGCCGTCCTCTTTGGTTATATTATAAATTTGCAGGGACAAGGACGGCCGTCCTAGAGTCCTAGCTCTTTACCTTGGTTTTGAATATTTTGTTTCATCACACTGCACAGCTTTGGAGCTATGCATGATACCGAAAGCCCCTTGGATAATACTATCCTGATGATGTTTTCAGTGAAAGATCCTCATGCCAATCCAAACCAGTTTATAGACTGGAGACCAATACTCAAACTGGTTCTTAACCTGCATAAATGAAGATTTAAGTGTTTTGACTTACAAGTATGTAACAAGCATTGGCATAGCCAATAGGTCTCGCTTTTGGGACATTATAAGTATTTATTTAAGCAGCATAATATCCTTTGTGCAATATTATCAACTGTTGCATGGCTAAAAACTTTTAAGGTTCTAAAGGCGAGACCTATCGGCAATGGCAATTTTTTTTTTGTTATGGGGGCATAAATAACAGGAGGGTGAAGGTTAGTAAGTAAGTTAGTTAGTTAGTGAGAGTGACAGAGTTATGTAATTAGTGATAGAGTGAGTTAGTTAGTCAGTGAGAGAGTGAGTTAGTTAGTGTGAGAGAGTGAGAGAGTTATGTAGTAAGTTAGTTAGTGAGAGTAAGTCAGTGAGAGTGAGAGTTAGTCAGTTAGTGAGAGTGAGAGAATGTGAGTTAGTGAGATTGAGAGAGTACTGCAATCAGAAATTTGCCCGCGAGAGATTGTTTTTTTTATCCCTCCTGTGGATGAAAGGCTGAGTTAGCCCCACTAAGCTTTAAATCTGATTCCTGCGGGTTGCACATAGATATTTCAGGTAGCCATTCAACACAATGAGCAGGATCAAAAAATAAACGTTTTGTTCCCTAAAGCGCTTGATTTAAAGACGTCCTTTAACACATGTTAACTTGTGCGTCAAACATGTATAATATGGAGACGAGGCTGGCTTTAAAGAGAAAGCACGTCATGGTACTGCAATCAAAAACGTGCCCCCGAAAGATATTTCAAATTGCAAATGGCACGCTAAGCACGAAAACATGTATAATTTGGAGACGAGGCTGGCTTTAAAGAGAAAGCACGTCATGGTACTGCAATCAAAAAAGTGCCCGCGAGAGATATTTCAAATTGCAAATGGCACGCTAAGCATGAAAACATGTATAATTTGGAGACGAGGCTGGCTTTAAAGAGAAAGCACGTCATGGTACTGCAATTAGAAAGGTGCCTGCAAGAGATTTTTTTGTTTATACCTCCTGTGGATGAAAGGCTGAGTTAGCCCCACTAAGCTTTGAATCAGATTCCTGCGGGTTGCACACAGATATTTCAGGTAGCCATTCAACACAATGAGCAGGATCGTCGGCTTCTCATTGTTTCCCACATTGCTTATAGGCAAAAAAATAGTTAGTGAGGATGAAAAATAAACGTTTTGTTCCCTAAAGCGCTCGTTTTAAAGACGTCCTTTAACACATGTTAACTTGTGCGTCAAACATGTATAATTTGGAGACAAGGCTGGTTTAAAGAGAAAGCACGTCATGGTACTGCAATCAAAAACGTGCCCGCGAGAGATATTTCAAATTGCAAATGGCACGCTAAGCACGAAAACATGTATAATTTGGAGCCGAGGCTGGCTTTAAAGAGAAAGCACGTCATGGTACTGCAATCAAAAAGGTGCCCGCGAGAGATATTTCAAATTGCAAATGGCACGCTAAGCACGAAAACATGTATAATTTGGAGATGAGGCTGGCTTTAAAGAGAAAGCACTTCATGGTACTGCAATTAGAAAGGTGCCTGCGAGAGATTTTTTTGTTTATACCTCCTGTGGATGAAAGGCTGAGTTAGCCCCACTAAGCTTTGAATCTGATTCCTGCGGGTTGCACACAGATATTTCTGGTAGCCATTCAACACGATGAGCAGGATCGTCGGCTTCTGATTGTTTCCTACATTTCTTATAGGCAAAAAAATAGTTGGTGAGGATGAAAAAATAACGTTTTGTTCCCTAAAGCGCTCGTTTTAAAGATGTCCTTTAACACATCTTGACTTGTTGGTCAAACATGTATAATTTGGAGACGAGGCTGGCTTTAAAGAGAAAGCACGTCATGGTACTGCAATCAAAAAGGTGCCCGCGAGAGATATTTCAAATTGCAAATGGCACGCTAAGCACAAAAACGTGTATAATTTGGAGACAAGGCTGGCTTTAAAGAGAAAGCCCGTCATGGTACTGCAATTATAAAGGTACCCGCGAGAGATATTTCAAATTGCAAAAGGCACACTAAGCACGAAAACATGTATAATTTGGAGACAAGGCTGGCTTTAAAGAGAAAGCCCGTCATGGTACTGCAATCAGAAAGGAGCCCGCTACAGAGGCGCTTAATGACCCATGACAACAGAGGTAAGGCAGATGGGGGCTAAAGCCAGATGGCGGCTATGCGCCTAACTGTGCGCGTAACCGCAAGCTTTAGGCCACAAGCAAAAGCTTGTGGTGAGCTTTTTAAAGCCCCCTTACTAAAAGTCTCGCCAGAGCAGCGCATGCGCTGGCTCAGGCGAGACCTAAAAATGAATGCATCCATCTTCATATTTGCAGTATTCATTAAATATTACTTGTTCACAATTTTAAATGTGCTATTAAAGCGTTCTATATTTTTTAAAGTAATAACCTTGGTTGGGTTTCCATCTTTATCGTTTCTCTAGTGATCGTGCAGTACTCTGTTTTGTCCCAGTGTTCAAATCACATTCTGCAATCTCAACCTTAACTAAGCTAAAGTAACAGTAAACAAAGCTTTGGAGGCCCAGCTTTCCATTACAGAATCAGTACTAAGTATAGGGACTTTTAAAGGGTCCTTGGGCAGACAGGGATTAACGAGCTAAGATTTTTACAATCAGACCCTTATTACCACTGGTGTCCAGAAGCTTTACCCTACTCTTGAGCCCAAAACTGAGCACTGTAGCACTTGACCCGTAAGATAGTGAAGTTGAGCAGTCCAAGGTTTACTCAGGGAACACAATGAAATATATAATTCCACTTAATAAACGAATGTCCTGTCAGTGCTTTTACCTGTAAGGAAAAGTACTTTACTTCTAGAACACAATTAAATACTTTATATGTAAATTCAGACAACTAGTACACCGGAACTTAGATGTCAGTCACTGTTGTGGAGGAAAATGTGTCATTGACTACTTGCCTTCCTTCTTTATTAAGTTATCGTATAATGACAAATACAGTCAATGCCAAAGTGGGCGATAGCCTTTGGGGAGTAAACATAGGCGCGATCAGATGCATGGGGTGTCTCTACAGGTTCCTGCCTATCCTTTTCCAAAGTCGCTTCTGGATAATAACTGGATCGCATGAAACACAGGCTTCTCAAGGTCACAGTTCTCTCCCTAATTGCCACGCTTGTACACTTTCCCTTTGAAATTATAACAAATCTGGTCAGCCTGATTTTGCCAGCTGAAAGCGGGGGCAGCATATGCCCCCCCACTTAGAACCGTCATGCTTACTCAGCTCTGATCTGGCCAATGTCGTTATTGTGTTCCCTTCATGTTGATATGCAGGCACACTCTGGTTTGAGGTGACATGGCAAAGTGAGTATAAGCCACGGTCCACTAGGGCCGCTCTGAGATGGATGGTCCTCGTGGATGAGTGTTCCTTGAGGCCCAACACAACCTACAATCTAAACAAGGAGCAGCCTGCCCGGGGGCCATGATCCAAAGCAGCTCAGGAAGATCCATCAATGTGCAATGCAATCTTGTAGTAGCAACCACTTTCTCTAGGTACTGAAAGTGTGGTTGCTGATCTTCGGGGGAGGGTCTTGCACCCGGGTCTCCGCAACCTACACTTCCCACGTGAAGGTTGAGCGGCAACAGTTAAATGTTGTCCACCTGTTGGCTCAGTATTCAATGGTATCCTTACAGCTCGGCGCCCAAATACCCTGGGCGCTCAGTGAACTTCGTTGCCTGGTGTGGTGCTCATCATACCAACTCTCGGCAGGTCAAACTTTCGGTTGTGTTGTAGTTTGTTTTATCATTGACGCAGCAAGGGCTTGCCACAAGCACATTTGAGTGTTATCTTTCAGCCCTTTCGGCCTTCCTGAATTTACCAGATCAACCATCTCTATTTAGATTACCTGTTGTGATTCATTTTATCAGAGGTCTGACTCATATGTTTCCCCTGAAGCCATTTGTCATGTAGCGATTGGACTTAAATTTAGTGTTAACATTTTTTATGTGCACTCCTTTCCAGCCAATATAGAGGTGCTTAAAACAACTACTGATGCTCAGAATAGTCTTCCTAATTGCCATCACCTCTCTGTGCTGCATGAGCTAACTGCAGGCGTTCTTGGTGCAACCGCTGTACCCCACCTTCTTTCCAGACAAGTTCGTTCTGAGGACTCGGGCAGGCATCCTACCAAAAGATGTGATATCTTTCCACATTGTTCAATCCATCACACTCTGTTAACATTTTTCACTCCACAACATTCTTTGAAGGAGGAGGAGAATCTCTATCACCTCAATCCTAGAAAGACATTGATCATATACTTTGACAAGACAAAGGATCACACTGGCCAAAAAACAACACCCAAAGGCCTGCAGGCCCCTTCAACCCGCGCTAAGGCTGCTATGACGGTATTGCCAGGGGCTGTGTATTCTGGATATCTGCCAGACTGCGACGTGGGCATTGGTGCACACGTTCACAAAACACTTCTGCCTTGACAGCCTGGTCCCAAAGGAGGGCTGTCTGCCCACTCGGCCCTGCAAGATGTTCTGCTCTGAGTCCACTGCTCATCCTCTACACCTTTGGGAGGTACAGCTATGGCATCTATTTTTACAGTGAGGAATCTGCAGTAGAAGTAGTCATCAGAACACAAGTGAAGCTCTTTCTGGTGGATTCTCTATCTAACCTCAGATTCCTCACTGCCCTCAGGGGCGATTGGTGGCAAATCACATGGGGGGAAGGGGATGGGGGGGGGCACAAAAAATATACTCATAACAAATATACAAAATACATATAACATATCCACATACACATATATACATATCCACATACACATAACACATACACATAATACACATAACAAATAAACAATATACACATTAACATAAATATACACATAAAAAAATCACTTACCATACACTGCAGCTCGATGTTCTGCAATACATCCTTGTTGTTCTGCAGCACATCCTCCGAACGCGAAGCCCACAGCCAACTCTCTCATCCAATCAAGACGCTGTTCTAAAGTGTCTTGATTGGCTGGAGCGGGCTAGCTCCACGCTCCTAAAGGCACTGTAGGCCTGTGCCTGCTCTCCAACCTAGCAGTCCAAGACAGCCGGGTTGGAGAGGGTTACATTTTGCATGTCGGTTTGTCCGTAGCAAGGTAGCCGGCCAAACCAACATGCACAATGCAAACGTAATTGGCCACTCCTCACTGCTGCTAATCATTGCAACAGTGACACACTGGCCCTGCTCTGCCCTCACCCTCCGTTTGCTGGAAGGAAGTGTCAAAAATAAAATAGTACGATTTAATTTTTGACGCTTTCTGCCCAGCTCCCACGGTGGAACCGCCACTGACTGCCCTTCCATCTCCCCATTCTGTGGAGTGAAATCCGGGACATCATAAGGTTCCAAGTTGTGTTTTGGCATGCTGTCACCACCAATATTTGTAATGCTCCATGTCTGAGGCAGAGGAAGGAGAAAGATTAAGAAACTGACATCAGTGTGCAGTAGTGCGCTTCTCTGTGGCTTCGCTTCATCACCAGGGCAGAACAGAGTCACCACAGGGCCACAAAGCCCTGCCAATCAGAACACAGAAGCATTGCTGAAAATATTCTCTGGAACGAGCCTGGTACCTGTGGATACTCAAAAGTTAGATAGAACAGTGTTTCCCAAACTGTGGTTCACTATCCACTGGTGACCGTGAGCCGATTCTTGGTGGCTATAAGGTCAAAGCAATAAATAAAGATGTCTTTATATTCTACATTTAACTTATCGCATTTGCTATGATTCAAAGACAGAGGTCAAATGACAGGCTACGCACTCTGACAAATAGCTGCTTTTTAGGTCACGCGCCTAGCGTTGCAGTGCGCAGCCCTGTTCGCGCAGCGCGAGACCTCTTGTATGGGCTTCTGAAAGCTAACCACACGCTCGTGCATGTGGTTTTGCTTTGGAAAGCCCACATTGGCTGTAGCGTGCTTTTTAAAAAAAATAACGGCACGCAATTGGGCAAAGGCGGGCACATGTCCCGCCTTTGCTCCGCCCATTCCCGTCTGTGTCTAGGACGTGCATCAGCGCGCGGCACAGACGGCAGGCTCCTTCGCCCCCCGCTCCTCTGTGGTGCGCGCGCACCACTGGTTTCGATCGCGCGCGGCACAGACGGCAGGCTCCCTCGCCCCCCCGCTCCTCTGTGGTGCGCGCGCACCACTGGTTTCGATTCCCGCGTTCGGCTCCTCTATGGTGCGTGCGTACCACAGGTTTTGATTCCGTGCTTGTTATTGCTGTCTTGAGATTTATGGGGGCCATCTGGCCGGCCGTTTTTATTTCTGCATGCGCTTCAGCCCGGGAGGGGGCGGAGTCTCTGTGACATCACCAAGGCAGTACCTGACCTCCGAGTCAGTGCGTACAACTCTTCACAACAACGTTTCACTAGTGTACGACCGTAATGGGCTTTAAAAGAGGAGAGTACACAACAGGACTGGGACCTCTCAGGCAGCTGCATGCGGTACAGGACCCCTCTGCAAACCCCTAGCACAGGAAGTGTGTACCCCTCTGCACTGTCGCGGTATGCCTCGCGTTTATATCGGGCGCCTCAGCTACCAGGCCCGAGAGCGCGATGTCGAGCGCTTCTTTAAAGGTTATGGAAAGATTGTGGTTGTGGATATGAAAAACAGGTGAGTAGGCGGAGTTTGTACCCTCTTTATGTCTCTTAGTCAGCATATGCAACACTTTCTTGGACTTTCTGCGCCGCACCTTTCGTGTTTGCCGTATCTTCTCATTTCCGACTGTACGCATGCTTAGTGTAGGTATTCAGCTGTACGCACCTGCGCCACTCTGGAAAAGAACGCCCGTTAGTGATCCCTGCACGCACTGTGTCTTTTCGGTGATTTTGCGGTTTCTCGTTATTATTGCGCACTGTTCGATTGCTTGCCTCAGTCCTTTATGGAGTCCCAAAGTGATGTAGAGTCACATCTGCATGCCCGCAGCAACTGTTTAAGTGGTTAAAACCGCTAACTAACTACTACAGTTCTGGTTGCCCAGCGACCCGCTCCCCTGCCGCTCTGGGAGGCGGGACTGTCCTGAGGTGCTAGCGAGGCAGTGTAAGGAAGAAGGAGCTACAGGAGTGCTGTGATCCTGCCCGAGCTGTGCCCTGCACACGATGCCCTGACCCCTCCCCGTGAAGCGGTGTGCCAGCATGGGGCGTTGGACTGCACGGGGGCACAGAGTCCGCGGGTACCGTGGCACCCCCAGAGAGGGACAGAGGGACTCTGGCGTGTGAGCCGTGACACTTCTCGGCAGCAAGTCGTGTCTGTGTGACCCAGAGCACCGGATCGTGCCCGTGACGAGCTTGTGCCAGGTGGGCATGCCGTGCAGACCCCGATGCCCTCTCACCACACGGGGCAGGTTGCTCGGATGGTTTTTCCGCGCTGACATCAGAAACACACCTGTGCATGGAATAGTCTCTTTGGTGAGACTTTGGAGGGCATCTTTAGAAACCTTGGGTAGTGCCACCCCATCGCCTCGAGAACGGAAGGACCCCGGGCACTGCCACCTGCTCACCCTGTGGCTGCAGGAGGGAGTGGAGGGCCGCCGCGCTGGGCTTCTCAAGACTGGAGAAGAGAGCGGAGGGCTGCCAGGCACTGCCCACTGAGCTACCCAAGACTGGAGAAGAGAGTGGGGGGGGCTGCCAGGCACTCCCCCGCTGAACTACCCAAGACTGGAGAAGAGAGCGGAGGGTCTGCCAGGCACTGCCCTCTTGCTCTCCACACATTCAGGGTGATGCCCGACTCCTGGCTTTCTTACTGGTAGCCATGCGTTTTGTTTCAGGAAGGCCTCAGAGGAAATCTTGTAAACGTCCTCCTGGTCTCCTGCGGGTGGGTGCACGCTTGTGCTCTTCGAGGCCTCTGAGGAGCCTCCAAGCACCATCGCCTGGACTCTTAACGTGACTTGGTAGAGGCTTTGGAGGAGCCCCTGGGCACCGAACCAGTGCCCTGAGGCCTACAGTTCACCTCTAAACCTCTTCTCTACCCCCATATGGGTGGCGCGCCTCCAAAATGGTGGTGGTGTTGTGCTCCGGCAGCCGGAGCGGGACTCCGCCAGCACCCCCAGGGACCGGGGTGGAACGTGGGACCAGCCCCCGGAATGAGAACATTGTGTGCCGCGCACGGCTACACAGAAGTGGAGAGCCCCACCCGCCACTGTAAGTAGAGCAGAGATGCTGCCCGAGCCAAGGGCCCTGCGTCTAGGTGCTATCACCTTTCAGTCCTCGTGTGAACTTCAGGGGCCCTAGCAAGCCATCACAGCTCTTGGTTATGGCGTGGCAACTGAATGTTTTCCGTCTGGGTCACTGGAAGGGAGTGTATTTTTTTCTTCCTGGCTCTTATGTATTTTCAGTTGAGGGGAGGAGGGGTCGTTCTGTTCTGCTTTTTTGGGGCACTCTAACATCTCAGAAGGGCATTGTAAAGAGGTACGCAACATTACCCATCGTCATTCTGTAATGCATAGGGCCTCACCTGCTTCTTCTAGCCCTGCAGATGCATCTAGGAGCCATTTCATGTCTTTGGTGGACACTCGGTGCGAGCAGGGTCATTACCCATCTCTCAGTGCCACATAAGGGCGTGGTCCATTCCCCGATTATCATGGGCACTGTACAGTGGTAGTTAGTACCACCTCTCCTGGGCACTCTAGTGGGGATGAAGGCATTGGCCTGTAATGCGAGGAATGGCTGCAAAAAGTCAGACCACTGCCAATCACTCGCCCTTTGGGCCTCTCACTGGCTCTGGGGGGATGGCATAATCATTCTCTGCCGGTTTCTTCTTTCAGTGCACAAGGGATCAAGGCGTAACCTGTCGTTTTTTTTGTCTTGTGCTCACAACGAGGTAACCACTTATTTCTCTTTAGCATTATAAGGACATTGGGGTATTACCAGGGCCACTGGAAGTCTGCAATTGTGCGCCTGTGGCGATTTTCGCATAATTATAGATTTACCGCATTTGCCACATAATCCATCATCTGCAGCATAATCTGCACATTTTAACAAAGAAGGTTGTTTCTAGCGCAAACGGTTCAAAAGTTACTAATAGTGCGACTACAGATGTTGCTGTGCAGTGGATGGCCCTTTGTAGAGCAGGACTGGGCACCTTTCTGTTGCTTATTGCTATAGTTGGATGTTAAACAGTTTCTAATGAGGTGCAGCCAATGCCCACATAGTGTTACCACGTTTAAAAATGGTGAAATAATGAAGCAATACTATTACAAAATGTGCCGCATTATGCCTTTTCTTGCTGCATAATTTACTCAACCCTGACCCATATTTGGCCCTCTCTGCCGCATAATTCCAGTGGCCCTGGGTATTACCCTCCCGCCTGTCCTCTGCATTAATAGATGATTGGGGCGTTGTTTCTCTCTCCTGCCCCCCAGTCGCTGTTATGGTGATGTCTCTTCTGTAAGGGGACGGAAGACTGTCACTGGTCTGCCTCTGATAGCTCCATTTCCCTTCTTATCCCATACCCCAGGCTCCATGTACCCTCCACCCCCCAATATTCCCAGTAATGTAGTGTCAGATTTATTACTGCCTGTCTGCCTGGCACAGTGTGTGGACCTTTTACACGTCTAGATTAGCTACCCTAGCCTTCTTAGGGCTGAATCTTCAATTCCCTGTCAGCCCCTTGATTCTGGTACCTGTGATGGTGTCCTGGCCTCTGTGGCTCCCACACCAGCCCCTGTTGTGAGCGCTACACTGACACTGGTTGTGTTGGCCATGCACTGAAAGAGACCATTGGAGTGATTTTAGATGTCTTGGGCAATGAGCTGGAGCCAGCTTATGTCCTGGTGTTTATTTGGCCTGCTCACAACACTACAACTTGTCTCACGAGCAACACTGTATTTATATAAATTGCCTTTTTGAGTGCAACATGAGCTGTGTGTAACATTTTCTCGATTTAAAACATTTTCATTCAAGCTTCAAGGAAAATCGTGTGCTTATTGCTATGATGTATGTATTTCTATAGCTAGAAAAACAGGAAAACACCACATTTTTCGGCAATTCACTCAAATGCTTGCATGCACGGCAAAACAACCGTTGACAAAGCCAATAGATCTGGCGTTGGCTGCGTGCCTTTAAAATTGCATATCTCCTGTTCTACTGATTGGATTTTTGTTCTTTAGATCTCATTTTATTTACTACACTTTACACAGTTTTTCTGAATTGGTGTGGGATTTTTCTTATGTTGTGTTTTTCATTTCTTTTTATTATTGTTTGTGTGTTGCATAAATACTTTGCACATTGCCTCTAAGTTTAGTCTGACTGCTTTTGTGGGAAGCTACCAGAGGTTTAAGCGCATGTTAATTTAGTAAATTTTGTTGTTCATCCTGACATTGATTGTAGTTGTTGCTTGAGAAGGGTCTTCACCCCCCTTAATCAAAAGCCCAATGTCTCACAACTTTGCACTGTGAATACAAGAGACGCGACATAGAAGCCTGTGACGTGCGGCTTCAGGTCCGACTTTTTCAGCTGATGGGATACCTCACAATGCTGTATGCAACAGTTTTAAGGCACTTGCAGTTCAAGGTCCTGTGCTATAGAGCTTGCTCTTCCTATCTCTCTGTAGGAGTGAACTTCCTCCTAAAGATAATTACAAAAAAATCAGAGAACTAGCTGAACTCTAGAGAGGCCCCAAGAACCTTCATTTGCTTCAATCCCTTACTTATTGTTAAAATTTTCCTCTTGCAGTTTTTTTTTTTTGGGATGTGTGCTTTTATACTTTCTTCCATTGTTGCAGTGCTTTCTGCTGCGTCACTTTATCTCAAACAGTGCAATGAGATTTGCTTTGCACTTGGTATTCTTCTTGGGTCATGTTTTCTATCTGTAAACATTACTTTATCCCAATAGAACTATTGTATATTTTATGACACTCCTGTGCATCTCTAAATACTTCACAGGGGCTACAGCTTCTGTTTAAAAAAAAAGAAAATGTATATATTTAAGGCCTGGCCTAGCCTAGAGAAATCTCACCATGCTCATGATTCCAAAACAAATGCATATTTGTATACATAGAGGGGTTTTCATCAAGTTTCTTTCTAATTTTGCTTCCGCCCACTACAGCATATAGTATGTAGCAATGAGCCTACTTTTTCCACTAAATGCCTTGCACAGTGATTGACGACTATGTCTGAACACATGACCAAAACCACCTAAAATGGAGTGCACTTCTGTGCCGGGCTGGTGTGCCTGGGGTGCTGGGCCACTACTTTCTTTATATATATTTTTTTAATGTTTGATAAATGTGTGTGTTTTTCTTCCACCCCCAAACAAAAGGCTTGCTTGTCAAGGCCAGACCTGGTTGCTTTACCGATGCTTGTTGTATTTAGTGCGACTACAGTAATTAAAGTAATGAGGAAGATAACCATTGCTCTATGCTCTCACTGGTAGTGTTAAGGACACATGGATTTGCCGTTTCCAGAATAGAAACAAGAATTTGCAATGCAATAGGTCTCGCATTATTAAAGTTTGAGCTAATTGTGTTGCATTATTTAGCAATGCCAATAGCTCAAACTTTAATAATGCGAGACCTATTGCATTGCAAATGCTTGTTTAACATTGGGATTGGTCTTTAGGTCTCGCGCCTAGCGTTGCAGTGCGTAGCACTGCTCGCACAGCGCGATACCTCTTGTATGGGGTTTTGAAAGTGACCTAGGAATCGCACACGCTCGTGCGTGTGCGATTCGTTTATCCCCCGGCTATTGGGCTTTGCGTGCGTCTTTATAAGAAAGACAGCACGCAATTGGGCAAAGGCGGGCGTATGTCCCGCCTTTGCCGCGCCCATTCCCACCGGTGTCTAGCACGCGCAGCAGCGCGCGTTTGCCTCGCTGCCGCGTTCCCTCCCCCCCCGCTCCTCTGTGGTGCGTGCGCACCACTGGTTTATATTGGTGCCTATTCACTCCAGCAGACCTTTTTAGGGGGAAAAAAGACTTGTTTTAGGGGTCATAGATTTATGCGACGTTTCCACCCCTTCAGAACACTGCTGCGAGATAGAGACGGCCTGTCTAGGCCGTCCAGCAGAATGCGTCTTTCCACTGTCGACAGGGGACTTTAATCTTAAAGCCTCCCCTTTCCCCTCCTTGTCTCCCGGCTGCTGCCTCTGGAGGCCGGCGCTGACACTGCCTCCCACGGCAGCCGTGGCCCAGAAACCCACACGAGCCGCCGCACAACGACCCCCTCCGTAGCTGCCCGGCTACACGGAGTAGAGGAGAACCCACTCCGGGCGGAGTTGCTGGAGCTGCTGAAAACAATGGAGCAGAATCTCCTGAGGCGTCCGCATTGCTTGAGGCGTCAAAGGTGGGGTCCAGACACTGAGGTTTCTGATGCCGAGAGATTTGTAGTTATGCGCCGTGCACAGCGCCATATTGTCTGTTTGTGTGTGTCGGAGTTCGCAGCCGAACACGCTAGCTGGCCCCCATGTCCCCCCCTCCTTCCCCAGAGTCACTTTTGGACACTTGCACTGTTGATAATTTCAGGCCAAACACAAGCGAATCACCAGTATGTATGGTTTTAGATTAGGGTAATATATGGACTTTTAAAAATGTTTCAGTTACTGATACCAGGATTGAACACAACACGCTAGGATTGTTTTGTGTAATCACCGTAATCCCTAACGTATTCCATAAAAATATTTGATGAAACAAATGCATCACATCGGAGTAAGAGTTCGTATTTCTTTTTTTTAATGCTCAATGTGTCCTGCATACACTTTGTAATTCCAATGGGCCCTTCTATGTTTTTAGTAGCTATAACATTGTGTTTCTCTAGTGCTAATTACCGCAGGTCTGGATTTCATGTGTGTGCAGCAAAAAGAGGTGTCACTGTTAACCAATATATTGGCCCTGGGAGAACAGACACCTGACCTGGTCTTGCCACGTTTGTGATCTCTACATGACAGCAGATGACATCAGTGGGTTTTTAACTCCGTCAAATTAACTTTATTCGATTTGACAAAGCAAATCATAAAAGTACAATGAGACTGCTGGTGCTGCAGTGGTTCGGCGCATTAAATACAATCCATCCAGTGTAAATAGAAACACAAAAGTTAAAAAAAAATTTTTTTCACTTTAAGCGCTAAGAATTCAAACTTTCACAAATGCGAGACCCATTGCAAACATTCCAGCAGTTTTACATCCTAGCCTTTTTACTCTTCCTGATTGGCTGCAAGTAATATGCCAGCAGGCTAGGTTGGTCCTCTGTGCAGCTTGCCTGTCTCCCGTAATTGTCCCGAGTGTGGCGGGTGCCGATGCCGGCGGCTCGAGATGAGTTGGAGGTCCCAGTGGCGCGTGCATGTAGTCAGTAGACCTGATATATTGCCAAATGGAATTAATAAATGGATTTTGATCTAGTTATCTACGTTCTGCTTTAATGCACAGTTGTTGAATAATTTAATATAAATCCCCAAATGCATGCTGTTCTCATATTTTCCTCGTCTACAGTTAATACATTTAATGTTCTTCATCCGGTTCGCTTTACTTGTAACCCTCCTCACCCTTGGCTTACAACGGCAATAGTTCTAACTCACAAAAATGCGATACCTATTGTATTGCAAATGCTTGTTTCAAATAGCTTTGTCCTGCCTGCTGTTGCAGGCAGGACACGCTCTCTCCTAATGCTTTTTAATAAATGTTTTATAGCACGGGTGTCGAACGCATTTGCAATGCAATAGGTCTCGCATTTGCGAGATTTAAAGCTATTGGCATTGTAAGTGACAATGACTTTTATTTATCTGTTTTGAAAACAACACCTAAATAAAAGGCATTGATTGTCATTTACAATGCCAATAGCTTAAACTCTCGTAAATGCGAGACCTATTTCATTGCAAATGCCTGTTACAAATTCCTCTCACATTGCAGTCAGGAAAAGAAAAGTAAATGGAATTATATGACAATCTTGCTGGGGTACAGAGAGTGTGAAAGGAATGGCTGTAGGATGTCATTTTTTGTAACACACCTCAAAATGTACATACCTGTAAATGAACTGTATACATTCAGCAGTTAGGAAAGCAAACTGAAGCGCAATTTTTGTAATTCTGAAGTGTGATGGAAACATCACAATTTACTTGGTGATGCGCAAATAATAAATATTCACTGAAACCCGATTACCACACTTTAACATTTGTGTGCAATATAGTTTTTTCTAAAACTAGTGTCTGTGCAAATTTAGTGTCCATTTCAATGGAAAAGTTAGCTGTCTGTAAATGTCTTTAGTTACAATAAAAAATCGCCCGCCTCATGTCCATTAAAGTTAGGTGGGTCGCAAAAAATGTAATTCCAAAAATTGGGTCATGGTTCTAAAAAGTTTGGGAAGCACTGAGATAGAGTATTCACCAAAAAGAGCATTACTGAAGGTAAGTGTAAGAAATTGGGTTATTAGTTGAGGAGAGTAAATACCCACCTCAAGTAATAACCACAGTCCTTGTCAGGGTGGACCCTCAATGCCACTAAAGTAACCTAAGCTCAACCCCCTGGTAGCTATGGCATAGAGCAGGCAGGCTTAACTTAGAGACAATGTGTAAAGTATTTATTCAGTACTAAAACAGTAATAAAGTCAAAATGCAAAACAATAAAAATCCCAAAGAAAGTAGAAAAACAGAGTAAAATTTAAATATAAAAAATGACACAGAAATTACAAAAATACAATCAGGCGAACCGTCAATATGAATTTTTAAAGTTTAAGTAAAAACAGTGCCATGAAGCACAAAATGACAATGATAGACAATGGTCAAGGTACAACAGGGCATAGGTGAAATTTGATGATGGCCGCAATGGAGCATGGGTCAGATACACCAGTCAGGTTTGTCCAGAGCAAAAGATTTTTACTTCTGGCTTTAGTACTTTAAGTCCCCATCCATCACAAGAGTACATTTCTATATCCCCCATAACCTCAGGGCAGGCACTTAGAGACTAGTAGAGTATCAGACAGAGGCCAAACCAGGGTCCAGTCCAGGTCTAGTTGCCGCTGATCTGCTGGGCAGTTGCTGGAAAAAGCCTCTTGTAGCTTGCTGTGTCCCTGTAGCTTTAAAAGAAAGGAGGTCAGCCTTATGACCCTTGAGGCTACATCTTTGTCCTGCTTACAAGAGAGTGAGCATGTCCATTCTTCAGATCTCTTTTAAGGTCACAGGAAGCAGGCCCAGTCCTCTTCTGTACCTCCACATGAAGTGGCTAATAGTTAGAATCAGTGGCAGTTGTGGTTCAGATGCACTGCACTGATATTTATTCATTTTTATCCTGAGTTGCCCACTCCCACAGACTCGACTGCCCACTAATCACTAATCCAATATGCAACACCAGTTCATGAGAGGGCAATCTCGATATTAACAAAAAGTTCTGCAAAGTTAATTCAGTTTTCTAATGGCAATCTTCAGGTGTCCATGTCATGCTCCATAAGTCCAAATGAGAAGATGATTACACTTTAGAATTTTGCAACTTCTTTATTAATTCTGTGTCAGGACCGGAGACAATGATTATGCTGCACTTTTTTCACTCTTTATTTTTATAGAAGCCATTGTAACCACATAACAAGACTTTATTTCCCATAAACCCTTGGGAAAAAAGTCAATTAAACAAAACTGTCCAATCCAAATCCAGGGACCCCTTCATAGTCCTTTGTCCCTCTTGCTGTCTCCTCTTTCTTTGCTGCTCCAGCAGCTGAGGTAAGGACCTATGGCCTCTGGGCCATGTTTTCATATTTATTGCTTGCTCTTTTAGGTGTTATTTCATGTACTATTGCTGTTTAGGTATTGAATATATGTTTGACTAACGTTTTTTTCCTTGGTGTGGTCGCGGGAACGCACTGTCACTCCTCCGCGCCGCTGTCTCATTTGGTTCATGCTGCAGTTTGCGGGGCTTTACGCGGTGTGGTACTCCGACCTCAAGAGAGTGCAGCATACCTTGACCCCCTCGCGCGCTGCACGTCTATGCTCCTGACCGGCGTGCTCACTCCAACATCAGAATTGCAAAGGAGCAGCGCAGCCGGCTGGGATCCCGGAGGAGTTCACATAGCTCTGCCCCTATTTATCTGGAGCACTAACGCCCGAAGGGGTCTGTAGGCACTTGTTGTGCCCAGTGCAGATTCAGTTATGCATTCACTAGCTCATACTTGTTATTTCAGCCGCTTTGTGTACATTGGTTCAGACTTTCTACCCCAGATAAACCAGTGGGTGAGTGGGGTCCCGGGGTTTACATGCCCTGATTGGCCCTGTGTGCTACAAATAATTATATTGGGAGCCCCCCAATAATCTAACCACTCTCTTCCACAACTGGGAGACCCCCAGCAATCTAGCAATACAAAGGGAACACCTCAATAATCTGACTGCTCATATATTAACAAATTGTGAACACCCCAATATTTCTGACAAGTAACTAAAAGGTCAAAGAGATACAGTCACTATGAGTGACATGGAAGAAAACTACTTAGAGGAGGTTGTTGTAGGGATTCTGCACACACACAGAGCTATGAACAGGATAATAGGACCTCGGAATATAGTGGTGAGCCTACCATAAGCCGTAGCACCTAAAACCCCAACCCAACTAGCCTTAGCGTCCCATTGGCAACAATGCACCAATGATTAGACAACCCAGAACACGGTATCTCTCTCTCAGGACTCGCAGAAGCAAGAACACTCATTAGTCTCTCACTCATACCTGTCCACAACGTGCGTAATAAGAGACACAGTATAGGTTAAAATGTTTATTTCAACTTAAGTGCTCTAAGATACAGTACACGTGTCAGTACTATCAGCATAATGCATAAGAATAATATAATCAGCAAGGCGATAACCCCATGAACTAGCCACACAGCAGAATCCAATTCCGCCACAGAGAACGGTAAAGGTTCCACTTTCTCTATATGTAACAGAGTGTAAGCTGCATCTTTCATGGACATGAACTGTTGTTTGTCAATTAAATTAAAAGGCAGAAATAAGGCAGTGGTGTTCAAAAAATGCCAGGGAACTTTACCCAACTTAAGAGTCTGTAAAGTCCACGCAAATTGCATTACAGAACGTAACTGATTTTGACCATGATATAACACAGAAACATCATCTTGTACAATATCAACAACAGAGGACACAATATTCTCTAACGTGTAAATGCGGGAAGACAGGGTATTAATACTATTGTCAACAACAGCAAGCACCTTTTCCAAATTTGCTTGGTCTATTTCCCGTAGACGGGAAGCAGCTTCCATTTGCGACAGCTTCCAGAGTTCATTATAAGCTTCATAAATGAATCTCTTCGGTCGTGGACCACGAGGGCCCTAGATATAAAGTCGGACAGATTAATTTTGCCTGATAGGAGGGATAAATGTTGTTTAACAGATTCTAGGGAAGAGTGCTGCAACCACTGTTTACATAATTTACCAACAGAATATGTTGTGACAGTACGGGAGTCAGAGAACCTAGGATCTGGCCTATCCTGCTTGTATCCAGGGACTGAGTCGTGAAAACGCAGTTGGCACGCATTAGATGATATGGGCCAAGCCAACCAGGGTGACTGAACAAGCGTAGAAACATTAAACGAATTGTTCTGAAACAAAGCTTGCAAAGTGGCAAGGGACATATTAAAGGACAAGCTGTTCGTTGGGAGTGGAAGACAGGGATGGAATGGAAGGCGCGTTTAATTGTTTAGTGGTAGCCAAGCCCCAACACGTAGTCTGATAGATGGAAGTATTCAGAAACACCATTTGGGCCGGGAGAAGGCAAGCACGATGCAAGGCCTCAGTGCCTTGCACCTGCCATGGTTTTGAGCCCCATATTGATTTCAAATCCACTGTGTCCTTCCAGTACTCATAACCACCCACAGCTAAGGCGCTCAAAAAGGAACCCGAATATAGCAATTTGGTGTGGGTCAACATGATTTTCTGAGTGGATGGTGCGTTCAACTTAAAATAATAAGACCCAGGGTTCGATCTATCAAAATCAGTAAAATAAGTAAATTTATTTCTAAGAGTCTGGGAGCTACCCGGTAAAGGTGTTGGACAATGCTCCCACTGGGTGTAGTTAAAAGGACCACGCAGTGCACTTGGTTTATGGACAAAGTGGTTGCCCCAATGCTGGAAGCAATACAAATCAGCATAATTCGCAGTACTCATGTACAAATCTTCAGCATTAAAGGAAGCATAATATTTTAAATCAGCAAACAATGCTTCAACGGCATGCACATCCCAATCGTCAGAATGAATATTACTTTTCACTACATCACCCATCGAAACTCGAAGGACATTTGGTACATTAATAATTTCTGTCGGTCCATGTATCTGAAAATTTACCGCATCCCATACGATGCCATCAGCAACTGGAAAAGCTGAAATGTTCATAAATGTGTGGTCACGCTTCATGATGTGAGATGAGGAATGTGGTGCCAAAGTTCCAGCGACACTGTTCACAGCAGAGCGTTCTGGTAAATAGTGACCATTGATAAGTAGAAAATACACTGTGACAAAGCCAATGGACATGAATAAAAAAATGAGGAACAGCACCAACCAGATGTATGTCCAGGGGGAATCAAAAACTTGTCTCTGAACCAGGATACAAAAATACTGAACTTGGACGGGACAATAGAGGAGGCGGAATCCGAATCAAAGGAATAACTCGTTGGGCTCAGTGGCGTTGTTGGTAGGTGTGCCACCGATTTGGTATCGGGATAGGTATACTCGTTCTCTTCGATGCAGGGGAGACCGGGTGTTCGAGTGATGCTTTCAGGCAAATCATCCATCTCAATGGCAACATCAGTGACCGTTCGGGCAGGAGGGCCACGAACACTTGTCCGGTAAATGGCAGGACAAGAGACCGCTGGTGTAACGCTATTCAGGATCGGCCAGATGTTGTAGCTTGACATTTTCCACTGAGATGTATCTGTTCTCCTTGCGACCAGGAAGTGGTGGTAGGATGACTGTACGTGTTCCCTTCAAGCCCAGGACTGGAACCGGTGCACGATAAGAGGGGCCAAATTCTTTTTTGTTCTCCACCTTCTCTCGAACCAGATCTCCAATCTACGGAAGCCAGCCGGCCACCGGAATCTGTAGTGCAGGGTCTGTGGCTGAAGGTAAATGTGCGATTGCAAGTTTGTCTCGGGCTTCTTGTAAGTCCTGTAACATAGTAGAATGGTTATCTACATCAAAGATGGCGGATTGCGCCGCCATGTCTAGACCATCAAGGTCAGGCACAAACATCCTATATGCCAAAGAGCATTTCATATGGGGTCCGCCCACCCAGAGGTCTTCTAGAGAGATTATTAAGTGCACGTTGCACAGTATACAAGTGGGCCAGCCAGTTCCTGCCAGTACCTAAGACTCTAGCTGTCAAGGATTGCTTTAAGTCACGGTTCATTCGTTCAACGATCGAGTTGCCCTCAGGCCGATACGGAGACGAAAATTTCACCCGCACCCCCAGTGAACCCATTGCGTCCTTGTAAGCCTTAGAGGCAAACGCTGGACCTTGGTCAGAATGGAAGGTGCCACAGGCGAAAATTCCCACAAAGACACGCAAATCCCTGATGACATTTCGAGCGTCAGCACTCCGTTGTGGCCAGACCCAGATGAAACGTGTGCACGAGTCCACTGCCACTAAGATATATTTATAGGCAGTGTCCGAAGAAAATGGACCGCAGTGATCCAGGTAAACACACCCAAAGGGTCTGTTAGAGATGCAGAGCGAGGTCTGTGGTGGTCGTGTAACCGCGAAAGGCTTAATCTGTTGACAAACGTCACAAGAAAGCACATAAGTACGGGTGTCTTTGTATAAACCACGCCACCAGTACCGCTGCTGCAAGATGGAAACGGTCGCAGACACTCCAGCATGAGCCGAAGCCATGCCTTCGTGTGCAGCCGTTATCAAGGAAAGTCTGCGGTCCGCGTTGGGGATCAGCCGATCGCCAACGTCGGGTATTGTTACATAAGGAGCCTGTTCGGGACCTAACTGATAAGAATATTTGGAAGGAAAACCCCTAGGGTAATTAGCACCTTCTTTTGTTGCAGCAATAGCTGCTAAAATATCAGTATCTATTTTAGACATGGATCTAGTAACTGCTGCTACTGAACACGTGACTACTGCTGATTTGGCTGCTTCGTCTGCCAGACCGTTACCAACAGCGTGTGCGCCCACCCGCTGATGGCCAAGGATGTGAACCACCTGTGTGAGGGGCAGACGTTGTCTGCAAATCTGCCACTCGTACCCAAAGCATTTGATGCTTGATTGTGCTACCTTTGGTGTCTCTATAGTCGTTTTGCGACCAAAAGAACAGATTGTCATTGTAAGATTGAACACAGTAATAAGAATCGCATACAATCAGAGTGGTCACATCTGGATTAGCGAACTCAAGTGCAAGCACCAATGCACGCAGCTCGGCCAATTGTGCAGTACTGTCCCCGAGTGCCTGAGTGTGCCCCACAGTAGATTTGAACTTTCCGTTCACAAAGGTACCTGCAACAATAGCGCATGCGGCTGAATAAGCATGCTTGGAACCCGTGGCCGGTTGTGCCGAACCAGTCGGTGTAGATCACACATTCGTAATCCTCAAGCGGTAGCAATGACAGAGGAGGTGGATGAACGAATTCATACTGTAAAAACTCCTGAGTCTGTAGAGAAGAATCAAAGATGAAAGTGACATCCGGAGACGTCAAAGAGGTTGCCTATTGAATCCAACGGGGTGCAAAGCTTTAGAGTTCGGAACACTTGCCTTTGTCACTGCCTCTAGGGCAGGATATGGTGTTACCACCAGAATGCGCTTTCCCTGTGCCAGTGCGCGTTCCTTAAGAATCGCCATCTGCACTGCTGTTAAAACTTTCTCCACAGAGGAAAAGCGCATTTCCGCGGAAGTGTAAAGATGTGACTTGTATGCGATGGGAACTGTGTCACCTTCGTTGAAGGTTAAGTACGTGAAACCCACTGCCCCTGGAATTATTCTAATCACCCAGGTTTGTGTGGTTATCACGAGTCAACAAGATATTTAGACTCAAGAAGGTCTGTCTGCAAAGACTGCAGAATGGAGGTATGCTCCGGAAGCCAGCATGACTTCGAAAAGTTAGGTTGTATCAAGGCATACAGTGGCTTGATACGCTGGGCATATTCGGGAATGTAAGTACGCCCGAAGTTCAGAAAACCCAGCAAAGACTGAAGTTTTTTCAGAGTAGTAGGAGGGCACAAAAGTGCACATTTCTCTAGGAAGTGGGGGCTAAGCCCTTACCTTCATTGTTGAGCTCATAGCCCAAGAACAAAACGGTAAATTCAGCAATGTGAGATTTGGCAAAGTTAAACTTATAACCTAGAACCGCAAATTCACAGAATAATGCGGTCTACTCGGGAAAGATGCAGGAATCAGTTCGTCGTCCGTCAGATAAATGTCATCGACGTACGAACATGCATCTGGGTCCATGCCGTCTAACAAAGAGACAACACGAGCAGCGAATACGCCTGGACTGTTCTTATAGCCCATAGGTAAACGCCTGAATTTGAATAATTTACCACCGGAGTTAAAAGCGCTCCACTGGCTACTCTCCGGGGCTAAGTTGTGCGTGTAGAATCCATTGGAGAGGTCAAGTGTCATTTTATATTTCTTACGAACAAGACTGTCTACAAGCGCAGAACTATGTGTGTTTTGCACCGCAAAGGTCCGACAATGAGAGTTCAAATGTCGGTAATCCAAAACCAAGCGGTACGATCCATCGGGTTTAGAAACCGCGAAAAGGGGATTATTCATTGGTGATACACATGTTTCAATCACTCCCTGATATTCTAACTGAGTCAGAATTTCGGAAACGGGGCCTTTTGCTTCCCGTTTAATGGGATATTGGGGCTGTGGCTGCGGTAGCGACCGCAAAGGTATTTCATGGGGGAGAGTCCTCATCCCAGCCCACGTGGTTGCGGTATAACGCTGGAGCCAGGGACACAGCCCACTCAGCTGCAAGAGCCTCCGCTTTGTCCTTTGGGACATGTCGAGAAAAGCTCGGAAGGATTACCTCCTCCCCTTTACGTGCAGCAAGTACGAATGGGGGCGGCCAATCCACCTCCGCCAACAAAATGTCGTACAAAGAGGTCAGATTTTCCCAAAAATCCCTTTAATTACACGCTGTATATCACCTTCAATTTGAATGAACAATATTAAGTAGTCTGTCAGGGGTGCCACTCTGGTGTCTGCTGTCTCGACAGTAATGAATGTTTCAGTTGCTGTCGCCTCCATATGAGGACGTAGCACCTGCCGCACTATGGTAACTTCCGCGGCGATGTCTAGGAGGGTCACTGCCCACGTCCAATTCAGGAGTCTCGTTCTCGCCGTCTGTGGCATATCTCGCTGTGACAGCGGCAACTTTCTTCTTCTGAAATTGCGTGCGAGAACGTTGAAATTCTTCTGCTTTCCCTCTGACCTGTTGTCGAGGTTGGTCTCGTCCCTGGGGAGCCTCTCGACCCCTTCCTCTATCCTGGTGCTCTCCTCCACTGGCCTGCGAAGTTGTCTGTGCCTGTGAAGAACGAGGAGAACGCGTGTCAGGGATCTGAAACCTATCCGGAGATTTAATTCTCGCCCTATCGCGCAAATCATAAGTGCGTTCAGAAGAGACGGAAACCGGGGATGCGCCTCTCGACCCCGGTCTCTTTTGTTGCTTACGCTGTTTTTTCAACCTCCAGCTCTTTTTAGTAAAGACTGGTTTCTCATCTTTCTCAGATTGAGGTTTTGGTTGTTGTTGCTGTTGCGATTGTTGTTTGCGATTTTGCAAAAGGCTTAACTGCCCAGGCTATTTCTTGCCAATAGTTTTGTAAGCCTGGGCTATAATTTTCGGTAATTCGCGCGGCCTGTCCGGTTCTGGGACTAAAGCCAAAGCATTAGCTACTTGAAAGTTCACTGCATCGCCCTTGACATTCGCAAGGATCAACTCAGCTACTACGTCGAACACTCCCACCAGTCTCATCCCTAATTCCACAGCCGCCTCAGGGCCATGCTCATCCTGCACTCGTTTAATTACAGAGGGGAGTACCGTCATGGAAGGAGTGCCGAAACACTTCGCATATACTGCTGCGAATACCCTACCCCAGTTGTTGCATTCTGCCAACTCGGGGACTAAGTCTTTTGGCAAACTAATCGTTAAGAATTCTATGTTTATCCACGGGAGTTGTGTTAGGAAAAACTGCCTCCAGCTGGTCAAATTTCTCTGTAAGCCAATAAGGAAAATCATCCTTATTTTGTGGGCGCTTGCCCATCACCGAGTTCACCATGACAGGACTTATGGTCACACCGCCTGCACCAGCTGGATGGCCCGCAACTCCAGGTGGGGCTCCCTGGATGTTGCCTGTAACATACTGCACTAAGGCTCGATGCACTCGTATCTAAAGCTGAATACATATCGCGCAGGTCAGCGACGGGTACCAACATATAACGTGGATGTGAGGTATACCCGGCCAATACAGGCCAAGTGGCCCCTTCAATTGATAAGGGACCTAAACGAACCGTGGTAACTGGTTGGGGAGGGCGCCATCAAACCAAACACGGTGCTGCCAAGCCGTGAGCGGTACTTCAAGATTCCTATACGGTCTTTAGATGAGCAGGAACTATTGGTGGGCTTCATATTCATGGAACATATGGTCAGTCCCATCCACCGACTAGAAAGGTGACCCAAGAGTAAAACACCTCAAAGTGGTAAGCCGGATCTGCTTGTACCACAAAGATCAAGATCGACACCCGTGTCAGGCACTCCATACACTGTTAAGTGAGTCCGGAGTGCTGCGCGGCTATGTGCCGTATATTTGACACCAGCCATTTTACGGTCTGGGATGTAATCAACAATCTAACATGAGGCAGCACAATACAGGGTTTGAGTTAAGAAACCTTTTAACAACTTCAAGCTTGAAAGAACCTACAAAAACGACAATATAGGAGGTATCACCGTCACACACGCTTCCGGAAGCGTCTGTGAGGGAGTTGTGGACAAGCACAAAGCACTACTCAAGCGTCTCGCAGATAAGCAGCCCCACTCGTTGGTCGCGCCATGTTGTAGGGATTCTGCACATATACAGAGCTATACACAGGATGATAGGACCTCGGAATATAGTGGTGATCCAACCATAAACCTTAGCACCTAAAACCACAACCCTGTGAGAAGTTGGCCTGGTATATGCTGTCCACTAATTATAGTGGGCACCTTGCACCAGTCCAAACAACCCCTTATTGGAGATAGGTTAAAGACAACCTTTATTGAAAGCTATCCTAGTGGTAGCTATGGAGAGCAGCCTTCAGGCTAAGTCTTGAAGGAATGTAAAGCAGCTTGATTTACCAGTCTATAATCTCTTGAGTGACCAAATGAAAGAGCACCACACCAGGTATATATTCAAAATATATGTATTTATTGCTAAACACACCCCTCTAGTCTCTTTATGAGGCTAGAGTTTGAAGTACATAAGTTATAAGTTATTTAATTCACAGTAATAGCACAAATACACGTTTGGGCCCTAGGGGCGTACCAAACCATATACCAATAAAGTGGTATACGAACCACGACTGAACTAGACACTAGGCCTAGAGCCTCTAGAAGTGCTTGGACCACAAGGAACCACCCAAGGTAGTGACACAGGGGACCCACGGGAGACGCGTGCAGTGTAAATACACAACCGCGATACGCCGTTGACTTCTATGGAGAAAGTTGCGATCAGGAAAATAGAGAAAAGGGACACTTAAAGGAGGACTAGGACAAAACCCTTTGAGATCTAGGACTTTGAAGAGTCTCTACCCACGGGAGCACCGGAGTACTCGTGTTACCTCACCCAGGAAGCCGGGTGCATAGGTGCCTTTCGGGGTCGGGTTTCGTCGTCGATTCGAATGGCGATCTGCTGCAAAGTGCTGCTGGCGGCCAAGAGGAAAGTGTCCGGGTGGATCCAAGAGTTGATCGGAGTTCTGGTGAACCTGAAAGCAGAGGGGACAGAGTCTGGGTCACTAGCCAGTGACCAGGAAGGCGATGGACAGATGCCCACCGATGTCGAGTGCTTCAGGTGCGTTGACAGTCGTCTTGACTCTTCAGCCACGAGGTCCAGGAGGCGTTGTCGGCGACCAGGAGCAGGATTCGGGCTGGTACACAATGTCTGTCGAGTGCTGAGGTGTCGGCGACCGGATTGGACCCAACAAGCCTTGGCAACGGCAAGTCTCGGTGAAGATGTAGATCGTCGATGGTGCAGACCAGCAAGGTCTGGGGAACTCACCCAGCGAGGGTAAGTGAGGGCAGGCCTGGAGCAACTAGGATGCCAAGTAAGAAAAGGATTGGCCTTCGTTAAGGGCTACTAGCCAATGGGCTAGCGACCGCGAAGGAGCCTCATGACGCCGCACGTGGAGCTGGCTTACAGGACACTCGTGGAGTGGGGGCCAGTGATCTTCGGTGCAGGTGGTGCTAGAGGTTAGGGCTACTTGGAGCCCAAAGCACGACTTCTTGGGAGACCCAGAAGATGATGCACTTGCAAATGTGCTTGGTGTCCAGGGGTCACGGTCTCAAGTCACCCACGATAGCCACGGGCCTCAGCTTTGCTGGGGACTCAGGGTAGCCTCGGGGAAGTCTGAGAATCTACCTTTGGTGATGCGATGACTTCGGTGTCCGACAGGAGCTTCAGAAATGCAGACCGGACAGATGCTTCTTTGGTGCCTGCCAAGCAGGGGAGTCACTCCTTGACCCCAAGGGAGATTCTTCAGTCCTCTAATCTTGTCGTAGAGCGTCGAAGGTCCAGGATTCAGTTTCAGAGTTTCGTCCAGGTATAATCTACAAGTCCTAAGGACTGGGTTCCTACCTTTATTCTAAAAATAGGGGTTGGACTACTCTGTGGCCCCACCTATGGGTGGGTCAGGGCAGAGGGGTGGCTACACCCCTTTCCCTTTGTCCAGTTCGCGCCAAAGCAGGGGCTGCAAGCCCCTGATCCGGTTTGAACTGGGGTATGCACTAGGGACACCAAATGTGCCCCCAGTGCAGGACTTCAAAGCACCCGAAGTGCTCCCGCCCAGCCCCAATACACATTATCCTGTCTGGGGAGGTGGTCACACCTCCCTGGGACAGGAAACCTATTGTCCAGGCCTCCCCTGCCGGAGTTTCGTCCAGCAGCAGGAGGCCAGACTCGTGTCTGTGGCAGCAGCATCCATTTTGTGATGCCAGGGCTCTGGAAAGAAGTTACCGGACTCGCCAGAGTTAACATGTCTTTCCCTCTAGAAGGGTGGAATGCTACCCCCGCCGCCAGGATTGGCGGGGGGTAGTATTCCAAGATGTTTGACACCAAACACGACATGTTTAGGTGCAGCCATTCCAAAGTTAGCATTTTACCGCGAGGATATAATGCGCTTAAGAGTATATGGTCAGGCTGCACTACAAACAGCATCAGAGATGGTCTCCGAACGCTGCAGAGGGGCCCTGCTCATGCAGGGGCACCCTCTCACATAGGAACCATGCACTCTGCCTTTAGGATTGATAAGGCCTGCCTTAGGAGTGACTTATAGGTTTATATGTGTGTATGTATTTCGTGATATAGGTAGCCTATATCACAGTAAGGGGTGCATGCACCACCTTACCCAGGCTGCAGTAGCAGACCTGTGGTGTCAGTTTGGATGGCCTTCCAGGGGTGGCATAATACATGCTGCAGCCCCTGGCAGGCCTCTGAGGTACCTATGCCCTTGGTACATAGTATACCATATACTAGGGACTTATAAGGGCACTCCAGATCCCAATCAGTGATGTGCCTAAGGCACATGGAAACCATTTTAGAGAGGAAGCAGCTAGGCTGGGGTTCTGATTAGCAGGGCCCCAGCCAGACTAATGTCGAAAAACAGTGAAGCATCAGCAAAAAGTGGGGGTACCCATGTGAAGCAGATCCTACTCTCCTACACAACCCCCCAAACGTAGGGACATTAAACTAACCTTGCCCAGTTAAGTCTTCATGTTCTAAGTGGAAATACCTAGAGAGTCCATCTGCATTCGCATGGTTACTCCCAGGCCTATGTTCCACTGTAAAGTCCATCCCCTGTAGGGAAATGGACCACCTAAGCAGTTTGGGGTTTTCACCCTTCATTTGTTTTAGCCATTAGAGGGGCTTATGGTCTGTCTGAACCAGGAAGTGTGTACCAAACAAGTATGGCCTCAACTTCTTCAGAGCCCAGACCACAGCAAAGGCCTCCCTCTCTATGGCTGACCAACGTTTCTCTCTAGGGGTCAGCCTTCTGCTAATAAAAGCTACTGGCTGATCCTGACCTTCTTCATTCAATTGTGACAGTACAGCCCCTACCCCCAATTCAGATGCATCTGTTTGAACAATGAACTTCTTGGAGTAATCAGGACTCTGCAGAATTGGAGCAGTGCACATGGCCTGCTTGAGGTCATCAAATGCCTTTTGACAGCTAACTGTCCACTGAACCTTTTGGGCATTTTCTTAGAAGTTAAGTCATTCAAGGGTGTCACTATTGATCCATACCCCTTGACAAATCTCCTATAGTACCCAGTCAGGCCTAAGAAGGCTCTCACCTGAGTCTGGGTAGTGGGAGCAGTCCAGTCCATGATGGTCTGGATCTTGCTCTGCAAAGGTTGAACCTGGCCTCCACCCACAAGGTGGCCCAGGTACACAACCTGACTCTGCCCTATCTGGCACTTAGTGGCCTTGATAGTCAGGCCTGCCTTTTGCAGGGCCTGTAAAACATTCCTGAGGTGGACCAGGTGATCCTCCCAGGTGGAGCTAAAGACAGCAATATCATCTAGATAAGCTGCACTATAGGCTTCCAGTCCTGTGAGAACTGTATTCACCAACCTCTGGAAAGTGGCAGGTGCATTCTTCAGACCAAAGGGCATTACCACAAATTGATAATGCCCACTAGGGGTTGAGAATGCTGTCTTGGGCTTTGCAGTATCAGCTAGTCTGATCTGCCAGTAGCCAGCTGTTAGGTCAAATGTGCTGAGATATTTGGCAGAGGCCAAAGTATCTATGAGCTCATCTGCCCTGGGTATTGGATGGGCATCAGTCCTAGTGACTGCATTGAGACCCCTGTAGTCTACACAAAACCTCATCTCTCTTTTTCCACCACTGGTGTGAGGTTTCGGTACTAGGACTACTGGACTAGCCCAAGGGCTATCTGAGGGTTCAATTACTCCCAACTCCAACATTTTCTGGACTTCAGTCCTGATACAGTCCCTGACATGGTCAGGTTGCCTATAAATCTTGTTTTTAATAGGCAGACTGTCCCCAGTGTCCACTTCATGAGTGCACCAGGTGGTCTGACTGGGTGTCAGTGAAAACATATGTCTAAACTGATTGAGGACTTGCCTGCAATCAGTTTGTTGCTGGGTAGTGAGTCTGCCTGCCAAGGCTACACCATCAACTGACCCATCGTCAGGGTTCTGTGAGAGCAGGTCAGGGAGTGGGTCACTCTCTTCCTCCTGCCCTTCATCAGTAGCCATGAGCAAGCCCATGTCTGCCCTGTCCACATATGGTTTTAACCTGTTGACATGGAGAACCCTGTGGGGACTCCTGGGTGTTCCTAGGTCCACTAAATAAGTGACCTCACCCTTCTGCTCAACAATAGTGTGGGGTCCACTCCATTTATCTTGGAGAGCTGCTGGGGCCACTGGCTCCAACACCCACACCTTCTGTCCTGGCTGGTAAACAGTCAGAACAGCCTTTTGGTCATGCCAGGCCTTCTGAAGTTCCTGGCTAGCCTCAAGGTTTTTGGTTGCCTTTTTCATGTACTCAGCCATCCTGGAGCGGAGACCAAGTACATAGTCCACTATATCTTGCTTTGGGGGCTTGAGAGGTAACTCCCATCCTTCCTTCACCAAGCACAGTGGACCCCTCACAGGGTGGCCAAACAGAAGTTCAAAAGGGCTGTAACCAACCCCCTTCTGAGGCACCTCCTATATGCGAATAAAAGGCAGGGCAAGAGTATGTCCCATCTACGCCTAAGCTTTTCTGGGAGCCCTTTAATCATGCCCTTCAAGGTTTTGTTGAATCTCTCAACTAAACCATTGCATTGTGGGTGATAGGGTGTGGTGAACTTATAAGTCACTCCACACTCCTTCCACATTGCTTTTAAGTACCCAGACATGAAGTTAGCACCCCTGTCTGATACTACCTCCTTAGGAAAGCCCACTCTTGAGAAGATTCCCAGGAGGGCCCTTGCCACCACAGGTGCTGTAGTGGTCCTGAGGGGAATAGCTTCTGGGTACCTGGTGGCATGATCCACTACCACCAGGATAAACCTGTGCCCAGAGGCTGTTTGGGGATCCATGGGACCAACAATGTCAATCCCTACCCTCTCAAAGGGCACCCCCACCACAGGTAGTGGTATCAGGGGGCCTTTGTGGTGCCACCTGCTTTGCCACTGGCTTGGCAGGTTACACAGGAGCGACAAAACTCCTTGCTGTCTTCAGACATGTGGGGCCAGTGAAAGTGAGGGACAATTCTGTCCCAACTCTTGTTCTGGCCCAGGTGACCTGCTAAGGGAATATCATGGGCTAGGGTCAATAGGAAGCCCCTGAACTTCAAAGGTATTACCAACCTCCTGGTAGCACCAGGCTTGGGGTCTCTACTCTCTGAGTACAGGAGTCCATCATCCCAATACACTGTATGGGGACCACTAGCTTTCCCAGCAGCCACAGCAGCAGCTTGCTGTCTGAGGGGTTCAAGGGAGGGGCAGCTCTGCTGCTCCTGGCTCAGATCTGCCCTAGAAGGTCCCCTGTCCCCAAGAACTCAACCTGGTCAGGTTCAAGTTCCTCTGGGACAGTTCCTTCTTCAGGGCTGAGATCATCCCCCTCAAGGACTGATCTTCCTCCTGAGCCAAGGGGAAGGCACTGCCTTAACCCTACTACTCCTCCTCTTGGAAGGCACTTGGTCCATTCTTCCAGAATCCAAGGCCTGTTCAGTGCTAGACATTTTGGCTTGTGACCTGGTCACAGCAAACACATCTGCAGGGATCCCCAGCATTTCTGCATGGGTCCTGAGCTCCACTTCTGCCCAAGCAGAAGTCTCTAAGTCATTGCCAAGCAAGCATTCGACTGGTAGGTTTGCACTTACCACAACCTTCTTAAGGCCAGTTACCCCTCCCCAGGAGAAGTTAACAACTGCCAGAGTATGGTCTGTTCTGACATTGCTAGCATTGGTCACTTGGTACATCTCACCAAGCATAACTTGCCCAGGTAGTCACAAGGTCTTGTGTCACCATTGTGACACTTGCCCCTGTGTCCCTAAATGCCAAAGCCTCACGTCCATTGATTAAAGGCTGTTGTCTGTACTTGCCCAGATTACTGGGACTCACAGTGGAGGTCACATCCATGCCTCCATCACAGACTAACACAGCCTGAGTCAGTTCCCTGACTAAGTCAGAGCCCAACTCAGTTCCCAGGGTGAACCCTACTAAACCCTTGGCTGGAGCACTTCCACCAACTATACTAGGGGGAACAGGTGCCTTAGGGGCATTGGTGGGTGCTGGACTGGAGTCTTTGGACTTGGTGCAATCACTGGTCCAGTGGGTCTTTTGCTTACAGACCTTGCACCATGGTTTTCTTTGGCCTTTACCTTTGGTAGACTGGGAATCCCCACCAGAAGAAGATTTTTGGGGGCCTGATGAAGACTTTTGATCTTTACCCTTCTCCCCACCCTTGTCAGAGTTCTTAGCATCTTGCTTCTTGGTTTCCCCACCTTGGTTCTGTACCTTCTGCTTCACCCTGGTTCTGACCCATTTGTCTGCCTTCTTTCCCAATTCTTGGGGAGAGGTCAGATCAGAGTCTACCAGGTATTGATGCAACAGCTGATTTTGACAGTTATTAAGAATCTGCTCCCTCATTATCAGATTATACAATCCTGAGAAGTCACACACCTTACTGCCCATCAACCAGCCTTCCAGAGCCTTGGCAGAACAATCCACATAGTCTACCCAGTCCTGAGTCTGTGCTTTTTGGGTGTCTCTGAACTTCAACCTGTACTGTTCAGTGGTTAGGCCAAACCCATCAATAAGAGCACTCTTCAAGACCTTGTAATTATCAGCATCCTCCTCTCTAACAGTGAGGAGCTTATCTCTACCTTTGTCAGCAAAGGAGAGCCACAAGATTGCTGCCCACTGCTCCTGAGGGACCTTCTGTACTTTACAGGCCCTCTCTAAAGCAGTTATCCATTTGTGGATATCATCCCCACTCTGGTAGGGAGGGACAATCTTGCTCAGGTTCCTATGGTCATAGGACCTTTCCCTGTCTCTAGGGACATGGCTGCCACCATGGGACTCTAGCCCCAACTTTCTTCTCTCTCTAAGGAGATCTAGGGATTCCCTATCTAAAGCTAATTGCTTTCTTCTGAGTCTCCAGCTGAGTTTCCTCATACTGGATCAGTCGGTCTCTCCTCTCATGAGAGGATTCCCTCCTGTGAGATGAGACAGAGCTCCCTATAGAGGTGCCAGAGTGGTTAGACTCCTGAGAAGGAGATCTAGACTTCCTGGGCACACTCTTAATCCTTCCTGGGGGACAAAGAGGGCATCATCTTGATCATCCTCATCATCTTCCACAGGAGGGATTGGGTTATCCAGGTCAGGGTCATTGTCACCCTCCTGGCCAGTTTCAGAGGGGGCTGGAGGTATTGGTACCCCTAGTCCTCGTCCTCTTCTGTCTGCCCCACCCTCAGCTCCTACCCCTTCAGTCCCTACAGGGCTCACTAAGGTCATAAGCCACCAACAACTCTTTGAGGTGTTGGGTGGTGGGACTTTGGCCTGTCCTTAATTTCCTCAAGTTACATAATGCTCTCAATTCCAAGAATGGGAGGGTATCATACTTGGAGGGTGGAAGCTCAATGGCTTCCTGGCAAGGATTCTCTAGATCCTGCCCTTAAAGACATTACTAGTGTGGTGTGGTATATGCACTACCTACTCTAGTGTGGCCTACTAAACTCTCTTGAGTTGTAGAAAGGGTTGTGCTATCCCTTAACACACAACTCTAAGTTCAGTAGAACTTACTGTATTCTAAGCTTAAATTATATGTACCTTAGGTACCTTTAGTGGTTTTCAGTTGATCAATTCAATTGAGATTATCTGGTAAAACAATAGCAAGCTGGAATCCCACACGCTGCACACCAATGTGAGAAGTTGGCCTGGTATATGCTGTCCACTAATTATAGTGGGCACCTTGCACCAGTCCAAACAACCCCTTATTGGAGATAGGTTAAAGACAACCTTTATTGAAAGCTATCCTAGTGGTAGCTATGGAGAGCAGCCTTCAGGCTAAGTCTTGAAGGAATGTAAAGCAGCTTGTTTTACCAGTCTATAATCTCTTGAGTGACCAAATGAAAGAGCACCACACCAGGTATATATTCAAAATATATGTATTTATTGCTAAACACACCCCTCTAGTCTCTTTATGAGGCTAGAGTTCGAAGTACATAAGTTAGAAGTTATTTAATGCACAGTAATAGCACAAATACACGTTTGGGCCCTAGGGGCGTACCAAACCATATACCAATAAAGTGGTATAAGAACCACGACTGAACTAGACACTAGGCCTAGAGCCTCTAGAAGTGCTTGGACCACAAGGAACCACCCAAGGTAGTGACACAGGGGACCCACGGGAGACGCGTGCAGTGTAAATACACAACCGCGATACGCCGTTGACTTCTATGGAGAAAGTCGCGATCAGGAAATTAAAGAAAAGGGACACTTAAAGGAGGACTTGGAGCAAAACCCTTTGAGAACTAGTACTTTGAAGAGTCTCTACCCACGGGAGCACCGGAGTACTCGTGTTACCTCACCCAGGAAGCCGGGTGCATAGGTGCCTTTCGGGGTCGGGTTTCGTCGTCGATTTGAATGGCGATCTGCTGCAAAGTGCTGCTGGCGACCAAGTGGAAAGTGTCCGGGTGGATCCAAGAGTGGATCGGAGATTCTGAAGAACCTGAAAGCAGAGGGGACAGAGTCTGGGTCACTAGCCAGTGACCAGGAAGGCGATGGACAGATGCCCACCGATGTCGAGTGCTTCAGGTGCATTGACGGTCGTCTTGACTCTTCAGCCACGAGGTCCAGGAGGCGTTGTCGGCGACCAGGAGCAGGATTCGGGCTGGTACACGATGTCTGTCGAGTGCTGAGGTGTCGGCGACCGGATTGGACCCAACAAGCCTTGGCAACGGCAAGTCTCGATGAAGATGAAGATCGTCGATGGTGCAGACCAGCAAGGTCTGGGGAACTCACCCAGCGAGGGTAAGTGAGGGCAGGCCTGGAGCAACCAGGATGCCCAAGAAGAAAAAGATTGGCCTTCGTTAAGGGCTACTAGCCAATGGGCTAGCGACCGCGAAGGAGCCTCGAGACGTCGCACGTGGATCTGGCTCACAGGACACTCGTGGAGTGGAGGCCAGTGATCTTCGGTGCAGTTGGTGCTGGAGGCTAGGGCTACTCGGAGCCCAAAGCACGACTTCGTGGGAGACCCAGAAGAGGATGCACTTGCAAATGTGCTCGGTGTCCAGGGGTCACGGTCTCAAGTCACCCACGATAGCTACGGGCCTCAGCTTTGCTGGGGACTCAGGGTAGCCTCGGGGAAGTCTGAGAATCCACCTCTGGTGATGCGAAGACTTCGGCGTCCGACGGGAGCTTCAGAAATGCAGAACCGGACAGATGCGTCTTTGGTGCCTGCCAAGCAGGGGAGTCACTCCTTGACCCCAAGGGAGATTCTTCTGTCCTCTAATCTTGAGTAGAGCGTCGAAGGTCCAGGATTCTGTTTCAGAGTTTCGTCCAGGGATAATCTAAAGTCCTAAGGACTGGGTTCCTACACTTATACCAAGTTTAGGGGTTGGACTACTCTGTGGCCCCACCTATGGGTGGGTCAGGGCAGAGGGTGGCTACACCCCTTTCCCTTTGTCCAGTTCGCGCCAAAGCAGGGGCTGCAAGCCCCTGATCCGGTTTGAACTGGGGTATGCACAGGGACACCAAATGTGCCCCCAGTGCAGGACTTCAAAGCACCCGAAAGTGCTCCCGCCCAGCCCCAATACACATTATCCTGTCTGGGGAGGTGGTCACACCTCCCTGGGACAGGAAACCTATTGTCCAGGCCTCCCCTGCCGGAGTTTCGTCCAGCAGCAGGAGGCCAGACTCGTGTCTGTGGCAGCAGCATCCATTTTGTGATGCCAGGGCTTTGGAAAGAAGTTACCGGGCTAGCCAGAGTTAACATGTCTTTCCCTCTAGAAGGGTGGAATGCTACCCCCGCCGCCAGAATTGGCGGGGGGGTAGTATTCCAAGATGTTTGACACCAAACACGACATGTTTAGGTGCAGCCATTCCAAAGTTAGCATTTTAACGCGAGGTTATAATGCGCTTAAGAGTATATGGTCAGGCTGCACTACAAACAGCATCAGAGAAGGGTCTCCGAACGCTGCAGAGGGGCCCTGCTCATGCAGGGGCACGCTCTCACATAGGAACCATGCACTCTGCCTTCAGGATTGATAAGGCCTGCCTTAGGAGTGACTTATAGGTTTATATGTGTGTATGTATTTAGTGATATAGGTAGCCTATATCACAGTAAGGGGTGCATGCACCACCTTACCCAGGCTGCAGTAGCAGACCTGTGGTGTCAGTTTGGATGGCTTTCCAGGGGTGGCATAATACATGCTGCAGCCCTGGTAGGCCTCTGAGGTACCTATGCCCTTGGTACATAGTATACCATATACTAGGGACTTATAAGGGCACTCCAGATTCCAATCAGTGATGTGCCTAAGGCACATGGAAACCATTTTAGAGAGGAAGCAGCTAGGCTGGGGTTCTGATTAGCAGGGCCCCAGCCAGACTAATGTCGAAAAACAGTGAAGCATCAGCAAAAAGTGGGGGTACCCATGTGAAGCAGATCCTACTCTCCTACAGTAGGGATTCTGCACACACACAGAGCTATGCACAGGATAATAGGACCTCGGAATATAGTGGTGAGCCTACCATAAGCCGTAGCACCTAAAACCCCAACCCAACTAGCCTTAGCGTCCCATTGGCAACAATGCACCAATGATTAGACAACCCAGAACACGGTATCTCTCTCTCAGGACTCGCAGAAGCAAGAACACTCATTAGTCTCTCACTCATACCTGTCCACAACGTGCGTAATAAGAGACACAGTATAGGTTAAAATGTTTATTTCAACTTACGTGCTCTCAGATACAGTACACGTGTCAGTACTATCAGCATAATGCATAAGAATAATATAATGAGCATAGTTACAACTCCATAGAATACAAACGGGGAAAGCATCTCATAAAGCAGTGGATATAGGACTAAATGACCTTACCACCCTCCCCGTGCTAGAAGCTAGTTTATTATGAAAATAGAAGACCTCTGGGCATTGGACTAGCGAACCCCCATACCTCAGTCTCTAGATGCAAAAGTCTACATCAGCAGACAATCACAGCTCTTCTCCCTGGAAAGGTATTTCTCCAAGTCTATCTTAAGCGTGAAAACCGCAATATTAAAAGCACACCAATTTCTCCATGGCAGCTGTACATAGTGTTATGTCTAGGTGCGAGGGACTGGCCATATCAGCAAGAACTAGGGACGTTGTTTTTCGACCTTGTACACTGTTGTGCAGACTGAGCCCAAAGGGAACAGGAGAAAAGGTGAGAGACAGAAAATGCAGACAGTTCTAAAATAACGTGGCAGAAGCAGAGGCTCGACAGAATAACGGCTCAGAGTAACGTGCGTAAAAGTCATCATGGCAGCCGGGCCTATGCCAACGTATCCAGGCAGGCCAGGAGGCCACAAACCACAAGACAAGGTCAGCATTATCTACTTCCCTATAGATGACAATCTGTGTGAGGTGATATATACCTCCATCCTCAAGACTGTGACACAGGCGGTGGCACACCTGAAATAGACGCTGCTGAATACGGCAGAACACTGCTTTAAACACCTCCCTGTGAGGGGAGACCTTCTTGGGACACAAGTCCCTTTATCTCTGGAGCTGCCTTGCCAGCCTGTGACTGAGAAACGTAAGAGGGATCAGGTGCCCGGCGTCGATCTGGAAGCGTTTGCACAGCTGAAACGGGTCTTCATGGACCAGTAACAGCCTTTAGGGTCTGACCCCATGCTTCTACCTTTGTCCAGACCTTCGGGTCAACAACCTGCTGGCGCTGATGCCATCCCTAGCTCACCTATCCCTGATGGGATGGATTCCCCTTCTGGCTGCGATGCAGAGCAGGATAAGGACTCTAGGCCATGGCGTCCCTCACCTATCCCTAAGACGCCGAACGGAGACCAAACGATGGGGACAATCCCCACAAATCGTCCTCTCACATGTTGGACCCTGAGGAACTGTTACATCCCCGCTCAACGGATTGGTCCTTGGCCGACAAGGTAGCCACCTATGTTGAGGGGAGATTGCGCAATCCGCTCGATAAGGAGATCCGTAGCCGCTTCCGCGTTAGTCGCACCCACCTGTCTCTGGGTGACGCGGTGGCACTGACCCCGGAAATCGATACCTGCATGGCCACCTTTATGGCCAAATACATTAGAGACCATAAAAAGGGGATAGATAGATCCTGGCGGACTAGTCAGGATAAACTTACATGGATCCTCAACATGGAGGAAGACACCAAGGGGTCTGGAACCCTTATTTCCCCCAAGGTTTTATCTGTATGGGCCCAGCGGGCAAATGCAAACTGTGCCACCTCAACCGAGCGGCACAGGTCACTCCTCATCAAGATCGACCCCAAGTTGGGGGATCTCGCCACCTTGGAGGCAGGCTCAATAGCGCAGGGTGGGGTCTGTAATAACCCGTTTATTAGGGAGCTAGGCACATTTGTGGCGACGTTCAATTCGCTAGACAAAGCTCAGGCTTCTAGCAAAAGGATATTTGTGCCCTGGGTTTTCACCAAGGCTGGTCGTGTCAGGGGGCACGCGGCCCGCTGATCCCATCCTCAAGCTCCCAGCAGTGGCTAGCGTGCATGAAGAGGGCAGTGGCGGATATCTCCTGCTGTAGAAACGTCTACTCCACCAGAGGTTAACCCTGTCGGGGCTCCAGAGTTGGCCACATGGGTGGCGGCAGCCACGCCTCCTTTCAAGGTGAGTGTCCATGCTTTCTCCTGGCAATGTCTGGGGGTGCAGACTTAAACAATTTGTGCACAATTGGGAAGCTCTCTCTATGGAGTCTTGGGTCCTCCAAACCGTACAGGGGTTCCACATAGAATTTTACAGCTCACTGGTCCAACATGCTTGCCCTATCCCACTGGTATTCTCAGAGTCAGATGCCGTGCTGGTAGATGCAGAGGTGGCGGATCTACTCGCCAAAGGTGCCATTGTTCAAATGTCACCCTATCCCTCAGGTTTTCTCAGTAATCTTTTCCTAGTGGAGAAGAGAGATGGAAGGCAACATCCGGTGATCAATCTAAAAGAATTCACTTGAAGATGGAGGGTATTCACCTCTAGAGGGGCCTCCTTCGGGTTAATGATTGGATGGTACGTCTGGCTCTCTCAAGGATGCATATTTGACCATCCCCATTTTCCTGCCACTTTGATGTTTTCTCTGATTTCAATGGTGGGGTTGAACTTTCAAGTTCACAACCCTCCCGTTCAGATTGCCGTCCACCCCGTGGTGCTTCACCAAAGTCATGAGACAGAGTGTTGGAATATCTCAGAGCCAGAGGCATATAGCTCATCGTATGTTGATGACATCCTCCTGCTGGATCAAAATCCATGGACCCTCTCCATGCATCTACAGACAGTGGTCCATCTATTGGAGTTGTTGGATACATTATCAATCAAACATAGTCAGTTCTTACTCCAGCACAATCAATTGTGTTTCTAGGATTTGTGGTGGACTCAGTGCAATCCACTGTAAGTCTTCCTTCCTGCTAGATGAACAAGATCAGACATGAGTTACGGCGGCTGGCGATCAGACCATCCACCTCTCTACGACAAATTGCACGCATAGTTGTACTTTTGTCCTTTTCAACCTAGGCCATCTTCCCGGCGCCCCTTCATCACTGGGCACTGCAACGGCTCAAAGCCTGCCACCTTTGATGGAGACTCACATACTCTCAGTTGGACCTCTGTCAGATGAAGCAAGGGAAGAGATCCAGTGGTGGCTAGCCCACATGGAGGTTTGGCGATCTTCAGCTCCCTTCCAGATATGGTGATAGAATCTGATGACAGCGGCATGGGTTGAGGCGCAAGATGTGGGGAATTCTCCACTGGAGGAAAATGGCCATCTTTCTAAAAATCCCTCCACATCAACTGTCTAAAGTTGCTGGCAGGCTTGTTTGTGGCAAGTGCTGGACCAAGGATATGTCACAATGCTGCGTTCTGTTAAAGATGGATAACATAGCGGCGGTGCGCTGTATAAATCACTTGGGAGGGACGAGGTCAAAAGCCCTTTCAGATCAGGACAGGAACTTCTGGGACTATTGTCTTCAAAAACCAGATCTCATTGATTGCGGAATATCTTCCAGGAAAATCCAATCAGGTAGTGGATTTGCACTCCCATCACCTGCAAGATGTGAGCCTTTGGAAACTGCATCTCTCAGTCTTCCAAGCTCTTCAGGCGAGGTGGGTCAGTTTTCGGTGGACCTCTTCACATCTCACCTGGATCATCAGCTTCCCTGATACTTCAGTTGGCGGTCATACCCTAGTGCGGTAGCAACTGATGCTTTTCTCCAGAGTTGACAGCTGGAGAGGGGATATGCATTTCCCCTGTTTGCAATTATCATGCGACTCACCACCTAGGTGCAGTGCCAGCAGGCGGATCTGGTGGTTGTGACCTCAATTTGAAGATCACAACTGTGGTATTCAGTTCTTCTGGAATTTTCTTGGGATTCTCCAGTGTGTCTACCCCTCTTTCCGGATCTCCTAAATGGCCCAGAGGGGACCCAACATCATCAGGTCCTGAACGGGTCTCTGCATCTTATGGCGTGGAAGATTGCAGGGAGCGCTAGAAAGTCCCAGACCTTTTGCAACAAGCTGCGTAGCTACTCTCAAATGCCTGGGCTGATAGTACCGCCAAATGGTATAAGTCGGTTTGGTCTCGATGGATGGGCTGGTGTCGCCAGAGACAGTTGGATCCAGTGGTGATAGAAATTGTCCATATTTTGAATTTTCTCACCTCTCTGGCCTCTGACGGTTTGTTTTATAGGTCAATCATTTAGCTTCCGATCAGCGATATCAGCAGGTCATTTCCTCATTGGCTATTATCCTGTGGGGGAACATCCTCTGGTTCATAAACTTCTTAGAGTCATTCGAATATCGCTCCCTCCAGAACCCAGATACTCAACATTATGGGATGTAAATAAGGTCCTGAAACTTGTTCTTTCCTGGCAATCCAACAAATATCTCTCTAGGAAGGAGATCTAGGCCAAACTGGCTACCCTGCTATGCTTGCTATCATGTAGAAGAGTCTTGGACGTTAGTGCTGTAGATATAACTGGTAGAGTATTCACCTCGAAAGGGATTACTTTTCATATTTTGAGGAGAACGAAATGTATTTCACGTGTGGTTTCATACCCTTCCTTTGAAGAATCTCCCACATTGTGTCTAGTCAAATGCATCAAAGCATATGAGACATTGACAGCAGATATCCGTCTACATGGGCAACAACAGCTCCTGATTGCTCTTAAAAAGCTTCACCAAGCAGTCTCCTTCCCCATTTATTTCTAGATAGGTTAAATGGGCCATGCAAGAGGCACGCATTTATACAAAGGTATTCAGTGTTTATTCTGTAAGAGGGGCTATGGCATTGAAAGCGTTTTCTCTGGGAGCTCGCCTAGAAGACATCCTTAATGTGGCTGACTGGTCTTCGTATTCTACCTTTAAAAGGTTTTACTTTAAGCCAGTCCCCAGTATTGCATCCTTGGTGGAGGATAAGCTTTAAACTAGCATAATCCTTGCCTCTGGTCCTGACATAGGATGATAAACTTCCTAGCTATCGTAATGGAAAGTTTAAATTCTATTAAGGACAGAGGCGCGGATTAGCCCACCAAAAACTTAGCAGTATGATCCCACCCAAGACAGGACTTTGTCTCTTCGCTGATGTAGGTATGCTATCATAGTTGAATTATGGAACTGTATGATACAATTTTGATGGTATGCACCTGTTTTGGTTGCACACTACGTAGACAGATTAGTCTAAGCAAGAGTGATGATGTCTCTACTCGACCTCTGTCGCAGGAATAAAGAGGAGGCAGCAAGAGAGACAAAGGACTATGAAGGGGTCCCTGGCTTTAGATTGGACAGTTTTGTTTAATTGACATTTTCCTAAGGGTTCAAGGGTAATGAAGTCTTGTTATGTGTTTAAAATGGTTGCAGTAAAAATAAAGAGTGAAGAAAGTACAGGACAATCCTCCCCTCCAGCGTCCTTAATAGAATTGAAATTTTCAATTACAATAGCTAGGACATTTTATTTTCATCTTGTGATTCCGTCAAAATCCTTTGATCAATACATTCTTAATAACCTAGCCAATGTTTTCATTTGAAAAGGAACCTACCTTCTACTTCATTAATATTTACTTGCTTTCAAATGCCCTCCAGTAGTCAATAATTGCAGATTCCAGAATCCAGATTCAAAATCCCATCTACATCAACACTGTGGCACAATTGTTTAGGAAGGACACTGTATAGCATGTGGAAAGGTATACCCAATGATCCAAGATGGCTGCCACCATCTCCAAACAATGTGAGATTTCAGTGAGTCCTGGGAAATGTAGTTCTTTGGTTAGGAGCATCACACAGTGCCAAAGTGCATTCTCCACAACCCCAAAGCCTTTCAGGAGGCAGTGGCGACATTCAATAATCACCACCAGCCTTTCCTTCCTTGGAATGAATGTGGTGGCAGCGGACTTGGAGTATTACACCCCTGCACTTGCTGATTACCGACCTTTAAGCCATGCATCCTAACACCCCCAGTTCCTTTCAACTGCTCAAAACGTTTGCTTCAACGTTCAGTTAATTTGATTGAATTCAATATTTTTTTTATTTTTTTTCTCAAAAACCTTTATTGAGCAAATCAAATAAACAGGTTACATTCTCGAGTTGTATCAGAGCACCACATACAACGAAAACATTGATGGCAGCCGTAAACATTAATAGCACAGTGCACCAGAGAGCAGCAGCATGGTAGACGTTGTTACCTCGACTAACTAGTGACAGCAATTCACAGATGGCACGCAATCTCTAAATGAAAGGGCAGGCCCAGCAGAGAGGAAGAAGGGGCGGGGGAAGGCCGATTATTGGCCCACCTCAGCGGCCGCCACGGGCAGAGAGCCGGCGGGGAGCGCTGGGGAGGCAACCGGACTCGGGGAGTGCGGGTTAGGAGATAGGACACTAGGGGGCCCCAGATATCGAGTGGGCGAGATCCAGTCGGCATGAGGTCCCAGAATTCTGACAATATGGTCTGGCAACGCGATGCATCCTCGAGCCATTGGGCGAACTTGGGTGCAGGTCTACGACCCCAGCACATGGAGACCCTACGCCGCGCGAGGACAAGCAGCATAGCAATAAGACGACGCAACGCATCCGGGCAGAATTTGACGAATCCCAGTAGACAAAGTGAGGGAGTGGGCTGAACTGGCGAGGAGACCATCTCTGAGATGGCTGCACAGACCTCACGCCAATAAGCAGAGACCCCAGGGCATAGCCAGGCAAGGTGAGAGAAGTCCGCCGCGGATGCAGAGCAGCGCATACAACTATCACTAGGAATGAGTCCCAGCTTGTGCAGCTGGACTGGAGTACGATATAGCCTATGTAAATATTTAAAATGAATAAGGCACAGGCGGTAGTTTGGGGACAAGCGCTTTGTCTGCTTGCAACAGTAGAGCCAGTCAGCCTGTGGGATGTCGATACCAAGGTCCACACTCCACGCCGCACGGGCGCGGTCTGTGGGTATGGATGAGGCCGTCAGCGTGAGAGCGTAGAGTTTGGTCACCAATTTCTGAGGGGAGGAAGACGAGTAAATAAAATCCAGCGTGCCCATCGAGGGGGGAGGCTGGGGAAACGTGGAATGCAGTTATCGACAGATTGCGCGTAGCTGATAGAACAATAAAGTATCCATAGGACCGGAATCGGCCGCGAGAGAGTAAAAAGTGTTCCCCGGGTAGAGATCCGCAACTGTGGTCAATCCCAAACAGGCGGCGCGTTTGGCCATTCCAGACGGCTGTAGAGGAGGGAAAGACGGATGCCGAACGATTGGCATAGTTGTTGCTGAGAGCATGGGGGCATTGGAGAGGCGGCGAAGGCCCTCCCAAGCCCAGCGCAAAGTTTCGACCGTGTTTATCTCAGAGCGCCGGAGTCTGGCCGGGGCGAATAGGGCCATCGAAAGTGGCCATGGGGCAGCGAGATTGGCCTCGACCGCCACGTGCGGTTGAAAAGGAGTGGGGTGAAGCCAAAAATGCAAGAAGCTGGCCTGAGCACATAGTGCATAGAGCTTAATGTTAGGGGCACCGAGGCCGCCACACTCCATTGGAAGCGTGAGAGTGTCATAAGCGATCCTAGGCTGTTTGCCAGCCCAGATGAGGGAGATGATCAAAGAGCGGACCCTGCGAAAAAAGTGGGCAGTGAGAGGAAGAGGCACGTTTAGGAATAAATATAAAAATTTCGGGAGAACTACCATCTTGACGACAGCCACCCGACCGGCCAATGACAAGGGCAGTCGGCTCCATATAGGAATCTTCGTCTCCAGCCAGTCCACCGCGCGACCAAAGTTAGCTCGCCAAAGTTCGTCCGCGTCTCTGCTCAGCCAGACACCCAGATAGCGAGTGGGACCATTCGCCCACACGAAGGGATAGTCTGGGGTAAAGGGAGTAGTAGCATCAGTGAGCAGAAAAAGGACCGATTTAGTCCAGTTCACCTGGACACCTGAATAGCCTCCGAACCGGATGACCTCGCGCACCAGGGGACTCAAATTTTCCTGGGGGTTGCGGACATATAGAGTGACGTCGTCCGCATACATAGAGACCAGGAGAGCGCGGGCCGCGAATCCGATGCCCTTCTGACTATGGTGTTGACGAAGTCTAGCCGCCAGTGGCTCCATTGCGACAGCGAAGAGTAGAGGCGAAAGCGGGCACCCCTGTCGGGTCCCACGTCCAATGGGGATGGGATCAGTAATAAGGCCGTTGACCCGGAGCCGGGCAGTAGGGAGAGTATACAGGAGCGAAATCTTTCGTATAAACACTGGACTAAAGCCTAGACGCGCAAGAAGAGGGAAGAGGAAGGACCATTCCAGGGTGTCGAACGCCTTGGTGGCGTCTAGCAAGGCGGCTACGGCAGGAAGCATTGGGTTAATCTGATGAAGGACAGAAAAAAGAGTCCGTAGATTATGGGATGTTGCACGGCCAGGGATGAAGCCGGACTGATCCGGGCGGGCAATATGCGGCATGAGAGGGAGAAGACGGGAAGCAAGTAACTTGGCAAAGATTTTATTGTCCATATTTATAAGGGACAGAGGGCGATAAGAATCTCGGAGATCGGGGGGCTTATCCGGCTTGAGCAGCAGAGTTAGCATAAACTCGCGAAGTGAAGGCGGGAGCCGACCGCTCTCGAAAGAGTCATTATACATGGCCGCCAGATGTGGCACAAGTAGTGGGGCGAAAGCTTTGTAGAAGGAGGCGGGCAGGCCGTCCAGACCAGGGGCCTTGTCACCCGGCATACTATTTATGGCGGCGAGTATCTCTTCTTTAGAGAAGGGCTCGTCCAGGTATTCCCGGTGATGGTGCTCGAGCCATAGCAGCTCGAGGGTATCGAAATATTGGTCAATGACCTCGTGCGGGGGAGTAGACCCAGAGGAATAAAGTTGCGTGTAAAAATCAGTAAATCTCGTCTTGATCTCTTCAGCGGAGGTAGTCCTGACGGGGCCTCCGTCCTGAAGCGCTGTTATGTAGGATGCTGCTCGAGGCGGACGAAGGAGGGCGGCCAAAGTTTTACCGGGTCGGTCCCCTTCGCCAAAGCGGCGCGCCCGTGCCTCCCTACCCAGAAAGGAGAGCTCTCTATCGGCCTCCGCGGCGAAGTCGGTATGTTTCTCGCGAAGGCGAGCAAGTGTGTCTGGGTTTGGATCAAGCACGTGGGAGGAGTCCAGGGATTTAAGTTCTGCTTCCAATTTGCCAAGGGCGCCACGAATGGAGCGCAAGACCCCGCTTGCTTAGAGATACACTCACCGCGGATAACGACTTTGAACCCCTCCCAAAGAGTGGAGGGGAGTCTACAGAGCCCTCATTGAGCTCGAAATAATTAGTGATCGCGGTCTGGATCTCATCACAGAATACAGTGTCTCGTAGTGCATTAGATGGAAGCCGCCATGAGAAAGCGCGTCGATGAGAGTGGGGTAGCCTTAGGCTCATCCGGACTGGCGCGTGGTCTGAGAGGGTACGCGCCATATGGTCAACAGAGTTGAGCCAGGCGAGAATGTCAGGAGAGGTGACCCAGAGATCCAGACGAGACCAACAACCACGTGTGCCAGTGACACATGTGCCCTCCCGGGCCGCCGGATGCATGTGGCGCCAGGCGTCATACAACGAGTTCTCGGTAAGAATAGAGTTAAGGAGCGCCGTGGCACGTGGGTGAGAAGCGTGGGGGCCGGAGCGATCCAACACCGTGGACAATGTGACATTGAAGTCCCCACCCCAAAGGAGCGCAGCAGGACCGAGGGAGGAGATGTGATGCCATATCTGAGTAAAGAATTCTGGGTCGTCCGCATTGGGACCATATAATGCAGCTACCGTCAGAGGATGGCCTTGAAGTGAGCCGTGTAGGATAACGAAACGCCCAGCGGGGTCCGTGATTACCTGGGGTGTGTGCCATGCGAGTCCCCTGCGAATTAGGATAGACACCCCCGGGAATAATTGGAGTAGAAAGAGGAATGTGATTCTCCCCAGTGTCTGGAACAGAGTCTGGCAGCAGATGCTGGGAGTAGGTGGGTTTCCTGCAGCAGACAGATGTCCACTTTGTGTCGGATACCAGTCGAGCCTTACAAAAGTCGTTTAGGCCGCGAACGTTCAACGTCCAGAAATTTATGTCCGTCATGCTGTCTCATTATGGGATATGGTAAGAGTGACCCATGGCCGCGTGTAGGTGCATATGATGGTGCTAACCTTATGAGGAACAGGTGCAAAAGACTATGCCAACAGTGGTGCATAAGGACAAACAATGGCCTGCCAAGACGTGGAGCCGAATTAAAACAACTAGCCCCAAACGTGGGGATGAGGTTGACCTTGGGCGCTGTGCGCAGGAGTAAGAGTGTAGGAACATGTGTGATACAACGCGATATGGCATTACATATCGAATGTTGAGCGGCGGACCAAAGCCAGCTAAGGAGCAATACAACGCCAGGCCTGGCAGGGAACACTAACATTGCAGGGAGAAACACTGAAATAGGGCCATCTTGTGCGGACAGTAAAAGAACACAGTGATAGCTGCGTTGCAGGCGAAAGCCGGAAGCAAGAAACATTGCCAAAACAAACAACAGAGCCCCTGTGGGAGGCTTCCAACCCCAGAACCCCCCAACCAAACCACCCCACCCCCCTATCCCCAAAAACAGTACCGAAAGACCCGTCCCCCCACACCCACTCCAACCCCCAATCAGGCTGAGATACCACCCATTCCCACCCCAGGAGCCCACAACTTGGAAGGGGAAAATCGTGACAGATAAGGGAATTATCCCGTGGGGGCATGGCAGAGCTCAGCATACACCCCTGCAGTGAAGCAGGGTGGCCAAGCTACAGCCAGGACAGACAACGATCAGATGGATTCAGTTGAAATACCAACAGGAGTCACAATATGATAGTTGGAAGCAACTGGTCTAGGGAGGTTGCAGCAACAGGGGAAGCCAGAGTGACACAAACAGAATATTTAACAGTTAAAACTCAGCCAGTCAATCATTGTCACTTAAATGGCCAGTTGCAGCGGCCTGAGAGCCGGTAGGTGAGGAGCGAGGTGATTTATCCAGTTTCTTTGCAAAGGCGAGAGCGTCTTTAGGATCTGGGAAAATAAGCGTTTTTGCGCCTTGCCGGACCATCAGTCTCGCCGGGTAGGCCAATGAGTACGAGACTTCGTGCTTTTGGAGGATTCGCTTTGCTGGAAGGAATTCACGGCGGGCGGCCTGAACAGTGGGAGTATAGTCAGGGTAAAAGGAAAGTGTGTTACCCTGATGAATTATTTTGCCCCTTTCTCGTGCTGCGCGGAGAATGGCGTCGCGGTCCCTGAAATGTAGGATTTTTGCAAGGAAGGGGCGAGCTGGTAGACCGGGGGCAGGACGAGGGCCAAGGGAGCGGTGCGCCCGCTCCACAATGAAGACGGAGGAGAGGACTTCACCAAAGAGGTCTCGGACGAGCTGCTCCACGTAATCCTCCATACGGGAGATATTGGTAGATTCGGGTATTCCCGTGATGCGGAGGTTGCTCCTCCGGGAGCGCGCCTCCAAATCTTCATTTTTGTTCCGGATGATGTCAAGGATTTTGTCCATTTGCAATAATTTTTGCCGATCTTGAGTGGCGGTGTCCTCGGCGTCGGAAACCCTGGACTCCACATGAAGTAGACGAGCGTCATGTGAATCTACCCGGGTCTTCACGGAGTCCAAACGAGCGGACAGTTGATCGAGTTGCGCCGCGATGCCCGTGACCGTGGATTTAACATCAAGCATAATCGACTTCAGGTCATCCTCACGCGCAGGGGCCGTCTCCATAGTTGTCGCCGGGTCGCCACCATCCGATCCCGCACCGTCCTGCCGCGTCGATCTACGCAGATCAAAGGCAATCTTGGGCTGTTTAGGATCATTCTTCCCCATGGCGGGCAGAAGTTGGCGATTAGTACCACCGAGGGATCAGGAACAGCGACCGAGCGCACGGCAGGCAGCTCACAGAAACACAACAGTAGTCAGTGACCCAGGCGAAATGTCAAGCCCGCCAGACCAGGGGAGCAGCACCGGCTGGCTGCCGCGAAGGCCGGGCACAGTGAGGCGGCAGCAGGGCGTCGAAAGAGGCAGATGTGCCAGTCCAGCGGCCCAGCAATTGGGCGGAAGTGGTCCCTATGGACACTGCGGAGGCGCAGGAGGAAAACACCACCGCAAGCTGATGGAAAGAGAATCCTGCGTCAGGCCACAGGCTTCAGTAGTGGTTGGTTGCAGGAGTAGTCACCAGCAGGCACTGTGCAGACGTAAGGGCCGGCGCAGGCACAGTATGCGCCGAAGGAGATCAGGCCCAGGGTTCGGTGCAGCACCAGCTAGGGCCCAAAGCCAGACATTCCCAAGGAGCGGGATGTAATGCAGCCACCAGTGGGTCGCAGGAGCGGGCCGCAGGAAAGCAGGCGGCTAGCAGCCACCTTGCACCGCTCGTCGAGAGGAAGCCGGGAGGGCAGGCCAAGCCGGGACAGTCACAGCGGGGAGACGTGGGGGGCCCGCCGCCCCCGTCACCAGGCCCCGGGCACTCAGAGCCGCCTCTGCCGGCGCCAAAAGGAAAGGGAGGCAACGTCACTGTCTCAGAGAGGCCCGGGCCGGGCGGTGCAGCCCGCGGGCCCCCAACCCCGCCGCGAACAAACCCCAGCGGCAACAGCACTCACCGGGCAAAGCAGGTCCGGACCCCACGCAGCCCCTCAGGCGATCCGCAGCTCCAGGCAGCCGGCCCAGCGGCAAGGCAGGGAGGCCGGGCCCCATCGGTCGCGGGATCTGGGCCCAACGCAGCAGTCGGGTGGCGGATCGCGGCCCTCACAGGCCGCCGAGGGACGGGAGCAGCACAGATCGACGCCGCAGGTGAAGCCGCTGCCGGAAAAGCAGGTATTATGCAGCGTTCGCGTTGTTGTCTGTAGGATTTTGACGGATTTGTTTGCTTGGCCGGCAGAGCCCACTAAAGTGCGGCCATCTTGCAGCCGGCCAAGCCACGCCCCCTGATATGTTTGGGGCATTGAATTCAATATTTAGCGTTTCATCAGCTATTGGGGGATTTTAAGTTGCTTCCAAAATTTAAGTTAAGCCCAAAGTCTTTTATGTTCTATTCACCTGGCATGCATTGGCTGTTCATACTCAATGAGTTTAAAGTTCACAAATCCAAACCTTCTTCAGGAGTGTTCACTCCTTGTATAGTTACATTTTCCCAGCAGTTATATAATAATTTCCATTAAATGTTAAGATTGTTTGTATCTCGTAAATAAGGAGAGTTTAGACCTTAGACTATTACCATTCTTTTACATTTTTTAATTACTATAATGTTAACGTGTTGAGTAAAGCATTTTGGCTTTGAAAGGACTATCATATTTTATGTATATATAATAATTGAGTTAATGTGTATATAACTTTGTATATGACTCTACCTTCTCACCACATCCCATGAGAAAGCCTCCTTAGCAATGCTACCTAGGATAGACAAGGAGGCTTTGGATGTGCAGGTTTCAGTTCCTGATTTAGCACCTAGAATTCTGTTCCGTTAGGATTGCGTGCAGTCTCATCTTTGCTACTGCTTGGTGGTCCCTGGTACCTCAATAATTTGAGACATCATTCAGTTATGGCCATTCCCTCCATCCCGTGCTCTCCATGCCACTGGAGTCAAGCTAGCCTGGCTGATGAGTGGTGAAACCCCGAAACCGGTCCTAGGATGCTTGTTTCCTGGCCTGGCATTTCGGGCTGGACTGTTCCCCTGGGGAACAGGGTCAAGACTGATTTGCATATGGCTGGGTTCAAACTGGAATGGCATGGGAAGCAAAAAGACGATGGATTTAGGCCCAGATCTCTGTCCCAGACATTGTTCTGCATTCTGTCCATCAATTGTTCTTTTTGCATTGTCATCCCCACCATCACATTCATGCAATCACACTCACAAAGCAGTTCCACACCAGCCCTTTTAGGATGTGAGTGTAAAGGTGATGGGGTGGTGTGACATTATTAGGGCTGGAGCCTCAGGTATAAGAACTGCAGTTAACAACCTAATCCTCCAGATTTTAAATTGTAAGGTTCTATGCCCTTTCTTTCTCTTTCTTCCTACCTTGCTCCTTCTTAAACCTATATCCCTGGCATTCTCTCCTTCTCTGCTTTTAAAAGTGTTGCACTCCGTGTATCCGTATATCCACCATCATCTAATGTTTCTGGTTTGACATAGCTTCTTGAGGAAGGAGGTTAGCAGGCCTGGGATAGGAAGCTTTTTCTGGGGCATCCTATGGGGAAAACGCTCCCTCTCTCCACTCATTACTGACAGCTCACTCAGCTTGACAGAGCAGCTGAGAAGCATTCAGATTAGCAGTTGTCTTATTCTACAATGATCCTCATTGAATTCAGCACAGACGCACCAATTTCCTCAATTTGTTTCATTTTCACCTCAAAGTATTTAGAGTTTAAGCTGAATTTTATGGGACAGTAATAACGGGTGTCCTGTGGTATGTGCTCAGATTATCCTGCAGGCCACCAATGTCAGTTTTTTCTCAAGACCATGTAGTTGTACTGAAAAGACTGCTCAGGCTTCCAACCAGCAGAAGTAGCATTTTATTAGCTACTTTATATTTAAAGTATTATAAAAAATAGACTAACAGTGATTGTCTCAAGTCTCTAGTCCCAACAAATCAATAGATTTTCTGTTTTAGAGGTTTGGGCTGATTCGATTAACTGTTCATTTATTCAGTCATTCAGCCTAATACCTTTCATAGATTATAATGGGCCAGTGTTATCCAATGAATATTTAGTACCATGAATAGCTTCAAAGCTGTCTAAAGTGATGAAAGACTTTGAAGGAACCCCAAGGTTACTGCAACGAGGAAACACAGCTTCCTAATTCTGGCTGAATGTTTTAATTATTGTGTTAAAGCCTGAATCAAAATGAATCAAAATCTATCAGTGTTGGATGAAAGTTCTGTTAGCTCAATTTCTTTTGGACAGCTTCTAAATCTCATAGTTCCCTGAGATAGCAGCGTACCCCAGGATGTCCATGTAGCTGACGGTTGGTGTCAGGGGTCTATGGGATCTTTTGGCTGCCTTAATATGTAAAGGAAGCCATTTGTAAGATATAATTTATAGAGAAGTGACATATGAGATATTCAGTTTGCCACGCCATCCTAATTACACTTGCCATTGTGAACTGACAACCTGAGAGTGAGTAGTATCTGCCTCCTCATAGTGGCTGAATTTTAGATGTTCTCGGAAATGAGGACAGTGTTACAGACAGATATTGAGAAGGTCCTTGAAGAAATTGAATATCTGAAGTTTGACAAAGGGCCATGACTCAAACAAGACAATGTGAGTCTGCATGAGCTCAGGATGAGGTAAGTATCTTGTCAGTATAGTACAATATTTTGGATACCTAGATACATCAAATAGGAGAAGATGGGCAATCATGCACTCTGGTAATGCAGGTTGAGATAGGAGAACACATTCTCCCCCGCCCTCCCCTTGAGGTGATGGAAGGCTCACCTCAAACAAGCCAGTTGTTCAGTTCTTGAAAAAGGATTCCAAATAACGTGCTGAAGGGTTTAGCGGAAGATACCCATCCACCCGACATGTTAATTCAGAATCTGTTGGACAAACCCGATGTTGCGTATACTGTTACTGCAAGGCGTAAAAGGTGGGACGGGGCTTAATCACACATCCTTATACTGCACAATCTAAAATGAGCGGCTCAGTTTATTTGTGATAGTCCATTCTAATAGGAAAAGACCTAATAACTTCACAGTCAAGTTAATTATTCACAGGGGTATTTAGCATTTATCAAATGTGTATTATTATATAGACACCTGTTAAGAAATGTGCCTTATCCTCCACTTACTGTGAGGTTTAATAAGTTGGGAAACAGTTGGTTGGTGAGTCTTGTGTATTGACTTGTGTCATATACAACTTATTGGTAATGCATGTGATGGGCTCCAGATTCTTGTGTGAAATCCCTCCCCTCCAACTGCAACAAGAGTCCACCATACATCACCCTACTGGAGGTTCAAGAGAAGGCACAGTTGATTTTTCAGATACTACATGTCCCTGAGCAAAAGGCCACATCATTTAAAGAGAACACATTGGAAACTGTTCAATATGTCAAGTTGCTGCATGGTTTAGGAGAAGGGGGCACCCATCACATGGACTGCTAATAAAGGGTCTTTTGGAAGGAGCCTTATTATGCATTCAGATGTTGCATGATCTAAACCTGATCGGTGGGGTATTGTGCACATGTAGACATCATTGGGTCTGATCACAACTCCTGAGCCTGCAGCCGAATAGAAATTAGTTTAGTCATGTTTTGATACTTCAGTGCCTGATGAGTGGAGACTTATGTCCCAATAATTCTTTGTCTGTTTAAAGGCAGTAAATCCATTATTGTTTTTCAGTGCTTCATAGGATTGGTTAAACCAGGCCTCAGACTACAATGAATGTTAAAATATAAGACAAATCAAGGGGTTCATGTGTCTGCTACAAAGGACTATTTGTAACTCGAATGCCAAAATATCAGATACCCAATGATTTGGGTTAATAAAATAAGCATAATTGGTTTGGGTAATGTGAACATGTGCACTCTAGAACTAATGCTGAACTCTAGAACTGAATCATGGTTGGGAGATGATATGGCTCCAGTCCTGCATGAAGCTATTTCGTATAGGCAAAAAAGGAGGTGGTCAAGCTGTTGTGTTCAAGCAAAGATTACATATCACTAAAGTTTACACATCTCCATAAAGGTTTGTGAGGCTCTTCTAACAAGATGCAATTCTACACCATCTTCCTCCTGTAACTTCCTGCTCCTTTACAGACCGCAAGGCGGCATTCCCAGACGCGCTTCTAGACACAGTTTCAAACCTGATAACAATACACTCCAACCTATGCGTTCTGGGTGACCTCAACATTTGGTTTGACAAACCCAATATGACCCATCCAAAAACAATAATCACTGACCTAGACGCAATGAACCTGCATCATATTGTCCACAAACCCACACACATCGCAGGACATATCCTAGATGTCATTTTTGCTAATACCTAAATAGTTGCCTTTCAAACTATAACTCCAGTCACATGGTCAGACCACCATTTGCTTGCTTTCAAACATAAAACAACACTAAGCGACTCACCTAAAACCACCTTACGTGCATCCACCTATTGACCGTGGAACAAACTCAATTTGGAACACTTAGAAACACAACTAACATCCAGTACAGATATGGAAATAATAAATTCTGTTAAAAAACTATATGAGTGGCTACAGGAAGCTTTTGATATCCTGATACCACTCAAAACCACACAACAGAACAAAAGAAAACAAGCACCATGGAGAAATACAGAGATAAAAGACATAAAACTACAAATTAGAAAGCTGCAACGTGCCTGGCTCAAAACAAAAAACAAACAAGACAAACTTCACCTACAGAAAATTAACAGATTTTACAAGTCAGCGATCAAAAAAGCAAAGAAAAGGGGGGCGTGGCCTAGCTCATGGCCGAGTAAGACGCACTGAGCACGAGCTCCCGCCGAAGCCCTGAATCCGAACCTAGTCCTACAGTAACCCGTATCAAATTTTACCTCTACATAGCTCCCCCGAAGTGCTTCTCCCCATCGGTGATCGGTGGGGGCCCTGCAAGCGCCTGCAGTGGAGTGGGGTGGCGTTTCTAACTCCGAGGCCGATCGGAGGCAGCGGAATCAAGATGGCAGCTCGTGGTGCTGGAGACGCTCCAGAGGCCCCCTGGCACCGCTGAAGTAGCCGGTGGGTGATCGGAGGCAAATCATCCGCGGCCGGCCCTTGGGGGATGACTGGATAGCCGAGGTGAGGTGGCCCCCCCTCTTTGCGGAGAGGTGGTGCCGGAATCGAGGGGGAGGCCCGAGCTGAGGGCCGGTGGCCCGCAACATATACGGCGTTCCAGGCCACGCTGGTGGTGTGCGGCAGCATAAGTGTGTCCAAGAGCAACAGAGGGGTGCGACAGACCCCCGCCCGACCCCACGCCCATCCCGAGCAGAGGCTAGAAGGGAGCTGTTGACTGCGGCCTGGGTGAGCGGCGAGAGCCTGTGAGTGCCGCGACCGCACAATCCTGGGCCCTCTCCCGGAGACACCGAGAGACGCACAGTGCGAGCCGGGGCAGCCCGGCCGGGTTCGGCCCCTGGCAGAAGGCCGGAGAACAGAAGGTGAGGCGGCCCTCCCTCCCCCGAGTGGCGGGATAGCGGCTGCGGCCTAGGTGGTGCCCCAGGCGGCGCTTGAAGAAACCGCAGGCCCCTGAGACATCGACATAGGTGGGGGAGTGAGAGGGACCCCCACCTGCAGTGGAAGAGCCTGAAGACACGAGAAGCGTGGCCTGCGTGTATCGCCGGGGCGGGAGCGTAACCCCCCGGATCGGAGACGTGGGAACACACGATTAGGAATCTCACCATCCACATTGGTGTGACGTAAACCAGAGCCATGGCCAAGGATAAAGACCCGAAGCTTCCGAAGCAGGGGAAAATGGACAAGTACACTAAGGTGCTCCCTACGCAATCCGAGGTGGCAGAGGCAGCGCAGCCGCCTTCCGATACGGCCCTGCTCCTCCAAGCTATACAAAGCTCCAGAGAAGCCTTAGAAGGAAAGATTGGAGAGATCTGCTCGGAGGTGTCGTTACTCTGACAGGACCTCCGCAAGGTATCCGAGAGGGTACCGGAGGCCGAGACCTGAGTATCGGCCTCCAAAAGGGGATGAGAGACATGCGCAGCGCCACAGCAGACATGCTATGGAGGATCGATGACATGGAAAACCGGGCCCGAAGGAACAACCTCCACTTTGTGGGGTTCCCGGAAGGAGCGGAAGGCACCAACGTAGTAGCATTCTTGCCAACCTAGCAGACGGATCTCCTCCCGGTGGAGCAGTTTTCCCAATGCTTCGTCATAGAACGCGCACATCGTGCATTGAGCGCTAAACCCCCTCCCGGGGCCCCACCAAGGCCCATTATCGCAAAACTGCTGAACTTCTTGGACAGGAACATGATACTTCGAGAAATGCGTCACAAGTGAGAAGTCCGTTATGAAAATCTAAAGATCATGACATTCTCAGATTATAGTCGAGAAGTCCAGAGCAACGCCGCACTTTTGACTCGGTCAAGGTCAAGTTACATGCCCTTCAACTTCAGTACATGCTCCTGTTCTGGCGAAACTAAAGGTCCTTTTCCAAGGGAAGGCCTTCTTCTTCCAGACCCCAGAAGAGGCGTGGGCCTGGGTGGAGGAAAGACCAGTGCTTCGACCCCCAGGAGGATCATCCCTAGACAACCGCATGCCACGGAACAGTACCAACGGGGAGGGGTCTCCCCGACGACGAAGTCGCATAACTGCGAGCCGACCGCGGAGACTACGTAAAGGAACTCGGTATGCTCTGAGAAAACTTGCACAGGACAAGGGCGTCAAGATCACCACAAAGGCGAGCGCTCCTAATCCGAAACACACACATGGCGTAAAGAACCGGTTCCCCCAACCATCAATCGGATTCTGAGGATAATGACATGTCCTCTGGACCAGAATCAAGACATCCATTGGAGGAGGCAATCCAGGCACTCGAGCAAAGCGAGGAGGTTGAGAGGCCAGTAGATGGAGCTCCACCCTCGGAGATTGACCCGAATGAACTGGGTACTGCAACCTGAACGCTGGCGGGAAGGTATCGTAAGTCAGTACCGACCACCCACCCCCTTTTTTTCTTTGAAGCATCATGAGCTTCGAACTGTGAACAGCGTGGACACCTGAGCAGCAAACTGTAAGAGTTGGGGTTTTGAGGTTCATAATCGGGTGGGGGGGAATGACAGACCGACCTACTCTCACTGGCCAAGGGCCACTTCCAGAGATGGGGGGGCAGAAGGCTGAGGGGGGATGGAGGGAGGTGGGGTGGGGAGAAGGGGGGGTTTGCACGGTTGGGGTTTACATTTTTGCACTTTGGTTTGTTGAGCGCAAGGTTCGTCACGACAGGACACTCCTACAGAATGAGGGACACCGCAGAACCGCACTCCCACCTATCCCCAGATTTTGGTGCTATAGGTACAATGTCGCCAGATGTAACATGACCCGGCAACCTACCTTAACGGTTATGACTTGGAACGTTAATGGGCTGGGGGACAAGATTAAACAAGGACTAGTGTTGCAACAAATTAAGAGGCTCCATCCAGATATTGCAATGCTGCAAGAAACACACCTTAAGGGCACACAGTGTGGTTTTATCAGCCGTGGGGCCTACAAGGTCCTGGCACACTCAGGATTCACATCTGGGACGAGAGGGGTGCCTATCCTGATCAAGAAGAACATTCCCTTTCAAACCTCACGCCTTTGGCAGGACCCCCGCGGTAGATACGTGGGAGTCTCGGGGCTTTGGGGAAGGACTGAGGTCACACTGATTTGCGTGTATGCACCACCCAGGTTACAAGCGCCTACCATGACCAAAGTTATTGATATCCTGATTGAGATACCCTCTGCCCTGCATATAGTGGGCGGCCATTTTAACGACGTTATGGACCCAGCTCTGGACCGCTCTGGGGGGTGAGACAGATCCATACTGACCACACCACTACGGCGATTCTCCACAACGATGGGCCTGACAGATGTCTGGAGGGATAAACATCCCCTAGTCAGACAGTTCTCTTTTTATTCCGGGGCCCACGACACACACTCCAGACTGGACTACATATTTCTCCCCAGGGAGGAACTACGTGACGCAGGACGCGCAGAATACACAGCTAGAGGCCTCTCGGACCACTCCCCGCTCCTGGTCGAGATGGGTCTGAGGGAACGGGACAGCGCCCGCAATTGGAGATTGAGCCCATGGGACCTGAGCCATGCCAAAATAGCAAGTGGGATTAGGGCAGATACATAAGTCTACTTCCTGGAAAACAAGGACTCTGTCCCCTCCGGGGTGACGGTCTGGGAGGCCTACAAGACCGTGGTGCGGGATAGAGCCCAAAAACGTATAGCTTGGGAAAAGAAAGAGAAGGGTAAATGCCTGGTAGCGTTGGAACAAAAAATAAGCGAGTTAGATGTGCAGGCCGCCCAGAGCAGTGACCCTGAAATAACTCGTAGACTCACAACCCTGCGACTGGAATACAAGGAACTGGCCACAGACAACGCTAAGAAAATGCACTTGGCGACATTGCAGCGCCTCTATGAGGTGGGGTACAAGGCCGGGAAGCTCCTAGCCTGGATTAGCAGGTGGGACGTCCAGAATAGATGGGTGAGAGAGGTGATAGACCCCCAGGGTACCAATCAGTCCACTGATGAAGGGGTGGCTAATGCTTTCGCAGAGTACTATAGGGACCTCTATCGGGCTTGAACACCTAAATCACGGGCCGAAATACAGGATTACTTGGCGGCAATTCCCAACCCAGTATTAGGAGACGTGGAAGCTCATGGCCTAGAAGATGATCTGTCATTGACAGAGGTTCAGGAGGTAGTGGCGAAACTTCACCCTGTGAAGACCCCTGGCACTAACGGGTTACCCGCAGAATTTTATAGGCGCTACACGGATATCCTATGCCCCCACCTCCTCCGACTTTTCATAGACTGCCATGAGAAGGGTGTTCTCCCGCCGGACCTGCGGATGGCTACTATCGTGGTCATACACAAGGAGGGCAAACCCCGTGACCACTGTGGGTCTTATAGACCCATTTTGTTGCTGAATTCGGAAGTTAAAACCCTGACCACCATCTTGGCGACGCGTCTCCTGGGAGTGATCACGGACTTAATCCATGAAGACCAGTCTGTATTTATGCCAGGCAGATCTACCCGTCTAAAACTTAGGTGAACTCACAACTGGCTTATGAAAGTACGGAACCGGACAAGCCCACAGGTGTTTTTATCATTAGACGCAAAAAAAGCGTTTGACGCTGTCAATTGGCTATTCCTTGACGCCACTCTGGCTAAATTCAGGTTAGGGCCAAAATTCCGCAGCTGGGTGGCACTCCTGTATAACCAACCGATGGCCACGGTGCGCGTCAATGGTCGGTGCTCAGCGCCCTTCCCCATTGAGAGAGGGACGCGGCAGGGTTGTCCCCTTTCACCCCTCTTTTTCACGCTCACCCTCGAGTCTCTGGCCTGCGCCATCAGGATACACCCCTCTATGTGTGGCTTCCATAGCACGCCTGCAGACAGAGAGGAGGAGAAAATTTCTCTCTTTGCTGATGACATTTTGATGTATATCACTCACCCTGAAATGACCATACGGGCCCTATTCGACTTGATTACTGAGTACGGAAGCCACTCAGGCTACAAAATCAACTGGAACAAATCCACACTCTACTGCCCGAACAACGCACAAATAGACTGCCCCCTGCCCGGAGAACTGCGAGTAGTGCAAAGGGGCTTCAAACACATGGGTATTTTCGTCACTCCCCATTCGGAGGTGTGTATGAGGGAAAACCTGGGAACACTCCTGAACAACTTTAAGTCAGATGTGGAGAGGTGGAGGGACCTCCCCCTCACCCTGCTCGGTCGGGCAGCCATTTTTAAAATGATCACCCTGCCCCAACTCCTATACGCCCTTCAAAACTCGTACCATCCCTTACCCAAAGCTATTTTTACGGAAATAGCTTGCAAACTTAGAACACTACTGTGGCAAGGGGGACACCCTAGAAATGCACTCAAGACATTGCAACGCAATCCCTACAATGGAGGGATAGCACTCCCCGACATAGAGGCCTATTACTGGGCGTCCCATTTGATACCCATAAACAAGTGGATACACAAACACAGGGACCATCCCATGTACCTCCTTGAGAGGGAGGAAATGCTACCTCATACACACTTATACTATATTTACAGGGGGGAGGGTGGTTCCCGCCTGTTGCCCGCGACTCAAGTGACCCTGTCGGCATGGACAAGGGCGACCAAGACCATGGGTTGGACGGGACGGATCACGCGAACACACCGCTCTGGGAGGGGACTTGGCTTAGGGAACTACATAAGCTCACAGGGTTTGAGACCTGGGATCTCCTGGGGATCTCCACGATAGGGGACATAGTCAAAAAAGGGGAGCTTAAAACATGGGCAAAGCTCAAGCATGAAGAGCTCCCAATTCCTTAAATACGCACAATTGCATCATGCCTGGCAGGCAAAAAATATCCCCAGCGAACAACTCCGGGAATACGCACCCTTGGAGGGCAGGCTCTTGCAAGAAGAGCTAACACATAAGGCAGTCTCCTTTACATATAAAACCATTAACAACAATATCACGGATGGGCTAGTAGGGCTCCGATCACGATGGGAGAGGGATGTGGGGTCCATGGAGGACAAAGACTGGGAAGCGGCGTAAATGCACCCCAGAGAAGTCGCCATAAAGGAGAGGCTCCGGCTCATCCAATTTAAGATACTACACCGAACATACTATGACAGGGACAGGCTGCATAAGATGGGAAGGGCAGAATCACCACTTTGCCTGGCTTGCACCACAGCTAAAAGCGACTTTTTCCATACGGTTTGGGCGTGTCCCGCACTTCAGTCATACTGGACACAGGTAATCGGACTACTAGGAACGGTCCTGGAGGTGACGTTGCCGATGGAGCCAAGGTTTGTGATACTAGGGATACCAAGCGAGGTGGACATCACCAGAACACAGTTAATTTTTGCCTCCTGGGGGCTGGTAGTAGCCAAAAGAGATATAGCTAGGAGATTGGGGGTGGCCGACAAGCCGACTATTCAGGAGTGGACGAGGGGAATGGACACATATATGACGGCCGAGCAGACCACATATCATAGCAGAGGGTCCGAAATAATTTCATAAGATCTGGGACCCTTGGAGACGACACTTCGGGCTTGATATGGGCAATGACACCAACAGTCCGCTACGCACAGCGCACAGGGGACTCTGGTACAGGGGCCCGAGGGCATAACGCCCTAGCGATCATCCTTGAAGCTCATTCAATACTGTTCCCTGGTTCAGAACGAAACCACATAACCATGACGAGAAGACACTGGTGGCGAATAGTAGTTCACACAAATCAAAGGGGAGGTGGCTTTGTTGATGACGACAATGTTTGTAACTGTTTGCAATCGATTTTTGCAGATGTACCATACAAGAACTGTCTTGTGCTGATTGTTCAGTTGGAAAATAAAAATAAATTCCCCCCAAAAAAAGCAAAGAAAAAGTACTTTTCAGACAGAATTCAAAATGCTAAATGTGCAAATAAAGAATTCTATAAAATACTCAATGAATTTCGTAAACCAAATTGCCTAGAAGGAAGTCATCTTGTTACTCAAGATTTCACTGATAAACTGGCAAATCATTACACGGACAAAGCAAAAACGTTGGACTCATACTCAAAACAGAGACAAAGCACAAGCACTAACCCTTTTAGAAAACAACAATCCAAAAATACTCGAACTCAGCCTCTCCGTTCCTTCCAACACATTTCACACAATGAATTTATGGACCTGGTCAAAGCAAGCAGGCCTGCCGGCAGCCCTTCTGACCCATATCCACCACAAACCTTCAAGAGTATTCTTCTAACAACCTTTGCTGCCACTCCAGTAGGAAAAATCATCAACGATATTTCGAGAAGAACTCAAAAAGTCATACATATGCCCTTTACTGAAGAAAACAAACTTGGAGCCGCTCAACCCTGACAACTACAGACCCATTACTAATGGACCTTTCCTGGGCAAACTGATAGAAAGAGCAGCGTTCGCCCATATGTCACAATTCATTGAAGAGAATGCCATACTTTCAGACTTCCAAACAGGATTTCGTCCGGGAAGAGGCACAGAATCTGCCCTCCTTGCCATCTGGGATGACCTGAAGAACACAGTTGACTGCAACGGGGTTGCTGCACTACTCCTATTGGACCTCTTGGCTGCCTTTGACACGGTTGACCATGACACTCTAATACAAAGACTCTACGATGCCGGCATAGAGGGGAATGCTTTAGACTGGATCACATTCTACCTTCAAAACAGAACTAATGTCATCCATACCCCACCTTTCCTGTCCAAACCATACTCCACAAAAGCTGGGGTCCCTCAAGGCTCTATCATCTTGCCCATGCTTTTCAACATCTACATGAAGTCATTACCGGTACTGATCAATCAATTTCAACTCACGTGCTATAACTATGCAGATGACACTCAAATACTCCTTCAACTGGAATGCCCCAAAGACATTGGAAACTCGCCAATTTTCAGTTGTCTCAGAGCCGTGGATCAATGGATGACTTGGAGCCATCTCAAATTGAATGCTTTCAAAACGGAAATACTCACGTGTGGCGATTGGAAACATTATGACCTGATTGCCTCCTGGCATGATGAACTGGGATCACCGCCTAAAGTATCGAAGGAAAGAAGAAACCTCGGAATGACCATGGACTCCAAGCTATCGATTAATGCCCAAGTGGGCAAACTAGCAAGATCAAGCTTTGTTACTATAAAAACTCTGAGACAAATCTTCCCCCATTTGGGATTCCCACACAAGGTCCAACCTACCACCTCCCTTGTTCTGTCCAAACTCGATTACGCCAATAGCCTCTATCACGGATCACCTTTAACGACTATGAAAAGACTACAACGGATTCAGAACTCGGCTGCCTGACTACTCTTGCATATCAAACCGCAAGACCACATCTCCCCTGCCTTGAAAGCCCTGCATTGGTTACTGGTTGCCAGAAGATCCACGTTCAAGCTGCTTTGTATCACTCACAAACCCATACATGGAATGGGACCGCTCTTTATCAGGAATAAAATCACCAAACACATTCATCATAGGAACCTCCACTATAGAGTGGCACCTCGCCTCAAAATCCCAAGATACAAGAAAAAAACCATGGCTGGCACATCCTTCTCTGTTCAAGCAGCCAAAATATGGAACTCTTTACCCCCAACATAAGATCCACCGACAACCACCTTATCTTCAGAAAACTACTCAAGAATTGGTTCTTCCCCACATAAGCACCATATGCAAACAGAAATATATAGCATATCCCTCTGTATATAAGCATGTATTTGCACTATAGATATGTACCTATATATGTGTATTGCTTTGTATTAACATGTAGAATAATTATGTTTACATTTTTTTTTTAAATTGAATATATATATTTTAAGTACAACACTTCAAAACCAGAGTTTATCGAATGCATCTTTAATCTACTTATACTTCCTTCCTTTATGAATCTATATACCTTCCATGTACTTGGATCTATATATTTATTACTTTCCTCCCAATTTTTTTTTAATTATTATATGCACTTCCCTATTTGTCACCCTATACCTCTATCAATATCTTTAATCTACATATACTTACTTCCTTTATGCATCTATAAACTTTCCATGTACTTATGGATCTATATATTTATTACTTTCTTCTAATTCAGCATATCCAATGCACTACCCTATTTTCACCCTATACCTCTATCAATATATCCACTACCTCCACTCTCTCATTAATCCCAAACCCCATACCACTAATATGATCCCCAAAATAGCCCTTTCTAGACTCTCCACTACTCTACCCCTCCTTGCACCACCTGACACCTCTTTTACTATACTGATCCCCCAAAACAAGCCTTTCTAAACTCTTCACTCTGACTCTTCCTCTCCACATCCCTTTTTACTCATCCCAATCCTACCACTACTGCTATGACCTCCCCAAAAAAAAAAGTCTAGAGCCTTTACTCTTCTATCCCTCCACTATCCTTTTCAATCGAATTAACAGACTAACATGTCCACTTCTCAAATTTCATATTTCACTATACTAATTCACCACTAATCCTTTATGGGTTCCGGAATAGCGTGCTACTCGCCGAAAATGCGCTTCAACACCCCATTAGGGGTAACAAGCGATATATATATATGTGCAAACCTTTGTCCCTCTTCTATCCCTCTGCTACCCTTCTCAATCCAAATAACTGACTAACATCCACCACTCAAATTACTTTCATATTTCACTATACTAATTCAACACTAATCCTTTAATGGGTTCCGGAGTAGCGTGCTACTCGCCCCCCCCAAAAAAAACGCTTTAACACCCCATCAGGAGTAACAAGCGCTATATAAATACTAACCTTTTTTCCCTCTTCTATCCCTCGGCTATCCTTCTCAAGCCAAATAACTGAATAATATCCACCACTCAAACTACTTTCATATTTCACTATACTAATTCACTACTAATCCTTTATGGGTTCCCGAGTAGCGTGCTACTCGCCGAAAAAAGCGCTTCACCCCATCACGGGTAACAAGCGCTTTATAAATGCAAACCTTTTTTCCTCTTCTATCCCTCCGCTATCCTTCTGAATCTAACTGACTAACCTCAAATTACTTTCATATTTCACTATACTAACTCAACACTAATCCTTTATGGGTTCCAGAGTAGTGTGCTACTACCCGAAAAAGCACTTTGACGCCTCGTATGGGGTAGTAAGCGCTATATAAATGCAATTACAATACCTAAGTGCAAACCTTGTTTCCAGTGGCCACAAAATGCTGAAGGACATTTTTGGGTGAAACAAGCAAAGACTCTTAAGTTTGAGACAACCAACTTGGCTGATGTGAGGGAATGCTTAAATAGTCCCTAGAATGTGGGGAGAATCTTGTTACTGTGGAAGATGTATGGAGAAGTAGGAATTAAGAAAGAGAAGGATAAAATATAAAACATGGACCTTTGTGAGGACGAAGAATCGTAGTGCATCAGGCGGTCAGAGAATTGTATATAATAAAGCAGAGATGATCAGATTAGGGAATACATTATACAAAGGCGCCAACAGAAAAGAGATTTGCAATATATAGGGCAAGCATCGCAAGACCTTTCTTTGGGATTGTTAGGCTGAAGTTGGAAAGGAAGGTTGTGCAGAAGACCATGAAATTATATGGTAACATTTCCTTTTGTTTGTTAATCACAATATAAAGTAAAGATTTTATACAGACATGAAAGTCTGCAGAGAAATGTTGACAGTTTCTGTACTAACACTTGGGTGAGTAACTGCAGGGCTTGAAATCCTAGATTTTACACAACTGTAAAATCAGTGGAGAGGGCTAGACACCCAGAACATTATAACAATAGCATTTGCAATGTGAAAAGCTCTGAATTACAACTCAAAGCACCTCTCCAGTCACTGTTGAATTGAGGCATTGAACAAGTCAACATCCATTCACTCTGTCCCTCATCCTTGAACTCAGACATCCATGAATCCACCAACTGACTCATTCTTAGATTCATCCACTTACTCATCCACAACAACACAGACACACAACATCAACAAGCATGCGGAAATAAACTGAATGAAGGAAAGAAGACAAAGTAAAAACATGCCACCACCTAATATTGGTGGGCATATGCTTGCAATATAAAACATTAAACATAGTTGTGGGCGGTATTATCTAGTATTACACATAGTGTATCATTGTGTTAAAGTTACAACTTAGCTGCCACATGTAGAAACAATGTGTTGACAAGCTTAAAGCGTAAAAACAATGATACACTATGAACAATGCTATTCAAAATGGCCGCTCAGTAAACATAGTACTGCGCGTCCATTTTCGAATGCTAAACTGTATGGCTATCACTGTTGTGCTGATATAAGGAGGCCAACGAAATGCACAGTGGATATCATGGAACGGTAAAACAATGATACATCATGGACAATAATATTCCAAGATGGCTGAAGTGGTTAGAAATTGTGGCCGCACAAGATACAGCACACTGCATATGAAATGAACAGTAAGCAAACAGTCTGGTGGACTCCCTGGGGAGCTGCAGGGCAATTAAAGAGGACGTGGAAAAGAAGAAATGGAAGACTAACGGAATGGCCACCAGCCCAGACACTAAAGCACTCTACTTTTCCTATGTGCATATGTGATCAAGCAAAATGTCTTTACTCACAGGACCATAACGTCAATAATAGAAATGGGCTAAGCCATTTCCCCATTAAGTATGCTGTCACGAGGAGATGCAGAATGTGAATGACACTCAAACAGACAGAAGAGTACTGAACTGAAGACCCTCTATGTATGTAGAGTTTTTTTTTAATATATATTTTTTATTTTAAGGTCCTGGCAGTTATTTACGCCTGCCAGGCCCTCATAAGAGTATTTAGAGTATGCTAATCTCCTACCACAGGGTTTGTCTAAGGCAGTAACCAACACCAAAATACTTACTTACTACATTTTTCTTTGAGATTCCATGTAACAAAACGCCTATCTAAAGACATTAATACAGTACAATATCAATCCACCCTTAAAGCCCTATTGGCTTTCACATATGATTTGCACAATAAATAAATCAGGCCTACTGCCTTTGTTATAAACATTTTCCGTATAAACAAATCGGAATTGTAGCATCTTACATAACTTTTCTTAACAAACTAACCAGGTCTTAATCTTTTATGATTGTCTCATGAAAGATTCTAACTGAGGCCTTTATATTGAGGATACGCTTCCCTACAAAAAAAACTTTAAGTAGACAGTCACAAATTTGGAATATGTACAAAAGTAGAGTTGGAAAAAACAATATATAAACCACCTTCAGAGTGCCTAGCAAGAATCCTCGCAGAGTAAAGCTTTTATCCCATGGTTTTATAAAATGTGGTAACTACCACCAGACCCCTTGCCTATTATAGAAATCTATGAGACTTCATGTTACATAATATTTTTTGCAGGGTTGAATACAATGTTTTCCAGGGTTTAATACAGTATCCACCTTTAAAGGCCTATTGGCGGGGCATGGCCAAGATGGCAGCTGGGTAGGAGCGTCCTCGCTGAGCTCCACCGCCTCCAACGCTGATGCTGCCAATTACCGGTGGAAAAGCTGTCCTGCCCATGGGGACCCTACAAACATTCCCTGGACCCCTGCCTGCCAGGAATTCTGTGCCCCTGTGGCAGCATCGCAAGATGGTGGCTGCCACAGAGATTATGGTGCACAGCAGACGCGCCTTGGCCCTGACCTGGAGATGAGACCAAGTATACCGGTCTCCCACAAAGAGCGCGCAGGCAGCTGCGACCTAGGGTTACAGACGTGGACCCCCAAGCCCACTGAGGACCATCCAAAGCTTCATGCGGAGTACCCCACACCGGGACCAGCTGAGGGCAGAGCCCGGCAGTGAGCCTGGAGCCCTCCTCTGCCCACACCACTCACTGCACAGTTGCTGGCCCATCGGGATCGGTTGGTTGGACCCATCTAGACGGTGCTGCAAGACATCGCTCGGTGCCCACCATGATAGGAGGAGGGGGGGGCAGCGCGCTAAGACACCGCAACATGCAGGGGGAGCTCTCGGGAGGCTTCTGTCACTGCATATTGCCCTACACTCTTACACCTTTACACTTGCCACCCTGTATGCACCCAACAAACACCAAGAACATTTCATACTCATGGCATTAGGCCACCTTACATCATCGCCTGACGTGGACCTGGTGGTTGGCAAGGACTTCAGCCATGTACTCCAAACAGGGATGGATAGATCTTCCCATCGAACGGGGCAAACCAGGGACTTCACAGTAGAAGGGTTGCGCTAGATAGAAGAAGCTGGGCTGGTAGGACCGTGGATGCTCCAACACCCTGCTACTAAGGACTTCACTTTCTTCTTTGCCTCTCACCAGACGTATGCCAGCCAAAGCACAGACTGAGGTAGGAGTGGCAGCACTGTCAGATCATTCCCCTATCACTCTGGCGTTTCAGGCCGGCGGGGCGGCCTAGCCCCAAAAAGCATGGTGCCTTACGATGAGCTTTTATCCTATGACTCGACCATTAGAGAGATACAGGAAGTGATCCAACAGTTCCTTCAGACCAATGATAACCGGGACACCCCTATCTTTCTACTGTGGCACTCACTGAAAGCAGCTGACAGAGGGGCAGTGGTCACCATCTCAGCCCGTCTCAATAAATTGCGGAGGGAGAAGCGGGCAGCCCTTGAGGAATGTGTTTGAGACCTCAAGGAGGCTACAAAGCAATATGGAGCCTTGAGGGTGAGGAAGCAATGGACCGCGGCAAGAAAACAGCTCAGAGCATTGGGCTTAGACAGGACTAAGTATGCCCCCCTAAGCATGAAATAAAATGTTACGCGGTTGGCAATAAAGTGGGGGGCCACTTGGCACACAAGCTGCGAGTCCAGAACCACAACTACAGGATCACGAAGATCCAAAGGCAGGAGGGCGTAGTTTACAATTTGACAAGGAGACTGCTTAACATTTTGAGCGTTTTTATGCTGAACTATACACCGCTGAAGACACTCCCCACCTTGAGCTCATTTCATATCTCTCCGCTTGCTGTACCATTCCCCTAACACCACTAGACGCACTCTCACTAGAGGCAGACATAAGCCTGGATGAAGTCACATCAAGCAGTTCCTACTTACAATCTGGAAAGGCTTCAGGCCTAGACGGGTTCACGTCCAGTTTTGATAAAACCTTCAGTGTCCTGTTGGCTCCAGGTCTCACCTGCCTTTATAACTCCTTTGGAGAGATGGGCACCCTCACTGACTCTATGCAAGAGGTGGTAATTACCAGCATACCCAAACCAGGAAAGACATTCAAAATGCTTCTCTTATTGTTCCACCTCCATGCTTAATGTTGATGCTAAACTCCTTACCGGCATATTAGCTACCCACCTCAGTCCCTATATGCAAAGCTCATTGACCCAGACCGAACTGGATTTATACTAGAGAGAGGCTGCAGTGCCAATTCTAAATGGCTATTGCAGCTTATGGACAAGGCAACCCGGACCCGCACCCCTGCGCTCCTCATATCAATCTATGCCAAAAAAGTATTTGACCGGGTACACTGGTCCTTCCTCTGGGGTGTACTGGCTGGACCGGGTCTCAGTACATGCCAAGCTTTCAAAAGTGAACGAGGTGTGGTTATACCAACCCCAGGGCACAGGTATGAGTCTACAGTTTAACCTTGCAGGCCTTCGATATTGGCAGGGGCACACGACAGGGCAGCCCCTCATCCCTGCTCCTGTTCGCCCTGTATATGGAGCTGCTTGCTGACCGCATTTGGGTGAATGGACAGATCAAAGTTATAACTCTCACCCTCCAGGAGCACAAAATAGCCTTATACGCGGATGAGGTCATGGTGGCACTCACGCAACCCCACCACTCCCTTCCAGCTCTGTTGAACAAGCTGGAAACATTTGGTTCTATGTCAGGTTTCAAAGTTAATATCCAAAAATCACAGGTCCTTATTCTCCCGGTGCCACAATCGGACAGAGTCCACCAGGAACACCTGTTTCCTTTTCTGTGGGTGAGCCACTGGATGTCATACCTGGGGCTCAAACTCTGCTCCTCTTTGGAGACAATGGTGGAGCGTAATTACGCCGATCTCCTACATACAGCCTGTGGAGATCTACACTCCTTGGAGGGGCGGACTCTCCTGGCTGGGCTGGATTGCTGCTGTAAAAATTACCCTCTTCCCCTGCAGTTATCTGCGCTTACATTTAACAAATTACAGCACATGGTGGAAACCTTCATACGGGGAAGCAAGAAATCCCATATGCCTAGGAAGCGGGCCTATCTCTCTGTGGCAGAGGGAGGCCTGGGTGTCCCACACCTCATCCACTCTTACCTGGAGACTCAACTTTGCTATATGGTGGAGTGGCAGAGACCAACCTCAGAGAAACACTGGTGCTTCATTGATCAAGGTATCGCAGGGATTCACATCTGGAAGGTCCCTGGCTCCCTAGAAAGCACCAACTCCCAGTGGTATATATATTACCAGTTGTGCACGCCACAGTAGAGGCATGAGATAGAGTTATGTTCCCCAAAGAACTTTCCACACACATCACAATTTTAATCCCATTATTGGAAGTCCTGCATTCCCACTTGCAGCAACAGGTAGCACATTTCATGCGTAGCAGGTACCACAGTGCAAAGGAATTGGGGACCTCTTTGACCACACAGGTCTTATGGACTTCCCCCGCATAAAGGCTGAGTACGGGATCCCACCCCAAGAAATCTGCCACTACACCACCCTTAAACACTCAGTCACATCCCCCAAAATACACAAATATGCCAGTAGATTATCTGATGAACTACGAGAAATGACTTGCCACATGAGCTGATGATAGAGGTTTGCTCCCAGACCTATACTCCTTTCTCAATAAAGTAGTTGACACTATTAAATTCCCGGCTCATCAGAGATGGAAAGCCAAATTGGAGCCCTCCTTCACCCACAAAGAATTGCCAGATATATTCCACAGGGCACGCATTTCTTCATTTAATGCAGCGGGCAAAGAGGCGATGATTAAAATAACTCACTACTGGTTTTACACTATGGCGAGGTGGGGACACAGATGCTCAGTGGAGTGCTGGTGCAACTGTGGCCATACTGACACCTTCACACACCTTCTTTGGCTCTGCCCCAAACTCAAACTTTAATGGAAAGAGGTCTTGAAGAACATCAACGACATATTTGACATGGATAACCCTCCCCTCCCAAGCTATAGCCTGCTGGGTTTACAGAATGCAATCACCTACCCATTGCATTCTACCAAGGAGAGGGCCATCACTGTGGCTTTATGTGCAGCCAAACAGGTTATAACCTCGAAGTGGGACACTGACAGTCAGCCAGAATATACTGATTGACTTCACAGACTATGAAACACTATAGGGATGGAAAACATCACAACCGTATTTGATAACAAACTGCTGCAATGAGATAAAATGTGGGCCCATGTCTGCAATTTTTGTCACAAGACTACAGAAAACTCTCCTGCCCAAAGTTCCTTCAGGTTCTTAGAATAACCAGGCCAGTGCCCGCACAGGCCCACGACAGCGCGGAGAGAACAGCACCAACCTGCAGTACCACATATGCCTAGCCTGATGACCCAGCGGCGCTCGTGGGCATCTTTTGTGTGGTGGAGGTTTATTCCCTTCCTGTTTAGTCCTCCCTTATATAGCCCTGTCCCTCCCTCCCATCCTCTGTCATATCATCTGGGCCCCACCTAGACATTCCCCATCCCACCCCCTCTGTTTACGTCCCCCCATTTGTTCGCCCTGGTTGGAGGTGAGTGTATTTGTTACTGATTTCACTGAATAAAAAGATATAGACCATAAAGGCATAGTGGCGTCTGCATATGCTTTTCACTCTAAATAAGTCAGGCCTTCCACTTTTGTTATAGCTTGTTATAATAAACAGATCAGACATAACACCAGAGACCAGACCTTCTATCTTTGCTGTACCCCTTTATAATAAACAGACCAGTTCTATAGCATTTGACATAACATTTTTAAATGAACCTATCAAGCCTACAGAATTCATCAATGGTGTATTTCCATAACCAACTGGGGCCTCCTGTATTGCACATCAGCTCCCAACCATCAGGCACATTGTCAAAGTTACAAATATGCACAAAATTATAGTTGGCAAAACAACATACAACACCTCTGAAATGGGTCTAACAATGATTAACACATTGCTAATCTTCAACTCCCAAGTGTTTGTCCGAGAGGGGATAACCAACATATTAACCCTTGCCTACTATGGTAATCTGTGAGATTCGATGTAACATGATATCTGTCTACAGCCTCTAAAACAGTGTAATGACATTGCCCTTTAAAGGCCTATTGGCTTTAACGAACACTTTCCACAATTCTATCTTTGTCATATCTTTTCACAATAAACATATCAGACCTGTGGCATAATACATACATTTTCCTCTAAGAACCAATCAGGCGTATATGTAGACTTTATCATTAGTTTTCCACTAGAACCATCTCATTCCTTCTGAATACTGTATAAGCTTTCCCACAAGGCAACTTTCAGGCACCGTCAGAAATTATAAATACACAAAAAATTATAGTTGGCAAAAAATATTGATTACTTTGTTAGAAGGTTATCTGGGATTATCAAACTGTAAATCTTCTACCAGCATAGCTTGTCAGAGGGGGAAACCAACGCTAAAACCCTTGCCCATGAGAATGTATGTAAAGCAATTATATCTACAGGCTTTAACACAGTGTAATAACAATCCCACCCTTAAAGACCTACTGGCTCTAGCATGACTTTCACAATAAATAAGTCAGACTATTAGGTTTGTCATTAATTTTCATAATAATAGGTTGAGACTTATGGCTTCTGACATAACTTTTATCAAAGAACCAATCGGGGTCTGATCACTGGTTTTTCACCATAACCAGTTCAGGCCTACTCTATATCGCATAACCTTTCTCATGACGCAACGATTGGAATACTGTCATAAAATTACAAAATTACTCCCTTCCTCTGAAAGACCATTATCTATCTGTTTGTGGTTATACTGTAGTAGAGGTGTCGTTTTTTTTCTTTAATTTCGTTCTGTGGCAATTTCTTGTCTTCTAAGAGAAATTATAATTTGAAACATTTGCTGTGTTTAAAAAAAATAATGAAATTACAATATATACAAAATTGCAGTGGTACAATTATACACAGCCCTTCCTAAAACGGTATAACAATAATTGTTTGTTGAAAGAGAAATATTCTATGCAGAGGGGTTTGCCACAAGGGGAAACAGGGAGTATCCATTGCCAAAAGGCTTGCCTACAATGGTAAACTAAGAAATTCCCTGTCACAAAATTCCTGTCTTCAACATGTAGTATAGTGTGAAGAAAAAACACTATTAAAGACCCATTGGTGTTAATATATTTGTCATAGATTTCCTTGATAAACAGATTAGGCCAGTAGCCTTGGCTTATCACAACAACCAACTCAGACCCACTGTGTTGAGCATAAGCTTTGCTACAGGGCAAAAAACGGGCACTACAAGCACTTTTTTCAGCCAAAGCACACAACTTCTGTCCAATCAAAACCTATACTGAAGGCAATCACCATTTGAAGGAGGCTGAAGCCCCTCTCGCTGTAGTGCACCTTTACGCTTTTTTAGGTCTCGCCTAGCGTTGCAGCGCATGCGCTGCTCGCTCTGCGAGATCTATTGTCGTCGAGGAGACTTCGGAAGGGGACTTGAAGCCCCACCCATCCTTCCCATTGGCCAGCGTCATTATTTATGTTAAACGGTGGCCTCCGATTGGAAACAAGGCTTCTTGGTGAACGCCCTGTCTCCTTCTCAGCCAGCCCATCCGGACTGGATCGTGTGCTGGCGGCGTGAAACGGTCTCCTTCAATTAGGTCTGTGAGCACTTTTTTTTTTCATTCCCGCAATGGCGTGGCGACAGCTTGTTCCTACTACAGGCACATGATTTCCTGGAACCGCTTGTGTGTTTCTTAAGCATCGCGGGCGTGCTTTATCGTATGTGTTTTGCTTTAAGAATGGCAGGCGCGCCATTAACGCTGCTCATAAATTGATATATATTTTCAAAGCACTGTGCTTTTAAGAGGTGTGCGAGGCACCTTCAGGTTCGAGAACGGCAGCCGCGCATTTCTTTTGTAATGCACGGCTGCCGAAATCAATGAACACAAACTTGCCATTGGCGCCGGCGACTTGCAACCTCTCATCCCTGTCCTGCCCCCGGGCGCTGTAACAAAACAAATCCCACTCGCCGCCCGGGTAAGTTGATATTCCTAAATACCTTCCTTTTCATGCTTATTCACGTACTCGGGCTGCGAGTAGGATCGACGAGAGAGTGCGCCTGCTCTCAAAAAGCAGCAGATCTCCCCCGTTACAGAAGCTCCAATCGGAGCACAACAGATGGTCGTTTCGACTACAGCTGAATGAAATTCAAGAGTCTTAAAGGTACAGTCACATAAGAAAAGCAAGAAACTGGCTTGTTTTTATTTGCAGTACACCAGGCGCGCTTTCACTTTGATAACGGCGGCTCGCCGTATTTAACTTGTTTTAATTCCTCACTCTGACCGACATCTGCGCATGTTTTAGTTTTCCATGCCGCCTGGTCCTGCCCTCAAACCTTCCCGGACTCGGTCACTTCTTTACAGCCTGCCTGTTCTGCTGAAGTTCCTCGGTCGCACAGCTAAATTGCGCCATCGTGGCGACAATTTTAGTCCTTCACGATAATCCAAGTATTCCTTATATTCAAACATTTTTACTCATAATGCTTTTTATCCAACTTTTCTCCAACTTCTCATCTGAATTCACACGCGGAGTGTAAATGCTATTTCCCAAACTTCTAATGTTCCAACTGTGTCCATCCGCACCTCTTGAAAGAACACGAATGAAGCAAACTTCATAAAAGGCAGCGTTTTATTAAAAAAATACCCAATGCATTTCGGGCATGAGTGCCCTTCATCAGGAGTCACTGTAAATAATCATAAAAAACACTTAATCAACAATTATTATCTGTCATTTATCATCTCGAATTTCTATGTGATTTATAAAAATGCTATATTGTTTTTTGGCCCAAATACATTCCCACCATGAGCCCCTCTTTGCCACAAAGAAACTGGTATCCCCCTATGCACATAACGTACTGACTCAAGCTCAAACCTTCACCTAATTGTATCCCTGAGTGATTTAGTTCTTATACATTCCTCTTTCATACCTGCTTGCTATCGTTGTGCAAGTAATGCATTTCTTTATTAGCTTCCCTCTATCCCTCCATTAATGGCTTTGCAATCTTTTTGTATCATACCAAAGAGCAAGATTCTACGATAGGGACCACCTTTTAAATAATACTAAAACTGTTAAAGATCCACAATTAGTTTGTGTCACTAAACATTCCATTCTGAATACAAAAGTCAAACAGATTATAAACTCAAATTGGCACATTCTAAATAGTGACCCGGAACAAAAAGAAAAAGATTGCAAAGCCATTATTTGCGCATCGTCGCAATAAAAATATTAAGGATATGATTGTACACTCTAGATTTGTTTCCAATAATATTGGACCCTCTTTCATACAAAAAATGATTAATGGCAGCACACCGGTAAAAGGAACTATAAGATGTTCTTCATGTAAGTCTTGTGACAACATAATAGAGGGTGAAACCATGACCTTCAATGGCTTTACCATACAAGCACAACAACTATGGAACTGCAAAATTCAGAATGTCATTTACCTCATTCTCTGCCTGTGCCAATTGGGTTACGTCGGAGAGACATCTAGGGCCATACAAACAAGATTAACAGAACATCGTTCGGCCATCAGGACAGCTAAACTTATGGCACCCCTGGTTAAACATTATATTGATTTCAATCATAAACCAGACGATATTCGCTGGCGAATATTAGAAAAAATTAAAATATCAGACGAAAAAGGCGGATTACAAATCCGTAAAAAGAGAGAAGTTTACTGGATCTTCTCTTTAAATACATTTAAATACGGTCTGAATAATGATTTACCCTGGGAGAATGCCATTATCTAAACATCATATAAATGTGGTCATATAAGAAATAATCTAATTGGAACAGGTAGTCTCTAGATCGCCATAGTCATCAGGCATAGTGATGAAAATGATATCTGTAACATAGTATAGTTGTTTGACAATACCAATACGGTAAGTCGGTCCACACGTAGTGGTAAAACGGTCACCTGAACATATAGACAATATGATCTGTTTATATTATATATAGGAGATCCGACATAGAAAAATTATATAGTGGATTGGTCCGTATACGGACATTCACACATATGCAATAACTAATATCGGAAATATTAAATGGCCAAATTAAAAAGAGAGAGGATGAATGTTTACAGTATTCTATTTCAGGTTCAACAGTAAAATTTCAATATGGCATCTAAATATAGCACATAGAGCATATAGAGAATTTAAATCAGAATGCGACGGTCTAGTTGTTCTTCCGCTAAGGGGTGACACCTTGTTTCGCTCCAATAGGAAAGCACGTTTTCAAAGATGACGTTACGTCACGTACGCGTACCACGGCCATCATGTGATCGGCAACACATGTTGGATCACACTATTTAAACCAAGGAGTAGATGCACAAGTTTTCTCCCAGGCAGAATCTACGCCGGTACCGATTGAGGATTATCATATATCCAAGGTCATATAAAAAAGGTAAGCCCCACAGCATAAATGCGCGAGGATGCCTTTGTACAGATATCTGATATAATGATTAGAACTTATTTTATTATTCCTTGACTAGGATCGCGGTTTTTTATATACAAGAGGGTTGCCAATCAAGCAGTGCTCGCCGCATATCCACATACGTTTAACGCTGTTTTTAATATGAAAGGTAAGCCTGGAAGCGCTAATAATGAAAATAAGAGATTAGCAATATAACCCTAAAAAACATAGCTTAGTATTCGGTTTTTCCCTTACTCAACTAGGAACGTGGTTACACATAATAGAGGGTTGCCATTCCAGCAGTGCTCGCCATGTATCCCTAATACATTAATATACTGGTAAGAATTTTTTTAAATATTCCCAGTTAGATTATGTAATAAGGAGGAAGGTCTTTAGAACTAACATTAGATGTTTATATTACATTCATATACTGGTAAGATTTTCTAAATACTCCCAGTCAGATTATGAAATAAGGAGGAAGGTCTTTAGAATTAACATTAGATGTTTTTATTAAAAACCATATAGGTTGAGCTAATTCAAGAACCTCTTGTTTTTTTACATAGTAATGTGTGTGTTTTACACATAACAAGAAGGTGTGCCGTTTGCGCTAATAGGTAGATTTTCAAGATTTTTAAATAGGCAAATCTCCTTCGTATCACTTATTGGTACAAATAAATGTTTAAAATCATTGAATACAATATAGTTATATAACATTCACACCATAGATTATAAATAAGGCATCTAACGCGTAAATGTTTTTCAATCTCTTTTTTTAGACCTTATTCATAAAGAAACTTTATAAAGAATAATCTGCCAGCATATCGATAATCATTGTCGTCTTTTCTAACATAAAGTAGGTTTATGATATGTTATATCAATAGTGGCTTGTATAAATGAATGTCATCCTTATCCTAATTACATATTTGGATTATTATAGAGGAAAATTCTCCTGCATTTTGGTGTCATCACCGCATATAAGAACATTACATCGCATAAAATAGTGACAAGTAAGCCATTGGATGTATATAGATACACAGTCCTTTCTATCAGATACTAGAAACTTCTTTTTAGATAGACATTGGGGTATGGATCTATCTAATTCTATTCTACCTCTACTTTACCTATGCCTTTCTATATGTTTATCTTTTCTATTAATAAACTATTGTACTTGTAGTTTTAATTTATCAACTATTGGTGTCTTGAACGAAGGCAACTAGATCATAGGCAGGATGTAATCAAATTGTTAAATAAGAAATAGAAATTTTACAATCCAGAAAATGAGTTCTAAGTGTATTTTTAATCATTTTTAGGTTTACATGTGGCATTTCCTGACGAAGGCGCTACTCGCGCCGAAACGCGCGTCGAAGATTAACTTTCTGCCACCCTTGCTTTTATATTGTATTGTATTATTAATGTCAAATTGTATTAAATATTGGTTATATAATGTCATCATATTGATGTCCTTTTTAAAGAAATATTCATAGTAGTTTTTAAAAAAATTAAAAATAATTAATTACACCACACATGATAGTTATGCTGAACTCTTTTCTTGTATTGCATTTGTTCCATTGTGATAGATTGTATATTGCCTAGGAATTTTATTTTCGATTTTATGAAGTTTGCTTCATTCGTGTTCTTTCAAGAGGTCCGGATGGACACAGTTGGAACATTAGAAGTTTGGGAAATAGCATTTACACTCCGCGTGTGGATTCAGATGAGAAGTTGGAGAAAAGTTGGATAAAAAGCATTATGAGTAAAAATGTTTGAATATAAGGAATACTTGGATTATCGTGAAGGACTAAAATTGTCGCCACAATGGCGCAACTTAGCTGGGCGATTGGGAGGGGCGAGATGACGCCCCATCACGAATGTTGTTGATTACCTCAGTGCAATCTGGGCATGGCACTTTACCAGTCTGCACGCACTTATGGCATAAAATGGATGAGTTTGAAAAAGTCTGATATATGGAGTGCATCCTGTCCCCAAGACTGATGATTCATATTTAATGCCCAGAACCGGGATAGCACCCACCAGTCACAATTGGATTGAACAGCAGGATTAATGAAAAAATGCATGAGTCCACACGGTTGGGACAACATCGTGATTCATCAAAGAAGGCGTTGAAACAATAAGGAAACAAATTTGAAATAGAATTTTAAAACACTGATGATTATTATATGTTTGCATAGTGTGATTTATGATTGAACAAACATAAGGTGATCCATATCTCATAGTCGAACTCCCACGAAATGTATTATGGGGAATTGAGTTTCTTTTACGTATAAGCATCTGACGTAAACAGCAGCAGCGCTTACATGGCGGGAAAATTGAATTTAGCGAGCCAATCGGGTGATTAGAGGGAGGGTTTAAAAATTTGAGGGATAATGAGCAGCTTAATGTGTTGATGGAAGGCGCATTGAGGATGGTTGCTTTTAAAACGTTGTACGGCAGGTACGTGCATAGCTGTCAGTTAGAGTGAATCTTTGGAGGATGAAAGGTGAATGTACGATTCAGTTAGGTTTAAAAGGAAGTGGGCTGATGAGTGTGCAAACAGGGGTGAATGAAGGATATAAGAATGGAATGAAAACGAGGAAGGTAACAAACAATTTAGATCGTATTTGAAAGGAGAAATGTGAACGTATGGTTTAAATATGGGTAAAAATGAAAGGAGAGAAACGCATATACACTAATGAAGGGAAGCGTATAATCGAAATATGGAAACTAAACAAGGGGTACAGGTTGTTGCAACTAATGGCTCACATAGTTGGTTACTTGGAAAACAAAACGGGTGAGAATGGAGGGATAGAGGGAAGCTAATAAAGAAATGCATTACTTGCACAACGATAGCAAGCAGGTATGAAAGAGGAATGTATAAGAACTAAATCACTCAGGGATACAATTAGGTGAAGGTTTGAGCTTGAGTCAGTACGTTATGTGCATAGGGGGATACCAGTTTCTTTGTGGCAAAGAGGGGCTCATGGTAGGAATGTATCTGGGCCAAAAAACAATATTGCATTTTTTATAAATCGCATAGAAATTCGAGATGATAAATGACAGATAATAATTGTTGGTTAAGTGTTTTTTAGGATTATTTACAGTGACCCCTGATGAAGGGCACTCATGCCCGAAATGCATTGGGTATTTTTTTAATAAAACGCTGCCTTTTATGAAGTTTGCTTCATTCGTGTTCTTTCAAGAGGTCCGGATGGACACAGTTGGAACATTAGAAGTTTGGGCAATAGCATTTACACTCCGCGTGTGGATTCAGATGAAAAGTTGGAGAAAAGTTGGATAAAAAGCATTATGAGTAAAAATGTTTGAATATAAGGAATACTTGGATTATCGTGAAGGACTAAAATTGTCGCCACGATGGCGCAACTTAGCTGTGCGATTGGGAGGGGCGAGATGACGCCCCATCACGAATGTTGTTGATTACCTCAGTGCCATCTGGGCACGGCACTTTACCAGTCTGCACGCACTTATGGCATAAAATGGATGAGTTTGAAAAAGTCTGATATATGGAGTGCGTCCTGTCCCCAAGACTGAAGTTCCTCGGTCCCCACGCCCTCTGCCAAGAGCTTTATTTTCCTTTCCAGCTTTGTGGAAGGGCATGTCCAGGCTGCAGGCGGTTTCGTAGTCCGGGTAGGGATTCTTCAAGGAACACACTTCCATCTCAAACTTGCGTCCGAACTACAGCTTCACAGCGTGCATACATCTTCCAGACATATTTGCCCACAGAGCAACCCACTGCACACCCTTATGACTTCCAACACCAGCCAATATAAACAATTTTAACACAAAAATGGCACTAAAAATATTATGGTGCGAACCGATTGCTTGTTTATTGTATGAAGAGCAGTGGGATGCCCCTCCTGGTGATTAATCTGCTGCCTTCCCCCTTTGTATTTCCTTTTCTTTTTTTTTTTGGCAGATTTATATAGCTCGAACTCGAATGTATTGGAACACTTTACATGAGCACCAGTTATGTTACCCAAGGACACGTTCATTTGTGTTAGGCACGGGGAGATTATGTGATTTGCCACGAATCACCAGATGCTGAGCCGACATCGAGGCTGGAACCTGGTTCACCAGCTTCAAAGTCAGCAGCTCTGGCTAAGCGACCTTATGTCACTTGAAAATGTTGTCACCCCATACGTTGTCCTTAAACACCATTTGTTATGGTTGTCACCTTCTGTGTACTGTATAGCGCTCCGATTTCCGTGGGTCATGTCCGCACATAATAAAACTTTCAAAAAATACTAAATAAGGGAGGATACAACATTACAGATAGGGATTCTAGAGCTGTGCAGTGTATGTGGACAGTCACGGTACTTGATTTATAAAAGCAGAACGGCAGTGAAACAGAGACGTCACTAGGTGCAGACAGGGATATATAGATAGTCGCTCTCGGCCAGCAAAGTAAAAAGCTTCTTTTGACTGCCCCGGGCCAAATGGGGCCTAGAGTGCTTAAATGCATACATGGGGGCGTAGGCTTTAGCACTGTTGGGGCACAGCCTCAGTCGCTAGTTTGCCGATGTCTGACGTGCTACTGACCTCTCCACAGCCTTGCCTACCTAACGGAGTACATGCATGTGTATAAATATATATACACACAGTCTTCCTGACATCTGTCTGTCTGTCCTTGCCGTTAAGCCCCAGGCCCCAGCTGCCTTTTACTGCCATACTCCAGTTACATGACTGACTCCCCTCAACCGCCGTTCAGTAGCTCGGACTGACGCTTGGCAGGCACCCCCATTTCAAAGGGACGGTGCAATGAGCCTAACTCTTCTTCTGTACAATTCGCCTTTCAATTCCAGAGGCCAGAAGTGACTGACTCGGGCACCAGCCCTACCGACATCGTTATTGCACCTCTCTAATAGCTGGCTGTCTATGCGCCATACCTGCGGTTTTTTAAAATTGATTCTTCCCCAAACTCATCGACTTCTTAAACGCATGTTACTTATTTCTAGCCCTACTGGCTTTCATTGGCTAGCTGGACTATATGGGGATGTTTCATAATTTCAATTTGGGAATATGCCTTTGCCTACAAATAGGTATATGGATTAATGGTACCACAAATATATTTATCGATCTGCGTCTCAAGGGTTACATCGAGACACATGACATACATCACAATCTGCCTTGCAGTATTAGACATAAATGCTAAAAAAATACATATGATGTACTCGTGTCCAAAATGTTGAACACTTTATTTTGAACAAATATTCTAGACCACGTTAATAAGCTGATGTTATTTAAAGCGACAAAATCTGCTTTAGTTTGTGTTGTGTAGCGTGATTGTTAATGATATACTAATTGCCTGCTGCACTTTCTGTGTGTGTGTGTGTGTGTGCGCAGCAGTAGAGGGATACTGCACCCCGGCTCCACCCAAAAAAAGAAAATATCCGCTTTTTAACACAACACAGTAACAAACTACAGGAGGTAGCCCATAAACCCTAAAGAGACTAGGGCAATAATCTATAACAAACAACAATGTCTCAAGGGTATCGTTTCAAAGGACAAATATACAAGCATGTGTAATGACACAGTTAGTTATACAGGATTTAATCCAAAGGGGAAAGAAACCAGGGAAATATATCATTTAAGTGAAGAATATATTTAATGTATATACATGCTGGACATATTAACTTCATATTCAAGCACATGGATCAGTAGCACTGCGTTACATTCAATGGCATGTAACCAACAAAATACTGTGCACAAGTGCTCGTGAAGTGTAGTGACGGCGCAAGTGACACATGACGTGGTATAAACAGTGAGGAGGATGGGCGCAAACAACAAGTGAAATAAAAAACCACGATTTACATATTCAGGATACCACGACAATAAATGACAAGAAAAATCAATTTTTAAATGTGTAGGGTATCCATGATTGGGGCGCCAAGAGTTCCACTGTGGGAGTCGACGGCGTTTCGGCCTGCAAAAGTCTTAGGCCATCATCAGGACCAGGTTACATTAGTTCAATTGCAGTGCTAAGGATAGAAGAATAAATATGGAGGGCTCCGTATGCTCAATGGACCAAGAAGGACAGATAGATTGAGTTTTAAGGATGGAGAAGTAGAGGTGGAGCCCTAATAGAATCAAACAATTAAAAAGAAACGCTGCTAGAAAAATCGCGTGTCTAGGCTCCTGAAGAGAGGAAAAAGAAGTGGGGAGAAGCGCTTGAAAGTAATGAGTTAAACTCACTCTTAACGTCCAAGAGGGATTAATCCCAGAATTGAACTTGGACCTATTAGAATGTTGCTGGAAAGTTCCAATTTCAAAGATATCTGCAAGAAGGAGAAAGGACGTTCAATTTAGTAAACTCGGAATAGGCATGAGTGTAAAAAATCAGCCATGCGATAACTGGATGCAGGGGGCAAGGGCGCGTGAAGTCAATAAAAACCTAATACGCCTAGCGTACGAAGAAAGGAGCGGGGAGTACCATGGGGCTAAAGGGCACAAAGGTTACCCCTCAGTGAGGAGAAATGTCCGGGGTATAGGAACCATACAGTCCCATTGAGAACGCTAAGGCAAAACAACGAAGGATACGGGAAACATGTAGAAGGTCTACCACTAACGACCAGTCAAGGGGAGGGAGGGGGGGGCCACATGAGTACGGGAGCCAAAAAGGCTGTGAGTCGTGAACGGGATAACCAGGGAAGGGGACAAGCAGCGGAGTACTTGCTAGGACGTGAACGGGAAAAACAGGGGAACACCGCCGAGGCGGGCAGCAGGGTACTTACTAAGTATCGAAACGTAGGACAGAGAACAGCCGAAGAGTCTGTCTGTCTATCAGGAATGAATCACAGGTCGCCGGCAGGAATCAGGCTGTGATTACACGGAAGTGGAGTAGAGCGTGATAAGGACGCCCAGCTAACCACGTGATGAGGCATAGAAGAAAACGCTAGAAAGCGCACTTGTACAGTTTAAGGGGGAGAAAAAGTGAGGACAGACTAAGCTAGGCGTAAAACATTAGTTAAAGCGTAGATAGCTGTTATTTGGAGTGCAAAGAATAATGAAAGTACAATTGTAAATAATTAATTTAGATTACAATTCTTAACAGTACATATTGTTGACCGAAAGTAATATACATTTAATAGGTAACAATTAGCACTAGACATCATTGTGGACCATCCACAGACCGAGATGAATTGTTTCGTCTCGGTCTGTATACAAAGTTACAATTTATAAGCGAAATAGTGACAATTTACAACGAAATTTATACGGATGTACAATAACAAATAAATACCCAATGTATATCGGATTAAAATAGTACAGAAGGTCATGTAGTGTATAGGTACAACTACCAGAGTGAAAGAGTAGGAGGGGACTAATTACCCACAATATCTGGAATGAAAAGTCTGGGGTAGAGAGTCAGAGAAAATATATATACACACACACACACCCGGAACGCGTGTATTTACTCGGGTTGTAGTAATTAGAATTTAGACAGATAAAAGGTGTGAATGAAGCTAGGAAAGTGTTGTATTCCATTCATCAAGAGTATTCAAGCCCTGTTCAAATGTATTAAGACGAGCTATCCAACGGCATTCGCATCGGTTTAGAAGTCTCTGAATGTCGCCACCTCTTCTGGGGATAGAAGGTTGGTCGATCACCATCCAAATGATGTCATTCTCATTGTGGTTGTATTCCTGATAGTGTGCAACCAATGGTGCAGTAATCGTCCCGCACCGAATACGGCTGCGATGCTGTAGAACTCGGTCTTTTACCATCTGGGTGGTCTGTCCAATATATAAAAGATTACATGGACAGCGTATTGAGTAAATGACATTCTGTGATCTACAGTTGGTAAATGATTTCAGGTCATATTTTTGTCCGTTATGTTCAAAATATTTCGTGTTCGATGTAAAAGCACATACAGAACACCTTTGGCATTTATTGTGTCCAATAAGTGGTGGAAGATCCCATAGTCCTCTGACAGTTGTTTGCCTGATAGTTGTTTCAGGCCAAGTAACAGCATGCACTAAATGATCAGAGAGGTTTTTACCTCTCCGGTATGAGAACAAAGGCGGTTCGTTGAATATATTAAGGGGAGTCAGTATGTTCCAGTTAGCTTTAATGACCTTTGATAGTTTATTACTGGAAGGTGAAAAAGTGGAAACAAAGGGGATGCGGGAATTAGTTCTTTTCTCCCTTGGGGTTAGTAAGTTTTCACGGTGATTGTACCATGCACGTTTTCTCGCTCTGGTTACCAGTTTTTTCGGATAGCCGCGTGTGATGAGTTTTTCTGTTAGGACCTTTGCCTCCCTAAAGAAGTCCTTTCTCCACTTGCAATTGCGACGAATCCGTAAAAATTGTCCAAACGGTAAACCATCCCGTAGACCTCGAGGATGGTAGCTGGAGTAATGTAAAAGGGTATTTCGCTCTGTTGGTTTTCTGAACAGTGTAGTCCCAATCTTGTTGTCTTCTACTTGAAGAGACAGGTCAAGGAATGGCAAGTTATTCTCCTTGGGATCAACAGTGAATCTCAGGTGTAATTGTTGGGCATGCAGCCAGTCCACGAATTGGAGGAGGGTCGTCTTATTTCCTGACCAGAAGAGTAAAATGTCATCTATGTAGCGACGCCAAAAGGTTATATTGTTTCTGAATGGGTTGAGGTTCGTGAGAATGATGGTATTTTCCAAATGGTGGACATAGAGAATGGCAAAATTTGGGGCGAAACAGGCGCCCATCGATACCCCTTTAATCTGGAGATAGTATGTATCTTTGTAGAGAAAGTAGTTGTTCCCCAAAGCGATTTCCAAGAGGGACATCACAAATTCAGTCGGGATTCTAGTCGGTTGTGGTCTTGTGTCCAGAATTTCCTTTATGACCGCGAGGCCCTCTCGGTGCGGGATATTGGTGTACAGTGATTCGATGTCCATACCGACCATCAGTTCTGTGCCAGGTATGAAGGGGGTATCCTCAATGAGATTGATGAGGTCCATACTATCGCGAACATAGGTATCAGTCAGGGGCACAAACTCTTTGATAATGTTATCAATATATTTCCCGATGGGTTCAAGGACAGATCCACATCCTGACACGATCGGTCTACCTGGCGGGCTCTGTGGGTCCTTATGGATCTTAGGCAGGACATACAGTACAGGAGTGCGTGGATGGCTGTTGTTCAGATATAAAGCTTCCTTGTTTGTTATGATGTTGTTATCTTTAGCTGATTCAATTATCTGTACAATCTTGGCCCTGATCCCAGGTAAAGGATCGCCAGATAAAGTACGATAATGCTCGTTGTTGCTCAGTTGTCGTAGAATTTCAATATCGTATTTAGTTTGGTCCTGAATGACAATTCCTCCGCCCTTGTCAGCGGGCTTGATGATTATCGTCTGGTTGATTTTGAGGTTATTTAGGGCATGTTTCTCCTGTATTGAGAGATTATAAGGGACATATTCATGTTGGTTTTGGATGATCTTCATCTCATGGAGAACCCGTCTTTCAAAGGTCAGTATCTCAGTTGGCATTAGTATAGACGGTGGGTTGAAGGTAGAGGGAAGATGGAAAGGTGAATAGTCTCTTCGTTCTCGTGATGGTCTCTCTGAGAAAAACTGTTTAAGTCTGATCCTTCTGAAGAATTTCAATAGATTTTCCTGAATCTCAAAAAAATTACTTTTATCCGTTGGGACAAAGGATAGTCCCTTACTTAAAAGACTAATTTCATAGGGGGAGAGATCATGTTGAGACAAATTAAATATGGGAAGCGTTTTGCTTACGTCCATGTTGTCGTTCTCTGTTGTTAGTTCTGTTGGTAATTCGGGCCCCATTGGTAAAATTTGCGTCTGGTTTGTCGTTCCCCGGAGTATTGATACTGGTAGTTCCCTCTCGGTCGTCCTCTGCCTCTGCCCCGGTTCACGTCTAAAAACCGGCTGGTAACAGTGGTTGGGGTCTAAGTTGTGGGGCTCTTTGTTGTCTAGAGGTGCTTGGGCCCTCACCTGGGCTGGAATCCTCAGCTGAGGTGTTAGAAGAGTCTGAGAAAGATACTTGTTGGTGGTTGCGAAACCTCCCCCAGTTTCTTTGTTGTCTAGGTTGTTGGTATGGTGTGTCATAAAACTCGTCCCTCAGGTATGGATAGGTCTGTTCATTGCTGTAATTGCGGATGTCTTTTTGAATTTTGTTTATTTTTTTGTTTTGTTCAAAGGTTTCAAAATTGGAAATTGTTATATTTATTTTGTCCAGGAGGGATTTAGCATCCGTGATAGTATTGTCCTCCAGAATAAGTTTTTCCAATTCGGCGATTTCTTCCAGTTCCTTACGGCTATGTTCCAGGGCAGTATCTATACCCAAGACCATCCAGTGTCTAGAGCATGTTGTTCCCAAGTGGCTGAATCCTAATCTGAATTTGGGGTCTTGGGTAAAGATAGCAGGAACATTACGGATTTGTAGTCCCAGAGGGATAACATCTGATTTCAAATATTCCGTAAGCATGCGGGCATGCAGATCGGTACGGATCTGTTTTTTCTTTAGTCTTTCAAGTCTATCAAGTAGGATTTTTGAAGTACTCTCCCCTGTAGTGGTCCGAGTGATGGATGTGGAAAGAAGGGAGGGTCCACTGAGGATTCTTTGGATGTACTCTACTGAGTATGTAGGGGTATCCCTGGAGACCATGCTGTGCAAACAATACACAGATGGTAAGGGAATTAATCAATTAGATAAGTCCCCGAAAGGACAACCTCTCGCAACAAGCAGTTGCTCAAAGTAAGCAGTAACAAACTACAGGAGGTAGCCCATAAACCCTAAAGAGACTAGGGCAATAATCTATAACAAACAACAATGTCTCAAGGGTATCGTTTCAAAGGACAAATATACAAGCATGTGTAATGACACAGTTAGTTATACAGGATTTAATCCAAAGGGGAAAGAAACCAGGGAAATATATCATTTAAGTGAAGAATATATTTAATGTATATACATGCTGGACATATTAACTTCATATTCAAGCACATGGATCAGTAGCACTGCGTTACATTCAATGGCATGTAACCAACAAAATACTGTGCACAAGTGCTCGTGAAGTGTAGTGACGGCGCAAGTGACACATGACGTGGTATAAACAGTGAGGAGGATGGGCGCAAACAACAAGTGAAATAAAAAACCACGATTTACATATTCAGGATACCACGACAATAAATGACAAGAAAAATCAATTTTTAAATGTGTAGGGTATCCATGATTGGGGCGCCAAGAGTTCCACTGTGGGAGTCGACGGCGTTTCGGCCTGCAAAAGTCTTAGGCCATCATCAGGACCAGGTTACATTAGTTCAATTGCAGTGCTAAGGATAGAAGAATAAATATGGAGGGCTCCGTATGCTCAATGGACCAAGAAGGACAGATAGATTGAGTTTTAAGGATGGAGAAGTAGAGGTGGAGCCCTAATAGAATCAAACAATTAAAAAGAAACGCTGCTAGAAAAATCGCGTGTCTAGGCTCCTGAAGAGAGGAAAAAGAAGTGGGGAGAAGCGCTTGAAAGTAATGAGTTAAACTCACTCTTAACGTCCAAGAGGGATTAATCCCAGAATTGAACTTGGACCTATTAGAATGTTGCTGGAAAGTTCCAATTTCAAAGATATCTGCAAGAAGGAGAAAGGACGTTCAATTTAGTAAACTCGGAATAGGCATGAGTGTAAAAAATCAGCCATGCGATAACTGGATGCAGGGGGCAAGGGCGCGTGAAGTCAATAAAAACCTAATACGCCTAGCGTACGAAGAAAGGAGCGGGGAGTACCATGGGGCTAAAGGGCACAAAGGTTACCCCTCAGTGAGGAGAAATGTCCGGGGTATAGGAACCATACAGTCCCATTGAGAACGCTAAGGCAAAACAACGAAGGATACGGGAAACATGTAGAAGGTCTACCACTAACGACCAGTCAAGGGGAGGGAGGGGGGGGCCACATGAGTACGGGAGCCAAAAAGGCTGTGAGTCGTGAACGGGATAACCAGGGAAGGGGACAAGCAGCGGAGTACTTGCTAGGACGTGAACGGGAAAAACAGGGGAACACCGCCGAGGCGGGCAGCAGGGTACTTACTAAGTATCGAAACGTAGGACAGAGAACAGCCGAAGAGTCTGTCTGTCTATCAGGAATGAATCACAGGTCGCCGGCAGGAATCAGGCTGTGATTACACGGAAGTGGAGTAGAGCGTGATAAGGACGCCCAGCTAACCACGTGATGAGGCATAGAAGAAAACGCTAGAAAGCGCACTTGTACAGTTTAAGGGGGAGAAAAAGTGAGGACAGACTAAGCTAGGCGTAAAACATTAGTTAAAGCGTAGATAGCTGTTATTTGGAGTGCAAAGAATAATGAAAGTACAATTGTAAATAATTAATTTAGATTACAATTCTTAACAGTACATATTGTTGACCGAAAGTAATATACATTTAATAGGTAACAATTAGCACTAGACATCATTGTGGACCATCCACAGACCGAGATGAATTGTTTCGTCTCGGTCTGTATACAAAGTTACAATTTATAAGCGAAATAGTGACAATTTACAACGAAATTTATACGGATGTACAATAACAAATAAATACCCAATGTATATCGGATTAAAATAGTACAGAAGGTCATGTAGTGTATAGGTACAACTACCAGAGTGAAAGAGTAGGAGGGGACTAATTACCCACAATATCTGGAATGAAAAGTCTGGGGTAGAGAGTCAGAGAAAATATATATACACACACACACACCCGGAACGCGTGTATTTACTCGGGTTGTAGTAATTAGAATTTAGACAGATAAAAGGTGTGAATGAAGCTAGGAAAGTGTTGTATTCCATTCATCAAGAGTATTCAAGCCCTGTTCAAATGTATTAAGACGAGCTATCCAACGGCATTCGCATCGGTTTAGAAGTCTCTGAATGTCGCCACCTCTTCTGGGGATAGAAGGTTGGTCGATCACCATCCAAATGATGTCATTCTCATTGTGGTTGTATTCCTGATAGTGTGCAACCAATGGTGCAGTAATCGTCCCGCACCGAATACGGCTGCGATGCTGTAGAACTCGGTCTTTTACCATCTGGGTGGTCTGTCCAATATATAAAAGATTACATGGACAGCGTATTGAGTAAATGACATTCTGTGATCTACAGTTGGTGAATGATTTCAGGTCATATTTTTGTCCGTTATGTTCAAAATATTTCGTGTTCGATGTAAAAGCACATACAGAACACCTTTGGCATTTATTGTGTCCAATAAGTGGTGGAAGATCCCATAGTCCTCTGACAGTTGTTTGCCTGATAGTTGTTTCAGGCCAAGTAACAGCATGCACTAAATGATCAGAGAGGTTTTTACCTCTCCGGTATGAGAACAAAGGCGGTTCGTTGAATATATTAAGGGGAGTCAGTATGTTCCAGTTAGCTTTAATGACCTTTGATAGTTTATTACTGGAAGGTGAAAAAGTGGAAACAAAGGGGATGCGGGAATTAGTTCTTTTCTCCCTTGGTGTTAGTAAGTTTTCACGGTGATTGTACCATGCACGTTTTCTCGCTCTGGTTACCAGTTTTTTCGGATAGCCGCGTGTGATGAGTTTTTCTGTTAGGACCTTTGCCTCCCTAAAGAAGTCCTTTCTCCACTTGCAATTGCGACGAATCCGTAAAAATTGTCCAAACGGTAAACCATCCCGTAGACCTCGAGGATGGTAGCTGGAGTAATGTAAAAGGGTATTTCGCTCTGTTGGTTTTCTGAACAGTGTAGTCCCAATCTTGTTGTCTTCTACTTGAAGAGACAGGTCAAGGAATGGCAAGTTATTCTCCTTGGGATCAACAGTGAATCTCAGGTGTAATTGTTGGGCATGCAGCCAGTCCACGAATTGGAGGAGGGTCGTCTTATTTCCTGACCAGAAGAGTAAAATGTCATCTATGTAGCGACGCCAAAAGGTTATATTGTTTCTGAATGGGTTGAGGTTCGTGAGAATGATGGTATTTTCCAAATGGTGGACATAGAGAATGGCAAAATTTGGGGCGAAACAGGCGCCCATCGATACCCCTTTAATCTGGAGATAGTATGTATCTTTGTAGAGAAAGTAGTTGTTCCCCAAAGCGATTTCCAAGAGGGACATCACAAATTCAGTCGGGATTCTAGTCGGTTGTGGTCTTGTGTCCAGAATTTCCTTTATGACCGCGAGGCCCTCTCGGTGCGGGATATTGGTGTACAGTGATTCGATGTCCATACCGACCATCAGTTCTGTGCCAGGTATGAAGGGGGTATCCTCAATGAGATTGATGAGGTCCATACTATCGCGAACATAGGTATCAGTCAGGGGCACAAACTCTTTGATAATGTTATCAATATATTTCCCGATGGGTTCAAGGACAGATCCACATCCTGACACGATCGGTCTACCTGGCGGGCTCTGTGGGTCCTTATGGATCTTAGGCAGGACATACAGTACAGGAGTGCGTGGATGGCTGTTGTTCAGATATAAAGCTTCCTTGTTTGTTATGATGTTGTTATCTTTAGCTGATTCAATTATCTGTACAATCTTGGCCCTGATCCCAGGTAAAGGATCGCCAGATAAAGTACGATAATGCTCGTTGTTGCTCAGTTGTCGTAGAATTTCAATATCGTATTTAGTTTGGTCCTGAATGACAATTCCTCCGCCCTTGTCAGCGGGCTTGATGATTATCGTCTGGTTGATTTTGAGGTTATTTAGGGCATGTTTCTCCTGTATTGAGAGATTATAAGGGACATATTCATGTTGGTTTTGGATGATCTTCATCTCATGGAGAACCCGTCTTTCAAAGGTCAGTATCTCAGTTGGCATTAGTATAGACGGTGGGTTGAAGGTAGAGGGAAGATGGAAAGGTGAATAGTCTCTTCGTTCTCGTGATGGTCTCTCTGAGAAAAACTGTTTAAGTCTGATCCTTCTGAAGAATTTCAATAGATTTTCCTGAATCTCAAAAAAATTACTTTTATCCGTTGGGACAAAGGATAGTCCCTTACTTAAAAGACTAATTTCATAGGGGGAGAGATCATGTTGAGACAAATTAAATATGGGAAGCGTTTTGCTTACGTCCATGTTGTCGTTCTCTGTTGTTAGTTCTGTTGGTAATTCGGGCCCCATTGGTAAAATTTGCGTCTGGTTTGTCGTTCCCCGGAGTATTGATACTGGTAGTTCCCTCTCGGTCGTCCTCTGCCTCTGCCCCGGTTCACGTCTAAAAACCGGCTGGTAACAGTGGTTGGGGTCTAAGTTGTGGGGCTCTTTGTTGTCTAGAGGTGCTTGGGCCCTCACCTGGGCTGGAATCCTCAGCTGAGGTGTTAGAAGAGTCTGAGAAAGATACTTGTTGGTGGTTGCGAAACCTCCCCCAGTTTCTTTGTTGTCTAGGTTGTTGGTATGGTGTGTCATAAAACTCGTCCCTCAGGTATGGATAGGTCTGTTCATTGCTGTAATTGCGGATGTCTTTTTGAATTTTGTTTATTTTTTTGTTTTGTTCAAAGGTTTCAAAATTGGAAATTGTTATATTTATTTTGTCCAGGAGGGATTTAGCATCCGTGATAGTATTGTCCTCCAGAATAAGTTTTTCCAATTCGGCGATTTCTTCCAGTTCCTTACGGCTATGTTCCAGGGCAGTATCTATACCCAAGACCATCCAGTGTCTAGAGCATGTTGTTCCCAAGTGGCTGAATCCTAATCTGAATTTGGGGTCTTGGGTAAAGATAGCAGGAACATTACGGATTTGTAGTCCCAGAGGGATAACATCTGATTTCAAATATTCCGTAAGCATGCGGGCATGCAGATCGGTACGGATCTGTTTTTTCTTTAGTCTTTCAAGTCTATCAAGTAGGATTTTTGAAGTACTCTCCCCTGTAGTGGTCCGAGTGATGGATGTGGAAAGAAGGGAGGGTCCACTGAGGATTCTTTGGATGTACTCTACTGAGTATGTAGGGGTATCCCTGGAGACCATGCTGTGCAAACAATACACAGATGGTAAGGGAATTAATCAATTAGATAAGTCCCCGAAAGGACAACCTCTCGCAACAAGCAGTTGCTCAAAGTAAGCAGTAACAAACTACAGGAGGTAGCCCATAAACCCTAAAGAGACTAGGGCAATAATCTATAACAAACAACAATGTCTCAAGGGTATCGTTTCAAAGGACAAATATACAAGCATGTGTAATGACACAGTTAGTTATACAGGATTTAATCCAAAGGGGAAAGAAACCAGGGAAATATATCATTTAAGTGAAGAATATATTTAATGTATATACATGCTGGACATATTAACTTCATATTCAAGCACATGGATCAGTAGCACTGCGTTACATTCAATGGCATGTAACCAACAAAATACTGTGCACAAGTGCTCGTGAAGTGTAGTGACGGCGCAAGTGACACATGACGTGGTATAAACAGTGAGGAGGATGGGCGCAAACAACAAGTGAAATAAAAAACCACGATTTACATATTCAGGATACCACGACAATAAATGACAAGAAAAATCAATTTTTAAATGTGTAGGGTATCCATGATTGGGGCGCCAAGAGTTCCACTGTGGGAGTCGACGGCGTTTCGGCCTGCAAAAGTCTTAGGCCATCATCAGGACCAGGTTACATTAGTTCAATTGCAGTGCTAAGGATAGAAGAATAAATATGGAGGGCTCCGTATGCTCAATGGACCAAGAAGGACAGATAGATTGAGTTTTAAGGATGGAGAAGTAGAGGTGGAGCCCTAATAGAATCAAACAATTAAAAAGAAACGCTGCTAGAAAAATCGCGTGTCTAGGCTCCTGAAGAGAGGAAAAAGAAGTGGGGAGAAGCGCTTGAAAGTAATGAGTTAAACTCACTCTTAACGTCCAAGAGGGATTAATCCCAGAATTGAACTTGGACCTATTAGAATGTTGCTGGAAAGTTCCAATTTCAAAGATATCTGCAAGAAGGAGAAAGGACGTTCAATTTAGTAAACTCGGAATAGGCATGAGTGTAAAAAATCAGCCATGCGATAACTGGATGCAGGGGGCAAGGGCGCGTGAAGTCAATAAAAACCTAATACGCCTAGCGTACGAAGAAAGGAGCGGGGAGTACCATGGGGCTAAAGGGCACAAAGGTTACCCCTCAGTGAGGAGAAATGTCCGGGGTATAGGAACCATACAGTCCCATTGAGAACGCTAAGGCAAAACAACGAAGGATACGGGAAACATGTAGAAGGTCTACCACTAACGACCAGTCAAGGGGAGGGAGGGGGGGCCACATGAGTACGGGAGCCAAAAGGCTGTGAGTCGTGAACGGGATAACCAGGGAAGGGGACAAGCAGCGGAGTACTTGCTAGGACGTGAACGGGAAAAACAGGGGAACACCGCCGAGGCGGGCAGCAGGGTACTTACTAAGTATCGAAACGTAGGACAGAGAACAGCCGAAGAGTCTGTCTGTCTATCAGGAATGAATCACAGGTCGCCGGCAGGAATCAGGCTGTGATTACACGGAAGTGGAGTAGAGCGTGATAAGGACGCCCAGCTAACCACGTGATGAGGCATAGAAGAAAACGCTAGAAAGCGCACTTGTACAGTTTAAGGGGAGAAAAAGTGAGGACAGACTAAGCTAGGCGTAAAACATTAGTTAAAGCGTAGATAGCTGTTATTTGGAGTGCAAAGAATAATGAAAGTACAATTGTAAATAATTAATTTAGATTACAATTCTTAACAGTACATATTGTTGACCGAAAGTAATATACATTTAATAGGTAACAATTAGCACTAGACATCATTGTGGACCATCCACAGACCGAGATGAATTGTTTCGTCTCGGTCTGTATACAAAGTTACAATTTATAAGCGAAATAGTGACAATTTACAACGAAATTTATACGGATGTACAATAACAAATAAATACCCAATGTATATCGGATTAAAATAGTACAGAAGGTCATGTAGTGTATAGGTACAACTACCAGAGTGAAAGAGTAGGAGGGGACTAATTACCCACAATATCTGGAATGAAAAGTCTGGGGTAGAGAGTCAGAGAAAATATATATACACACACACACACCCGGAACGCGTGTATTTACTCGGGTTGTAGTAATTAGAATTTAGACAGATAAAAGGTGTGAATGAAGCTAGGAAAGTGTTGTATTCCATTCATCAAGAGTATTCAAGCCCTGTTCAAATGTATTAAGACGAGCTATCCAACGGCATTCGCATCGGTTTAGAAGTCTCTGAATGTCGCCACCTCTTCTGGGGATAGAAGGTTGGTCGATCACCATCCAAATGATGTCATTCTCATTGTGGTTGTATTCCTGATAGTGTGCAACCAATGGTGCAGTAATCGTCCCGCACCGAATACGGCTGCGATGCTGTAGAACTCGGTCTTTTACCATCTGGGTGGTCTGTCCAATATATAAAAGATTACATGGACAGCGTATTGAGTAAATGACATTCTGTGATCTACAGTTGGTGAATGATTTCAGGTCATATTTTTGTCCGTTATGTTCAAAATATTTCGTGTTCGATGTAAAAGCACATACAGAACACCTTTGGCATTTATTGTGTCCAATAAGTGGTGGAAGATCCCATAGTCCTCTGACAGTTGTTTGCCTGATAGTTGTTTCAGGCCAAGTAACAGCATGCACTAAATGATCAGAGAGGTTTTTACCTCTCCGGTATGAGAACAAAGGCGGTTCGTTGAATATATTAAGGGGAGTCAGTATGTTCCAGTTAGCTTTAATGACCTTTGATAGTTTATTACTGGAAGGTGAAAAAGTGGAAACAAAGGGGATGCGGGAATTAGTTCTTTTCTCCCTTGGTGTTAGTAAGTTTTCACGGTGATTGTACCATGCACGTTTTCTCGCTCTGGTTACCAGTTTTTTCGGATAGCCGCGTGTGATGAGTTTTTCTGTTAGGACCTTTGCCTCCCTAAAGAAGTCCTTTCTCCACTTGCAATTGCGACGAATCCGTAAAAATTGTCCAAACGGTAAACCATCCCGTAGACCTCGAGGATGGTAGCTGGAGTAATGTAAAAGGGTATTTCGCTCTGTTGGTTTTCTGAACAGTGTAGTCCCAATCTTGTTGTCTTCTACTTGAAGAGACAGGTCAAGGAATGGCAAGTTATTCTCCTTGGGATCAACAGTGAATCTCAGGTGTAATTGTTGGGCATGCAGCCAGTCCACGAATTGGAGGAGGGTCGTCTTATTTCCTGACCAGAAGAGTAAAATGTCATCTATGTAGCGACGCCAAAAGGTTATATTGTTTCTGAATGGGTTGAGGTTCGTGAGAATGATGGTATTTTCCAAATGGTGGACATAGAGAATGGCAAAATTTGGGGCGAAACAGGCGCCCATCGATACCCCTTTAATCTGGAGATAGTATGTATCTTTGTAGAGAAAGTAGTTGTTCCCCAAAGCGATTTCCAAGAGGGACATCACAAATTCAGTCGGGATTCTAGTCGGTTGTGGTCTTGTGTCCAGAATTTCCTTTATGACCGCGAGGCCCTCTCGGTGCGGGATATTGGTGTACAGTGATTCGATGTCCATACCGACCATCAGTTCTGTGCCAGGTATGAAGGGGGTATCCTCAATGAGATTGATGAGGTCCATACTATCGCGAACATAGGTATCAGTCAGGGGCACAAACTCTTTGATAATGTTATCAATATATTTCCCGATGGGTTCAAGGACAGATCCACATCCTGACACGATCGGTCTACCTGGCGGGCTCTGTGGGTCCTTATGGATCTTAGGCAGGACATACAGTACAGGAGTGCGTGGATGGCTGTTGTTCAGATATAAAGCTTCCTTGTTTGTTATGATGTTGTTATCTTTAGCTGATTCAATTATCTGTACAATCTTGGCCCTGATCCCAGGTAAAGGATCGCCAGATAAAGTACGATAATGCTCGTTGTTGCTCAGTTGTCGTAGAATTTCAATATCGTATTTAGTTTGGTCCTGAATGACAATTCCTCCGCCCTTGTCAGCGGGCTTGATGATTATCGTCTGGTTGATTTTGAGGTTATTTAGGGCATGTTTCTCCTGTATTGAGAGATTATAAGGGACATATTCATGTTGGTTTTGGATGATCTTCATCTCATGGAGAACCCGTCTTTCAAAGGTCAGTATCTCAGTTGGCATTAGTATAGACGGTGGGTTGAAGGTAGAGGGAAGATGGAAAGGTGAATAGTCTCTTCGTTCTCGTGATGGTCTCTCTGAGAAAAACTGTTTAAGTCTGATCCTTCTGAAGAATTTCAATAGATTTTCCTGAATCTCAAAAAAATTACTTTTATCCGTTGGGACAAAGGATAGTCCCTTACTTAAAAGACTAATTTCATAGGGGGAGAGATCATGTTGAGACAAATTAAATATGGGAAGCGTTTTGCTTACGTCCATGTTGTCGTTCTCTGTTGTTAGTTCTGTTGGTAATTCGGGCCCCATTGGTAAAATTTGCGTCTGGTTTGTCGTTCCCCGGAGTATTGATACTGGTAGTTCCCTCTCGGTCGTCCTCTGCCTCTGCCCCGGTTCACGTCTAAAAACCGGCTGGTAACAGTGGTTGGGGTCTAAGTTGTGGGGCTCTTTGTTGTCTAGAGGTGCTTGGGCCCTCACCTGGGCTGGAATCCTCAGCTGAGGTGTTAGAAGAGTCTGAGAAAGATACTTGTTGGTGGTTGCGAAACCTCCCCCAGTTTCTTTGTTGTCTAGGTTGTTGGTATGGTGTGTCATAAAACTCGTCCCTCAGGTATGGATAGGTCTGTTCATTGCTGTAATTGCGGATGTCTTTTTGAATTTTGTTTATTTTTTTGTTTTGTTCAAAGGTTTCAAAATTGGAAATTGTTATATTTATTTTGTCCAGGAGGGATTTAGCATCCGTGATAGTATTGTCCTCCAGAATAAGTTTTTCCAATTCGGCGATTTCTTCCAGTTCCTTACGGCTATGTTCCAGGGCAGTATCTATACCCAAGACCATCCAGTGTCTAGAGCATGTTGTTCCCAAGTGGCTGAATCCTAATCTGAATTTGGGGTCTTGGGTAAAGATAGCAGGAACATTACGGATTTGTAGTCCCAGAGGGATAACATCTGATTTCAAATATTCCGTAAGCATGCGGGCATGCAGATCGGTACGGATCTGTTTTTTCTTTAGTCTTTCAAGTCTATCAAGTAGGATTTTTGAAGTACTCTCCCCTGTAGTGGTCCGAGTGATGGATGTGGAAAGAAGGGAGGGTCCACTGAGGATTCTTTGGATGTACTCTACTGAGTATGTAGGGGTATCCCTGGAGACCATGCTGTGCAAACAATACACAGATGGTAAGGGAATTAATCAATTAGATAAGTCCCCGAAAGGACAACCTCTCGCAACAAGCAGTTGCTCAAAGTAAGCAGTAACAAACTACAGGAGGTAGCCCATAAACCCTAAAGAGACTAGGGCAATAATCTATAACAAACAACAATGTCTCAAGGGTATCGTTTCAAAGGACAAATATACAAGCATGTGTAATGACACAGTTAGTTATACAGGATTTAATCCAAAGGGGAAAGAAACCAGGGAAATATATCATTTAAGTGAAGAATATATTTAATGTATATACATGCTGGACATATTAACTTCATATTCAAGCACATGGATCAGTAGCACTGCGTTACATTCAATGGCATGTAACCAACAAAATACTGTGCACAAGTGCTCGTGAAGTGTAGTGACGGCGCAAGTGACACATGACGTGGTATAAACAGTGAGGAGGATGGGCGCAAACAACAAGTGAAATAAAAAACCACGATTTACATATTCAGGATACCACGACAATAAATGACAAGAAAAATCAATTTTTAAATGTGTAGGGTATCCATGATTGGGGCGCCAAGAGTTCCACTGTGGGAGTCGACGGCGTTTCGGCCTGCAAAAGTCTTAGGCCATCATCAGGACCAGGTTACATTAGTTCAATTGCAGTGCTAAGGATAGAAGAATAAATATGGAGGGCTCCGTATGCTCAATGGACCAAGAAGGACAGATAGATTGAGTTTTAAGGATGGAGAAGTAGAGGTGGAGCCCTAATAGAATCAAACAATTAAAAAGAAACGCTGCTAGAAAAATCGCGTGTCTAGGCTCCTGAAGAGAGGAAAAAGAAGTGGGGAGAAGCGCTTGAAAGTAATGAGTTAAACTCACTCTTAACGTCCAAGAGGGATTAATCCCAGAATTGAACTTGGACCTATTAGAATGTTGCTGGAAAGTTCCAATTTCAAAGATATCTGCAAGAAGGAGAAAGGACGTTCAATTTAGTAAACTGTCTAAATTCTAATTACTACAACCCGAGTAAATACACGCGTTCCGGGTGTGTGTGTGTGTATATATATTTTCTCTGACTCTCTACCCCAGACTTTTCATTCCAGATATTGTGGGTAATTAGTCCCCTCCTACTCTTTCACTCTGGTAGTTGTACCTATACACTACATGACCTTCTGTACTATTTTAATCCGATATACATTGGGTATTTATTTGTTATTGTACATCCGTATAAATTTCGTTGTAAATTGTCACTATTTCGCTTATAAATTGTAACTTTGTATACAGACCGAGACGAAACAATTCATCTCGGTCTGTGGATGGTCCACAATGATGTCTAGTGCTAATTGTTACCTATTAAATGTATATTACTTTCGGTCAACAATATGTACTGTTAAGAATTGTAATCTAAATTAATTATTTACAATTGTACTTTCATTATTCTTTGCACTCCAAATAACAGCTATCTACGCTTTAACTAATGTTTTACGCCTAGCTTAGTCTGTCCTCACTTTTTCTCCCCTTAAACTGTACAAGTGCGCTTTCTAGCGTTTTCTTCTATGCCTCATCACGTGGTTAGCTGGGCGTCCTTATCACGCTCTACTCCACTTCCGTGTAATCACAGCCTGATTCCTGCCGGCGACCTGTGATTCATTCCTGATAGACAGACAGACTCTTCGGCTGTTCTCTGTCCTACGTTTCGATACTTAGTAAGTACCCTGCTGCCCGCCTCGGCGGTGTTCCCCTGTTTTCCCGTTCACGTCCTAGCAAGTACTCCGCTGCTTGTCCCCTTCCCTGGTTATCCCGTTCACGACTCACAGCCTTTTTGGCTCCCGTACTCATGTGGCCCCCCCTCCCTTCCCTTGACTGGTCGTTAGTGGTAGACCTTCTACATGTTTCCCGTATCCTTCGTTGTTTTGCCTTAGCGTTCTCAATGGGACTGTATGGTTCCTATACCCCGGACATTTCTCCTCACTGAGGGGTAACCTTTGTGCCCTTTAGCCCCATGGTACTCCCCGCTCCTTTCTTCGTACGCTAGGCGTATTAGGTTTTTATTGACTTCACGCGCCCTTGCCCCCTGCATCCAGTTATCGCATGGCTGATTTTTTACACTCATGCCTATTCCGAGTTTACTAAATTGAACGTCCTTTCTCCTTCTTGCAGATATCTTTGAAATTGGAACTTTCCAGCAACATTCTAATAGGTCCAAGTTCAATTCTGGGATTAATCCCTCTTGGACGTTAAGAGTGAGTTTAACTCATTACTTTCAAGCGCTTCTCCCCACTTCTTTTTCCTCTCTTCAGGAGCCTAGACACGCGATTTTTCTAGCAGCGTTTCTTTTAATTGTTTGATTCTATTAGGGCTCCACCTCTACTTCTCCATCCTTAAAACTCAATCTATCTGTCCTTCTTGGTCCATTGAGCATACGGAGCCCTCCATATTTATTCTTCTATCCTTAGCACTGCAATTGAACTAATGTAACCTGGTCCTGATGATGGCCTAAGACTTTTGCAGGCCGAAACGCCCGTCGACTCCCACAGTGGAACTCTTGGCGCCCCAATCATGGATACCCTACACATTTAAAAATTGATTTTTCTTGTCATTTATTGTCGTGGTATCCTGAATATGTAAATCGTGGTTTTTTATTTCACTTGTTGTTTGCGCCCATCCTCCTCACTGTTTATACCACGTCATGTGTCACTTGCGCCGTCACTACACTTCACGAGCACTTGTGCACAGTATTTTGTTGGTTACATGCCATTGAATGTAACGCAGTGCTACTGATCCATGTGCTTGAATATGAAGTTAATATGTCCAGCATGTATATACATTAAATATATTCTTCACTTAAATGATATATTTCCCTGGTTTCTTTCCCCTTTGGATTAAATCCTGTATAACTAACTGTGTCATTACACATGCTTGTATATTTGTCCTTTGAAACGATACCCTTGAGACATTTTAACACAACACAACATTATGCTGTGGCGCAAGGTGGTGATGCAGAACCCATTTGTCCTCAAGGAGCCAAGGCACATACATAGTTACACTGCCTATTGGACATTATTACATATTTACACTTAAAGCCACATAATTACACTCCACATATATCCACTTGGCTCCAAAACACAACTACACTCAACAAAATTCAAATCAGCAACGTGCCCCATATTTACACTCCACATAATTCAACACCATGCCCGTAGTTCCACACAATGCCACAGCACACAATTTAATGCCACACAATTCCATACCACACAACATAATTACACTTCACCCCACATAAATCTACTCCATGGCACACAGCAACACTCCACATAAATACACTCCACACCGTGCCACATAATTCCGCTCAACATAATTTAACTCAGTCCCACACAATTCCATGCAACACAATTCAACTCCACACAATTCAATTCCACAGCACACAATTCTACTCCACAACACATAATTCTGCTACACACCACATACATCTAATCCACACCACAGAATTCCACATCATGCCACATAATTCAATACCACGTCATAGAATTACGCTCAATACATGACACTTCACAATGCATAATACCACATCAGTCCACTCCAGTTAATACCACATAATTACTGTCCACATAATTGCATTGCACAAGCATATCCTCAACCAACATTTCTCATATAGGTTCACTTCAGGTCTTACAGCACAGTTTCTTTACCATAACTTTTCAAAAAATCCAAACACACCCTCTCCTCGACTTACTTCGGTGTGTACACAAACCCAGCCTCTTTATGTGTCTATAATCTTCTCTCCCATTCATTCTCTCTAACACACTCTTTCTCCTACTCTATCTAGTCTTCATTCACCATTTCATACACAAACTACCTATCCCTCACAATCTTGCTTGCTATCTATTTTGTACAGCTCTCACCTCTATCTATTCACCATACCACATAATCCCACTATATAAATGCACTATACACCACACAATTCCACCCCACACTATTTCACAACTAACAATTCCAATCCAAACCACATAATTCCACTACAAACAACATACATCCACTCCACTCCAAAAAAAAAACATAAGTAAAAACAATATCATTTACAATGCCAATAGCTCAAACTATTGCAAATGCGAGACCTATTGCATTGCAAATGCTTGTTTCTGTTGATCACATAAGGCAGTGCGGCAGCTGCGCTGCGAAGCCCGACCTAAAAATGTGCTCTATAAACACAGGAACTTGACTGGAAATAGGCTGCAAAGGCATGGTTTACAACTTCTCTGTGTTAAATACACACGGCCCGCCCCTGGCAGATCTGTGCGCGCTATTGGTTCTTGACAGACGGCTTCAAGACGCAATATTTTCAAATGCCTGTCAGTGGAGGACATTCGCCGAGGAGACTAAAGGGATTGCCAGCCAGCTGCTTGGACCGGGTACATGGCCCGTGGAGACCGGATACAGTTACCGACAAGTGGCCTTTGGCAACAGAAGAAGAGGAGAGATCAATTAATTCCACGAGGGCACATGTTTATTTTACAGAGAGCAGTAAGGGAAGTCGCAGAATACATTACAGTTTGAGTGGAGCTAGGGGACAGGCAAGAACAAAAACACACATTTGCATTTCTAAGGGAGGTGAACCAGCCAATAAGAAACCCCTTCTGCTGCTGAAAGACATCTTCACTCTGAGAATGCTTGCTCCATGTTCCCACCTGTAGGCTGTTACGTCACTTTCAGGTCAGCCACGGTTCACTTGATAAACCCGTTATGCTCTTTTCACAAACATTGGCAGGACAGAGGGATGTGTCATGCACATGGTGGGTGTTGTCCATTTGCGAAAAACAAGCGAAAACCTAAGTGAAGCGGCCCGGTTCCTACAGAGCATCAGCAAATTGTACTTAAGAGCATCGGGAAAACTATATTTTATTTACAGACTTAACATTCCAAAAGAGTCTTTCTTACTTTATTCCCGCCGTAGGATGAGCACTGGGAACTTTTATTTGGTTTTGCCTAGGACAGCAGTCATTCCGGCGCCACTGTAAATGGTTTTCCAGTACGGTTTAGCGTTTAATTTCCAGCAGTACCCGGGGTACCACCGGGCAAGGCAGATTTAGCAGCTGGTATGACTGGCAACACTTAACTGACGTCAGGGGAAAGACAGAATTAGGTAGCCAGTTCTGAATCTAAAACCAGCTGTCTGGTCACTAGATTATAGCACCTCCCATGCGATATCCCCCACTAGTATTTTGTGAGACTTGCCTACAAGAGAAAAAACAAGAATGTCTAATTACTTCCTTTAAGAAAACACAAACATTAGACAGATACTTTGAATATACATTTTTTTAAACAATTCTTGTTCTGAAAGACTAACAACTTTCATGTGACTATCATGTGACTTTTACCTTAGATATACCTCAGCAATGGCACATATATAAGATACACTTGTTCAAAGGCTATATTGATACTTTAGGAGCAACACAGCTCTGCAGCCACAGCAATTGCTCACAAGGCATCCCAGGAGGGAGTCAGGAGTCATCATCGGACGCGGTTGGCGCTCTCCAGAGAATCCGTGAGGTAGGCAATGTGTAGACAGGAGACAAGCTGGAAACATGTTTGCAAGGCAATTCTTCATGGGGAGCTCATCACTATGTACTCTGTATCCCAGAAGATAGTTAAAGAAAGATCACATTAAAACCTCTGAGCCAGTCTCAAACATTTCATCTCATTTAGTATGCTCATTGAATAAGCTGTATTTGTTTTATTTGATAACTGTATAGAGCACAGCTGGTCCACAGGAACTGGATACATTGCACTTCTCTTAGGTAAGCATGCTGACATCTTCTGAATACTCATTACCATTGACTCATTGCAAGCAACATCATAGGATGCGACCAAGAGATTACAGATGCAAGAGGCTGCACTCTCTTGTGCGTAGTCTTGGTGCTGTAGTCACCATCCTTCTAACTTGCCTCATCTAATTCAGCCTCATCTAATTTCTATTAGATGCAGGGGCATTGGTTGCTCTAGGACACTACCGGTAAAAGGTAAAAACCAAAATACTATAGCCTCACGTTGGCCAATAAGTTATGTGACCTCTGCATTTCAGACTTCAGACGACACTCAACACCACTCAATAAAGTCAACTAAATTTATGGTAAGAGGTAAGTTATACTCACTGAGACTACTCAGTCAGTCAGTCAAAAAGAATGTTTATTTAGACTCTTGGTCCTTAAACAAAAAAAGAGCATTTCAATCTTTTCATAATACTGTGTCATTAAATAATTTATACAAATTAAATATACACATCCATAATAAATCAAGATTCTTAGTTATTCCATTTCCCTAACATAATACATTTCATCATAAAATACAATTCATTAAATTCCAGATTCTATAAACTCTTAAAAACTTTTTGACTTCAAGCATAAATCTCCCAAGTGCACATGCTATGTCCAAAAAGTACATTTCCGTTAACAGATCTACTGCCTGTGCACGGTTTTTAATACCATATTTTAAAAACATTGGTCTTAAGAACAGTTTCAGTGCAGCGAGAACCTTAAAACAGTCTAATAATATGTGCAAAATAACACATTTTGTGCCTAGGTTGCAGGTACATTTCCCTTTAGAGTCCATCATAGGCCCTTTTATCCCGTAATTCGCATAAGAAGGATCAATTCCTATTTGTAATCTTAATACGCCATTTCTAAGGCAGCGATTGGGTAGTATATCCATGTATGGGAACTGTTGATCAGATTGCCATGACTTAATCATAAAATTCACAGATTATTTCACCTCCAAGTACTGGCGATCCTGGTCTTGAGAAATCTTTTTCCCTAGTATCTTAAGTTCTTGCCTTCCAACATCAATTTGTAAGTCGTGAAGGCACAGTTTAACTCCCAGTTCCCTACATACTGTATCTAACGTTTTCCTGACCCCCCTCTGCCCATTTCAGATCACTCTGTAAAATTTCACGTTTGCACCATTGTGCTATTTGTTGCTCCTCACCATACCCAAGAAGGCAGAATCTTATTAATGCCATATGTGCCATTTCCCTACAAGATACCATGTCCGTGTCTATTCTTACTGCCTGCATCATAGAGGACCTGGGTAGGGACAATAGACTTTTTATACATTGTCCCTCTTCAATAGCTCACCCTCTTTTGTCACTCATGTACAATATTTCGGTCCATATTGGAACTGCGGCGGTATCATGGCCATATATGCTTTCAAAACAGGTCTGTCTGACCTTTCTCCATAATTTATATTAAATTTTTTCAGCCCACTAACTGAAGTCAGTGCACGTATTCTCAGTGCATTCAAATGGGATTTCCGTTTTAGAGATTTTTCTAACCACATTCCTAGATATTTATACTCATTTACTGTTTCCAGCTTTGTGGAGCCCAGGAACCAACTGAATTTCTTCCTTTTCTTATCAAAGCTCAAAACCTTGTTTTTTTCCAAGTTTGCGACAAGTTTTTTCTGACTGCAATATTCATTAAACACATTCAGCTTCCTCTGCAGACCTATCTCTGTTTGATCTTGGATTACCAGATTGTCTGCATAAAGTAAGCAAGCGATATGTTTCCCATCAAATTTGGGGATGGCACCCCTTGCCTTACTCAATGTAACTGGCAAGTCGGCTGCAAACAAGGAGAAGAGCAAGGGGGCCAAAACACACACTAGTCTTAACCCATTTTCGATTGGTATCTTCTTCGACAATGTCCCATCTGTGTCCAGAATAACCTGTACCCAATTCTGGTTGTGGAGCTCTTGTATCATAACCAAAAGACCTTTAGGGATATTAATGCTTATCAACATCTCCCATAACCAGTTTCGGTCTACTAGATCAAATGCCGCCCGGAAGGCTACAAAGCAGCTAAATAACATGGCCCCCTGCTCCACCGACTTCCGCGCGATGGACCAAAGGGAGAAACAGTGATCTATTGCAGAGTGCCCCTTCTTAAAACCTCCCTGTTCTGGGGGTACTATCTGATTTGCTTCGACCCATTCCTTAAGTTTTTCCAGGATTAATTTCGCAAAGACCTTCTCTCCCACATCCAGGAGGTTCATTAGCCTATCATTTTTAGGAATCTTTACATCTCCCCGTTTATGGATGGGTCTGATGATTGCTCCTTTCCAGTTTTGGGCCATCTGCCCTGAATCAAGGATGCCGGAAAACATTCTTGCAAAGAATTTTGCCCACCAGTCTGATTTGGTCTTTATGATTACTGCCAGGAGATTATCAGGGCCGGCTGCTCTACTCAACGTTAGATTTGCTATGATGCATTTAACATTACATTCCGAAAGCAACCTAATGTCCTCCCCCACCTCAAACCATAATGGATCTTCCTTATTTACTTGCTGTACTCCTTTACTATATATTTCTCCCAAGTATCGTTCCAAATCATCTTCTGTCACCATGCAATTCATAGTCACCTGTGTCTTCCCTGACCCCTCTTGGACTAGTTTCCAAAACTTTTTTATGTTTTTAGTTTCTATTGCCTCCAGTAGGTTTCCCCAGCATCTCTCTTTATATGTTCTTTTTTGTTCCCTGATGACCGTTTTGTAAGTTTTCTTTAATTTCTGTAGGCTAATCATCATATCTGTATCATACTTTATCTTCAGTCTTTTTCCCCCTTTTCTTATGTTTGATTTTAATTCCCTACATTCCTCATTAAACCAGTTGTTCTCTATGTTCTGACCTCTCTTCGTCCTGTCTTTCCTATGGCCGAGTAGTCAGCTGCTTACGATACTCCATTTGTACCGGGATGATTATATTTCTTGATTTTTTTATTTGCTCCAGCTATCTTAACTCTAAGTGGGAAGTGATCGCTTCCCTCAACCCTCATCACCTCAAAATCTCTCACCAATTCAAAATTCCATGCATGGATAAAGATGCAGTCTATAGGGCATAATTGTTTGCCTATCTTAAATGTACGACTTGCTGGCCAATCTGACTCCATCCTTCCATTAACACAAACTAGGCCCATTGAGCCCATGAAGTTAACTAGGTCTTTGTCTCACGCAGCAAGTTCTCCCCTAGGAAAGCTGGCAGTATTTATATTACAGGCCAACATTAACTCTTTACTTCCTAAATCAACTCTGTAGGGATCTAGTTTGTGATTGAAATCGCCTAGTAATATAAACAGGTCTCTCTGATATGCATCTGTTATATCCTGTATATCCTCTTTAAACTTGCCCAGTTTTGATTTATACTCCTTATGTCCACCCCCCTGCGTATAAACATTTACGATGATTATACCATCATAATCGGGGTTGAGATCCAGAAGTAGCACTCTACCGACCATTAACCATTTGTATTTAACTTTCAGAGGGACCACCTTCTTGGCTATTTTAGTAGATATCAACGTTATTTGTCCGCCAGCCGGGAGGCCAAATTGACTTCTCCTAGCTGGTGTATTCAATTGTGCATACCCTTCCTGCACAAGGGTTTCCTTGCACAGCCAAGTTTCTTGTAGGCACACAATCTCAAAGTGGTTAATAACTTTTTTAAAATTTTCTAATTTAATATTTTATTATAGCCATTAATATTCCAAGTAAGTATGCCCAGGCTCTGCGGCGACCATACCTCCTAGTCAATTTCGCTTAGCCAACTTTTTTCGTCATTCCCCGGTGATGCTATGGCCCTATATCTATTTACTAATTTTCCTCATCTGTTTCATAAGGTCTCAGCATAATTTTAAGATCTTCCTTATCTTCATATGCCTGGTCAATCAATCTAACTGCCTCATTCCCAGTCCTGCGTGATTTTTCAGGAAGGGTTTCCCTATCTGTTATATCCCGATCCGGGACCAATCTAATTCCTTCTTTAAGTAAGTCCTGTTCTGCATTCATCAATGCTACCTTAACCAACCGTGAATATAGCAAGACCTTTGTTACTTCTTGTCCTTTTCCATTTGCTGTAAATCTCACTTGTCTGAGGTCTTCTGTCCCTATGTCTTTCATGCCTACACATTTAGAGAAGGAGAAAAGCAATTGGGCTCGATTTAATGGGTTTAATTTCCTTCCTCTCTTTCCACCTTTTCTTTGGTATATTGGCTCAAGGTGTACCAATAGATCGTTTCCCCTTTCACTTTCTATTTCAAGGGTTCTCCTCCTAGCCTCACCCCTCCATCTCCCTTCTGGTACTTCTATACTCTTCCCTTTCCCCTTTTGATCCTCAGAATCTCCTTTTTCCCTATGCCTTCCCACCTGCTCGTTCTTACTCATGGGTTGCATTCTGGGATTCAATTTCCTTCTCTGGGGTTTTTTATTTTGCAGTCTTCCCTTATTTTCCATATGCTTTTCATCTTTAGTAGCAATTCATTGTGTATGGCAGCTTGTTTTCTGGTCTTTATTACGGGCTTTAACTAGAACCTTATATCCTCTCTCTGTAGTTATAACCTCCTTTTTCTTCTGTTTTATATTCAACCCCTTTTTGACCCTTCTCCCTTGTCTTCTAGTTCTGGGTGTATATTGCTTATATCTCATTGTTTCTCCCTGTCTTTTTATAAGCATTGGGTATTGTGATATATATACACTCTGTTTTCCATTCCATGGCAGGACCTCTTCCACCTCCCGAACCTGCAGTGGTAGCCCTTCTCCTGTAACCGGTCTCACTTTAGAAGGCATGTGATCCTTAATTTGTTTCAGCTTCCTTACATTTATTTGCAATTGTTCTTTTTGGCCTTTTAGAATATCATTGTTCATTAAGGAGACTTCCAACAGGCCTTGCAACGTTTTCTGTAGGATCAGCATTACTTCCAACATTGATGCGCTTGGTGACGTTGTAATTTCGAGGTCCGATATTGATTCTTCCACGGGATCAGTCACCATAACTGGAGGTGGGTTCATTCTTTGTTGCACCCCTTCCGGATCTTCAGACCCTATATTGTAGTGTTCCCTGTCTATACTACTCTCCCCCTCCCCTTCTTCTGTATTTTGAATCTCGAAGGCGGGGAAAAGACGAGGAGATGAGGATAGTCTTGGCTAGAATCAAGTCACTTATGTTTGATACATCATAATGTCTTGAGTATGTAATTTCAAAATCCTGCGATACCAAACTATTATACACCGATTGCTTTCCCTCACATAGGTTAAGATCCGTTAGTTGATTCTTTTTAAAATGTTTGCCCACAAAGTCTTTAATCAACTTTGTAACTGATGTTCCACCTCTTTGTCTCCCTGTTTTGATACACTGGTGGGTTTTAGTCTGGGGAAATGTTTTCAGATTTTTGCAACTAGAGCCTAGGGTTGCTTCTGCCATTCAGCTTTTATTTCCTTCCTTCTTGTTCTGTAGTTCTTTTATCTCTTCTCCCCTCTCTACAGAACTGTTCGACCTTCCACAACTATTCTGTTCCTTCCGTGCTTTGGTTTTCTGGGGTGGTGGAGTGAGCTAAAGAATGATGATGGATTAAACCCAGATCAGTTGACTGGGGGTGAGTGTTTGATTGGCTCAAACGTTCCGTCCATCATCCCCTTTTGTATCGCTTTGTTCGCCATAAGTTGGCGGGGGTATGCCCAGACGTGGGTCCCTTGCTCACTTTGCCACTGGATTCAAGCAAGCCTGGCTGATGACGGCTGGAATGCCAGAAACCGGTCCTAGGATGCTTGTTTCCGGTCCAGGGAAGACATGGCTTGGCAGTTCGGGCTGGACTGTTCCCATGAGGCACAGGGTCAGACTTATTTGCATATGGCCATGTCTGAACTGGGGTGGTGAAGTGAGCTAAAGAATGATGATGGATTAAACCCAGATCAGTTGACTGGGGGTGAGTGTTTGATTGGCTCAAACGTTCCGTCCATCATCCCCTTTTGTATCGCTTTGTTCGCCCTAAGTTGGCGGGGGTATGCCCAGACGTGGGTCCCTTACTCACTTTGCCACTGGATTCAAGCAAGCCTGGCTGATGACGGCTGGAATGCCAGAAACCGGTCCTAGGATGCTTGTTTCTGGTCCAGGGAAGACATGGCTTGGCAGTTCGGGCTGGACTGTTCCCATGAGGCACAGGGTCAGACTGATTTGCATATGGCCATGTCTGAACTGGGGTGGTGGAGTGAGCTAAAGAATGATGATGGATTAAACCCAGTTCAGTTGACTGGGGGTGAGTGTTTGATTGGCTCAAACGTTCCGTCCATCATCCCCTTTTGTATCGCTTGGTTTTCCCAGGCGCCATGTCTTTCTTTGGCTCGTTGTTCCCTCTACTGGTAGTGTTAGTTTATGTCCCTTGTTCTAACTCCAATCTTTCCCTTTTGCAGCCGCTCCGCTCCGTCTTTGGTGATAGTACTTCTTCCTTTTCCTCACGTTTTTGTTCCATGTTCAATCTTAGTACTTACTTTTGCTCACCCACTAGTCTCTATATACCATTCATCTTATCTCTGCCTCTGCTCTCATAGTTTAGTTATTCTCTATTATTTTTATCGATTTCCAGTTTCAGGCCCTATTTCCAAAATCTATCTTCTTCTTATTCTCTTTTTACCCTCTCGCAGTGGCCCAGCAGCTGGGTGGGCCCTGCCGCACACGAACTCCTGCGGCTCTCCGCTGGTAGTCGGCTCAGTTGCGCACTCCAATTCCACCGTCCTCTGCCTGTTTATAGGGGCTCACGGTCTCCAAACACTCCTACTTGCCTACCACCACACAATGCCCTGCTCAATTTGGGTACTCCAGGCATGGGGAGAGTCTATTGAAAAATCATTAAATCAATAAAGTAATTTACCACCCAGGAAGTCTCCTCCGTGACTTCTTCTTGCCTCTAGTTGCTCTAGTCTTCCAGCAGTTCACGCGGCTGGGCACTCCCCAGCACCAGTATTCCCAACTGGATTTGCTGACTTTGCAACTTCCACAACCCCCTCCCACGACCCCCCGGGCCGGGGCCCAGCGCTAAACTGCCCGCACCCATCTGCTACTTCACCCCGGTGCTGTGAACGGGAACGGAGTCAATAACCACAACTGCAGCGAGGGGCAGTGAAGACAGCTCGGTACGCTTCACGGGCCTCACGGGCCGCTTCGGGAGCAGCGTCAGACTCAGATGGCGTCCGGATCACGTCCTGAGCTCTCGGATTCCGGCTTCTGGTTTCCTGCTTCCTGTCTGGTGGGTTCCGGCGGTAGCAGAGAACAGAGAGCAGAACAGAGCGTTGTACGGGTGAGCAGAGAAATCTGGAAAGCAACTTTTGTCAGTGGGAGTTTGGATATCATGATTAGCTTGATGTCATTGAACACCTGCATTGTTCTTGGTCCATTGCTCTTTTGCTAATGGCTTCATGATCCCTCTCATAGGCACTCAAAAGCAGCCATTATCCTCTCGCCTTCTCACTGAGACTAATGTGTGGGAGCCACTGAGGGCCATTACGACAATAGCAACGTAAGAAATTTGTGGAGTCAGGGGGCTTATCCCATGTGACACAAGTTAGGATAAATAGAGTGCTATCATTCTGGCTAACAAGTCTAGTGGAAATTGCTTGACTTTGCCAAGGACTGCAAATAGGCTTAGAAACCTCAAAGTACAGGGTTAGCACTTAGCAGTCCACTCCCCACCAATGCAGGATGCCCCTGTCACCTATTATTCTTGCTTCAACGGTATTGTGCCCCACTTCTGTAGGAGTTCCAACCCCTGATTTGCACTCTCTATTGAACATTTATCATTCTAGAGAATAGAGATGGCTATCATCATGGCAAAATCCAAAGAGAAAAAGACACACAATTGATGGACGGAATGCAGAACAAATCAAAACATTCGCCTCCAGTCAAGAGATCTGGGTTAAATCCATCATTCTTTTGCTCACCATGCCACCCCAGTTTAGACCTGGCCATATGCAAATCAGTCTTGACCTTGTGCCTCATGGGAACAGTCCAGCCCGAACTGCCAAGCCAGGTCTTCCCTGGACCGGAAACAAGCATCCTAGGACCGGTTTCGGGGTTTCACCCCTCTTCAGCCAGGATAGCTTGAATCCAGTGGCACAGTGAGCCCGGGACCCACGTCTGGGCATACCCGGCGCACTTAGGGCGAGAAAGCGAAAGACACACAATTGATGGACAGAATGCAGAACAAATCAAAACATTCGCCTCCAGTCAAGAGATTTGGGTTAAATCCATCATTCTTTTGCTCACCATGCCACCCCAGTTTAGACCTGGCCATATGCAAATTAGTCTTGACCCTGTGCCTCATGGGAACAGTCCAGCCCGAACTGCCAAGCCAGGTCCTCCCTGGACCGGAAACAAGCATCCTAGGACCGGTTTCGGGGTTTCACCCCTCTTCAGCCAGGATAGCTTGAATCCAGTGGCACAGTGAGCCCGGCACCCACGTCAGGGCATACCCGGCGCACTTAGGGCGAGAAAGCAAAAGACACACAATTGATGGACGGAAGGCAGAACAAATCAAAACATTCGCCTCCAGTCAAGAGATCTGGGTTAAATCCATCATTCTTTTGCTCACCATGCCACTCCAGTTTAGACCTGGCCATATGCAAATCAGTCTTGACCCTGTGCCTCATGGGAACAGTCCAGCCCGAACTGCCAAGCCAGGTCCTCCCTGGACCGGAAACAAGCATCCTAGGACCGGTTTCGGGGTTTCACCCCTCTTCAGCCAGGATAGCTTGAATCCAGTGGCACAGTGAGCCCGGGACCCACGTCTGGGCAACCCGGCGCACTTAGGGTGAGAAAGCAAAAGACACACAATTGATGGACGGAATGCAGAACAAATCAAAACATTTGCCTCCAGTCAAGAGATCTGGGTTAAATCCATCATTCTTTTGCTCACCATGCCACCCCAGTTTAGACCTGGCCATATGCAAATCAGTCTTGACCCTGTGCCTCATGGGAACAGTCCAGCCCGAACTGCCAATCCAGGTCCTCCCTGGACCGGAAACAAGCATCCTAGGACCGGTTTCGGGGTTTCACCCCTCTTCAGCCAGGATAGCTTGAATCCAGTGGCACAGTGATCCCGGGACCCACGTCTTTGTTCTGCATTCTGTCCATCAATTGTTCTTTTTGCATTTGTCACCCCGAGTGGGACGGGTATGCCGAGACGTGGGTCCCGTGCTCTCCATGCCACTGGAGTCAAGCTATCCTGGCTGATAAGGGCTGAAAGCCCGAAACCGGTCCTAGGATGCTTGTTTCCAGTTCAGGGAGGACCTGGCTTGGCAGTTCGGGCTGGACTGTTCCCATTGGGCACAGGGTCAAGACTGATTTGCATATGGCTGGGTCCAAACTGGAATGGCATGGTGAGCAAAAAAATGATGGATTTAGGCCCAGATCTCTGTACTGGGGTGAATGTATGACATTGTTCTGCATTCTGTCCATCAATTGTTCTTTTTGCAAAATCTAAAGAGGAGGCAAGCTGCAGAAGATTCAGTTTCAGTTACAGGAAAGGACAAGAAACCTATAGGAGCATGCAAGGGTTCGTAAGAAGGGAGACACAGCTATAGAGAAATTGAGACATCTAATCACCTGAGGATAAAAGAGATAGTGTTGGAGGCAATCAAGCTAACCCTCAACACTACTGTTGCTACCACTGCTGCCTCTCTTACACCTCTTGTGCCTCAACATTTCCAAAGAGATAATGCCCTCGTACACCATTGGTATAAGTGTGCAATGTGCATAACTCGCTGGCTAGTGACCATTTAGTTCACCTCCTGTATATAGATGTTTATGACAGAGGAGACCACACTGGTTCTGCAGAAGTGTCTTCTCTGTTGTTGGAACAAGATTGTTGGACCTGGCCCTCTCTGCAAGGTCACCCCCAAAAGTTTTGCCTTCACCCCTCCTGTTTTCTGAACCGATTTTTGTTGGCTTTTAGGACTCTGTGCACTTTAGCACTGATAAACGCTGCTAAAGGGCTTGTGTTCACTCCCTAAAACATGGTAAAATTGGCTTACAGCTGATTGGGATGTTTAATTTACAGCTATACCATATACCCAAGGCTGGTGAATTAAATGCTACTAGTGGGCCTGCAGTACTGATTGTGACACCCTATTAAGTAGCCCTGTAAAACATGTCTCACTCCTGCCATTACAGCCTTCAAGCAGTTGGTTTTAAACTGCCAATTCAACTTGATAAGTCTAAAACGTATTTTTATTACAAATAAGTCACTCCTAAGGTAGGCCCTAAACCACCCATAGGACAGGTTGCATTGTAATTGAAAAGGTGGACATGTACTTTTAAGTTTTACATGACTTGGTAGTGAAAAACTCAAATTTGTTGTTATTTCGCTACTGTAAGGACTACCTCTTCTACTGGATAACATTGGGTACCTTATTTAATTTAATAAGTGCTAACCTTTGATTGGGAGCAGGTAGGGAAGTCATATTTGGTGTATGAGGATTTGGAATTTAAAATCCACTTTAATTGTAAAGCCAGATTTTGAGTCACAATTCTGAAAATACATCTTTTGGAAAGTTGTCTTTTTCTTGTCCTAACTATTTTGTGCCTGCAGCCTGTTCCTGGGTCACATGACAAGGACTTTAGTCTAGCCTATTGTGCCCCCACACAGACTTGGACCAGGGAAGGGAGGCAGGAAATCCATTACACCTCTTTAAAGGGAAACTCCAGATGTTTCTCCCACTTCAGAGTACGCACCAGGTATAATTATTGGACCCACAGACCCACTCTTCAGTACACCTCTGGACCTGTGGAAGACTCAGAAGAAGGACTGCTGTGCTGCTCTGCTGCAAGAAGGGCTGCCTGAGTGAGGAGGACTGAACCTACATCTTGAACCCTGGACCCATAGAGTGACTCTACGGACTAGTTGACTCGCCACCTGATCAGAGCCTCAGTGACAAAAAAGGCTCCAACTATCTTGAACACTGTTCCTGGACTATGCCTGCTGTGAGTCCTACCTCCCGCCCCCCAAGTAGTGTCCCTTCAATTCTGGACCCTTGGAAGAGGGGGATAAAGGTGCTCTGCCAGCTCAGCTGTGGAGTCTTCAGAACCAACGCAGTGTAACGCCAACCCAACACAGCTCTTTGCAGCACCTTATCGGAACTGACCCAGCGCGCCTCAGCTTTGACACAAGCCCGCAATGCAGTCTGCACAGCTCATCAGAACCGCTGCTTCATGATGCAACCTCAGTTTGAACCTCGCAGCTTCCCATCGGGACTGACACAGAGTGACGCAGCCTCAACACAAACCTGCACCGCAACCCTCGCAGCTCATCAGAACCGCCGCTGTACAACTCATCCTCGACACAAGCTCACACCGCAGCCTTCGCAGGTCACCGGAGCCAATGCTGCATGACGCATCTTCGATGCGGACTTCACATTACTTCTCAGGACCGCCGGAGCACAACGCTTTGCACCGAGGATTTAAGTTACATTTCTCAGCAGGACTCACTTGGTCCCTGTATTGGGCCCGTGCTCCATTGTGGTCAGCCTGAACTTGTGACTAGGTCACAGTCCGGCGTGACCAGATAACCACAGTTGGCGCTTTGTTCTTTTAAGCACTATTTTTACCTAAATCTTTAAAATTGAATATTTCCGGTTCTACTAATAATTGGATTTTTGTTGTTTTGGTGACAAATAATTTATTACATTTTACTCTGGTTTTCTAAATTGGTTTGGGATTTTTCTTGGGTTGGGTTTTCACTTTATTACTGTTTGCGTGCTGCATAAATGCTTTACACATTACCTCTAAATTAAGCCTGACTGCTTTTGTGCCAAGATACCAGAGGGTTAAGCACAGGCTAATTTCATGACTTTAGTAGTTCACCCTGATGGGTATTGTGGTTGTTGCTTGAACCCAGAACCCCCTCCAACCAACAGCCACATTTCTCACAAAGATGATTCTCGAATTGATTGGTCGTTGATAGGATGACATATGAGTGGAAGAGGGATATTCCAGTAAGGTTGCTTGATCTACCTCTTGCTAAATATCACATGAACTTTAAAAGTTACAGTAACTTTAGTGTTCTCTTTTGAGCCATTGAGCTATTCTGTAATGGACATGAGCTTTATTATTCAGGATCAATCTCAACAAATACTATTTTAGATATTTTTGATAGACACCAGAAAACCACTCTCAAACTTTCATAGAATTTACAAGTTCTAAAGATGAAGAGCGGAAACATTTAAAGGAACAAGAGAATTTCAACACAAAGATTGGAGTCTGTTGCAGAGAAGTCTCTACATAAACCGCTCAAACTTCTTAACTCAATCCTTTCCTTGAAAGAATGTAAACAAGATTAATTTCCTCACCTAACTAAAGATGGACAATGTTTAAAGAGTGAGATTTGGAAGTCATTTTAGAATATTGGATTGTTTTATCAAAGAATCTTTATTTTTTGGAATGTTGTATAACTTTTGCTGTAAGGATTATACTTTCATGGCTTGTGCAAGTTGCCTTGTTAGGATGAAATGTGAGACATCTTATGGTCACAGTGATTTTATGCTGCTGTAGAGGAGCGTATTGTCCAGCCCTCCCCACACTCCTTGCTGGTCCAATTGAAGTGGACCTGTTTGTTTCTTGTGTCAGTGCTCATTGTCCTCATTTGAATTCTAGGCTCTGCATATCCATATTTCTGAAGCATTTGATACAAATTCATGTTTATGCAATTCACCTTGCAGATAATTCAATATAATACTCAAAATATGCATGGATCTGTTTACCTAGTACTGACAAACTCTCTACCATCAAATCAGAGATCATTGGAGATGACAGCAGATGCTCCAGTCATTCTTTCCTTGCTTCAAGCTATTCCATTGGAAAAAATAGCAAATTCAGTTAGCCTTCAATTGCTGCCTCATTACTGACGTAGGTGGCTCACTTGTTGACTTTCATTCCTTCCCTTTATGAAATCTCTCCAATGTCTCTTGGCTCTTCTGTAATTCAGCCAGTCTCTTCTTGGACTGGATAAGTTAAAGAATAGGATCACTTCCTCAAGCATCAAGCCCTCTAGGACCTCAAATTCCACCATCTATCCTTGAAGGGGGTGCAAAGTTGCAAGACTGACAACTTCTCAAATGTATTTTTTACATACCCGCTATGAAGCGACAGACATTCAGTGCAACTCTGTAATGTGGCATTAATCTTTCTGTCTCATTCTGTCCTCTCTCCTGGTGATTCTCTGTTTGACATAGCACTTGCTGCAGAAACTGAAGAATTACTTGAGTACTGAAGAATATCATTACTAATTGAACAAGCATTGGCAAAGCCAATAGGTCTCTCCTTAGGGACCTATTTACGGTTTCTGTGCTCTTTTATGAAGGCTGTTCAGCACTGGTAAAAAGCAAAATGAAAAAGAAATATGCATCATGATGCTACTGGCGCCCGCATCATTTAGTAGACATGCTCAAGGGCGATAACATTTGTGTGCACATGTGCCACCACACATGCGCACATCTGCTGGATGATGCAGATGCCATTTATTAATTTTTTTATTTACCAATCCAAGATGGATGCCACTTGGCGTGGTAAACAAAAACATTCATTTTTAAATGCAAAAAGTGCATCCCTGCAAGTGGAGCACCCCGGCAACAAGTGGGAGCTGCTGGGTCCTCCAAGAAATGTAAATAACTTATACAAATAAATATTAAAAGGATCACAAGGGGTGGGTGAGAAACAGACGAAAGGGTGGGGGAAAAATGGGAAGAGTTGGCGAGAAGGAGGTGTGAGGGAGTGCACCTGTACTCACCTACAAGTACAAAAACTCTAGGTGTGACCTTGAAGACATAGAGTTTGATTACTATTAGATTTGCTCCTTAGGAAGCAGACGTTCCTCTGAACCCTAAGTTGGACATGATTGAATAACGCAACCTTCCATATATATTTGTACTGCAACAAAGTGCTGAGTTTAATTTATATTTCCTAATTCTCTTGCATGACACACCTCCCAGCAAGGAGTATCTATATATACATTGAAAATGATCTTAAAATATCTAGAAATCTCCCATATTTAGAAGTGGCTGTTCTGTAGAATGTCCCTGGTGTTGTTCCAGTTGAGTTCCATTCTCTATCACTCATTTATTAGGTCTCGCATAGGCAGCGCATGCGCTGCCTCTACGAGGCATGAAGTAATCTGGATATGTATAGAATCTCCGCCTACTGCAGCTCTTTGTTAGTAATTGGTTCCTGAGCTTGTCTGTTTTCTTGTGTTCGTTTTTGACAGGCTAATGCGCTTTGTAGATCAGCCTTTTTTTTCAAGAACGCCCATGCAGCACTGCCTAACTACAGTAAACATGCAGCAAGTGGCTTGAAGTGTTTCTGTTGGAACTCTTTTGTTTCTTTCGTGGCTATTGCTTTCTGCTATGTAGTGTTTTTTTTGGTGGGATATATTTGCATTCGTTTTATTATTTTTATTTATCGGTATTTAAGGAGTTTCTTTGCTCTGTATTTGCAGTGTTTGATGTCTTAGTTGCACTGCTATTTAGCGCGTTTAGATATATTTGCGTTCGTTTTATTATTTTTATTTATCGGTATTTAAGGAGTTGCTTTGCTCTGTATTTGCAGTGTTTGATGTCTTAGTTGCACTGCTATTTAGCGCGTTTAGATATCTATTTAGCGCGTTTAAATTTATTTTGCCGAAAGAGTTTTTTTCCTTTTTATTTTATGGCATTGGAATGGAGTGTTTTCGGTTCGTCCTTTTAGTGTACGATGGTCCGATTTTTTGCAGTGTTTGATGTCTTAGTTGCACTGCTATTTAGCGCGTTTCAATTTATTTTGCCGAAGAGTTTTGTTGTGTTTATTTTACGGCATTGGAATGGAGTGTTTGCGGTCCGCACTTTCAGTGTTTGATGCATTACTTTTACTTGCAACAAAAAAGTTATACTGTTCCTATGGAGCGAGAGACAATACACAGGGGATTCTTAACCGACTGATCTAGTAGAATCAGAGTAAGGAATCCATTATGTTGGATTAGAATGCCCTCACACACCCTGTCGGGTGACATGCTTCATCATTGGGCGGCTCCTCGTCGGGTCGATTCTTTGTTGTTGTGAACATATGATCAGCTTCTTAAAGTGGGCCTAAGTGGACTGCGCTGCATTATTAGCATAAGGAAATTGTTTTTAGAATGTACACTTTCTGGCATAATATATTAGCAACATTACTATTTTTACTTTGAGTTATACTTGTGTTATAGTGTGTAATGGTGCAGCTCTTCAGGCTGTTTAATAGTTGTACCCTCTGCCTTTATGAATTCCTAATCAATGGCACGCTATGCCTGATTGCATAAGGATAGCAGTGTGAGTTGATGTCTTTATTCAGTGCGGTAAATATACCTTAACATCTAATGTAAGCAGCGAGCGTGAACCTTGCTTATGTTTTAGAATTGCACGTTCACTCTATGAATGGTATGCTATGTACCGACTGTGTAAGCATAGCAGTGTGAGTTGATGTCTTTATTAAGTGCGGTAAATATACCTTAACATCTAATGTAAGCATCGAGCGTGAACCTTGCTTATGTTTTACAATTGCACGTTCACTCACTATCAATGGTATGCTATGTACCGACTGCGTAAGGATAGCAGGGTGAGTTGACGTTAGAATTAAGTCTTGTAAATATACCATCCCACTTGATGTCAGCAGCGAGTGTGAAACTCGCTTCAGTTTAAAATTGCACATGCATATGTATAAAACGAAACATTATTATTTTAAGCTATGCGTGTATTATACTAAATATGGGCTCAGCTCTTCAGGCTGTTTTTTGCATCTGCACAAAACAAAACATTATTTTTTTTAAGCTATGCTTGTGTTATATTGAATATGTGCTCAGCTCTTTAGGCTGTAATCTAGTTCTAACCTCTGGTTTTAGGAATTCTTTATAAATGCTATGCCATGTACCGACTGCGTAGGGATTGCAGGGTGAGTTGATGTTAGAAATAAGTGCTGTAAATATTATCACATCTGATGTTAGCAGGGAGCGTGAAACTCGCTGCTATTTTTCAATTGCACATGCATCTGCACATAACAAAGCATTCGTATTTTAAGATATGCTTGGCCTATAGTGTACATGGGCGCAGCTTTTTAGGCTGTTTTATAGTTGTAATTTCTGGCCTTATTAATTCACCGATAAATGGCACGTTATGGATAGTTTGGCATTATATGTTGACTGCGTAAGGATAGCAGGGTGAGTTGATGTAGCATGCATTTAAAAGTATGCGAATCTAAAGGCTATTTTGTTTTTGTTCCTTTCACTTTAGCAGTGACCAGGTTTTGTTTTTAAAAAAAGACCTTTCGCATCACGCTGTTTGTTCATTTGCATCTCACTGATGCTGGGAACGAAGAGATTACAATCTTTACTGCCGATTTTAAAGCACTTAATTATCTTGGCCTGGTTTCCTTTCTCAGCTGGTGCAAACAAGCTGACACTTTACACTATACCAGACTTTCTGTCTTCCTTTTTTTTTCCTTTTTCACATATTATTCCCAATTGAAGGACAATGCGAAGTGGCTGCGTGCGCGTTGTATGGACGCGGGTAGAAAACACTTGTGTTATAGTGTACATGGGCGCAGCGCTTTATGCTGTTTTATAGTTGTTCCCTGTGCCTTTATGATTTTATAACAAATGGCACGCTATGTACTGACTTTGTAAGGATAGCAGGGTGATTTAATGTCTGAATTAAGTCCCGTAAATATACAATCACACTTGATATCAGCAGCGAGCGTGAAACGTGTTGATGTGGAAAATGGCAATGCATTTGCACAAAACAAAACTTTCTTATTTTAAAGTATGCTCGTGTTATAGTGAACATAAGTTCAGCCTTTGATGCAGTTTTATTCCCAGCAAATGGCACGCCATGTACCAACTGCCTAAGGATATCAGAGTGATTTGGCAGTGTTTGATGCATTAGTCTTACTGACATTCAACGCTTTATTTTTAGGGTACTCTTCTGTTATTTTATTTCCCTGCATTTCATGGAGTCTCCTGGGTCCGCACTTTTAGTGTTTGATGCATTACTTTTACTACCATTTAGCGCTACAGAGTGTCCTGGGTCTGTATTTGTAGCTGCTGCACTGGCTGCGTGCAGTTTGTATGGACGTAGGTAGATTAGTATGTTGTCGTTTCTTTGTTGTTGTGAACATATGATCAACTTTTACTGTTCACCCAAAAAAATAACACACAAAAGTAATATGCAAAAAAATAATATATATATATATATATAAATATGAAAACATATATATAAATATTTATATTCTACCACATATATTTATATATATATATATATATATATATATATATATATATATATATATATATATATATATATATATAAATAACAATACGCTTTATTTAAAAAAAAAAACTGTGGTATTTACAATATTGTTAGCTTAAACTTACACAAAAGCAACTAAATATATATTTATTAAATAAATATATACATAAAAATATACATACATATATCTATATATGTATATATTTATTTTATATATATATATTTTGTTGCATTTGTGTAAGTTTAAGCTAATAGTATTGTACATAATACTGTTTTTATGAAAAATAAAATAAAAATCGTACTGTTATTTAAAATACTAATAGCTCAAACATTTGTAACTGCAAAACCTATTGTTTTTTAAAATTATAATGCAATAAGTTTTGTATTTGTTGCTTTTAATCTATTGCTAATGTAATTAATAATGGTTTTTATATGTATTAATTGTATTGTGAGCTTATAGTTAAATAATAAACTATAATAAATATTGTATATATAACTTACAATTAATTAATAATATTATTATAGTATTCACCTTTAATATTAACACTACAATATAATGTATATATAAATATATATATATATTATATAATGGTGTTAACATTTAAGGTGAACACAAAATAAATGCCATAAAATAATTTTGTTTTATACGTATATAAACATATATATATATATATATATGTATATATATATACATATATATATAATATTTTTAAATATATATAAATCTATTTTTGATATACAATAAATATATATATATAAATATATATATATATATTGCTATATTTTCACAATAAACATAAAAAAATATTCAAAGTTGAATATTAATATGTTTATAAGTTTATAGTTTATATATTAAAGTAAAATATATATATAAATAAATATATATAAAAAATTATATTTATATATACATTTTTATATATACACATATATATATAGATATAAATATATATATATATATATATATATATAAAAAAAATATATATATATATGTAGAAACAAAAACTCCTGATAATCCCCAGTCATCCGGAATCAGGAACGGACCACATACAGGCTTGAATTCAGGTGCTTTATTGAACGTGGGTATACAGCATGACGCGTTTCGACCGGGTCTCCCCGGTCTTGATCACATGACGTGCTAGAGCTAATGACAACATATATATAGTGACGTGATGAACACTTGCCACTCCCCCTCACACCATGAAGCTAAACAAAATACTTTGTTCACATATACAGATGTCGACAAATACAATTGTAATCGGGCCACCACCTATGCAACACGGATAAACCTGTGTAATGAATTCATAGTCAAGTGACATAATAAAATATATATATATTTGTCAAATTTACAATGCCAAAGGCTTTTATTTACGTTTTTAAATCCAAAACATAATAAAAAGGCATTGTCATTTACAATGCTAATAGCTCAAACTCGCGTGAATGCGAGACCTATTGCATTGCAAATGCTTGTTTATATTACAGTCGTATATAGTGCTCAATCACGGCATTTATAGAGCGCGCTACTCACCCGGGAGGGTCTCAAGGCGCTGGGGAGGGGGTAAGTTACTGCTCGAACAGCCAGGTCTTGAGCTGCTTCCTGAAGGAGAGATGGTCCTGGGTTCGCCGAAGGTGAGTGGGGAGGGAGTTCCAGGTCTTGGCTGCCAGGTAGGAGAAGGATCTTCCTCCGGCGGTGGTTCTGCGGATGCGTGGTACGGTGGCGAGGGCGTGGCTGGTTGATCGTAGCTGGCGTGTGGGCGTGTAGAAGGTCATGCGGTCGTTGAGGTACTTTGGGCCCAGGTCGTGGAGGGCCTTGTGTGCGTGGGTGAGGAGTCTGAACGTGATTCTCTTGCTGACGGGGAGCCAGTGCAGGTCTTTCAGGTGTCCGGTGATGTGGCTGTGTCGGGGGATGTCCAGGATGAGTCGTGCGGAGGCGTTCTGGATGCGCTGGAGTCTTTTTGAAGTTTGGCTGTGGTTCCGGCGTAGAGGGTGTTCCCATAGTCCAGTCGGCTGGTGACGAGTGCCTGGGTGACGGTCTTCCTGGTTTCAGTGGGGATCCATCTGAAGATCTTGCTCATCATCCACAGCGGTATTAGCGTACATCTATTACATAAGTCTATACCTACTGGTCAATATTTCAGTTTCTATATTTTGTCTTCGATATTCTGTGCCATCTATATTCTGGTTTCGATATTCAGGGTGCACACCGTGGTAACGAATAGCAATGCGTCACGGTTGTACTGCGTCATTTATGTTACCGCTCACTGTCTCTCGCCCTTTCACATTGTTCACTAGCATGAATATCTCTCCATGTAATAATAGATCACTAATTGCTGGAATGCAGTTTCTCGGATGTTATCGACCTAGAATTGTGGGAGATCTCCTGTGTGCGCGCGGCTCCAAGGCTGCATGAGTAATATTGCTGGCGCAGCTCTGGATGCTCGACGGTCACCTGAACTATTGCTTATTGTCTCAGCATACATATGTCCCCTGCTTCTCCGCGGGGGGTCATAGATTCATATCTCCAGGAACAAAATATCCCACAGTAACTCTCCCCAGCCTGTCCTTCTGCCAGCGACTAGAGGAAGCCAGAGATCTATGGTCCGATTAAGAGGGATTTGCTGATGCGCAGGCGGCCAAGGCCAGGGTAAGGTCACTGGACGGCCACTTCACGCTGCACAAAAAAGAATCTTTTTGGGAAAATGTGTTAAGAGATTCAGGTTATCAGCTTCACAAATGAGCCACCCTTTGTTTGTTTCTTTTTTCATAGTGACACTAAGGTCCTCGTGTTTGATATGAGTGTGTGTGTGTGTGTTTGTGGGGGCGGGGGGGGATGTAACATTCTGATTGCAATTTCGATATTTGCAGTAAACATCGAACCACCCCAATTTTCCCCTGAAAAATTTCAGAGGGTGAAACCTGTCGCAGTTTACCAGTAGAAAACATGCGGTAAATTCCAATGCACGCAGACCTCCATGCAGAAAACACCAACCCTGCATGTATTTTCTCATTTTCCAGAGGAAAACACAGAATTGGAGGTGTTTACTGCTCCCATTTTATAACACGCCTCACACTGTCGGTATTGCAAAGTGCAGTAAACACCTCACCCTTTTCTGCCCCAGTGTACCCAGGGCATAGATTGCAAACATGGCCCCTTAGGCAGAGCTTACCGAACAAATTGAACTGGGAACTTCTTGTCCCAAGACCTTTACATACTCTTTTGTAGACATAAGCATATATATTGAAACTTTATATTTTATTTCACAATTGTCTAATGCACGGTATCTGAACGCTGCATGAAAGGATTTTAAAACAAGCATAGGGAAAGCCAATAGGCCTGGCTTGCATTTTGAGTATTGACAAACATATTTTTCAAAAGCCTGCTGCAGTGAAAAAAACAAAAATAAATGTTTGCTTTCTGTATACTGTGCACCCATGAGCTAAATAAATGTAATGTGCCCTGATTCAGTGTAGTTTTGAGATGTAAAATGGTCCCTCATGCATTACAATTTGTGCACTCCATATGAGACATAGTGATATATAAATGCAATTACAATACAATATACTAAACAGCGAATGGCATAAGGTAAGAGAAATTTACTCCTTTGGGTGGAGCCAATGCTCACTCTATGTCTATTTTAAAGCATTGGTAACAATGAGTCTTAAACACAGTTGCACTGTCAATCAATACCTAAAATATAGAAAACATAAGTGACACGATGCATAAAAAGATATCACAGTTCCCCAGGAAGCACAAGTACACCAGGGTGCAGCCAGAAAGGGCTTAAAAGACAGTTGTCACAAAAATGATTTTCATTGTTAACTAAGTGGTAGGGCTAAGAGAAAATGTTTGCGGTGTGAGTTTTTCACAAGTGAGGTGATTTTTTTTTTCATTTCCTGACACCATCCATAGTACCTAATGAAGGAAATTTAAAATACGACAAAAATATACAGTTTGTGAACTGCTTCAAATATAAGCTTAAATTTCAGTCTCGCAGTCAGTAAAAGCGATTCTCCCTGGGAGCGGACTGATAATATCTTGTATGCTGTTTAAGGTATTAGATGGGCTGTAGTATAACATTTAGGGGGATATTCTCAAGAACGGGTGATAATTATCGCCAATCTAGGTTAACGCAATTTTACATAATGCCGTCTATCGCGGGAAACCAATGCCGTGTTAACGGCGTATTCTCAACACGCCGGCAACAGGCGATAGTTTCCCGATAACGCGTCAAATGTCCGCATTAAAATTACCGGGCCGCCGATAAAAAAGGAAACCCGAACGTGAAAAAAGTGGCGATGGGCCCAACAGCGATAAAAATATCAGCGATAAGCAGCGTCAGGCTTGCTATTCCCACGCCAGGCGGGAAAAATCACCATAAAAGCTGCAAAAAAAACCCCCAAAAAAACAAAACCCAAACAACTGAGAAGCACCATGGAGGAAGCTGGAACAACTACAGAGGCCAACCAGAACCCCACAAACCGCCTGGAGGACCAGGCAGGGACCTCGGGGAAGGAGAGGGGCAAGGAGAAGAAGAAGAGGAACCCGCGATTCAGTCCGCAGGAAAACAAGATCCTGATCACAGAGGTGATAGAACACCACCAACAACTGTTCATCACCTCCACTGTGTCATTGGCAACTAAAAATGCCATATGGCAGCCCATCTTGGCCAAGGTGAATGCAGTCGGAGTGAAGAGAAGGGAAGTGGACGACTGCAAGAAGCGCTGGAATGATGTGAAGCGCAAAACCAAGCTGAAACTCGCTAACAACCGGAAAGCCGCAATGCAGACTGGAGGTGGGAGTCCAGCGCCACAGCAGGAGCTGGATGAGATGGAGGAAATGGTGTCCACAGTCATCAGTGGGGAGACGGTGGCAGGAGTTGGGGGACCGGACACTGCTCAATATGACCTGACCCAACAGCAACAGGGTGAGTAATGACCAGGGACTGGGGGGACGGGGGGAGATGGCACAATGGCACACATGCACAATTAAGTATAGCACAGTGCACACCCACAATGACTCTGGATCATGTCCCTGATCTCTTTGGCATACTGCAGCACACATAGAAACAGCAAGTAAGCCCTCATCGACAATGTGCCCAGAGGGGGCCCTCCCCACACATCACTAATCTCACAACAAACCCATGCACATGTGCTGAACCCAGCAAAGCTGCGGGTCCGTGAGCCACACTGACAATGCAAGTGACACTGCATGACGATTAGCATGGCTGCAGTCCAATTATCATGACATGGTGCACGCCACGACACTGAGGTGGCTGAGTGTGGACCACATCCGTAAAGGAGCAGGTCACACTCTGACACATCCACGTGCACAAACAACCCCTGACGTCAACAAGACATCTGCGGACAAACCATGCCCAAGAGTCCCAACTCCCACCAAGAGCCCAATTTACCCAAGTCTGCAACATCTCAGCACTGTATAAGCACAGAAGTGAAAGGCACACCGCCTGAAAGGGATAAGGGCCAGCAAAATCAGAGCTGCAGGGGCGACCCTCCCACAATGCAGCACACACACATAGCAATCACAGCACATCAACATTGACAACAATGTGGTACAAACTGCAACACTTTCACAATAGAACAGAGGACACAACTGCTGCCGCTTGTGTGTAGAACCTGGCCAATCACATTTGGCATAGCAGGAAACTGTGAGATGATAATGTACAAGTACAACCCCACATCCCTGAAGGTGTAGAAATGTCCACTCTCCCACATCAAATAGGCATCTCCTCCTAAACAGTCACAATGTACATTGTCATGCAGTCTGTTTGTAAACTTGTCCAATGCGTGAACATACATGGAACACACTGTTAAACTGCATCTCCCCTTTACATTGCAGAGGGAGAATCAACACCTCCTGCAGAGCAGACCGTACATCTCTTCACTGATGATGAAGAGGACCTCCACACCATCGACACCGACGCCCTCCAACAGCTCATGGACACCCTCAGCACCCCACCCCCAGGAGCAGGGCAGCCAAGCTGCATCGAGGAGACCCCACTCCCTGCACAGACCACACAGCAGGAAGCACCCACCACCACAGCTGTCTCCCAGGACCCCCACGACCAACACATGGCATTCCAATGCCGTGTGTTAGAGGGCCAGAAGGAGATGGCTGATCAGGTGCGGGTGGGGTTCGACCTCATGGCAGCCAAACTAGATGCCATACGTGGGTGTCTAAGTCCCATCAGGGACCACTTACAGTCCCTAACGGACACCCACAGTCCGCTCCATGCTCTCCAACAAGCCATGGCTGACATCGCTGGAGTCATGACTCTGAGACAAGAACAACTGTCTAGTCAGAGTGGCCCCAGCGATGTCAGCCGGGAGTTGGGACACATGCGGAGGATCATGGAGAACATGGAGCGGATGCAGGCGGAAAGAATGGCTGCCACGGCTGCACACCAGCGAGATGTAGCTGGGATCTACCATGCCCTGCAGATCCTCATCATGGCATTGCTGCCACAAGGCCTGGCGCAGATGAATGCTGCTGCTACTACTCCATCCACATCTCCGCCCCCTGATGTGTCAGTGCCTCACAGTGCGGCAGACAATCCACCTCCGGCCCCTGATGTGTCAGTGCCACACAGTGCTGCAGACAAAACACCACCACCCACATGTGAGGCACATCACACATCAGAGGACGATGATGTGGATGATCCTGCCTTTGTGATAAGAAGGAAGCGGTAGCATTCATCTCCGCCATATGGCCTGTTTCAGCTTGGTTCTGCCCTCTGCATCATGCCCTGGAATAACACCTTCCACTGTCCCCCGATACACTCAGCGACACTCACCATGGCCCTCGACATGGACTGCCATATTTGGTTTGGTTACCAATGACACAGCAATCAGACTGCGGACTGAACTCTTTCTCTTCCGATGAACTTGTCAATCCCTAAAGGACTCTGGCTGGCCCTCCACGGGGCAACAATGTAAAGTGGGGTTTGCATGGCCATGTACTGATCCAGCTTCAACACTCCACCGAATGTGATTAAAACATTCTAATTCACACAGATGTGCCATGTCTATGATCAAGCAAGTATGAAAGTATGGATGGATGTAGGGCCAGTGATTCCAAAAAAGGTACTCCCTGGGAACTGATATCAATGCACATGTTTGAACGTGACCCAGATAGGCAGTGAGATGACAGTGATGGGTACAGGTAGCTGTGAGGAGGCGCGTGACTTCTCACCTTGCACCTATTAGCTGACACTGTTCACTACTATTGATGGATGACGTCCGTGTATACATGTGATCTGTACATGGCACATATGTCCAGGGGACACTTTGGTGTGTTCTATGCAAGGTATTCCTGCTGGCTTTTTGGCTGGTGTGCATCTCCCATGTTGCTGAGGTGTTCACTGTGCCCCCATCCCCCTTACGTCCATGTTGCTCATGTTGTGGGACTTGAGTCACAGGGTGCATCTCTGCATCAGGGTGGTTCATATTTGACCCCAAATGACACCCGCAATTTCATATCTGACCCCAAATGACACCCGAAATTTCATATCTGATCCCAAATGACACCCTAAATTTCATATCTGACCCCAAATGACACCCGAAATTTCATATCTGACCCCAAATGACACCCGAAATTTCATATCTGATCCCAAATGACACCCGAAATTTCATATCTGACCCCAAATGACACCCGAAATTTCATATCTGATCCCAAATGACACCCTAAATTTCATATTTGACCCCAAATGACACCCGAAATGTCATATTTTACCCCAAATGACACCCGGTTGTCTTTTTTGGAACACCAATGACAGCCTTCATTTCATGTTTTTGTACACATGTGATACGCTGATGAGTGAGATTATGTACTACATTTGACACCCTGAAATGGCATTCCGAATACGTGACACCCTGAAGAGCCTCTCTGTACAGAGGTGACATACCCACCATCTATTTGCTATTTGTGAGATTGTTAGCACTTAATGTTGCACTTACACTTGTCAGAGTGATATGCTAATGCAGAGGACTGACATGCACACAGGGAATGTGTGTTGCAAGGAATTTATTTGCACATGCTGTTCATGTGGTCATTTTGTACTGTTCCATGATTGCTAAGGACAGTCACAATGTGACGTGCTTATGCGAAGAAATTGTTAATGATTGTGTTCCTTCAGGCTATTCCTGCTGCAGCTGCAGTGGGGTGTGGTCCACCTGCCTCATCTTCCTCATCATCGTCCGGTGCATCTGGCACTTGGATCCATGGGGCATTGGTGCGTACACATATGTTGTGCAATACACAACATGCAATGATCATCTTGCACACTATTTCTGGGCTGTACATGAATCTCCCACCTGTGATGTCCAGGCACCTGAAACGTGACTTTAACACGCCAAATGTGCGCTCAACAATGCCCCTGGTGCGTTTGTGGGCCACATTGTACTGCCTCTGGGCCGGGGTGTTCGGGGCTCGGAGGGGTGTCATCATCCACGGGCAGAGTGCATATCCTTGATCACCTGTGAGAGGTAAGTGAGATTAGTGTAAATTGGTGGTTCTGCATGCTGTGTTGGCAGACTTACAAGTTGTGTGGTGTGTGATTTGTGTGACTTTGGGATTCATGTTCGCCATGTATTGCTTCTGGTAAATGTGCGGGATCAATGTGTATTACGTAGCCTCACAGCTGCTCCTCCCTCCCCCCGAGCCTATTTACTTGTGTGCGCTGCGCGGTTGCATCACTTGCACTCCTACGGCACACCATTGTCATGCCTGTCTGCACATGTCCGCAAGCCTGACAACAACACTGTAATGTTGGCCGTTGAAGGTGGGCTGCCAACTGTGTATAGGCCTATGGTAAGGATAGGGCGGACACAGATGTGGAGTTCAGGCCTGGCTGAACTCGCGCTGCGATTGAGGCTAGGCCTTTGGCTTATGCTGCGGCAATGAAGATACACAAACAACAGTTGGCATGTATGAGCCAAGACCCCGAGCGGTCTTGCGCGCCTTTATTTATCCATTTGAGCGAGCCCGCCCTCCGGGTGCATGCTACATTGCAACATTGTCGATTAAGGGCCGGGTGGCGCCGACACTACAACAGAGACACATGCCATAGTTACTTTTGTGGACAGCCCGGAACTGAACCACGCCCAGAGCCCAGAACTGAACCACGCCCAGCGTCCCGGGCCATTACTTCACACTCCTCACACGCCTATGCGTGGGCCGCCACTGCGCTGGGATGTCGTGCGCTTCGGAGTACGTCTCCAGACGTTCCACCCAGGCTTTCCAGCGGCCTGCCTGGGACGGAGGTGGCCCCGTGACTGTGAAGGGCTCCAGTGGCGTTACCGAGGACATGCTGTTGGCTGCTGGAGGCGGACTTGTGGGGTAGCCCCACGGGACGTTGACTTGTGGTGCACAGAGGTAGTGGCACCTGAGGCACTACGTCCGGCACGGGCCTACCGCCACGTGGCAATGACTTGCGGTGCACTGAGGTAGGCCCACCTGAAGAGCTGAGCGGGTGTGCAGCCTGCGATGATGCAGTGGGCCTGGAGGCTGGACGATGACTTGCGGTGCACAGAGGTAGTGGCACCTGAGGCAGCTGCGTCGGCGTGCAGCCTGCGATGATGCAGTGGGCCTGGAGGCTGGACAGTGACTTGCGGTGCACTGAGGTAGGCCCACCTGGAGAGCTGAGCGGGTGTGCAGTCTGCGATGATGCAGGGCCTGGAGGGGCGGACTGGAATGGATTTGTCTGAGACCTGCTGGACCGCAGTGTAGGCCGGAGGGAGCAGTCAGCACACACAGAACTCCGCGGTGCGGTGCCGCAGGGTGCGCTGGGGGCCTGTTGCGCGGAAGCCAGCGATCGGCTGAGGAGGCTGCCAAGCTCGCGGGCCTCGGGCTTGAAGATTGCCCCGGCACGTGGTGGGCCCTCTTGGAGACACGCCGGTGACGGCAGGTGGGCAGTGAGGCCTGGGTGCGCAGGGGCGGGCAATAACCGCTGGGCGCCGGACGGGTCTGGGGACCAGCGGGCTGGGGTGCAGCAGGCGCACAGGATCGCGCAGGCACCACCGGTCACGGCGGCGGCCTCGTGGCAGGGTGAGGGGCACCGCCCTGGCAGACACGCCCCTGCAGGCGATGACGAGATGTGTGCCGGGTGGCGTGTGATGTAGCCACCTCGTCGCCGGTGTTAATTTGGCCGTTGAAGGTGGTCGGCCACGTGTGTGTAGGCCTATGGTCAGGATATGGCCCCGGGCTATTTATTCACACTCCTACGCTGGACTGGCGTACGCCGGCCCAGCCCACTATGCTTACGCTTACGGGGGGGCGACATAGCTACATGTCCAAGGTCTTCCCCACTGCCTGAGGTAACATGTTTGCGTCCACTGTCCACAACACTACAAACACCAGCAGTATATGTCCACATGGACATGTCTGTGCTCTGCATAGGCAAGACTGTCCAGCACATCACTGCCACACTTGGCATTGTGTACATTCTTATTCATGGGTCCGTTGCCTCCTTCGCACATTCTTGGTTTCCACCTCTCCCCACATTCTGCAATTGTGTGGCAGAGGGGCTATGCCTTTGTGGATGGTTTGTCTACATGTCTGGCCCCTATTACCATAGTTACTTGTGTTGTCGTGTCTGGTATGTGGGCATGTTGGTTGGCATGTTGTATGATTTTGTTACGTGTGCATTCCCACAGTTGTGAGTTGTATGATTGTGGAGTTGAGGTGTGTGGTGTGTTCCGTTGGTACTTACCGACGAGCAGTGCATTTCCATAGGTGCCATCCTGAAAGCGCTGGTTGATGATGGACTGTCGGAAGATGTAGGAATCATGCACACTGCCTGGGAAGTTGGCGACGACATTGGTGAACAGTCCCTGGTGGTCCACTATTGCCTGCACATTGATGGAATGCGTGTGCTTTCTGTTGCGGTAATTGTGTGCAGTGTCGGCAGGGGGCACAAGTAGGACATGTGTGCAGTCAATTGCCCCCAACACGTGCGGGAAGCCAGCTATGACGTAGAAGCCTTGCTTGGTCTCCATCTGTTCCTGCGCAGTGTGGGGGGAAGTGAAGGTGCTGGGGTATCAAGCTGATGATGGCATCCAAGACAGGTGTGAGGAACTTTGATAGGGCTGACTCCTCCGACTCTGGCAGTTGTTGGTTGGAAGGTACCAGAGGCCAACAAGTGCAGCACAACCAGCAGCTTTGTCTGCGGAGGGATGTTGGTTGTCCGCTGTGTTGGTACCGTCAGCCTGTGGGCAATGTGGGTCAGGATGCGGAGGATGGTTGTCCTTTTGAGCCTGTAGTGGGCAATGACATCCTCTGGCGTTAAGTCTCTGAGGCTGGTGCGTTTTCAGATGGTCCGCTGTCTTGTTCCGCGCTGCCTTGGTGGCAGTCTGGGGGGGAGGTGGTCCTGGGGGTGGTGGCGGTGGGTGTTGTGGCCCTCTTGGGTCTCCAAGCTGCATGATTAGTAGCTCCATGGCATCTGTTGGTCTTCAGATGTGGCTCTGGGCTAGGCTCCCTTTATACTGCAGGTTTTCGTCCTACTTAAGACCAGAAAAAAGCAGGTCTTAAGTCCCTGCTGCTAACGTGCCTTATCGCCTGTTTTTGGGCCGCATCGCCGATCTGGCTGGTCATTGAGAATATCGCAAAGTGGTGTTATTGTGAGTTTTTGCACGGGAACGCCTACTCTACATATGATTAGCGTTAGTTGTCGCTGTCAGCCTTGGCGATGTTTTTAGCGGCAGCTATCGCAGGTAAACTGACGATGTCGGCTGTTAGCGCAGGCTTGTGTATAGGGCGATAAATCTATCGCCACTTTCGTGGAGGAAAAGTGCCGCTAAATCGGCGATGAGTCCTTGAGAATATGCCCCACAGTCTCAAGACTAAAAGGATCAAATGTAAGGTACAAGGACTTGCAGCAACTATACAACAAAGGTTCAAACCGAGAATGAAATCGGGCACATGTAATGTACAATTTTTTTCAACATGTCAAAGACTGAACTGGCCAAAAACATTCAACCACAGATGATGACTTGCAGTGATTATGTTCACATGTAAAAATAGCATATCCCGCCTCCATTTCTGACCCGGTGTACAGCAGTAATGGATGACATATATTTCCTCAATTTGTGTTCAATTCCAACATTATTCCGAATAAGGAACAGGAAGTATTAATATAGAAAATGAAAGATGACTTTTCGGCATAAAAAAATTCTGCGATAATGTCTATTTTGTGGGGTGGTGAGGGCAAAGTGGAAGTGCTGAGACACAAAGTGCCGATCTCGTAGTGAGAGAGGCTTGAGGGAAAAGATCAACTAAAAGCTACTACCAAGTACAAATTCAGAGCTTTAAAAAGCCCCCTGTTCGAATGAACTCATTAAATTAAGAGTAAAGCCAGGGCGACACGGATCAATGTCTCTCTGTCAATTATTAAGAGACCATATATTTCTGGTTCTCCTTAAGGCCATCGTGCGCTGGTTGTGGTGCAGCAGTGCATAACAAGGCGTGCTGGAACTTATGCGGTTTACTGTGCCAAAATATATCCAGTCGTGAAGCCAAAGAAGGAGTCCCCTTCATTTATGTGTTTGCTCTTGGGTCTAATATTTGCCCGTCTTGTGTGTAGATATCCTGGGAGACAATCTTTTGGCCCTATCAATATACTTATGACATTCTTTTATACTTTTTTGTTTCTTGTTGTGTACATTTAGGCAGTGGCGTAAAGTAAAATGATGGGGCCCCCCTGCAGAATATGAGGGCCCCCTGAGTCTCCCATATTTTACTGCTATTCATTGTCGTTTGGCGGAAAGGGGCCCCCCTGAAGTGCTTGGGGCTCCCCTGCATCGCAGGCGCCTGTGTTACACCCCTGCATTTAGGATATCAAAGAAAGCACGACAAGGAGAGAGCAAATACAGTCAACCTGCATTTTGCAAAAATATGCCGTGCATCGGTCTCTTAAAAGCTAAACATATCACGTGAAGATGTATCACTTTCATCTCAAATCTAACTCCTGACTGGGCATACATACATAAATGTTTGATGCATTGTTATGGGATCTTTGAATGTGCTGCATCCGTGTTGTGGAGAGATGGACATATGAGCAGGCAAAAAAACAAGTTCTTAGAGTTCTAGAAACTCCAAGGTCTCCTAATGCGCCCTGCCGATGGTGAAACGCACATTTAGCTGCAAAGATGTGTGTTTTGCTTGAATGTATTTTAGAGAATTTGGTGTAGTCATATGAGAATGTGCCAATAAATTGTGATAAAGATTTTTGGATGAGTACATATTTCTCTTTAAACCATTTTCAGGTATATTTCCTTAATCCATATGATTTTCAGAATGTTTCCTGTTCTGTGCATTGTTGTATTATTTATTTAATTATTTATTGAGTTTTATAGAGCGCGAACATGACCCTTTCGGGTGTCAGAGCGCTGTACAACATGCAGTTAGAAAGATAAGCATATACACAGGGCTGGACTGGCTGTAGCGGGCACCAGGCGTTTTCCCAGTGGACTGGAAGGGTGCGGGACGGTTTTGGACCCGTGGGGGATGGGTTTGTGACAGGGTGGCGGTTTTGCAGCAGTGCTGCAATATCGGCCCCCTGTAACAAATGCGAGAGCAGTGCTTCTCCCTAGCACTCCCCCACCCCCGCTACCGGGGCCGGTTGAGCACATTGCCAGAGCTGGTTGCTGTTCCCAGTCCGGCCGTGCATATACAAGTGATCCTTTAGGGAATCAGAGGGCTGTACAACATGAGAAATAAACATATATGAGTATACAAATTCAGGGGAACAACAAAAGTGAGTAAGTGCGGTCGAGGGCTGCCATAACTAGTCTTGATTCTGGGCAGTCTTTTAAAAGATTTATGTAGTATTTTTGGGGAATGGATCTGATTATTAATAGTTGTTTTACTTTCCGTTTGAATAGGGCCATCGAAAGGTTGGATCTGGTCTCGGGAAGTGAGTTCCAAATTATGGGGTCAATTCTATGTTGTAAATATGTTTATTTGCCCTCAAAAGAGCCACTGATTCCAGGATGTCACAGTGAAAATTGGGTCAAGAGTAAAGTCCGAAATATCGACCAGCGGTGGTCTTGCCATAACCTCATAAGAAAAATAACTGCTTCTTCTAAGCTTGTTAGAATCCTTTATTTGCTGAAGAATGCTTGAGGGCTTGTTCTCAACTTCTGTGCCTAGTGAGGCAACAGTCCGATCCCTGGCCTTTGCCCTTTGTAATACCAATCTGATACTCATGCCAGATCCAAGGGCCCTTTAACTGGTATTTAGAAAGGGCTGATTTTAGGTAATATGGACCCTTGTTCCACACTGCTTAGTGCAGGAAGAAGAATTTTAAGCATAATGCCCTTCTTGACTGACAGCTAATGAAATGTGGTTTCACTGATATGATGTGGCCTTCCCTTTTGAGTCCAAAGATGGTTGTAGCTGATCAATTATAAACTTTCTGAAGCCTTACTAGTTTATGTGCTGGGAGCCCTTGGTCAACAATATTACACATTTCAGTTTTGGTAGCATGAAGGCTTTATGTGCTGTCAGTTGTGGAGTGTGTAAGAAGGTTACATAATTTCATACCAGTCTTAACTTCAAGTTACAGCTCTTAACAACCTCATGCAATATTTTCTTAATAAATATTGTGACTGAAGTAAATGCCCAGATGAGTTTTTTACTGCACAACTAGTCTGAGGAGGCTAGAACAATGTTTCCGATTAGTAAACAGGGATTAATGAAGAAGAAATATACTTTATGAATGTTGAGGTCCAACTTACTTCCTATCATCGATTGAAAATGATCCACGGTCACTCCTACCCATGGTAAACATTTTAACCTTCCTCTACTCTTTAGGGTGCAACACCAGCTGTCATCTGCTATCTATCTCATAATTAAGATAGTACGGCCTGGCTCCATCAACGTAAATTAGATAACACTAAACCTCGAGGAACTCCACAGTTCTGAGTCTGTGACAGAAACAGAAATGGGCCAGGATGTGTATTGGTAGCAGGGTGTTAGGAAAGAGGGTGACTAGGCTTTGACTGTTTTGCAAAACAAAAATGCTTATTTTACTCATCCCATCCAGATCTTATTTTACAACAAGTTGAATGCAACCATCAGGTGCCAACGAAGTATGAATGCTGACTCCTCCCGGTCATCTGAACACATCTGACTGACTTCATCCTGTGGAATGGGTAGGAAGCCTAACAGTGAGTATCAGTGAAGAGAGAATATTCTGGGCGGCCTAGAATATAAGCTTAAACCAGTTCATAAGTGTGCCATGTTGTCTGGCGAGAGGTCTGACTTCTTCAGAAGGGGACACAATTGCATTCTTTAGGGACAAGGTTATTTTCTACACAGGACTGGTTTACAATCCTTACCATTAGTGGGGTTACATCTTGTGTTAGGGGCTTCAGCACTGGTGCTTTGCAGGGATCAGATGGAGATCCCTATACGGCCTCAGTAAAGAGCCAAGACTGCATTTTCAGTATTGCGAAAGAATAAATATTGGAATTTTGAAAATGCAAGAGGAATGAGATTAAACATGACCCAGAAACAGTTGCACCCACAATCCTTTGCTTTAGCAATCTTTTTTTCTGAACAGTACTAGCTTAGGCTTTCATTGAGGGGACTACTGTGGTATCAGTACACTCGATTGAATTGGCTGCTAACAAACCTTCAACTGCTCTGAAGAGCTGCAGGCTGCTTGATTGATTGTATATTTTACAACATTCTCTCTGCAGTCTTTCCTGAAGAACCTACAGACTGTACTCCCTTCTCACTCAGATTTTATTTATGTTCTTCCTGCCAGCACTCTTGCCTATGTTCTTAGATCTTTGAACCAAACCATAAATTTGCTTCTTTCTTTTGATAACCTTTAGATAATCTTTCTTTAGCAATTCTAAAATGTGCAAGATTCTTCAGCTTATCAATTAGTACACCATTTGGCACTCCTAAGCTTTCTTCTAAAGAGCCGCCACCCGTCCAGCCGATCTGGAACTTTGAATTCCTATAATTGAAGCGTTGCTCAGTGCCTTGAATTCCATCCCTCTGGTAGATCATTTCAGAGTACACCATAGTCAATGATAATCTGTCTATGAGATTGTTGTATTGTGGACTTTAAGTGCAGTTATGCTATGCTATCTTATGTTATGTTGATTTATATAGCGCACTAATCACGTGAGAGGGTATCTAGGGTCTTCTGCAAGGCGTGTAGGTATGTGGTCCCAAGCTGCTTACATGAAGAGCCGGGTCGTCGGCTTCTTGTAGAACTCAATAAGTGAGGAGGAGGCTCTGATGTGTTGAGGGAGGTTGTTCCATGTCTTGGGTGTGATGTAGGAGAATGAGCTATCTCCAGTTTTGCTTTTGTGGATGTGGGGCGTGTGTGTGAGTGAGGCAGAGCATAGGTGTCTGGTGGGTTGGTGAAAGTGTATGCAGCTGTTCAGGTATTCTGGTCCTGTGTTGTGTAGGGCTTTGCATGTGTGCAGGAGAAGTTTGAATTGGCTGCGCTTGTGAATGGGGAGCCAATGAAGCTTCCTGAGGTGAGGTGTGGTGTGGGAGGTCAAGTATGAGTCTTGCGGCTGCGTTCTTACCCATGGTTCTTACCTATGGCTTACCCAGCCCAACCGATGTCCTTTATGATGTGTGAGTGAAGCCACTTGATTTGCAAAATCAAGAACTTCTAAGAAGGCCCTTAATTGATTTGATAAGGCCGGAGCTTCAGCACCATCTATCTTTCAGGTCACGACTGGCAGCAGTGTTTTTATCATGCTGGTCATGAGTTCATCTTCTGAAAATGTCTTATGAGGGCAAGGCGGCCTATAAATTATTGCTATAATTAAATGGGCCAAGAAACAATTTCAACACAAGATGGACATCAAACCATGACCATGTCAAAAGAGCTGGTACTCCCCTTTTCTTTCTGTTTTAAATAGATAGACTAAGGTTTATCTGGTAGGCTCTTCCGTCTGAGACGTAGATCTCCGAAACCCTTGTGCCAGTAATTGCCAGAAATCCTAGGTCATGCTCAGTAATAAGGTCTTGCAGGAGCGTGGTTGTATTCCCTGCCGATATGGCATAGACCTTCCCTCTCTTTACTACTTATTCTCAGTAGCCTTGCTGGACCCCTATTTCCTGCCACAAATCTTTGTTTATGAAAGATGCTGAACCATCTTGCCACTTTGAGTGTTCAGCAATAGCTTAGACTCTGCCTACGAATTCTTATGTGCTGGGTTTTCCTCTTCTCTAATCTGAACCTTTTGCACTATCTCATTCTTCCCTACACTCGTCCAATAGGGCCGTATGGTACCCAGCTCATTTCTTAGGTCTCGGCCTGCGCTTGCGCTGGTCTGGCCGAGAGTTTTAGTAAGTGGGTTTTGGAAGTGCAAACCCACTGGCTTTCGGCTGGCGACCAGCTTGCGTTCACGATGGCGTGCACGCGCAGCTGCCATCTGGGTTTCCTATCTCTTCCTCATTTCCTCGTCATGGCTCATTAACTCTCTGGACTCTGATGTTTCAATCGCAGCAGCAGCTCACATTACCAACTGACGGCCCTGGACTACAGTCACATGAAAAACAACAGCGATTAGCATTGAAATGCAAGCTTTTTTTTGTCTAGTTAGAAATATTGCTTCGGTGGGTTGATTTCACCTTATATCGCTATTTGTTTTATATTGGGAGTCACAGCCTAATTACCAGTATTTTTGTCTCACTCTGTTTTTTTTTTATATTTATTCGCGCAAAGCACAAAGCTATATTTAAGGTTACTTTTCCCGCGTCACTTCTTCACTCTATTTAAACTCCACACCCCCACTCTTATTGCCTCTCTCCTTCTCTCTCTCTCCCTCTCTAATTCTCTCTCTACTTAATTAACTCTCCCCTCTCTATCTTTTTTAGCCTTTCATTCTCTTTCACCCCTTTATCTGTTTCTCTTTCAAACTCCTTCATTCACTCTCTCTCCCCTTCTTTCTCTCTCTCTATCCCGCTCCACTCTTTATTCTATGTACACCCTTCTCTCTCTCTCACCACCCCTCTAATTGGGCATTATATCTTCACTCTATCTCTCACTCGGCAACACAACAGCATCACTCAGCGCAACCACAGCATCACTCAGCGCAACCACAGCATCAATCAGAGCCAGCACAGCATCAATCAGAGCCAGCACAGCATCACTCAGCACCATCACAACATCTCTCAACGCCATCACAGCATCACTCAACGCCATCACAGCATCACTCAGTGCAACCACAGCATCACTCAGTGCAACCACAGCATTACTCAGCACAACCACAGCATCACTTAGCGCCACAACAGCATCACTCAGCGCCACCACAGCATTACTCAGCAGCACCACAACATCACTCCGCGCCACCACAGCATCACTCAGCACCACCATAGCTTCACTCAGCGACACCACATCATCACTCAGGGCCAACACTGCATCACTCAGCACCACCACAGGATGACTCAGCACCACCACAGGATGACTCAGCACCACCACAGGATGACTCAGCACCACCACAGGATGACTCAGCACCACCACAGCATCACTCAGCACCACCACAGCATCACTCAGCGCCACCACAGCATCACTCAGCGCCGCCACAGCATCACTCAGCGCCGCCACAGCATCACTCAGCGCCGCCACAGCATCACTCAGCTCCGCCACAGCATCACTCAGCTCCGCCACAGCATCGCTCAGCGCCGCCACAGCATCGCTCAGCGCCGCCACAGCATCGCTCAGCGCCGCCACAGCATCGCTCAGCGCCGCCACAGCATCGCTCAGCGCCGCCACAGCATCGCTCAGCGCCGCCACAGCATCGCTCAGCGCCGCCACAGCATCGCTCAGCGCCGCCACAGCATCGCTCAGCACCGCCACAGCATCATTCAGGGCCACCACAGCATCGCTCAGCACCACCACAATATCACTCAGCACCACCACAGCATCACTCAGCGCCAAGACAATATCACTCAGCACCACCGCAGCATCACTCAGCACCACAGCAGTATCACTCAGCAAGACCTGAGTATCATTCAGCATCACCTCAGCATCGTCTCCGCAACAGTCACCACCACCACCACTACCACCTCAGCATCACTCAGCACCACCTCAGCCTGCTCTCGGAATCTGGCATCTGTTGATTCTCCCCTAGCGTCTGGCCGCTGCTAGTGTTATAATACAGGTACTAGTTCCCAACCTTCACCCTCCGATTGTTTATGCCCCCTCAAAAAAAAAGCTTTAACAAACAACCATTGCAATAGGCAGAAACAAGTTGCCAGCAAGTAACAAAAATGCTTCTGACACTTTTTTATTATAACTTTTCAGCATGCTGCACAGCAGCCACACTTGTCTACAGCACAGCTTGAAGACATTGGCAAAGTCAATAGCTCTGGCTAAACACTTATAAGGCCCCAAAGGCGAGACCTATTGGCTATGCCAATGCTTGTTTCCATTGCAGATAAGAATGGTAGCACTAGCTTAGTTGGGGGATTATTTAGCCTAGTACTGTGCCTTTACAAAGGCTTGATCAGGGATTTAGAAGAAAACGGAAAACATTAAACAGTTGCGTCGTAGTTATTTTCGTAATTGAAGTTTGAAGAGGAGCCCATTGTGATCTTTTCAAGCACCTCTGTAGCTTCCGTTCCATCGATCAATGCTTTGACTAATCTATTTTTTTTAAATGTTGCACTAACAAAGGAGATTTTGCTCTTTTGTATGCACTCCTGATTTTGATTAGTAGAACATGGAAGCAATGCATGTTAATGTTCCTTTGCCCAGGGTCACACAATGTGATCTACTTCTGAAGCCTCCTGGCCCAACAGCTAGCAACTTAGCGATAACGCGCCCCCCCCCATCCCCCACCCCGATGTGTTATCTGCATGATGACACGGAAGTCTTTGCTCCATGGTAACATGGCTTTGTTGAACAGTCTCACAACTACATTCTACAGCTGTACTTCTATTTAGAGCCTTTTGTCTTGAGTGACGCCCTAATAGATGGGTGTCCAACTCTGGCCCAACGAGCGCCGTGGGAGATTCTCGGAATATCCACAAGAGGTAGATATACAGAGAGCAAATTTAAACTAGAATCAGTTTGACTGGCAGCATTAGCTCTGTAAATCTGGCACTGCTCTTACCCATCGGTTGATAAGACAATGGTGTTTGATAACCATGTCAATTTAGACGCCTCTCTACCACAGCCTGGCCGCATTTTGTTCTTGGCGCAACATGCCTGACCACAGTACCGGTTAAGTGTCTCTCTGAGGCGTCGCTTCCATTGATGCAGCATGTGCAGTGGCACCGGGGCCCAGAGGCCAGAGTGGCCAATTGAACCCTGATTATTGCTGCGTTTTAGAATTCAAAAGCAGCCAGGCTGCCCGGTACATTCCTTGCACTAGGGACCATGATACACTCGCTACGCCACTGGCAGTACTGATTTACCATGCTGAAGTCTGGGCACGTGAGAGAGAAACGCAGGAACCGGACAGCCTCCTGTGAGTTATGGACAGAGCCGACAATGGCTCACCACGAGTGCTGGGAATTGCGCGCTCGCGTCGCTTACGTAGGACAGTCGCGAGCTTCTCGAGCATTCCTACGTCGCTGGAGGCCTGCAGAACTGCTGAGACTGCAGAACCAGAGGCCTGTTCCTCCCACCCGCTGCTCTGCAGCTGGACCAACAAGCATTGGCATAGCCAATAGGTCTCGCCTTTGGGACCTTATAAGTGTTTAGCCATGCAACACTTGATGTTGTTGCACCAAGGATATTGTGCTGCAAAACTAAATACTTATAAGGTCCCAAAAGCGAGACCTATTGGCTATGCCAATGCTTGTTGCCCTAGTTATGGGCTCATCAGCCGGGTGCAGCTTGATTCCAGTGGCACAGTGTGCATGGACCCAGGTCTGGGAATACCCCTGCCAATTAGGGTGGGAACTGAAGCACAATAAAGGAGATGGGAGGGTGCTTGCAATAAGTCAAACCACTGACAATAGTTTGGGTAGCACTCCAATCCATCGTTCTTTTGTCCACCATGCCACCCCAGTTTGGACTCAGCCATATGTAAATCAGTCTTGACCCTGCTCCTGTCTTACTGATGTTGCCTTAGTGTGGGTGTGCTGTGGAAGGGATTCGCCAGCAGGCATGTAGATGTGATATGATGTGATGTGATGTGATGCGATGCGCTGTGACGTCATGTGACGTCATGTGATGTAATGTAACGTGTTGTGATCTTGTGTTACGTTATGTTATGCTATGTAATGCTGCGATACGCTGTTATGTTTTTTCCCAGTATGCTATGCTATGTCATGTATTGGCACTTGCTTATTATGAGTCTGCCAGTGCTGACCTCTTCATACTATGGGATGTCTAGATTGTGATTTGTATCTCTGACGTGGGATGCCTTCAAGGTACATTAAGTCACTGCGCAGGGCTGTTAGTGACATTGTGCTATCACCTTGTTTCCAGGCTGAGAAATCTACACAGATCTACCGCATGTTTAGGAGTGCGCGAAATTCACCAAACTTGGTTTCACTTTATTACGTGAAATTAGGGCAACATTTTGTGTAATTACATGGTATGCAAATTTGTAATTTCTTGTTATATTTTGCCAAGAAATGAATACTTGTGTCAATTGTTGGTGTGAGGATGCTTTTAAACATCGTGAACAACAACCACTTACATTCTGTTGTACCTGTGCATTCGCTGAATTACGGCGAGTTGTGCTATTCGCAGTAGATTTTTACCATGAACGGCGCATAATTACACAGAAGTGTAATGGTGTAATTTCAGGACTTTCACATAACAAGTGTAATGCAAAATTATGTGATTTACACCAGCGTAATTTACATTTCTGCAAGGCTTACTGATGTCTCTCTCAATGCAGTGCAAGAAAGCAGGAGTCATTTTCAAAACATATCCCTACCACTCAGTCGTTGGTCTTGCACCACCACACTGGGCGCATTGAGTGTCTTGACGCCCATCCGTATTGATTGCACCCTGAAAGTCAGCGCTGCACAACACACATCATTATGCATTTCAGACCAGTTGGTGATCCTATCAAGCCAATCTTTTTGCACCAATTGTATTCTGCTCCGATGACCTTCCAAATGTTTACATAAGGTCGAAACTAAGAGTGTGCGAAATATGTATAATTCACTTTCACGTAATATGCAAAATTTCGCGAAAATTATGCAAAATTACTTGCAATTTTGTGAAATCCAAATCCACCATTAGATCCGTATTTTAGCATGGAATGTAGCCTTACACCTTTTTTTGTTGCACGGATGTATTTCCCAGTAAACATCAGCACGAAACACAAGTGGTGCGAGCTACAGCTGCTCATGTTCTGGTCGTTCGAGTTGGCACTGAGCACTTTCGGTAACATTGTGCTGCGAAAGGCACGTAACCAAGCGATGTGGTGGAACAGCGTAATTTCAGGAATTCACCTAACAACCGTAACGCCTTATCCATACCTTAAACATTGACCACTTACTGTGCATAGGTTTTTTTTTAAATAGATTTTTATAGGTTTTTTAATAATGATTTCACTTAACCAGTCGTTGTCGGTAGTCACGTCCGCTTCTTTCTCGCCAACCAGAGGACACGGGGGCATTCACAAGAAAATGTTGGAGCAAGGAACTGCGCCGTAATTGGCAGCACCCCACTGCGACATTTTCAAAATGCAGGGCTGCGCCGTATTCACAAGAATACGCCGCATCCCTGTGTTTCCCTTAGCGCTGGCGCAAAAAAACTTGCATAGCGCCAGCACAGGCACCCTGCCGCCATGTTACAAGGGTGCCTGCGCTGCAGGGACGATTGTGTATGTGCAGGAAGGGACACCTTCCTGCACATAAACAATCAATAATGGCAATTTGCACTTTGCAGCACACATGGAAAGAGCAAAAAAACGAGGAGATGCGCCATTCTAACGCCTGGTATTCCCTGGCGTTAGTTTTTGGCGCTGCCACAGCCTTGTAAATCTGGGGCAGCGTCAAAAAGCAATGTGTGTTGCGGTGGAACGACCACAGCAACACCCATTGCATGCCCCTTTGCCGCAGAGGACTGCGGCGGAAAGGAGTAGGGTGACCAGATGTTCCGGTTTACAGAGGACTGTCCTGGTGTCCCAACACTTTTTGTCATTTTAAATACTTTTCTTGGTTTTTGGGACAAAGGTCAGGTCATTCTGAAGCAGAATTAAAATGTATGCTCTCCTTCGACAGGTGCCTCTGAAGACTGAAAACACTCCAGTAATTTATCTGTTTCTGTTTATCAGCAAATGAGGTCAGCCGCATGTTCCCAGGAGAGGGGCCACATATCTTCCCATTTACAAGGCTCTGCAAAAAGGGGATAGGTCAGATATAGAAGTAAGGCGAAAGGCGTTAGTCCTACTTTATGTCTGGCCTGTGCTGGTTTTTGCTTCACAAAATCTGGTCACCCTAGGAAAGTGGCATGTTTAAAATGTGCCGTTAAGTAATGCAAAGTGGCTTAGCGCCACCTTGCAAATATGGAAAATGGCGCTGCGCCACATGAGCGTCAAAAGATGTGATGATCCAGTGGCGCCGAGGGCTTATATATATGCCCCATGGTCACTTTTATCAGCCATTGCTTCGCCCCCCCTCCCTTTTTTGGGGGGGGCAGTTTTATGTAGCGCAAACTCGACACGAAGGTATTGGAGCGCTTTACATAAGCACCAGTTACGTTACACAAGGACACATTTACGTTACACAAGGACACATTCATGGTCTGCGCCTGTGCAGAGCCAGTGCACCAGTCACTGTTGACAGCCACTTTCGCCATCTATTGAAATGTGCCATCGAGTGTTTTTAGGGCTTTCACCTCATTCACAGGCACTTTCACCTCCTGTGCCGCTATCACTATTCACAGGCACTTTCACCTCCCGTGCAGCTATTACTATTCACAGGCACTTTCACCTCCCTTACTGCTCTGAGGCACTTTCAGATTCTCTCTCGCTCTCTCTCTCTCTGTATCTCACTCGGTCACTCCCTTCTCTAGCTCTCTCTGCCTCTGTCTCTCCTCTCTCTCTCCTCTCACTCCTGCAAATACTAGGCAAATACCGGTATTAGGCGCTACAAACAGGACTCATGCGCTTCCCTCCTAGACATAGGTTTGCGCCTCGAGGCGCTGTTCCTGGGCCGGTCTTTTGGGTACTGAGAACCCTTACTTTCTGCGCTTCAAGGCTCTGTGTCCAGGACTCGTGGCTCACGATGCAGCCTACTGCACCCTCCTCCTCCGGCGCTCTCGGGCTGATGACTCCCACTCACCTAAGCTAGCGCTCACGGGCAGCCGTGGGTGCCTCGAGGCGCGTGGCATGCACAGTAACCCCTAGTGCCCCGTGTGTCTGCCTCGAGGCAGGATGGCCCTGTGACGTACCAGTCCTGCCCCTCTGAAGTAAATTCGTTTCTCAACGTGCACAGAAGGGGGGAGGTCGTCCGTTATTACGTCAAATACTCGAAGTGTTTGGAGAGTTTACTGGGTAACAGAAAATAACTGGACACGGCGGCGCTAGGCCTAGTGCGGCCCCGCAAGATAGCTCAGGGATCAATGTCCTCACTGCAGAAAATTATCCGTTCAGTCTCGTATCCTCCCGAGGACGGTAAAGAAGCGATGTTGGATTATTATAGCGCCTTGAGTTTTCACTAGTAACCTCACTATATTACGATTCCAATGAGACATCTCGGCGACCTATGAGGGTGAACACTTCTCTATCTATCTAACCCGTCAGTCATGTTCTTGGCTCCTCGAAAGGCTGTCTCGGCCCTTTAGCCTTCTAAGGTCGATCAAATAAACACGCAAAATTCTGATACCACGCAACACTGAACATTATTATCATTTTTATTATAAGCTAGAGATGTTACACAGACTCTAAGAGAACCCCTTACCAAGTCCAGGGCTGATGCATTCACCATCATAGTGTAAAATGCGCATCTTCTGCATCACAAGATTACTCCTCCCTGCAGGTTAAACTGCAACCCACGCCTTTGTAGCTATACAACCATTCATTGTATTTACAACCACGAGCTCCAAAAGGGCGGGAGTAACTGATGTGAATTAGAGCGCCTCCTGTCTCCTAAGGCGATATGAAGCGCTATTTAAATTGCTCAGCAGAATACGTGTTGGGTTACTTCAAGAGTTAATAACGGGTGTTTGGTTCTTGAAAGTTTTTAAGAGTGAAAGAGGGGCTTCTCTGCACGTTTTGGGAATGGGGAAGAACCGGAGGACCTGTGCTTCGAAGGGTGGGTTCATTCAGTGCCACGTGCGCCCATGTCTGAGCTCTCACGACAGACGCTCCAATGTAGGAGGCGGGTCTAATAGGCGCGTGGCTGACTTTAGAATTAGGCGCGTAATCAAGACTGCCCCGCATTGTGTTGTCCTGGGCAATTCACTGAATATTACTTCCTGTATTTTACAAATGGGGAGTGCTTCGAAGCAAGCAGGCTCCTGCAATTGAGCGCTGTGGAGAGGCTGTGTGATAAGGATAATTAAAACTCCGAAACCTATTAGCGTTCTTTGCCATCTGACGGCCCCTGATTTACTTCACTTGGTGGGCCGGGGGAGGGAGAACTCGGTGTTATACTTCACACAAAACTCTCCCTAGAAGGTTCCTTATTGTCCTGCTGGTCCAGGAGGAATTGCGTTTTTGTTTGAAAGGGTCATAATGAGGAGAAAAGCTCCGAATGGGAGAAAGAAGGCGAGGCCGGCACAGGGACAAAAATGGCGGCCGCGTGGTTTAAAAAAAAAATAAACAGTGGTGCGCGCGCACCACAGAGGAGCGGAGGGGGGGGAGGAGGGAGCGCGGCAGCCTGCTCAGCTGACCAGACGCTCGTGCGTCATGGCCTTTTGCCGGCATGTGTTTCCAATTATCGCGCCCGCGTCTGGGCACGATAATTGGAAACACATGTTTGCCACGACGCACGAGCGTTTTTGGGACTGATTTTAAACTCGCTTACTAAAAGTCTTCGCCTCTAAGCAGCGCTTGCGCGCTACTCGAGGCTCGACCTAAAAACGGTCCTTTCCTCTTCGCTATCTATTAAAGCGCTGTTTAATATGATCCCAGCCTAGGATCTTAAACCCATCCCTCTATATTTATGTTAGATGGCCGGAGCCTTTTTCTCTGGATCCTGGGGCAGTCGACGATTATTGGGCAGTCTGCGTGGTGGTGGGTACTGTTGTTTACCGCAGGTGTGCAGGGCAGGAGTCGCCACTGCACCCCAGTTGCATAACCAAGATCATTGTGTTATACAATGTGCCTATATGCTGAAGTGTTTCTGTTTTAACCACTTCTTTCTGGTGTGCAACTCTCAGCGCATCTGCTGGTGCCTCTCCAAGGCCCCGTGGTGGTGCTGACCGAGCACCAGAATACCAGTCTTGTAAACAGGCTCCTCACTAAACACATTGTGCTCCACAGTGAGTTATACTCTTAGTTATTTTGGCTCACCCGCACTATAACAGGTCAGCAGTCCAGGATGTCAGAAGGTTTAGAGATCAGATAATGTGTAGCACAGCTAATTATGCTGAATAAAATCCTTAACACTGAATACACTTTTATTTACATGTAAGAAAAATATGGGCATTTAAAATAATGATGTGCGTCGAATAACAGAAAAAAGGCCTGAACGTCTCCTGAAGCCAACATAGGATCAGGAAGTGTTGCATTTATGTGACAAAGCTCTACAATCAAACAACATGGATACCATCAGTGAAAGGGAAAAGAATGGGTGTCTTCAGCATACCTCATGAACTTTGGGTTTGCCATAGTCTCCATTTACAAACAGCCATTTATTGGAGGAGGTGGGGGGGGGCAGTTCAATCTGGCTATAATAGCTCTGCTCTTGTTTCTTAGCAGTTCCGGGTGCAAAGATGGACACATTAGTGGGTATGAGCACATAATACTTAGTTTCCAGCAAAATGGTCCAAAAATTCCGTAAACCCAACACAATTAAGAGATGTCCCACTCTATATCTAAAATGATGTCTTAGAGTGCCAATGGGCTACTTCACAAACATCTTGGTGTCCCCGTAATGGGGCTACCAATGGTCCAACAATGGCCAGCCAAAATGGGACACAGTTGACGATGATAACAGCAGAGATCAAAACTGGTCTCTTACTTTCAAGTTAATGCAGGGTCTACTGCTGCTGGAGTGGGTTTAGCCAAAGTAGAAACCTTTTGGACATCAAATTCAAGAGCCTGAATCTCAAAACAGTCAAGTAGAAATCAAGGGCACCCGTGCTCATAAAGTGCCTACTGAGCCTACTCTCTCACCAATTGGGACTGATAAACTAGATTTGCTCCTGCAAAAAGGCTTAATAGTTACCTTTATGTTTCATAACCGCTGGACAATAATGCCACAGAATGGGTAGCATACTTTACCTTTAATTTCATTGAATGACACATAATTAACCTTTCTCGTTGCAAAATGTATCAACATTTCAGATTAAAGAAAATCTTTGGAACAATGCCTCTGCACAACCCTTTCCCATCCCCCTCAGTAGCATAGAAGGTAGACAAATATTTTTGTTGGGCTGGAAGTAACTTACTGAAATCTGCAAACCCTATCAATCCAGAACAGATAGCAAACATCAACAGTGACTGTGGATTAGGTTTACAAACCCATTGATGTTCTAACACAAATTAAAACACCTGATGGAAATTAAAATGAAAAATTCCAATATTAGTGAGTAAATTTATTGCTGCTACATGAAACCCTCATCAAAAACAGTAGCACAACCTCAGCCCTGGTGACTGGGTCATGATCAAGATGAACGTTCGGAAGACTTATCTCGAACCCAAATGGAAAGGCCCCTTCCAAATAATACTGACAACAAACTCTGCTGTTAAATATGCTGGGATTCTGAACTGGATTCATGCCTCACACACCAAGAGAGTGAGTAATCCAGAGGAAGTGTCTTTGGTCTATGATCCGGACAGAAGAGCACTAGTGGTTGCACCACCAGTTGAGAAACCAGTCAGTCCTGCAGCACCAGTACTTGCTGAAGTGCAGAGAGGAGTACGAGGAGGAGAAAGGGGTGAAGATCAGCAAGTTGAAAGACAAGTACAAGTGCCTGAAATATCCCAAAGTGGCATTGAGGTCTCAGGAGGTGATGTAGCAGAGACTGAACTGCATGCTGAGGAGATCGGTGAAAACGAACAAGGAGAATAACAAGATCCCGGTGAAGCAATAAGCTCTTGGACAAGAAGAATCCGTTGTCAAGCAAAGTGGCCAAGAAATAAGGGAAACGAGAGACTAAAGAGAAGCTTGTCAATAGCACGGCTTCCAGAAACAGTACCTGAAGAGAGTGAGACAGAGGATGAAGCCTCCCTCAATCAAATTCATCAAATTCTAAGCAGGTCTGGAAGAACTTGAGTACCTTGTCGAAGATATTCTGCACCTGAATGGTCTTATTTCATAAATGCAGTACTGAATGTGACTTTGGAAGATCTGTGCAACATGAATCCTGAACTGCTAGAATCCCCTTGAAATAATAAAAACATTGTTACTTGAAAGAATTAAACCAGAATGTGGCAGGGCCTCTTGCGCAAGCTTTCTACTATTCCCCCACCGTCAAATGTAACAAGTCTCTACTTTGGTGCTCCAAGGAAGAGGGCTGCCACTATTGCCCACATATGCGGCCTGGAAACATCCAGTCCTATACAGTCAACAGGTTATCCTGAGCACCAGAAAATGTATGAAGAAAGTATATCCAGTTCTCCTTGTTTTCAGTTTGGTTTATTTCTAACAAACTTCTTCAGAAGCCACAGTCTCTCGTCTTCAGAAACCACAGAATATTCTTTGTATAGCCACAGCCAACACGTGTTTCGACAGAGTTGATGAGTATACATCACTGACTTCATCAATCCCGGACCACGCCGTCCGGGATTGTTCGAGGAGTACTCTCCAGTTTAGAGGTGAACTAGCATACATTTGGATACTCATTGATTTGGATGAGAAGATAGAGACGATCTGAGTAGATAACACATTGACGCTTGGACCTTTTGTGATTTTCTTCAGTGATGTATACTCATCAACACTGACGAAACACGTGTTGGCTGTGGCTATACGAAGAATATTCTGTGGTTTCTGAAGACGAGAGACTGTGGCTTCTGAAGAAGTTTTGTTGGAAATAAACCAAACTGAAAACAAGGAGAACTGGATATACTTTCTTCGTACATTTTCTAGTGCTCAGGATAACCTGTTGATTGTTACATGAAAGATCAATTGAAAGAAAAGCGAGAACAAATCTAAAGCAAAAAGAAGGTCAATTATGAACTGTGTATATTAGGTGTTTATTGTTTTAGTCATTTGTTTTACAGAAGACTAACCTGGGCCTGAGGAGAAAGTTACAGAAGAATAGGGATAACATTATAGAAGAACACAGAATAGGGTTAAGGATTGTCTGTTAGAAAACTGCACTAACAAGAAGAAAGAAAAAAAAGAGCTTGTGAGGAGTCGCGGAATTCAAACATGGCCGACAGTATAGGCCGCGCCTTAAACAGGGAGAACATTCCAGCTCTCACAGAACCAGGGTTGAGAGATCCGCCACGTCCCTTGGATGAACAAAGAAAGGATGCGAGGACGGCGAGGGGCGGAGAAAGAACCAGGAAGTGAAAAGAGACGTGTGGGACGCGGAGGGCGACGAGGAGAAAAACAACGGGAAGTCAGGAGAGATGGCTGCGGTTCCCGAGGAGGAAGTACTGCCCGCCGTGCACAAAGCTGAGGAAAGAGCCGGGGACGAGGTTGTGAATCCCAGAGATGCCGGAGCAGAGAGGACCGAAGACGGGCAGCTGCGTTGTGCAGTGTACAGCCCCAGCGAGACAGACGCACTTGATGCCCACACCACGACCCAGGAGACGGGTTGTGGTTCAAGGCAAGTGACACAGAACACCCGGGGCTTCAGGTGGAGTTGGTGGGGTACCGGGTTGTAGGGGACACCTGGGGGAGCGGAAACCTGTGCATGTGGAAGTGCATGCGAGTGAAAGGGGGCGGGAGAAGAGAGAATACCCTCACACCAAGGGTTGAGACCACAACTTCCCATTCTGCACAAAAACCCCTTTGTTTGGTGAAGGTGGCACTCTGGTGTAAGTCCCAGAAGAGTGACCCATTTTCTAATTTCTTGTTTTTCTTTGGGTTATCTTCTTTTGTTTTCTTTTGGTCAACTGGGGAATCCCGGATGGCATGGACGAAGTAACACTTCCGGAAAGAAAAAAGAGACCAGCCACCAAGGACAAACTCCACTGAGAGACTGAATGGGACTTATCACTTCTGTATTTTGTTCTTTAAAACAAAAAAATCCTTGAAGTGTAATAAACTTACGTAATATACACTAGCACAGTGCGTCCTGTCGGTCTCTTCACTACTACAGAGCTTTTTACAGCTTTGAAGTAGATTGTCTACTAATCCTCTACAGCAAAATAACAAAGTACTGACTTAAGAACGATGTGTTGCATAAGAAATAAGTGTTAATATATCATGTGTATGACTTTCGTAATAACAGTGATAATGTACACAATAGTATTAGAAGGATTTTACCTAACCCCCGATCCGGAACCCCTAGTACCAACGTCACAAATACACGCACACAAGTTTCGGGATAGTACCTTTACTAAAACGTTTGTGAGTTATATGTAAGAAGATTACTCTGCTAATGTATACTCTAGGCTAGTACAACATTCACTAATGCTTCAAATGTTAAGGATTGTTATGTTTTTGCACATTTGCCGACTTCTGTTTCTGAGGAAGTCACATATTATCACATGCTTTGTCTTACGCAGTCTCTTGTTGTATTCTGCTTTCATTAGTTTATAGGCGAGGACACTTTGAATATTTTTACTCAAATTATGATCTAGTGCTATCTAGAGTGCCTTTAATAGAGACCATGAATTTACACCCACAAGCAAAATCAATTGACACAGCTTGGTATTATTTCTTTCCACATGTGCCTGTAGATAGTGTGAATGCTTATAAGAATAACTTAACATGCTTGATGCGACCTGTAGAGAAGGCTTACATTACGGAAAGGAAGATGTTTTGCAAAATGCATTGAAAAAGGAAGAAAATGAATTCAGAAAGAAAATGGTTTGTCCTAATAAGACCAGACAGCAGACACAAGGGAAAGGTTTGTTTTTACAGAAGAAAAAGGACTAGACCTGTAGGGATCAGTAGTTGTGAACACACATTTGAGCTGATGGGAGGGTCATGGCAAATTTGAGAGGGAAATAAAAATGCAATACCAGGAGTCTATTACATTTGTGGACTGAATGCTTACTTCCTGTTGCCTGCTGACTGGGAAGGAACCTGCTATTTAGGCATACTAATTCCAAAGATGTATCACGTAACTAGCATAGAAGCATTAACATTAGCACCATCACATAGACAAAAATGTAATGCAGAAACAGGAGCTGCTTTGGCGGGAGACATATTTGGGGCAGTGATACCGCCAGTGCGGATCACACTAAATGATGAAAAGATTAGAAAGCTAGCTACCGTAGTTCAGTCGCGGTCCGTGTAGGAGTGCCGGCCGGGCGGTGACATGGGGCGGGGGAGGGGCAGGGTGGGGGGTAGTAAAGTACGGATTACGGCCTAATGCAGGTAAGTAAACATTTAAATCAATAAAGCGAATTTCGTTTAGAGCGCTGCATCGTCAAATGCGATGCAGTGCGCGCAACTAAGTCGTTTCATTGATTTAAATGTTTACTGCCTGTACTGATCGTAATCCGTGCTTTACTACCCCCACCCTGCCCCTCCCCCGCCCCACGTCACCGCCCGGCCGGCACTCCTACACGGACCGCGACTGCCGTAGTTGATCAGATGGCAACAAGCGCATCAGGAGCTTTACTTTTAATTAACACTGAACTAATCGCTATAAGGTCTATGGTTTTGCAGACCTTCTTGCTTTAAACATCCTACTCACTGAAAAGGGAGGAGTCTGTCACATGCTGAAACTAACTCACTGCTGTGCGTTTATACCGGACAAAAGCAAACAGATTGAAACTTTGCGAGAAACATATCAGGTCTAGAACCTGAATTACATGAATTGGATACACCAAGTTAGTAAGAGAATTTTAGGAAAGGGTTTTCGACAGCTGGGAAGGGTATACTTAAAGCTATACTAATGCCTATATTCATAATAGGACTTTGCTTAATATTTCTTTATGTCCTTTTTCAGAGCTGTAAATACTTCATGCGCAGAAGACAGGAAAAATTTCAGAGAAAAAGGTACAAGAAAGACATGGGATGACGGGGAATAACGAACGACGACTGCCTGAAGTCAGTCCAACACTGTAGGGGGATAAAAAGAAAAAAGGCAAGCCACATCTGAAGACGAAAGTGCTTTCTAGACTTGAATTTGAATGTGAAACCTAATTGTGTGATGATTTAAAAATCATCAAAAGGGAGGGAGCTGAAAAAAATTAGTTCTAAAATAAACATTTGGCTTGCAGACCATGCTAAAATTGCGCTTTAGAAATGCGTTTAAACTGCTGCAGAAATGTTTTCACTTTGAAAATGACACGCAGATAAAATGTACCAATTTCATAACATGATAGAATCCTTATTAATACTGGAAATAGATATATTAATCCTTCATGTATAGAGGAAACTTGCTTATAAAATGTTTATAAAATAGCATAATTAAACATTTTTGGTACTAATATATCATTCTTGAATGTGCACCTTTAGCTAGGCCTCAAAGCCCTTTTCCATCGACTCTCAGCGTAATAGACGTTTATTATAATATTTTGCCTAGCACCAGCAACTTGCTTAGATTGTGCTGACTTCAGACTAGTGCTTCATTCAGTTCCCTCACTGCATGTTAGGTCATTTACGCTAATACAATGAGACTTGCTGTGATTGTTCTAATAAATAATGATTAGACATTTTATGTATGCATCATCAGAATATTATTGCTGTTTGTCTCCGCATCTCTGACAAACTTTATCTTCACATTGAAACTCATAGAGCATCTTTTAGCTTAGGTAAGAAGGTTCTCAAGAGAACTTTCCCCCAAAGTCTTGAAACAAAGTCTAACACTATAGTAACGTGAATGTTTACCGTGGGAATCAGGAGAAGAGACATTAGAAGTTGACGACACCATCGGATGAGCGGTTACTATTGGCTGGAAGAGCTGACACCTAATAGAGTTTTGATACAATATTGTATGATTTTAAAATACTGAGTGTTCCTAGCTAGTTGAGGAAGAGAGACTGTGCGAGGTTCCCGACCCAGACCTATCTCTCTTGGCTTGCGACTTTTCTCCTGGAGAGTTCATCTTTTACTTTGTTACCAACAGCTACTGCTAAAGGTGACATATTTCTTTTTATCTAATGAAATTTTTCTGATCAATGCTACTGCAGAGATCATTCTGTCATTTACGGTTGCTACTTAGCTGTAGGAAACTTCGACTGAGTTTCCAGAATGACTCTTTATGGGAAGTTCTTCTTTTATTCTCACTCTTACTCTATTCTGAAAAAGTACTCTTCATGGGTTCTACTTAGGATAAATTAGGTCCCTTAGCTAGTTTATTGATGTTTTCCTTTATTGAACACTGTGTATTGATTTATGCTGTCACTAATACATTTTTACTTCTATATCTGGAAACCGACTAATCAGAATAAAGATGACCAAACAATTCTAATCTATTAAGATAAATAAAGGTGTTGAAACTTTCACCAACCTCTCATCATTGACTGAAAATTAAAAATTCTTCTGTCTGATATATGCATAGTTTATGTTTTGCTCTAGCTTCATTCATAAACGGTGGCAGTGGTCCGTTGACCTTTTCAAGAGCCATCAGGATTTCCGAGGACGAATTCTGCAAGTTTGATGTTTGATCTTAAAACCATACTTGGCTAATCCTCTGGCTCTCCCACCACGCCCTTATTAGGAAAACCAGATGTAGCTCCATTTGTAACCAAATAACCAATGCTGCTAATTCTTCCAAAGAACTCTTTGAGGTACTTAAGGACTTGACGCACCCCCATGCGTGTAGCTCTGTCATACCTGCTGCACAAAAAGTGGAAGCAATTTACAGAAAATTCCCAGCCAAACAGGAGCAGTTCAATTATGTTACTCCGTTGTCACCTTACAATGATTCTCTGCCATTTTTAGACAGATTCGCTCCGGTGACTGAAGATCATGTCCTATCTGCTTTGAGGACTGCAAATTTGGCTCGCCTATGGATGTTTGCCCCCCCAGAACGATTGCCAATTTGTCAACTGAACTTGCTCCAATGATTTGGTCTCTATTCAACCTGTCCCTTGAATCCGCTAAAGTACCACTGGCTTGGAAAACAGCTTCGGTTGTCCCTATACAGAAAAAAACTAACATCGATCCGACTATTCTGAGCAACTACAGCACAATCTCCTTGCTTCCTCTATTAGGAAAAATCCTTGAGTGCCATGTGAACAAACAGCTCTTGATGTTTCTGGATGATTACTTGATCTTGGATCCCTCCCAGTCGGGTTTCCGAGCAGCACATAGTACCAAAACTGCTCTAGTAGCAGTAACTGCTTCTATTCGTCTTTCTTTGGATGGTGGTGCCCCTGTCATGCTGGTACTATTGGACTTCTCGGCGGCTTTCAACACTTTTTCTTATCCAGTTTTAATTAGCAGACTGCATGAGATCGGTGTTGGACGGATCGCCCTGCAGTGGTTAGCTGACTTTCTACAAGATCGGACCCAAATTACTACATTGAGGGGCATATTCACAAGGAGCTATCGCCGAATTAACGGCACCTTATCGCAGCCAAAGTCGTGATAAATTTACCTCCCCATTCACAAGCTGGTGTAAACAGCCCACAGCACCAGTTTACCCACGATAGCAGCCGCAAAAACATCGCCACAGAGGACCCGCGCAACTATCGCTAATGAGATGCAGAGTAGGCGTTCCCGTGCCAAAAGCCGAGACAACATCACACCTCAACATTCACAACAACCAGCCACATCGGCGATAAAAACACAAAACAGGCGATAAGGCGCGTTAGCACCAGGAAATTTTCACCTGCTCTGACCTGGTGTAAAGTCGGACGGCAGCCAGCACCACAAAAGGGAGCACAGCCCAGGGCCACATCCGAAGGACAACAGATGCCCATGAGCAACTGAACATACAGCACGGACACCCAGGAGGGCCACAACACCCACCGACACCACACCCAGGCCCGCAACACCCCCCCCCCCGGGACCACCCCCAACCCCGGACTAAGAAACTGCACACCAACACCACGAATCCCAAAACAAACATTTTGCCTGATGTCGCACAAGCAGGAAAATAAACATACATGCGTGGCCAGAAAATGGAGAATCAGTCATACAGCAATGCAATCACCAACACAAAACACCATACAAACAAAAGCAGAAACAACCCTTAGGATGAGTCCTAGCGGCTCCTCACTGGACAATCCGTAGCACACAGCCAGGAAGACCAAATCCAAGAGAAGAAGGTGTGCCATGCGCCCAACAAAGGAAAGAGAGGGAGAGAGCGAGGGAGAGAGACGGAGTGAGATAGCACAAACAGCGCAAGGCCGCTCGGGCACCTGGCTCCACATGCCAACATGTGTGTGTGTGCATCGCCATCCGTACACCATGAGCCCAAGGCCGTGTCCCAATCTCAGCGCCAAAGCCACATCACATTCCGAAAACGTAAGTAGTAGTCAGACAAACATCAGGGATGAAAGCACGATTGTCCCAACGCAGAAGGCGGGAGGACACCTGCACCTCTGACCTTGTTCCAGAACGCACCTGGAACACCCTGATAGAGATGCAATGGCAGATGGGGACGACTCCCACACCACGCATTCCGCAAATGAACCATCCGACTTATCCACAGCCCACACACAGAAGCCCCTGCCTGTGGTACCCCCGCATGGGATGCCCTTGACACTCACGGAAACAGCAACCCATTACCCACAACGTTGCACACACATTCGAATCATTGCTCAGAGCTGTGGCATATCCTCCACACAACTGCCGCAGTTCAGAAGACTGCCGGTTCACGAGACGCACCAACGCAATGGCAGGCCATACCGGCCACATGCACAACCCCCGTCACGTGGAACAGTACCGTGCACGTATGCTGCAACTACTGGGCGCACTGCCACTGGCAGTGCTGCGGATCAGTTACAGGCTCAGCTTCCGCATTGCCCACGTCACCTGCGTCCAGCCCTGGTTCCACTGCTGAACATGCACATTCGAGTGTCCCATGCCTATCCAACACAACTGTTGATGAATTGGACTATGACCTGTGTCTGCGCCCCCTGTTGGATCACGAACAGGAGAGTAACCGAGACAGCCGTGCATGGGATGCCTTGACATACTGCGTATGTATTGGTAGTTGTGCATGGGAGATTGCACAATTCCTCGTGTGCAGTGACCACATCGAGGCACACCCCTATTGGGCTGTGTTGCGGATCGGTGAGACGGCGTGGGCTGAGCACACCTGCCCAGACCACCTAATGGATTGGCTCACCCTGGTGTTCCTTGAACACGACAACGACGTACTATTGTAACACATTGCACATGAAGCTGCATGGGCATTCATGGACGAGTAACTACGTTCCTGCTGCCACATCCGATTGCCACCCACAGCACATGGCCCAACAACTTGTTGCATCGTGGGGATTGCTCACATATCCCACCACAACAGAGGACACGTCTGCCTTCGTTCGGGCTCTGGATGCATGTGCGTGGAACAACGCATGTGTACACACACCTGTGCAAGGTGACGCAGGTACATGGTCGGAGAAACACAGCGTCGTTTGGCAACGTTGCCAATTTGGACACACTGCTGAGGGAGAGCACACACATGGCAATGTAGCACGACATGTGAACCTGTCGGACCCTCACACCTGATCACTGACAGCAGAGCAGACAATCGGCGCACTCCGGAGGCAGAGCACTATGCAGATTCCATGTGCAGTGAGTCGTGCCCCCTCACATGGGGCAATGGGCAGACGCCAAACAACACATGACTCATCCAGCAAGGCAAGGTGGTCTGTGAGCGTTGTTGTCCATTTTAGCCCCGACATTGTCTGAACCTCGACATGTACCCTTGCTGTGTGTAAGTGTCTTAAGCATGTCCCTGCCTGCTGTGGCCGTTGCCTCGTCCGTACTGACACGCACATGCCAATAAAGTCTATGCCACTCCACTGGTGACTGACTGTGAGGTGTGTTGTTTAGATTGTCCACTCGTGTGCCACAATGAGCATCCTCCCTACACAGGGAGGAACTGACTGACGCATGTGCAATGTGGGTGTGTCCCTTTGGCAAGCTACACCTCTGTGAGCCAGACATTGTTTTGGATATGTGCTGAACGACATGTGCACTCACGTGACGTCAGCAATGTGAGTATGGTGTCCAACCACTGATCATGTGGAGCAATGTCATATCACACTACAGAATGTGTCCACACAGATGTGTGTGAGTAGGTATGCGACGTGAAGTTCTGTTGTCACATGTGGTGTAGGACACCACTCCTGGCCTGCTTTCGTTTGGGTCAGTGCTACACACAGCCCTATTCAACACATGGACGTGTGCCTACGTTGGGGGGTTGGGTTATTGTTGTTGATGTGCAATGGGGACACAGCTAGTACTCACCTTCATAGTCATCCAATTGGCCATGTGTCTCAGGGATACACATGCGCATTGATGTCAGTTACCAGGGTATGCCTTCATGTGCAATCATCGTCCCCACATCCAGCCATACTTCCATACGTGAGTGAACATAGTGATGACACATCTGTGTGATTTAGAATGTTTTATTCACATTCAGGTGATTGACGGAGCTGGAGCTGTACATGGCCATCCAAACCCACATCACATGGAAGCCCAGTGGTGGGCCAACCAGAGTCCTTTGGGGATTGCACAGTGATTAGGAAGAGGGAGAGTGCAGTCCGCAGCTGGATTGCTGTGTGATTCTCCAGCGGTGAAGAAATGGCAGTCCGTGTCGGGGTCCGGGTGAATGTCGCAGGGTGTTCCGGGGACAGTAGGAGGTATTTCCCAGGGCATGATGCATAGGTCATAACCAGGCAGGGACAGGCCATATGGCGGTGATGGATGCTACTGCCTCCTTCCTCACACAGTAGTTCCCATCCCCTTCTCACTCCCCTGATACGGGTTCTGTGTCCGGTGTGTCCGGTGTGTGTGGCGGGGTGATGGCTGCATCGCTGTGTGCCACTGACCCATCAGACTGCGTAGGTGATGGGGCAGCATCACAGTGTGCCACGGACACATCAGGGGTCGGAGCTGTGTGTGTCGATGTTCCCGCTGCAGTCATCGGGGAACAGCTCAGTGGCAGCAATGGCAAGTTGAAGTACTGCAGGGCATTGAAGTTCCCAGCTACTACTCGCTGGTGTCCAGCCATGGCAGGAATACTTCCAGCCTGCATCTGCTCCATGGTCTCCATTGACCTCCGCATCTGTGCCAACTCTGTGCTGTCATGGCTGGTGCCTGTCTGACCTGACAGTTCTTGTATTCGATTCATGGCACCAGCGAGGTCAGCCAAGGTCTGTGGCGGAGCATGGTGCGTACAGGGGGTGTCTGATTGTGACTGTACGTGGTCCCTGATGGGACTCAGACACCCACGTATGGCATCGAGTTTGGCTGCCACGAGCTCGAAGCCCACCCGCAGCTGATCAGCCAACTCCGCCTGGCAACCCAACACACGCCATAGGAATTCAATGTATTGGTCGGGGGGTCCTGGGAGACAGCCGTGGTGGTGTGTGTTTCCTGCTGTGTGGTCTGTGCAGGTAGTGGGGTCACCTCGAGGCAGCTGGCCTGCCCTGCTCCCGGGGGTGGGGTGCAGAGGCTGTCCATTATCCGTTGGTGGGTGTCTTGACATATGTGCAGGTTGTCTGCTTCATCATCAATGATGGGAAGAGTGGTGTGCTCTGCAGGAGGTGTTGTTTGTCCCTCAGCAATGTAAAGGGGAGATGCAGGTTAACAGAGTTTCACATGTATGTTGATGATTTGCAGATGTTTACATTCAGACTGTATGCCAATGTACATTGTGACTGTTTTGGGGGAGCTGGCTATTTGATGGCAGTCAGTGTGTTTTTCGACTACATGACGGATGTGTGGTAGTACCCGTATACCCGTACATTATCATCACACAGTGTCAGGCAATACCGGATGTGTGTGGACAGTTACTACGCACGAGCGGAACCTGTTGTGAGCTCTGTCCTGTGGTGCTGGTGTTGCACTTTGTACCACATTGCCATCATTGCTCATGTTCTGTGATTGCTATGTGTGTGTGCTGCATTGTGGGGGAGTTGCCCCTGCAGCTCTGACTTCGTGTAGCCTTCTCCCTTTGAGGCAGGGTGCCTTTGAATTGTTTGCTTCTCGGGGCCTGATTTGCTTTTGACTTGGGTCATATGTGCTCTCGGACAGATTTTGTGGCCTGGTGCATTGTTCGTCTGCTGCGTGTATTGTACGCCATGGGTTGTGGGTGCACGTGGACATGTCGGAGTATGACCTGCTCCTTTACGGATGTGATCCGGACTGGGCTACCTCCATGTCGATTGGTGGGCCATGTAATTTTTTTTTGGCTGCTGCCATGCTATCGGACAGGCAGTGTTGCTTGCATAGTCAGTGTGGGTCACAGAGCCTCTGCTTTGCTGGATTCAGCACATGTGCATGGGTCGGTTGTGATATTGGTGATAGGGGGGCCCTCTGTGCACATTGTGGATGGGGGCCTACTTGGCGTTTCTATGTGTGCTGCAGTGTGCCAAGGCAATCAGGGACATGTTCCACGGTCATTGTGGGTGTGCTGTGTGCTACACGTAATTGTGCATGTTTGCCATTGTGCCCATCTCCCCCGTCCCTAGTCGTTACTCACCCTGTTGCTGTTGGGTCAGGTCGTATCGTGCTGTGTCCAGGCCCCCCAATCCTGCCACCGTCTCCTCACTGCTGACTGTGGCCACCATTTGCTCCAGCTCATCCAGCTCCTCCTGTGTCGCAGGACTCCCACCTCCAGTCGCCGTTGCTGCCTCCCTGTTGGCGGCGAGCTTATCTTTGGTCTGCCTTTTCAGATCATGCCAGCGCCTCTTGACCTCCTCCAGTGACCTCCTCGACACTCCGACTGCATTGACGTTGGTAAAGATGGCCTGCCATATTTCGGTTTGGTTTGCCAGTGCCGCAGTGGAGGTGCCGAACAGTTGTTGATGGTGTTCTATCACCTCCGTGACGATGATCCGGTCTTCCTGCGGACTGAACCCCGTCTTCCTCTTCCTCTTGTCCTTGCCCTTCCCCGAACGCGGGGTTCCTGGCTGGTCCTCAGTGGGGCTTGTGGTGTTCGGCTTGTCCTCTGCACTCGGTCCGGGTGCATCCATGTTGCTACGCAGTATGAATTGTTTTTGGGCTTTTTTTTCCTTTCTTTTATGGTGCTTTTTCCCGCCGGACGCGTGGGATTTGCAGGCCTGTGGCTGGTGTTCTCTGATTTCTGTACCGCGATTGCCGTCATCGCATGTTTTTTTGCATTCGCGTTTCGCATTTTTTCGGCGTGGCGTTGATTTTCACGCTGACATTTGTCGCGTTATCTGGTGTCTATCGCATGCTACCGCCTTGTTTGAATTCCACGTTGACACGGGGTTATTTTCCCGAGATAGGCTGCGATATTGAAAGTTGCGTTACGCTACTCTTGCGGTAGTTATCACACGTTCTTGTGAATATACCCCTGAGTTCCCTTAAATCTCAGCAGATTCCTCTCACCAAGGGAGTGCCTCAAGGCCCATCACTGAGCCCAACGTTATTTCATATTTATGTTGCTCCCCTGGCACAGCTAGTGAGATCCCATGGCTTTGAAGTAATCTAGTATGCTGATGATAAGCAGTTGATCATCACTATAGGACAGGACATTGAGGACTCAAGACATTGCTTTCAAAACTGTATGAAAGATATCGCTGCCTGGATGGCTGGAAACTGTCTTCAGTTCAATAGTGAGAAGACGGAGGTCTTGCTATTCAGCAAGGCACAACAGCTCTGGTCACTGGACTGGTGGCCGGCAGAGCTGGGCACACCCCTGACCCCCAGCCATTCCGTGAAAAATTTAGGGATTTAAATCAACCAGGAACTGACAATGAAAAATCAAGTTGCTGCAGTAAGAGGGACTTGTTTTGCCACCATGCACACCCTGAAGAAATTTTTCCCTTGGGTCCCTTCCTCAGCCAGAAAAACACTGATCCAGGTGCTGGTTATCAGTTGCCTGACTTACAGCAATGCCCTGTTGATGGCAGTCAATGATACTCTTCTTACAAAACTTGAGGCCGTACAAAATACAGCTGCCCGACTGGTCTGTAACCTTCCAACGGGTTCTCCCTCAGGCTCCTATTTTAAGGTCCTTGCACTGGCTGCTGGTTAGGAAACACATCTTTTATTTTTAAGACTTGCTGTCTTGCCCACAAAGCCCTTTTAGGAAAACCCCCTTCTTACTTGAAAAATAAACTACACCATTACTGCTCGACATGCACACAGAGATCCAATGACAAAGCGCTCCTGTCTGTCCCTCGTATTCGGCTCTCTAGATATGGAGGTAGATCCTTCTCTTACACCGCTCCAAGGCCATGGAACCAACTTCCTGTCCATCTGCGCGGTTGTGCAGATTTGAGTCAATTTTAAGAAGCTGTTGAAAACCTGGCTGTTCTAGATCTATGACAATGGTTCCTGAAGAGGTTAGCACCGAGATACACCTTCGGGTGTGATTCGCTGCGCTCTATAAATGGATATCATGTCATATCATATTATATACATTCTCCTAATGGCGTAGACACCTCCGTGAACTAAAGTGAATGAGAGATACCAAATGCCAAGTGGAGGACAACTCACAACTGTTCAATGGAGACTGAATAATCACGACAAAACGTATTGGGGATTGCAGTTAAAGAGTGCCTCTGTTCCACAATGCAACATTTGATAATTGGTTAGGCAGCAGTAATATGTATTTAATGCCTAAAATCGGATTTGTGTTTTTAAAACTCTTTTACATTAACATAAATAAGATCTTAGTATGCGGGAATGATTACTTTCTCCTCAGTGACTATTTCCAGAGACCCACTCTGGCTTGTCTTTGTGCCATATTGTTCCGCTACCTGCAACCCTATAAGGGCTTAATTAGTGCAAGTTTGACGATGACATAATTAACACTCAACTCTCACCAAATATGGGCTTGAGCTATTATCCTCCATTCTCCATTCATGCAGAAGTTGATTTTCATGATGCCCATTCACTGCCTGAGTCTTAGTAGACTTGGGTTTCACAGTCAATTGCTTATATGAGTTTCTCTCTAGGTGAGGAGCAAGAGCTTAAGGATGTTGCACCACAGGCAATTTTAAGATTGGAGCTAGACATTCACAATCAAAGGCCAAACCTGGTGACACCACTGGAAGTGGAAGAAAAGGCCTTAATGTCGCAACTACCAGACACAGAGAGGGTGCTAATGGCAAGATGGCAAACTTACCTCTGATCTACTCTCTGTTTCAATGCTTATTCAGACCTGTTTTTTAACTTTTCAGACCACACTATGCCGCAGGTGTCGTGCATTGAGCATGTCAATCACTTGCCACTTCCACTGCCTCCTCTCTCGCTCTCTTCTTTTCAATTTATGTCAGACCCTATTTCATCAATACCAATTCATGTATCTTGCATTTTGCTTCTGGGTCCCCTTTTCCCTTGAGATCTTCTTCTTGCCTTGCTATGTTTTGATATGAATGAAAAAATACTTGCTGAATGCCAAGGCTTCATTTCATGCTTCCTTCTTTCACCACCGTAGCCTTTTTGTCTCTCTATCTCACTCTTGTAGATTTCGTTTCTTCCTTGCTTTCTCCTTACGACACTGATACTATGTTTCTCTTCTACCTTCTTTCTCCCTTTTCTGCCGTTCTCTATTCTCTTGGTCCGGGCCAAAGTCTGATGATGAAACATAAATCCTAATCCCAGAAAATGAATGACTGTTACTACCCGCACAAATTAAGCATTGATTACATGCCTCCGCCCTGCACTGGCTCTCTCCTTATGAGACTAATTAATCAGATCATTCAAGTACTGGTGGCAGGAAGTTAAGTTGATGGGTTCTTCTCAAGAAGCTCACCATGGAGGGATATTCCTTTCTCTTTACTTTCTTGTAGTAACGCCATCTAAGAGATTGGTTGTTTTTTTGCTGTGTTTAAGGAGCCTTTATTTCCCTTACAACCTCAGTTCTAAGAGGTTTCTCTGCCACAGGCTGCTTGCATTTTGTCCAACAATCTGATGGTAAGCAATGGGTGGCGTCTATGCCCTCTGCAAGATAACAAACGTCTCGCAAGAGAGAGCACATGCACTGTCTTGGGCAAGACCTAAAAACCGGGAGCTGACCCCAAGGATGTGGCCAGTTTTTGCCTCGTAACTGAAAACACATTTCTAGTGAAATTCTGGAGCTGCAGCCATTCAACTCCAACAATAATACATCGATAGTCACAACTTAATAGATTATGTTCAGTCTCTTTCTTCCCCTTGTCACTCTCTCTGCTTCCGTATCTCAGTCTCTCAGTCTCTCTGCCTTTCTCACTTTCTTTGTATCTCTCTCTCCTTATCCCTTCTTCCTTTCTGTCTCTCTCACCCTCTTTTCCCTTAACTCTCTTTCCATTGTTTTTCTTCACTCTCTAGCTATACCAATATCCAGCACAGTGTGTGCAATGAGTGCACACGAACCTATGCATAGTGCATTTTTTCTCATGATTCAGCATGTCCATGTCTAAAACAAAAATCGTGCATTAATTGACTGATTAAGTCTGAGTCATACTTTGAACAAGAGTACGTTTACCTCCCAAATACAAAACCTATTGAGACATTAAGAGCAGAAATAAAAGGAGAGCCAGACACTGTAAAAGAAAGACGAGAGGCTGTGACGTGGGGTGTGTGTTTTAATGCACCATTGATTGCATGCTCTGAAGTAAAAGGCCACTACTGTGCAGGTCTCGTCAGCGTCATTGGGCCTACCTAATTAATTAATTGAGGCCCTGGTACATCTGAACCACTCAGAGCTTCTAAATATAGACTGCAATGGCAGGGGGCGGGTAGGATAACAGGGGTGCCCACCCAACACGAGTCCAGTCAGGACAGTGTGGCCGGTGTTGGTTTTCAAACTGCTTGTAGCTCAGCCAGTCTCACAAAGGTCTCCGGTACAGGTCTCCCAGCTGATGATGTGCTGCACACAGGAAAACCTGTTCCTGAGTTACACTCTGCAGAGAGGCAGTTGTGCTTCAGTGAAAGGCAGTCAGCAAACTCCTTCAGTTATACATCAGTACCTCGCACAGGGAGATGGATAAGTGCAGTTGCTGAGATGCACTGTAGAGACCTATATCTCCTCTGCAAGCAGGCACCCAGCAAAAATACAGTAGTAAGCTGAACTATGAAAGCATAGCTCCTCTTGGGATAAAAGGAGAGAGAGAGGTGAGCAGTACTTAGTTTATAAAAACGAGTTAAGTATAAGGACCCAATGTTTTTCTTAGGAGACAATTCTTCCTAATGTCTGATGTTAGAAATTGGGTCTCTAGTTGGCAGAGGTATGCACCCTGTCCAAAGAGGGACCACAATCCTAGCCAGGGTAAGCTAGATACACACTAAAAGATAACCTGTGCTCACCTTCTGGTAGCTTGGCACAGAGTAGCCAGGCTTATCTATACAGGCAATGTGTAAAGTATTTGTGCAACACACACACACACACAAACACACACACACACACAAACACACACAGAGTAACACAATTAAAAACACCACAAAAATACTCCACACAGGTTTAGAACAATAGAGAATACTTTTCTGAGTAAAACAAGACCAAAACGCCCAAAATCCAATAAATAGAACCAGAGTTATGATTTTTTAAAGAATAAATCAAACAGTGCTTAGAGTCAAATAGCGCTTAGGAGTTACTTGAGATCGTGCTGTACCGGGGCAAATCCAAAGTTTCAGGCTGAACGCGATGGAGGGTAAACCAGCTACAGTATCCACACAGGGGCGCTGAAAAAATACCTTGGAAGGAGCAAGCATCGGCGTCGAAGATTCGATGCGTCGGTTCCGATTCACGCAGTCTTGTCGATGTATAAATGTTGAGCCTCGCAGTTGGGTCCCGCATCGTCATCGAACCCCTTTGATGCAGGCGCTACATCGTCATCAAACCTCGTAGTGGGGGCCCACGTCGTCATCGAGCCGTGCAGGGATGTCCTCGGATCGGCACTGTGTCAGTGTCAAAGGGCACTGCTTAGCGTCCGATAGGCGCAAAGTCGTCACTGCGTTGATTTTGTAGCAAAACAGCTGCAGAACCCATTTCTGAAGCACAGGACTGGATTGGCACCTCAGGCAAGGGCGGACTCACAGATGCAGAGTCCAGTAGCAGGGTTGCAGGAAGTCGTTGATGGCCCTGAGACTTCAGAACAAGGGGGCAAGCCAGCAAGTGCTTGGAGTTTTCCTGGGTTCAAGTGAGATGGGTCCAGTCCTTGTCCTCAGCAGGGTAGAGATCAGCAGGCAGCAGGACAGCACATCAAAGCAGAAATTCAGTTCTTCCAGAGCAGCAATCAAGCAGAGTGGCAATCCTTGTAGCACAGCAGACTTTATTCCTGGGACAGTTCTTCACAGGTCCAGTAGTGTAATGTCTTGGTAGGGTCAGAGCCCCAGCACTTATACCCAAATGTGCCTTTGCAGTGGGGGTGACTTCAAAGCAAGCTCTTGAAGTGCACAGGTCCCCTTTCATCCCAACCCGGTTTGCCAGGCTATCTATGGGGGATTAGTCAGCCCTTTGTGTGGGACACAGGACACTGCCTATTCAGGTGTAAGTGCCAGCTCCCCCTCCCTGCTCCTGCCCAGAAGAGCTATTAGAATGTAGATGAAAGCAGATGAGTTCTCTGTCACACCCACCCTTCCTGTGTTGTGGCTGTTTAGAGGAAATGCACAAAGTGTAGCTGTCACCCATCTCAGACGTGTATTGGAAACAGGCTGCTTGGCACACAGAGCAGTATGCGCAGAGAAATGTTCACTTTCTAAAAGTGGCATGTCTAAAATAATACCATTCCAAAGATATAAAACATGATGCAGCTACTCCTTTCTAATCAGAAATTACAGCTTTAAAGTGTTTTAAGGATTTCCCAATGCTAAACTATGAGAGGAGTAGCCTCATAGTAGTGAAAAATGACTTTCAGTGTTTGTCACTACTAGGACACAAAAAAGTTAACAGTACGTGTCCTACCTTTTACTTACACAGCACCCTGCCCTACGATCTACTTAGCGGTTGCCGTATGGGTGACTTATGTGTAATAGAAGGGAGTTTAAGGCTTGGCAAGTAGCTTTAAATGTCAAGTCGAAGTGACAGTAAACTTCACACACAGGCCCTGCAATGGCAAGCCTGAGACAGGTTTGAAAGGCTACTTGTGTGGGTGGCACAATCAGTACTGCAAGCCCACTAGTAGCATTTAGGTTGCAGGTCCTGGTATATGGCATTACACTTTACAAGAAACTTACAAGTAAACTAAATATGCCAATTATTGGACCTTGCCCTTTTTGCAGTGTTATCTCTAAACTCTTTGCCTTCCTCTGCCTATTTTTATCACCTTCATTTTCTTGGCTTTAGGACTCTGGGCACTTTACCACTGCTAATCAGTGCTACAGTCCATGTGCTGTCCCCTCTAGATATGGTATGATTGGTTTACACCTGTTTTGCATATTTTATTTACTTGTGAGTCCCTTGTAAAATGTTATACCATATACACATGGCCATCCACTGACGTAGCTTATCAAACCTGTCTCAGGCCTCCCACTGCCATTTTGACTTGGCATTTAAAACTCCTTGCCAAGCTGTAACTTCCCTTTTATTACACGTAGGACACCCCTAAGGTTGTACCTAGGTAGCCCTATGGGCACGGTGCTGTGCAAGTAAAAGGTAGGACATGTGCCTTAATGTGTGACATGTCCTGGTAGTGGCAAACAGCCTATTTTGCTTCTCACTGCTGTGAGGCCTATTCCTCTCATAAGCTAGCATTAGGAATTCCCTTATATGTTCTTAAGTGGCAAATGATCTGAAAGAAGTGGAGTTGTCATGTTTGGTATGTTTAGAATAGTGGTGATAAATCCTGCTTACTGGTGTAGTTGGATTTTACTTTTCTATTTTAGAAATGGCACTTTTAGAAAGTGGGCATTTCTCTGTGCTTATGACTCTTTGTGCTTTGCAGCCTGACACCAATACATGTCTAGGTCTGGGTGACAGCTACACTTAATGCATACTTTCCAGTCAGTCACAACACAGGAAGGGCTGGGTGTGACAGGGATACGTCTGCATTCATCTGCATACTGATGGTTTTTCTGGGCTGGGAGTGGGAGAGGGTGTTCACACTTTACATTTGTATAGGTTGTGTCCTGCCCTCACACAAAGGGCTGATTTACCCCCTACTGATGTCTAGAGCCAGGGCTGGTTTGAATGGGATTGTAGCGCACCTCTAAAGATTCCTTTGAAGTCATCCCTTGAACAGAGGCATTTTTTAGTATAAGTACAGGTGCTCTGACCTCATGTTTTGAGACACTTTTGGGATCTGTAACTAAGCTCTGCCAGAGGAGTTGCTGTGCTACGGAAACAGTACACCCCTGGACTTGGGCAGAACTCTGCTGGAGTAAAGACTGCTGCGCTGTAGGATTGCCACTTTGCCTAGACTGACTGTTCTGAGGGACTTCTTCCCTGATTTTCTGAGCAGCCCTGCTGCCTGCTGATCTTGCATTGCTGAGGACCAGTACCATTCCAACTGGAACCCAAAGTGCTCTTCAAGGGTTTGTTTGCTTGCACCCTGTTAATTGGGATCTCAGGGCCATAAAAGTTTCCTCTATCTGCTCTGGCTGAGGGGCATTTGCAAAGGGCCAGTGTGGGTTAAGCGCTTCGGTGTTTTCCTTCCATCCCGTTTTGAGCGCTCTTGGATTCCCCGTAAACGGCATGTGTTGCCGTGTCGTGTGTTTTGCAGCGCCAAGTTTAAGCCTGTGGTTTTGGCCCTGGCTGGTTTCCAACAATAGGAGCAACGTTACTGCAAGCTCTGCAGGAAATTCTCCCGTGCAGCGCTCTCTGCAAGAGAAACGTGATGTGTAGGCCTTGTGAGAGAGGTGCCATTCCGAGGCACCATCTTCTATTCACCTGTCGCTGTTGGCCATCAGAACCCTCTCTAGTGAGGCCCCTCCACCATGAGAGAAGCAGTGGACAGGGCTTGCGAGTTGTATGGCCAAGGAGAAGAACACCGTGTCAGAGGGCCGTGTCGGAGGCTCTCCCCAACGGGGTTACGGGCTGGAGATCATTGCCTTCCTGGGGTCTGATAGGTAGCCAAGCCTGACCTGAGAAAATGAAGACATTCAACGCGGCCCAAATGGCCAACTAGGTACTGCGATTCTGAAGGCTGAATGGCGCTCTCACAGGCAGCTGGATTCCAGGACAAGGTAGTGAGAGACCGCGGGTAGTTTCTTGAGCTCACTGTATGCTTGTGTCCCTACAGAGCTGTTGTTTGGCACATATCTGTGCCCACTCCGGGGGCCCGAAGGGTACTTTTGTTGAAGAAATGCCCGACTCTGCATGATTGGTTGCCCCCAACTTACCGAGTGAATCGGGAGGTTATTTTCCCACACTGTGATTGCCTCCAAGGAAGGAGTGTATTCTGCCCCTTGCCCCTTGGATCATGATGTTTCCTTTCTGCAGGTGTTCCTGCGCCTTAGGGTAATGTATTTCCAATTGATGTGTTTTTCTCCTACAACCTGCACTACCTGTGATTGTTTCTCTAATCCAGCGTTGCTTGTACTAAATAGAGGATTTGCAACATATGAGCCTTTCACTAAATTCTGTAAAACTTGCACTTATGTGATGATACATGTGCGTTTTCATAGTCAACTGCATTACTTGCACTGATGTTATGATGTATGTTGTTTTGATTCTTGTGTTGTCCAGGATAACAAGTACCATCTCAGTATTTGCATAAGTATGGCCAGTATTTATAATTCATGTCATTTTGGTCTATGTTATGTACAATATACTATATTTTTTTATATAATCCTGTGTGGAGTCTCTTTTGTGGTGTGTTCATTTTGTTTCTGTGTGAGTGTGTTGCGCAAACACTTTACACATTGCCTCTGATGATAAGCCTGCCTGCTCTGCGCCAAGCTATCAGAAGGTGAGCACAGGTTATCTTTGCTGTGTAACTTACTTGCCCTGACTAGAGTGGTGGGTTCTGCCTAGCTTGGGTGCAATCCCAAGACAACCAGAAACCCCATTTCTAATATCAATGGTACCATGTTTAGGGGGGAAGCACATGCACTTTAGCACTCGTCAGCAGTGGTAAAGTGCTCAGAGTCCTGAAGCCAACAAAAAGTATTCAGCAAAAAGAGAAGGAGGAAGGCAAAAAGTTTGAGGTGGCTCTTCAGAGAGGGCTATTTTCCAAAATGACCCCCCCTCCGGCCTACAGCCAGGGTAGACTAATCAATACATTGATGGCTTCTCTGCTTAGGGCGATAGAACATGGACAATGACCCACTGCTGCAGGGGCACTTGCCGGTTCTATGCCTTTCTGAACCCAGTTGGATTCCTCTGTCTATGATCTGGGACCACTGAACTGACCCATGGAGAACCGTTCTCCTCAGCTGTGTACCCCATCTGTGCAGCACTTAACTTTAATCTGCTCACAGATGCATCCCAGTAGGCACATAGTACCACCGTGGCCAACAAAGTGATGTGGCCCATTCCACACCTTGGGTCTGACTTCTGTCCCCTACCCAAGGAAAACTCTTTCCACAAGGACAGCAACCAACAGAGGCCACTGACAGCTGTCAGTGTCAAAAGCCAGGCCACAGGTCATTTGGGTTCTCTGTCCTCTGTGATTTCTAAGAGTGGGGAGCAGTAGCCCCAGCTGACTTGAACCCTTTTCCCCTCTCCCTCCCACCAGTTCAGGGGTGATATCCTGAAACTGGCCCTTCAACTAAGGGTCTGTACCCTTAGGCTGCACATGTGCCCGGCAAGCCAGGACTTCAAGGGAGTACAACTACCCTTCCCAAGGGAAACACACTCTGCATGTGTTGTACAACAGTCTGCTTGGTGCAGGTCTCCTGCCCTCCGTCCCTGTGACAGTGCATAGAGCCCCCCCCAGGCCAGAAGTGGCCTCACCAGGGTCAGTCTTGGGGTGCTCTAATCTAAGAACTGGCATCCCCTGAACCACTGGTCCTCCCACTGTGGACTGTTTCCACCTCCTACTCCTTCCTCAGGGCCTCTGCACCTTCCGCTGTGGAGTGGTACCCCCAGAAAACAAAACTATTCGGGTGCTTGTGGCAGCTCCCCCAGCTCTCCTGACACTGGGGAGCTTCCATCAGTGGATGGTCTCTGGGTGCAGACCAGGCTCCTCTCCTTGTGCTCCCTCTGGGAACATTCCAAGCTTTGGGGCTGGAAATAGGGTACTCTGGGCCTCTGCCCAATCCCACCTCTCCTCCTGCTCTTAGAAGGGACGGGGAACCATTTCTTCACCCACTATACTGGGTCAGACTGGGCCATTGCGAACTCCCCTCTCACTCTGTTGAGGGGAACCTGAGCCACCCTCATTAGTATCACTCCCAAATGCCTTCTCAGACACTCTGGTATTCACCCAGAGGTCTGAATCCTTTGCAAGATCCCTGGGGCAAATCCATACTTCTTGACATGGGTCTCCTTTATGGTGGCATACCTTAGCCTGTCCCCCTTCTCTAGGGCCAGTAAGGTGTCCCTCCTGGCGTCCCTCCCATCACCAAGAAAATTACTCCATATGCCAGTTCCCAAATCCCCCTCAGGAATGCTGTGCACCTCTTGAGCTACTTCATATTCCGGAAACCACCTGTCTATGTCACCCCCCCTCCTTGAAGTCAGGCATCAACTCTCTGTGTATGTGGACTCTTTTATCAACACTGGGCACCGTAGTTTTTGCTACCACCATTTTGGCTAGACTCTGCCAGCTGTTTATCCTTCAAGTCCAGCTCCTTGAGACTCAGTTCATGAGCCAGCAAGATCTTTTTCTCTGCCAAGGCACTCTCAGCCTCAGCTTTTCTTTCCTCTGCAGCCAGCTGGGCCAGCTGCACCCTTAGGTCCCTCTCAGCCTGTCTGTCCTTTAACTCCTCAGGAGACGGGGGTTGGGAGGAGACACTGCTTCCTGCATAGGAGCCAGCAGAGAACTCCTTCTCTCCTCGAGAGCCTTTGCCCTGTAATTTTTCTGCTCCTCTCCCTCCTTCTCAGGGACACTGACCTCTTGGGGCCCTGATGCTGATGTCAGGTATAACCAGGGTGCTGTATTCTCTAGAGTAGTGAATTAGTCCTCTTTACCCTTTTCCTGTGGTGCAGATTGCATCCTGCGGACCTCCTCCCAGGCTTTAAGGGCAAACTGATACTCAAACTTGGGACTGCAAATCCTCTCTCTCTGCACAACTTCCTCAGCTCAGTCATGCTGTAGCTCTAAATGGCGTTGATATCCAACTCCATGTGTGACAATCCCCTGGTAGATACACTGCACTTTGCCCCAAAGTAGGGGGTCCTCCCTTCAGCTCAGGGTTCTCCTCCTCTGTTGTTGCTTGCAGCCTCCTGACTTCCTTGTATGCTCTGAGGGCCACCTATAGGTCTACTGCAGAAGCTTTCCTGCCCACATTCAGCCCCCTCTCCTTGCAGAACTTCTTCAGCTCACTCCCAGTGCAGTATGCTAGGAAGTTGAGATCCATACACTCCTTGTTCGCGTGTCTGTGCACCCTTCAGGTAGTGGTGATAAATCGGTTCCTCGTTTGTGGGCTTGCAGCGTATTGTAATAGTTCCAAATATTTGTGGTAGGTTGAATCAGAGCAGCAACCCTTACTGGTAGAGTTAGAAATCCAAGAGACCAGCAGCCATATCACTGCCGTCGGTCACCCGATCCTGTTAAGTATATACTTCTCGCTCCGGCGTGTACACGGGGTATCTCCCTGGGAGTCTACTGGATTTCTAAACTAAAGGAGTGACACATATCAGGCACTAGGAACTTCACGAATGGTCCCTGTGTCTTAGGACACTTATTTTGAACCCCTTTCGGGACGGAAATACAACCAAAAATAAGGATCTGCACCAAGAGATTAAAGCCCTGAAGAAGTCGCTGCTCACAGCAGTAGAACACGATGAAACACGTGTTGGCTAAGGCTTTGATTACGTTTGACCACGAGAGGAATAATAAATTGTGTTACATGATCAAGCAACGGATCAAGAATGTTCTTATTCTATCATTAACTTGTATCGTATACTCTAGAGCGTGTGCAGGGGATTGTTGTGTTGTTCTGTCAGTGTTTTTCCACAGTTTAGGGAGAAGGGTGGTTCTCCCTACCCGTTTGCACCGCATACATATTTCAGTATATTTGAACACTTTCTGCGTACTGCCTAGGAGCGCCATTACCCTACTAAACCACCAAACGTGAAGCTCCAAAGTATTTTATTCTTGGGTTACATTTCTCGCGGTTAATGCTAATGACAACTTGTTCATGCTTACACAGGAGCTGCTCCTCCAGCAGCGCATCATCCTTATGCATTACTTGAAGTTCCGTTGACGTCCTGGGAGCATATTATTTGGTTTAATGGCGCCCTTCCTCACCCTGTATCTTTTGTTCGAATGGGCCCCTTGTCTATCAATGGGGCTACTTGGCCTGTTTTGGCTGGTTTTACACCACATCCCAATTATCTCAATGTTACTATCGTGGAGCTACGTTTACTATATACACAATTAGTTCAACTTCATGTACGAGTCATACAGTATGTCTCATGCACTTCAGGCAGCTCCAGCTGGGGCTGCTCCTCCGGCACCAGGTCAGGGCGGAGGACTTGTGATTAGTGCCGTCATGATTAACTCCGTGATGGGGAAACATCCTCAGAATCATGAGGACTTACCGTTTTGGACAGCACAAAAAAGTGAGCAGCTTGAGGCTGTTTTTCCATACACATCTCCTGTTGAGAAACACAGGATCCTTACAATGAGTTTGCTGAGTGGTCTGATTCCTCCTTTAGCGGACTGCACCACCTGGGGGACGGTGTTTGCTTCAGTGTATACACTGTGCTTTGGCACCCCCTCTATGAGCGTTCTGCCGAGCATTCTGAAGAAGGTACAGGATGAACATGGGGCTGGTCCAGTCCTGGATTTGGGGATGAAGTTAGTGGGCATGTTCCCTATTGTCTCTGATATGATTCTGGCCAACATTAAAGGTGAGGCAATTTGCTTGCAAGTGCGCCAACGACTAGCGGCCGTGGAGGACGTGGATCGAGAGCTACAATTGCTGATTATTATTGCGAATGTGTATACATCCTTGGGTCGCAATAGTTTAGGGATTCAACCATTTACACAGGCACAAGGTGAACCTCCACCTAAAAAGGAGGGTCATCCAGTCTTTCCAAAAAAGACCTGGAATAGAAATGTGTGGCAGCAACAACAGAAGCCAGGTTCTCGTGCAGGTTTGCCTCCACCTGACGCTTCTGAATGTAGACATGATTTGCGTGACCGCTCTAAAATTAAGACACGCGAGAGGTTTCAGGTTCCTGATCCCCGTTCTCCTCGTTCCTTTCAGGAATCATCGGATCAACAATTTGGCGGAGGAGGACTACAGGATCGCAGACAAGGCAAGTCCACGCAGACGAGACGTGACCCGCAGTGCCAGTTTGACGTAAAAGTCAAGCAGGAAGAACCACCTCAATATCGAGCCCCATTTCAGAAGAAAAAAGTTGCCGCTTTGACTGCAAAGTATGCCTCAGATGGTGAGAACCCTCCTCCTCAACAGGAGTTGGGCGGTAACCCTCCTCGACAGCACGGCGGAGGTTACCATAATGCGGCAGACACTGCACCGATGTCTGGAGGCGAAAGAAACTGAGGGGCATATTCTCGAACGTGTGATAACCACCGCAAGTTTAGCTTAATGCAACTTCTCACATCGCAGTCCATCGCGGGAAAACAACGCCGTGTTAACGTAGCATTCTCAACCTGGTGGCACCATGCGATAGTCCCACAATAACGCACCAAATGACCGCGTAAAAAACAACGCAACGCCCAAAAAATGCGAAACACCAACGCGAATAAAGTTGCGATGAGGCCAAACTCGAAAAAAAAACAGCGATAACCAGCGACAAGCCTGCAATTCCCATGCGCCTGGCGGGAAAATGCACCATAAAAGCCGAACAAGAAAAACACACCATAAACAAAATAAAATGCGTAGCAACATGGACGCACCCGGAACGAGTGCCCAGGTCAACGCGAACCCCACAAGCCCCACAGACCACCAGCAAGGAACCTCGGGGTCGGGGAAGGCCAAGGAGAAGAGGAAGAGGAAGACGGGGTACAGTCCGCATGACAACCGGATCGTCGTCACGGAGGTGACAGAGCACTAACAACAACTGTCCGTCTCCACCACCGTGTCATTGGCAACACAGACGGAAAAATAGCATTCCGTCGTGAATGCAGTCGGACTGCCGAGGAAGCCAAGATGCGCTGGCACGAAGTCAAAAGCCAAACCAAGCAGAAACCCGCTGCCACCCGGAAGGCAGCAACGGCGAATGGAGGTGGGAGTCCTGCGCCACAGGAGGAGCTGGAGCAAAGGGCGGACACAGTCATGAGTGTGGAGACGGTGCAAGGAGTCGGGAGTCCGGACACTGCTCGACATGACTTGACAAAATATCAACAGGGTGAGTAACTAACAGGGACTGGGGGGACGGGCACAATGGCACACATGCACAACGACGTGTAGCACACTGCACACACACAACGACCCTTGGTCATGTCCCTGATCCCCGTGGCACACTGCAGCACTCATACAAACACCAAGTAGGCCCCCGTCCACCATGTGCCCGAAGGGGTCCCACCCCACACAACACCAATTCCACTACACACACATGCACCAGTGCGAAACACAGCAAAGATGCATATGTGAGAGCCACACTGACAATGCAAGTGACACCACATGACGAGCAGCATGGCCGGAGTACAATCATCATGACACTGTGCACTCCATGAGACTGAGGTGGCTGAGTGTGGACTACATCCGGAAGGAGCAGGTCACGCCCTGACACATCCACGTGCACAAACAACCACTGACGTCAACAATACATCTGCAGACAAACAATGCACAAGAGAACAAAATCCGTCCAGGAGCACAAATGACCCCAGTCGCCAGCATCACAGCACCTCAAAAGCACAAAAGGCACACCGCCTCCAAGGGATAAGGGGCAGCAAAATCAAAGCAGCAGGTGCGACTCTCACACAGTGCAGCACACACACATAGCAATCACAGCACATCCACATGGACGGCAATGTGGGACACAGTGCAACACTTACACTGCAGAACAGAGGACACAACTGGCTCCGCCTGTGCGTAGGGAATGGCCAATCACATCTGACATAGCAGGAAACTGTGAGATGAAAATGTACGTGTACAACATCACCTACGTCATGTAGTCCAATTGTCCACTATCCCGCATCAAATAGTCCGCCAATCCAAAACAGTCACAATGTACATTGTCATGCAGTCTGTATGTAAACCCGAACAATGCGTCAACATACATGCGAACACAATGTCAACAAGCATCTCCCCTTCACATTGCAGAGGGACAAACAACACCTCCAGCAGAGCAGACCAGACAACCCATCAGTGATGCTGAAGAGGACCTCCACACTTCCGACACCGACGCCCTACAACAGTCCATGGCCATCTCAGGCAATAGAGCTCCAGGAGCAGGGCAGCCCCGCTGCACCTAGGACACACCACCCCCTGCACGGACAACACAGCTGGACGCACCCACCACCCCGGCTGGCTCACAGCAGCCCACCTAAGCACACATCCCATTACAAGGCCAGCTGTCAGACTGCCAGAAGGGGCTGGCCGAACATGTGCGGGTGGGGTACTACCTCATGGGAGACGAACTAGATCCCATACGTGGGTGTCAAAGTCCCATCATGGACCACCTTCACACCCCAACGGAGACCCACACTGCGACAGGGACACATGCCTTTGCACATTTCCAGTACTGAACCACACCCAGAGCCACGTGATAATCACCCACACCCCCACGCCGGACTGGCGTACGCCGGCCAAGTTCACTCCTCTTACGTGTTGAGTGGGGGACGACAAAGCTACATGTGCAATGTCCCACCCTCTGCCTGCGGTGACATGGCTGCATCCTCTGCACATGGCACAATGTAAGGTTGTGGGGCCGGGGCCCTAATGCATACATCATGAGCACACGGACACACTCAGATAGTTCGTTGAACTGGCCACGAGCACGTGCGCTCGACACCTTTATTGGCATGGTCACATGTACAGTGACGCATGTGCTGGATGTGTGTGGGGTGAGTGTAAGCCAGCCCGCAGGGAGTCGTTGGTGCTGGCAACAACTTGAACAGTGATCACAATTGAAGCAGAAACATAAAACATCAGCATAACAGAAACAACTGTGAAGCATCATGGTGGTTGCCGGAGAGAGTACAGTGTTCACCCTACATGCAAGCAGAATGGTCCTTGATTTGTGGTGCACTGAGTTAGTGGCACCTGAGGAGCTGAGCAGGGTATCAAGCTGATGATGGCACCCACGACTGGTGTGAGCTACTCTGAAAGTCTGGCAGTAAGACACTTCTGACTCTGGCACCTGTTGTCTGGAGTTGGTCCTGGCGGTGGTGGCGCGTGCATCCTGCGGTGATGCGACGTCTAGGCAGGTCAGGACTCGATTTGATGTGTGAGCCCAGGTGGACCGCAGTTGAGGGCGGAGGCAGCGGACAGCGCAGTGCCACAGACACATGGTGTTGATGACCCCAGGCCATCGACCCAGAGGCCATCCAACATGCCACCAGACTGGGGCCATGATTTGAGCTTCACAGAGTTAGTGGCCCCGGATGCACTGCGGCCGGCACAGGCACACCACCACGGGACGGTGACTTGCGGTGCAGTGAGCTAGGGCCATGCAAGGTGGGCGGGTCCTCGCCGATGTCGAAGGTGAATGTAGCGGAGGTTTGCGGGGGACAGTGGAAGCTGTCCTCCAGGGCATGATGCAGAGGGCAGGAGCCAGCCGGAAGCGGCAAATGGAGGAGTGGAATGCTACTGCCTCGTTTTGGCCACATAGTCAGTATCACCGACATGATGATGAAGACAACCCCCATTCCATGGACTCAGTCGCCAACAAATCTCAAGAAGAAAGTGTCCATGGTTGTCGGGGAACAGACTTAGTGGCCCCGGAGCTGGAAGGGGATGCAGTCTGCGACGAGGCCAGTACAATGATATCAGGTCTGCCCTAAATGAATCATGACTGAGTTCCCAATGTGTGCCCTACTCGACCGATGTGTAGTCCGGAGGCAGCGGCCAGTGCAGGCCAACCACTATTCAGCGAGCTCCTCCTGGAACACTGACACACAGCGTTGAAATGGCATGTGGGGATGACTCGTGGTTGACCGAGGCAGTAGCGACAGAGCTGAGCGGGTGTTTAGCCAGCGACGATGCTGTGTCCTGCCTGGTACGGACTGGCATGGATTTGTGTGGGGCCTGCAGGACCGCAGTGTAGTCCGAAGGCGTAGACATCAAGGGCCCACAGACACGTGTGGTTGGGATGCCCAGCACATACTTTGTGTCACCACATCGAAGGGAGTATAGTGAGTTAAACTCAGCCATGAACTGTGTACTCGGCCATTGTGTAATCAAGACTCAGTTCCAAATGTGTGACCTACTTGACCATAGTGTAGGCCGGAGGCAGCGGTGGAGTATGTCAACGAGAAAGGAGTAATGCGGGCCTGTGTCGCGGAGGCCGTGATGGTCTGAGGAGGCTGCCAAGGTCGCGGGCTTCGGGCTTGGAGCTTGCGCCGGCACGTGGTGGGCCCTCTTCGACACACGCCGGTGTCGGCAGGTGAGCAATGAGGCCTGGCTGCGCAGGGGCGGGCATGACGGGTTCGGGGACCAGCGACCCGGGGTGCAGCAGGCGCACAGGATCGCAGGCCACACCGCTCACGGCGTCGGCCTCATGGTGGGGTGGGAGGCACCGCCCTGGCAGGCACGTTGGGCATTCCGGAAGAGAACCACGCCCAGGGCTACGTGCTTTTTATTCACACCCCTACGCTGGCCTGGCGTCCTCCGGGCCAGCCCACTCCGCACACGCTTACAGGGGGGGACGTCACAAGCTACATTTCCGCGATCTTCCCCACTGGCTGGGGTGACATGGTTGCGTCCACTGTCCACTACACTCCAAACACCAGCAGTGCATGTAGACATGGCTATGTCTGTGGTCTGCATACTGCAGTCTGTCCAGCACAAATCCGCAACACTTGGCATTGTGTACATTCTCATTCATGGGTCACTTGCCTCCTTCGCACATGCCTGGTTCCCACCTCTCCCCACATTCGGGTATTGTTGTGTGGCTGAGGTGCCATGCCGTTGATGGCTCATGTACATGGCTAACCAAGGTTGCCACAGTAAGTTGTGCTGTCGTGTCTGGTGGGGGGGCATGTTGTTTGGCATGTTGTATGTGATTTTGTGACGTGTGCAGTGCCAGAGTTGTGAGTTGCATGATTGTGGAGTTGAGGTGTGTGGTGTGTTCATTTGGTACTTGCCAACGTGCAGTGCATTTCCATAGGTGCCATCCTGGAAGCGCTGGTTGATGTTGGACTGTCGGAAGATGAAGGGATTGATAGAGCGCTTACAGCACTCTAAATTGTAGTGGTGCACTATACTCCTGATATAAACGCACTCATAGGTATTTTTGTCGTTTGCAGTGTTTATGATTATTAAGGTGCATTTATTCACGTCATATTAGTATTAAAATGAAGTGAGCACATTTATGTAGGTTTTGCGTGTATTAGAAAACATAATTCCTGTATGTGTAATGTGCAGGACGACATTATACTCATATAATGTAACTATGTTTAGTTTAATTTGTAGGCCCAATTTGTAGGTTGTTTTGAGTTTCGTTTCTCCTTGATTGCTCAAGAATCAATTAAATGAATTATTTGTTTGTGCTCGAAGACAGTATGTTCTCATCCCACTGCAGGTGCAGGAATTCGATCTCGTTATTCTTAGATTTAAGGAGATACCCGGAATGTCTTTGAAGAAGACTGCAAGGCGAGAAGGGAGGACTCCTTTCGTGTCTGGCCTATCTGGGAGCCAAGGCCACTGAAAGAAGAAGTTAATTTAATTAAAAGCTTCTGTGGAAACTTACTGAAATTGTTTCAATGGAAAAGTTTAGTAGATGACGTATTGTGGGTTGAACATTGTCTTTTTGTGTGATGCGCAGGGACAGATTCGAGAGACTTCTGCTGATTTTCGGAGGAGAAGGAGCATCTTAGAGCGAGCTCCATAGCTTTAAGCTATCAGACCCATTTGACGTGAGTACTTCTTAGGAAGTCAACACGTGCTGACACCTTTGGGATATGATACAAGGGAGATAGGTAGGATCCTCATTTAGAGCAGAGTAGGGAAAGAATTGCTTTTCCTTAAATGAAAAAAGAATTGGACTCCGCTTCTATTCTTTGCTGTATTTTGATTTTGGAGTTCATCATATTATGCCTTCTGTGCCGAATGACTTATATTCGTAAAATCGGCTCTGTATTTATTTTTCTGTACCTATATACTCTGATATTGAGGTGTGTTTATATTCAATTATTTTTGGCCTTATAATAAATCTACCAAACTGAAATTCAGAATCTGTGGTTCATTACAGCATGACTAAATCGAAAGTATAATCTTGAATTGTTTTCCTCCCCTCTACCACTTTTAGCAGGCAAATAAAAGACCATCTGCCCTAAACCTAGTAGGGAAAAGCAGGAGTAAAGGTTGGCGTAATCAGGATCATGCACACCTCCTGGGTAGTTGCTATGACATTGGTGAGGAGTCCCCTGTGGTCCACTATTGCCTGCACATTGATGGGATGCGTGTACTTTCTGTTGGGGTATTGTGTGCGGTGTTGGCAGGGGGCACAAGTGGGACAAGTGTGCAGTCGATTGCCCCAGACACGTGCGGGGACCCAGCTGTGGTGTATAGTCTTTGGTTGGTCTCCAGCTGTTCCTGCGCATTATGGGGGACGTATGGGTGCTGGGGTCCCTAGCTGGTGAGGGCATCCAGGCCAGGTGTGAGGAACTTGGATGGGGCTGGCTGTGAGACTCCTCCGACTCGGGCGGTTGTTTTTTTTTTTTAAATGTTCATTTAAAGTTTTATCATATCGTATAACAGTACAGTTCAGGCAGGGTTACAGTGAGTCATATCGTATCAATGGCAGCCTCTCGTAGCAAATGTCTTAGCTATAATGCATGTAGTGGAACAGTACATTCAGACGTATAATTCGTATCTGAATAGAGAAGAACAGGCATCAGAGGCATTACATTAATATTAGGAGTGTATAATCCGTGGCATTGATCTAAAAGTAGGCAGTACAATTTAACTCAATTCACCCAATCTGAACAATATCTCTTGGCGTTGAGCAGACCTGTGAAAAGAAAGACAATATATGCACAGCATTTCCTTAAGAGTGATCATTGAATATCCTCTTGTGTCACACATGGATCATTATATGCCGTAGTTTGTGATAGTAGGTATCCTTTAAGAGGTCCCCATATATCTTTAGGTGTGGAGGATCGAGGCAACAGTTCGGCGTATATGTGTGTCTGCTCTTGACAATATATTAAATCTGCTAGCCACCGTTTGAATTTCGGAGCTCGTCCCCTACCCCACCTACAAGCTACCTGGCGTTTAGCTAGTAATAGCGATAAGGCAGAAATTTCCTATATGTTTTGGGTATCTGTTCTGTGTACCCTAGTACTGCAAGTAGTGGGTCTCTCTCCAGGGTGCTATCCGTCATTTGTTCGAGTGCTGTGAATACTAGTTCCCAGAACTCCCGCACCTGTGGGCATTGCCATGCCAAATGTAAGAATCCAGCTCCCGGCTGTCTACATCGTTCGCATCTATCATTATCTGCAAGATTGAATCTATGCTTCTTCACTGGCGTATAGTATAGGCGCTGTAGGTATCTGTAATGTATCACCCGGTAGCCTGCAGCTGGCCGATATTTGTGCAGTTTGGAGGCAGCAGTAGCGCCATTGACCATCAGTCATTTCCTGTCCCAATTCCTCCCCCAGTGTGTACGGGCCGGGCTGCTGAGTTCTTCTCGGTTCGTTCGTATTGTGTTGTATAGACCTGACACTAGGTGTTTACCATCTGTGGATCCCAACATTTGATGTAAAGGAATGAAATTTATCAGCTCTTGTGGGAATGTTGGGATGATTGATCGCATCCCTTGTCGTAGTCGCACATATAGGAACCCATCCAAGGGAGTGTATTGTACGCCCTGAAACATGTGATCCATAGAGCGAAACGTCCCTGCATGGAAGAGATCTCCCCATGTGCCAATATGAGCCCGTCTACATAGGTCTTGAAACCCTTTCTCCTGCAGTAGTGAAAGGCCGGGATGATATGACAACGGGAGTCGAGAAGAGTAAAGGAAGGGTGAGGCCAGCAGGGATGTCAGTCGGTTCTAGGCGTAAACTGTGCCAGTGACCGTGGTGGGCGGTGTCGTGCGTGTGCGCGCAGGTCCGTGTATCATGCCATTCAATGGCACAGGATCTGCCAGCAGTCCTCCGCAGCTACCTGTGGCATGTATCAGGGGGGATATATCCAATAGTAGGCGTAATGAGCCTGTGCGCTAAGAAAATATATCTCAAAATCTGGGACATCGAACCCTCCCTGATGATACGGCCTTGTTAATATGGACCATTTAAGTCTCGGCTGTTTCCCCCCCCCATAGCAGTCTGATGAGTTCGGTACGCAGCGTTTTAAAAAAGTAGGATCCAGGGTGGTAAGGTATATTCAAGAATAGATATAGGAATTGCGGGAGTATGACCATTTTTATAAGGGACGCTCGTCCTGCCAACGAGAGGGGTAGTGAGATCCAGCGAGTCACGTTAGTGGGAAGCCGCGTCATAGCCGTACCATAATTCGATCTATTCGTCTCTTCTCTATCCCTCGTTACTTGTATACCAAGATATCGGAGGTCTGATTCACACCATTCCAGTGGAAAATCAAGCTGGAATTGTGACACTGCTGCTGTGAGAGGAAAAATTTTGGATTTTCCCCAGTTGATTGTAACACCACATAGTCTGCCAAACACTATAAATTCTCGGAGTATGGGGTTTAGATTTTGCTGAGGGTCTCTAATGTACAATGTTACGTCATCTGCATACATGGAGATTAATATTTGGCGTAGACAACAACGAAATGCTTTATCCTGAGGTACTGACGAAGCCGAGAGGCCAATGGTTCTATCGCAATGGCGAATAAGAGTGGGGATAACGGGCACCCCTGTCGCGTACCTCTTGTTATTGTTATCATGTGGGAGAGATGGCCATTTATCAATATTTTGGCAGTGGGGTGGTGATACAGTAATTTAATCCAAGATATAAAGAGGAGCGGGAAGCCCATTCGCTGTAGCACCCCAAATAAATAATCCCACTCTACTGAATCAAATGCCTTGGTGGCATCTAAAAAGACCGGGCTAGTGGAAACTCTGGTGCTACCGTCTGGATCAGGGAGAACAGCGTACGGAGGTTATGGGAAGTGGCTCTGCCTGGGACAAATCCCGATTGATCAGGAAGTATGAGTTTGTCCATAAGGAGAGTCAGACGGTTGGCCAGAACTTTAGCCAATATTTTTGTATCGCAGTTCATTAGTGACAATGGGCGATAGGAGTCACAGGACTCTGGGCGTTTTCCAGGTTTTAGTCGGGAGGTGACTATCGCTTCCCGCATCGAGGAAGGGAGTATTCCCACTTCCAGGGATTCTTCGTACACTTCTTTCAACACCGGTGCCATGATATCTATGTAACTTTTATAAAATTCAGCCGGTAGGCCGTCTGAACCCGGCGCCTTCCCATTGTTCAATTGCATTATTGCTTCTCTAATTTCATCGATCTCAAATGGTTGGCACAGAAAATCTCTCTGTACATTGCTGAGCCATCCGAGCGCCACATCTCCCAGGAAACTGTCGAGTTCCACTGGCCCTTGTCTTTGGGACGTATACAGTGTCCTGTAGTGCATAATAAAAGTGTCTAGTATGTTGAGTGAGTCTCGTTGCACCACTGCCCCTGGTCCCTGTATCTCCAATATTTGGGTATTAAATCTAGGGCGTCGAGTCATCTCCGCCAGTGTTTTACCCGGCCTTTCACCTTCCCCATATTTGCGGGCCTCCCAGTATCGTCCCTTAAATGTCGTCTCCCTCGCCGCAGTTTCTTCATATTCGGACAGTTTCTCTCGAAACTCTGTGTGCGTCTGTCCTGTCCCCCCTCGTCCCATTCGTCTCTCCAGTCCCTGCATCTCCGTCTCCAATCGTTGTAGTGTTCTACGTATATCTCTGAGGACCCCAAAGCTTTTAGAAATGCAAAAACCTCGTATTGTTACCTTAAAGGCCTCCCATATTATTTCCACTGTGTCAACTGATCCTTTATTCCTGCTAAAGAAATCCTTAATTTCATCACCTAGTTCGGCGTGAAATACTGTGTCTAACAAGGCTGTAGGCTGTAATCTCCAGCTTAATATGGGCCTAGCATAGCCAGGTGATGTGAGTGATATTTTCACTGGGCAGTGATCTGAAAAAGTCCTGGCTAAGTGCACTACATTATGTATGGCTGTCCCCAGCCCCTTGGAGAGTAGACAATAGTCGAGTCGTGCCCACGTCCCCCTGTGAGCCGTGAAATGTGTTCCTTCTTGGGCTTGCAGATGTGTAAACCGCCAACTATCAATGAGCCCACCCTCTTCCATTATACCCCGCAGTGCCTCCTGTGAATTTGTGTAATGATGCGCAGCTACGTTAGACCTGTCCTGTGTGGGATTGAGGGCAATATTAAAACTCCCCCCCCCCCCATATTACATGAGTGGACCCTATCGATACTATTTTGCCCCACAGATTAGTAAAAAACTCAGGGCTATCTGTGTTGGGACCGTAACAGGTTACAATCGTGACTGAGTCTCTGCCCAGCCGGCCCCATGCTATAACATATCTACCGTGTGGATCCGCAATCGACCCTGCCAGTGCAAAATTAGTCTGTTTTTTAAAGAGAATAGCCGCTCCTCATGTGTATGAGGAGTATGAAGAGAAAAGCCTACAGCTCGCCCATATGCTAGCAAAGGTGTTCGGGTTGTGTGGATTAATATGAGTTTCTTGTAACAAGGCCACTTGTATTTGTTGCCTGTCCATATATGCCAGGACCTGCTTCTCTTCCTCGGATCTCCAAGGCCTCTGATATTCCATGACATTATCCTTATCGTGGTTTTATCCTCCTGTGTCATTATTCCACCCTGTCACATCTCGACTATTGAATTGCGTGTAGCCGTACTTCAGCTGTCGCATATGTAAAGAGACCTGTTTTCCAAATGCATACCATACATCTGCCTCACTGCTGCTCTGAACTCCCCATCCCCCCTCCCCACCCACCCACTGAAGCATCCCAATTATGCCAGATGTGAACCTCCCTCCCCCCTCCCCAACATCCAATAGCGTATCAAACGTAACATGAATATCCATTCTCCCCCAATACAAAACCGAGAGGAGAACAGTGGTGAAGACAAGCAAGAAAAGAGAGAGAAAAGAAAAACCAAAAAAAAATAAACCAATTTGTGGGGTATTCCCAGTTGGGGTTATGCAGCTGGGTGGCCCACGAATACCTCTCACCAGTCCAGGTTCAGTGCGATATGTTCCTAGTCCCTGAACTGGTTTCGAGGGTGTCCGGCTGCATATTGTCTCTGTGCCCTCTCCGAAGCCTGGGTCGTCACTGAGACCGTTTCCCTGCGTGCAAAGTGTCCTGTCCCAAGTCCATGCAAGGTGTTCTAGGCCCGGCTATATTGTTTGCAGGTGAGGCGAGTTGGACCGTTGATTTGTGCGACTCTGTATCGATTGTCATTCCCCTTCTGGCGTTCGTGCCCGTGGCGAGTCCTCCGGCGTGGATGATGCTTTCCTCTGCTGTTTGAGTTGCTTTAGGAATTCTTCCACCTGTTGAGGTTTCGTAAAGAACGTTTGAGTCCCCTGATGTGTAATGCGAAGTCGGGCGGGATAAAGTAGGGCATAGTCGATCTGGGCTTGCCTTAACTTCTGCTTGACTACGAGAAATTTATGCCGCTCTTCCTGTACATGCATCGTGAAGTCGGGGTACATGGTGAAGGGTATGCCGTCATAGTGCAGTTACTTTTTCTCCCTAGCCACATCCAAAGCTACATCCCTGTCCCTGTAATTTAATAGACGGGCGATGATAGGGCGGTGAGTGCTCCCAGGGGGCGGACGCGGTCCAAGAGATCGGTGAGCTCTTTCCACGATGAAATGAGGAGAGAGTAACTCCTTTCCCACCACTGCGGTCAGTAATTTTTCTATGTACTCCTCCATCTTGCCCGTGTTGGTACTTTCCAGTATGCCCAAGACACGTATGTTATTTCTGCGACTTTGCGCTTCGATGTCCTCATTTTTAGCTGCTATGAGCTGGAGTAATTTATCCATCTGTGCCGTAGTTTTATGTACTTGGGCCGTAGTGTCTTCCACTTCGGAGAGGCGCTGTTCGGCATCTGTAATGCGTGTCTCGTGACCTTCTATCTTGCGGGCTATTGCATCCATTCTCGTTGCCATCGTGTCCATTTTGTCTGCTATTGTCGCAAACCCTTGCCGCATTTCCAATAAAAGTGACTTCATGTCATCACCTGATGTCGATTGCTGGTCTTGCTGCGATGTTTCTTCCTCATTGCAGGCCTCTGCTTGTTGCTGTCGGGTTGATTTTTTGGCGTCAAATGTCAGACGCGGTTGGCGGGCATCTGGTTTTCCCATTTTAATGCGGTCCCTGGACGTGACGCCAGCGTAGTCCTGGCCGTAGTGAGTTCTCGTTTACGTCTCACAATGCCACCCTGCTCCGTAGTCTCACCGGTGCTGTGTGAGCCTAGTGTGCAGTGATCCTTCAGCCAGTGAGTCCGTATTATCACCAGGGCACCCAGTTCAGTCCTTCCCGCGTTCGTGGCAGACACCAAATCGTGTTTCTTGTGATATGTCTTTGGTGCGTTCACCCTCCACCGCTCCCGCAGCCCAGTTGGTGTGTCTTAGGCCTTACCCCTTCCGTTCATGCGGTGCAGTGCCCCAGTCTTACTTAGTTTAGGTGTACCTCAGGCCAGTGTCTTCAACCGTACAGCAGTGCTATATACTGCACTCTTCTGGACGCTTTGCTATTGCCTGAGGAGAGCAGATCAGGCCAGTACGTACCCGTGAATACAGACGATATCGCCGTGACCCACTGCCGCATATATGGTGATTGGGGACGTGTCTGGTCCCAGCGTCGTCAAGCCTATGTTGGCGCTAGAGAGAGCTCCATTCAGCCGCTTCGTCGGCTCTCCGTGTGGGGTCGTCTCGCTCCAAGGTACATTCTTTAGGGCTGGTATGTGCCTGAGCCCCGGTACTGCTCCGCCTCCCGGTACAGATATTGCCCTTGCCGCCTGTATTACAGCCAGCACCTCCGCTGCCTCACTTACTGGAGATGTTCCGTTGTGCGTTAGCTGATGGGGTTCGGCACTTCGCAGGCAGCGTTTATGGCCCGACCTCTTCCGCCATTTTCAGTCCGGCCTATCCGCCTCGTGGAATCCGCGGCACTTGCGTAGTCAGCGCCGCCGCTCTAATGCACCAGGAGCTCCCGCGTCTCGGTCTCTACATCCAGATACCTGTTCCTGCTCGGAGGTCTCGCGGGCGAGTTTAAAGTTACCGCCGCTGGGTCCCTGCTCGTGAATGCTCCTCACCGCTAATTATTTTAGCTTTGTGGCATCGGTAGAAGAAGGATTAATTCCGGATTACAGCGCCGGACTGCAGGAGCCTCACACTGTGGCGGCCATTCCGCTCGTGCGCCACCTAGCGCCCCCGACTCGGGCGGTTGTTGTTTGGGAGGATACCAGAGGCCAACAGGTGCAGCACAGCCAACAGCTTTGCCTGCGGAGGGATGTTGGTTGTCCGCTGTGTTGGTACCGTCAGCCTGTGGGCAATGATGTTCAGGATGCGGAGGATCCTTTTGGGCCTGTAGTGGGCATTGGCATTGTCTGGTGTTAGGTCTGTAGGGCTGGTGCATTTCCTGTATGTCCGCTGCCTTTGTCTGCGCTGCCTCTGTGGTGGTCCGGGGGGGGCTGGGTGGGTCCGTTGGGGGGGGTGGCGGTCCTGGGGGTGGTGGCGGTGGGTGTTGTTGCCCCCTCGGGGCTCCGGGGTGCATGGTGAGTGGCTCCATGGCATCTGTTGTTCTTCATGTGTGGCTCTGGGCTGGGCTCCCTTTGATGGTGCAGCTTGTCGTCCGACTTTACACCAGGTCAGAGCAGGTGTTAGTTTCCTGCTGCTAACGCGCCTTATCGCCTGTTTTGTGGTCTTATCGCCGATGTGGCTGGTCGTTGAGAATGTTGACGTGTGGTGTTGTCGCGGGTTTTTGCTCGGGAACGCCTACTCTGCATCTCATTAGCGTTAGTTGCCGGGGTCATCTGTGGCGATGTTTTTTGCGACTGCTTTCGCAGGAAAACTGGTGTTATGGGCTGTTAGCACCAGCTGCGATAAAGTGCCGATAACTCGGCGATAGCTCCTTGAGAATATGCCCCTGACACTTTTATTACAGTTGAGACAGGTGACACTCGAGTTGCTCCTCCTGATAAGCTTTATGAAGTGAGCCTCCAAATTGAAGGTGATATTAAACGCACTGTCAGGGCAGTCTGGTGGGGCAATCTAACACCTTCTTATGATATTTTGCTGGCGGAGGTTGATTGGCCTCCCTCCTTTGTCCTCGCTTCCTCTAGAGGGGAGGATGTGATTCTCCCATGTTTTTCGCAATATGTCCCAGAGGAGATTGAAAATGCTTATGCTTCAGAGTGGGCTCTGGCCCTTACTCCTGCGTTATATCGCAATCAGGCAGGATGGGACAAAGATTTGCCAGGTCATGTTATTCCTTTGCATTCTACACCACAGCCCCAACCACAATATCCAATTAAACGTGATACTAGAGCATCTGTAGGTGATATTTTGACTCAATTGGAATATCAGGGTGTAATTGAACCCTGTGTTTTGTCCATTAATAATCCTCTTTTTCAAATATTGAAACCGGACAGTTCATATCCTATAGTTTTGGACTACAGACATTTAATTAGTCATGTTCGTACCTTTGCGGTACAGAACACACATAGCTCTGAGTTAGTAAACAACATTGTCCGAAAGAAATATAAAACTACTTTGGACATTTCTAATGGATTTTACAGTCACACATTGGCTCCTGAAAGTCGTGACTTGACTGCATTCAGCGCTCTAGGCAATCAAAAGCGATATACGAGATTGCCTAGGGGATATAGGAATAGCCCAGGAGCATTTGCGGCACGCATTGTTTCGATCTTACATGAAATTGATCCCGATGCCTTTTCGTACGTCGATGACATATACTTGATGGATGATGAAATGAATCTGCATCTTACGCGTGTGGATCGCATTATCACACATTTTGCTACGTTAGGTTACAAATTCAATTTTGCGAAGTCGCATATTGCCTTTTTGGCTGTCCTTTTTCTTGGTTATGAGCTCAATAATGAAGGTAGGGGGTTGGCCCCCCACTTTATGGAGAAATGTGCTCAATTGCAACCTCCGTATACCCTAAAAAAATTGCAATCTTTGCTGGGTTTCTTAAATTTCGGCTGGACTTAAATTCCTGATTATGCCCAGTGTATCAAACTGCTCTATGCGTTGATACAACCTTCCTTTTCATTTTCCAGTTGGCTTCCGGAACATACCGCAGTACTTAGGTCTTTGCAGTCTGATCTGCTCGCGACTCAATTCTTGTTAACCAGAGACAATACAACAAATTTGGTCATAAGGATTGTATTAGGAGCGTTAGGATTTACTTACGTTACTTTCAATGATGGGGACAAGGCTGCTTATAAATCGCATTTGTATACTGCAGCTGAGATGTGTTTTTCTTCGACAGAATTTTTTTTGACAGCAGTACAGATGGCAATTCTAAAGGAACGATCTCTGGCTCAGGGAAAATTAATTTTCTTGGTCTCGCCTGTACCCGCTCTAGAAGCTGTCACAAAGGCAAGTGTGCTGAATTCTAAAGCTCTGCATCCTCGTTGGATACAATGGGCTAGTTCATTGACATCGGCTGATGTCAACTTTATCTTTGATCCTTCTTTGCAAACACAGGAGTTTTTACAATATGAACATGTTCATCCTCCACTTTTATCATTACTCCCTCTTGATCAGTATAAATGCATAATTTACACTTATGGGTCAGCACAGCCAGCCATAGGTTCTAAGCATCCTGCGCAATTGTGGCGGGCGAGATAGTGGACGGTGATTTTAAATCCTCCTTGGTTCACACTCAATCCCTTGGGGATTGTACGGCACAATTGGGTGAATTATGTGCCTTGGTCTTGGCTCTTGAGTTTGCTGATCCCAAAGTGCCTACGCTTGTGGTGTGCGATTCCTTTTACTGTGTACAATCCTTTAATGACAATTTATTCTTTTGGAAATAAAATGATTTTTGTGATTCTAAAGGTAGCGCAATAAAGCATAAAACGCTTTGGGTCTGAGTGGCCGCTCTTAAGGAAAGCTTGCCACTCACACATGTTATCCATATCTTAGGCCATCAGCGTGTGGGAGCACACGCCGTTGCTAATTCCATGTCTGATGAGGTAGCCAAATCTGCAGTAGCCACATGCTCAGTAGCAGCCGTTACTAGGTCCATGACTAAAATTGATGATGACATTTTGGCGGCTATTGACACAACGAAGGAGGGCACACAGTTTCCCGAAGGATTTCCCTCTCGTTATACCTATCACTTAACGCCTGATCAATTTCCATTTGTAACTATTCCCTCAGTTGGTGATCAGCTGATTCCCAAAGAGGACCGCAGACTTTCTTTGATTGTGGCTGCTCATGAAGGCATGGCTTCTGCACATGCCGGCGTGACAGGGACAATTTCGCTCTTACAGCAACGTTTTTGGTGGCGTGGCTTGTATCAGCAAATGCGCAAATATGTTCTTTCCTGTGACATCTGTCAACAGATTAAACCTTCTACAGTTTCACGACCACCACATACTCAACTTTTCATTTCAAATCAAGTTGTATTTATCTTGATCACTGTGGTCCTTTGACATCAGACAATGCTTTCAAATATATTTTGGTTGCAGTGGATTCAAGCACTAGATTCCTTTCGGGTTTGGCTGCAAGGCAGTGCTGACGCTCGAACTGTTATAAAAGATTTGATTGTCTTTGTAGGGACATTTGCCTGTGGCACCATCCATTCAGACCAAGGTCCGGCTTTTGCCTCTAAGGCTTACCGGGATGCGATGGAGTCGTTGGGGGTGCAGGTGCAATTCTTGTCTTCATATCAGCCTGAGGGCAATTCTGTTGTGGAGCAGATGAACCGTGACTTAAAGCAATCTTTAACAGCAAGGGTATTAGGAACGGGTCGGGGCTGGTTGACTCATCTATACGGAGTCCCACGTGCACTAAATAATCTCCCTTGAAGATCTCTGGGTGGGCGGACCCCGTATGAAATGCTCTTTGGCATTAAAATGTTTGTGCCAGACCTTGATGGTCTAGACGGTGTGGCGGCTGCCGCAACGTTTGACGTAGATAACCATTGTGCTATGTTACAGGATCTACAAAGGACTCATGACACCCTGGCAAAAGCTCATTTGCCCTCATCCATGGATGCTGCGGTGCTGATTCCGGTTTTAGGCTGGCTTCCTAAAGTTGGTGATCTGGTCCGAGAGAAGGTGGAGAACAAGAAAGAATTTGGTCCATCGTACAGTGCACAGGTCCCAGTCCTTGGTTTAAAAGGCACCCGTACTGTGATTTTACCTCCGCTACCTGGTTGAAAGGAGAATCGGTTAATTTCCATTGAATATGTCAAGTTACACCATATGGCTAATACTCAATAGTATGCCTGCAAGTATTCTGCGTCAGGATGTTTCACTACATCCAATGACTTCAGTTTCCCCGAATTCTCCTCAGTTACTAGAGGGGGAGATGGAGTCTTCAACTGATTTATTGCCAGTTTTGCCTTCCACATCTACAACTTTGGAAAACGAGTATGCTTCTCCTCCCGTTGAAGTTACACTTGATATCCCTGAAAGTACAATACATTCCAATGAAGAACAACTCCCATTATTGCAGCTCAGTTACAGTGGTTACTATATGGACCGTGATAACTTTTCTTCAGATACATCTTCGTTGTCCTCGTCGGTAACTGTGCCTCCTACAAGGATTTGTGTTTTCATCTATGGTTAAAAGAACTTACCTTGTCACACCTTGGACTTATGTTTGGATTGTACTGTTCATGGTGTTCCTTTTCATGTGGATTGGATTTGTGACTGTCTTTTTCTATTGATTAATAGCCATTACTTACCTGAACGCTCTGCTATAGACTTAGTTGATGGAGTTCTGGCTCCTCATACTTAATCTCATAAAAAAAAAAGAGATCAGGCCCTGGTTAATATTTCAGCATTCCCAATTGCTGATGGTATCGTTTGGGATAAGGTACCATTCAATGTCTATGGTCCTACAGAGACCTTGCAAATTCCATATGTATTCTGAGTTTCTTTAGGTGATGTTGTTTTACCTGGAATGCATTCCGATGACTGGGATATCAACGCTGTATACTTACTGTTTCCTGATTTGAAATATTATACTGCTTTTGACACTGAAGATCTGTATTTAAATTCTGCAAATTACGCTGCTTTATTTTGCTACCAACATTATGGCCATCATTATTTACACAAGACCAACTCTCAGAGACCACCTTTTAATTACACACAATGGGAGCATTGCCCAACACCATCCCATGGGAGTTCGATAACACCGAAAAGGAAGTTTGCCTATTTTTCTGGTTACAATCTGTCAGACCCAGTATCCTATTTTTACAAACTAAATAAGCCTACCCAAAACAAATACATGCTTACCCACACTAAATTGGTTTAGTCCTCTTCCTTCATAACCGATTTGTCCCTCAATGGTTATGATTACTGGAAGGACGCGATTGATTTAAAGTCTATCTGGGGTACGAAAGGTTGGCAGGTGAAGGGTACTGAGTCATTGCATCGTGCATGTTTAATACCGTCTCAACTAATATTTTTGAATCAGATGGTTCAGCAAACTACCTGTTTCAGTTTAGCCACTGCTAAAAATTTAGATACTCCCTCCATTCCATCATTGGCTGAATATGACACATGGCATACGCATACTAATTACATGATTGAAAACTTGACTGTTATGTTTCGCAATGGTACTCTTAATTCTTCTACTATTGACTCTTTAGGTTGGTTGCTGTGGCCTACGAACACCAATGCCTGTCATTTACACTTTACCAATGCCACGCAAGGGTTTATGCAAAGTACAGCTGACCCTCATTTCCCCCAATCGCATACAGTTACCACATATTCCGTGGGTAAATTATGTCAGCAATGGTTGGAACATTCCACACTGTCGTCTCTGTGAAACAACATCTTTCCCTTTTGTCAGGTGACATTGATCTTACTGATTTCCTTTTGAGCCCAAAATCCCCTCACATTAAACGTTTTGTTTATGCAGCATATAATGAGTTTTGGAAGCTGTCACAGATGGAAGCAGTGGTACGCCTACGTCAAATAGATAGGGATAATTTAGAAAAAGTTCTTGCCTTGGTTGATAACAGTATAAACACTCTGTCTTCTCGTATATACACTTTGGATAATATTGTATCATTTGTCATTGACTTTGTGCAACATGATGTGTCTGTTTTGTATCATGGTCAAAATCTGCTGCGTTCTGTTATGCAATTTGGTTGGACCTTGCAAACACTGAAAAATGGGAATATACCATGGGATTACCTGAATGCTTCCGCCCTGTTTTTACCATTTAATTTGACAGATAAACAGAAACTTATGTCAATGAAAGACGCAACATTCACTATGTTACACATTGAAAAATTAGACCAGTTACCATTTTCTGTAGCAGAAACTGATTCAGCTGTATGGTAAATACATGGGGTTATTTCTTTGCCCATCTCGCTTTTCCAGTTTGCAGCTTGCATGAAACACTATCCTGTAGGTATATATGAACCCCTTGGGAGTAGCTATATTCATCAATTGTGGTCCTTGCCGTTCGTGTTCCATTGTCAACGAGCGGATAAGGAGGTTTTTCTTATAGGGGAGGATTGTGATTCCACAGTAGGACACTCCCTGGTCTGTAAACAAGTGAAACTTCATGGTGCCTGCAATGTTCCGGCCCCTAATTTGGCTTGTTTTTTAAAAGGGACCCCTGTCCCGGCTATCATTCCCACACTGACTCTGCTTTCTAACGGCAGTTATCTTATCCTAAATAACTAAAACAGCTGCGGCTTACGGGCAGGCGTCCCGTATTTAGTAACAGTTTCACAACGTGTTACATGTTGCAGTAATGTCCTCTTTCCACCCCCACACGGGATTGTAGATAGTTCACTGTGGCCTTCCATTCCAACTTTGAAAACAGATTTCAATGAGCTAAGCAGACTGAAAGCGCTATTGTTTCAACAAAAAGTGGCTCTCACATCAGCTCGTGAGACCTTCGAATTGCAGGTGGCGAGAACATCAAGTGAGATTCAGTCACTGCTAAACACGAATCTCCCCCTACATTTTGGAGAATTCATTCACCAAATAGTTAATGCGTCTGATACAGAGGGCCTGACCCACTTTTTTAAACTTGTGGGATTCGGCCTTGTCACCTCCTTTCAGGCTATTTTTGGAGTAATCCGGCTTTTATCCATTCTATTTTTCCAGCGCCTTCGGAGAGTTTCTCTTGCTACTCCTTTTGATTTGCAGCGTTCTGGTTCTTCTACTGCTGCTCCGTAATGGCTGCTCGATCTGTGGTACTGCCAAACTGGGACCAGTTGCAGCTGTACCGTGATCAGATGCAGCAGCTTTTTGATTTGATGCCATTACAACCTCTTAACATCGACTATTGGCTGACCTTCTGTTATTCCTACTTCACTTGCGTGCAACCTGTGTTCTACTGCCTCTGGTGCCCTTTTCAATGGGCCCTGGATGTCTGCCTCTCCAATACGTCACACGCTGCCCTGGATTGTGAACTGTTGATGGGTCTGTTGATGGCCCATGACCAGGACTGTTCCGTGGGTAGGTGCTTTGTGTACGCTCCTAAACTTGGACCAACGGCAGACACGAGTACCTGTGCTCGTGCACAGCACCTCTTGGATCAAAGCTTCATTGAAGTCGACGCAGGTTGCCCTGACTTGCTCCTAACGGCCTCTAGATATGAGGAGCATGCCTGCTCGTTCGAGTTGCTTAATTGGATGGCATACCTTTTCAATATTGTTGGAGCTTATGGCATTACACTTCTCCCGCGAACTTTTTGGCTTGGAAGATGTGCTTTGAATGGATCATTCATTTTCGTTTTTCAGTCCATCGTAATTTGGATTTTAGATTTTTATTTGCCCTTTCATCAAGGCGCTTTGCCTCTACTTACCTCTGACTTCTGTTTTAGTCTAGGGCTACCAACCTGATCAAGGGGAGGGTGTCACATGGCCCATGTGGACATTGTCGTCTTCTCTAAGTTAGCATGAGCACGCTGCAGACTGTCCGCTGCTTTGCGCATGTTACTATATGACTTTATTTTTTGCAAATGCCTCGTTCGTAATTTTCACATGAGAACCTATTGCTGTGTTCACTCTCTGTAGGTTCCTGGGATTTAGTCTGAACATTGTGAGCAAGGTCCATAAATATTGCTCCTTGTTATTCTGTTCTGGTCATGCCCTAGCACCTAGACACAACATACCAACGCAGCTGCTGTTTGGGAAATCATACTTTGGTCTTATTGGGATACATGCATAGGGGGCAGACACTTGGAGAGTGACCTTTCCGGGTAGAGGAGCAGGACAGCACCTATGATGTAGATCTACCATCTATAGTCTGAGGTACGGGGTCTGCAGATAACACCCAGAGATCTTCTAATGTATAATCATTCTGCTTCTATACAAGGGGAGGGAGGTTAGGCTACACTGTCTTGTCATAATGACAGCTCCTTTCATGATGTATGGACTGCTTGCTATGCTGACCGTATTTGTGTTATGCATTTTCCTGCTTGTTGTGGCACGCATACTGCATACTAGAGCACGTTAGTTAAAATAAATATTTTAAACTTGTTCGTGTCTCTGTCAGATCTTATTGTGGACAAGTACAAGAGTGCGAGCGAAAGGGTGTGTCTTGCAACCGTAATTCCTGAGTGATTCGGGAGTGTTGTGTTCTGGGGTGTCTAATCACTGGTTTCTCTGTGAGTGAGTAGGAGAGCAAGTGAGACACTATAGCTAGTCAGTCCTGGGCTCATGGGCACTGAGGTGGTAGGATGACTCAGTCCCTATACACTAAGGTCACATAATCCTACGCATAGTTCTGTCTTTCCGCAGAATCCCTGCAATACACTAGCACAAGTCCTATCCTCACCGCTGATCGCCAATGTCATAAATTGGGTCTCTAGTTGGCAGAGGGATGCACCCTGTCCAAGTAGGGACCACAATCTTAGTCAGGGTCAGCTAGATACACACTTAAAGATATCCTGTGCTCACCCTCTGGTAGCTTGACACTGACAGTCAGGCTTATCTAAAGAGGCAATGTGTAAAGTATTTGTGCAACACACACACACACACAGTAACACAATGAAAACACCACAAAAATACTCCACACATGTTTAGAACAATTGAAAATAATTTAATGAGTAAAACAAGACCAAAACAACAAAAATCCAATAAGTAGAACTGGAGTTATGAATTTTTAAAGAATAAATAAAAAAGAAGTGCTTAGAGTCAAATAGCGCTTAGGTATTACTTGAGGTTGCACTGGATCAGGGCAAATCCAAAGTTTCAGGCCGACTGCAATGGAGGGCAGGCCGGCTACAGGACCCACGCAGGTCTCACTGAAAAAGAACTGTGGATGGAGCACGCGTCTGCATCGAAGATCGATGCGTCGGTTCCGATTCACGCAGTCGGGTTGATGCGTCGATGTTGAGCCTCACAGTCGGATTCCGCATCGTTGTTGAACCCCTTACGATGCAGGCACTGTGTCGAACCTCACAGTCATGTCCCACGTCATTGTAGAGCCGTGCAGGGATGTCCTCGGATCTGCACTGTGTCGGCATTGAAGGGCACTGCTTCAGTTCCGATCGGCGCAAAGTCGTCACTGCTTCGATTTTTAAGCAAAACAGCTGCAGAACCCACTTCTGAGGCCCAGGACTGGATTGGCACCTCAGGCAAGAGAGGACTCACATGCAGAATAGTCCAGCAGCAGGGTTACAGGTCTTTGATGAATCTTTAGAAGAGGGGGCAAGCCAGCAAGCCCTTGGAGTCACTCTGGGTTCAAGTGAGATGGGTCAAGTCCTTGTCCTCAGCAGGGAAGGGATCAGCAGCCAGCAGGGCAGCACTGCAAAGCAGAAAATAAGTTCTTCCAGAGCAGCAAACATGCAGAGTTGCAATCCTTGTTGCACAGCTGTCTTTACTCATGGGACAGTTCTTCATAGGTCCAGTAATAGACTGTATTGGTAGGGTCAGAGCCCCAGTACTTATACACAAATGTGCATTTGAAGATTATGTGACTTCAGAGCGTGCCCTTAAAGTGCACAGGTCCCCTTTTATCCTAGCCCTGTCTGTCAGGCTATCTGTGGGGGGTAATCAATCCTTTGTGTGGGACACAGGACACTGCCTATTGAGGTGTAAGTGCCAGCTCCCCCTACCTCTTCTTACCCAGGAAGAGCTATCAGAATATAGATGAATGCAGATGAGTTCTCTGTCACACCCACCCTTCCTGTGTTTGTGGATGTCTACAGAGAATGCACAAAGTGTAGCTGTCACCCATACCAGACGTGTATTGGAGACAGGCTGCTTGGCACACAGAGCAGTAAGAGCAGAGAAATGTCCACTTTCTAAAAAATACCCAGCTGGTTGGGGGAAGAATATTTGCAAATAAATTAGTACTTGTTAGGAAATATGGCAAAATGCCCATTCCTTTAGTATCACATACCCACTAGCTCACACCGGCAGGATAGACAGTGTTATTGATTCCCAAATGAAAATTCTGCCAGGTGTTATTTACTTAGAATGAAGGACTGGTCTACTTTACAATTGCATTGTCTTGTATTTTACGTGATTATGTGAGATTACATCGTTTCTTTATGTTGAAATGTTATTGTGAAATGTATATATGAACGAAAAAGAAAAAGTTGCCCTTCAAAAAGACATGTGATAAATGTTTAAAAAACTGCTTTGAAAATAATGAAATGAGAGTGAAAAAAATCACAAGGGCCATCAAAATCGAAAGTGTGGTTCTTATAGTAAAAATTAATATTTAGAATTTAGCACCCAGACACTGTAATGGTTGATACACTTTCTAAAAGTGGCATTTCTAAAACAGTAATGCCAAATTCAACTTTACCAGTAAGGAGGATTTATCAACACCATTCAAAAGATATAAAACACGATGCAGCTAGTCTTTTCTAACCAGGAATTACAGCTTAAAGGTGTTTTGAGGAATTCCCATAGCTGACCTTTGAGAGGAGTAGGCCTCACAGTAGTGAAAAATGAATTTGGGTGTTTGTCACTATTAGGACATGCAAAACTTAACAGTACATGTCCTACCTTTTACTTACACAGCACCCTGCCTTATGGGCTACCTAGGACTTACCTTAGGGGTGCCTTATGTGTAATAGAAGGGTAATTTAAGGCTCGCCAAGAAGTTTTAAATGTCATGTCAAAGTGGCAGTAAACTGTGCTGCAAGCCCACTAGTAGTATTTAGGTTGCAGGTCATGGGTGTATGGTATACCACTTTACAAGGAACTTACAAGTAACAAGTAAACTAAATATGCAATTATGTATACACCAGTGTTACCATGTTTAGAGTAGAAGCACATGCACTTTAACACTGGTCAGCAGTGGTAAGGTGCTCAGAGTCCTAACGCCATCAAAAAGAATTCAGCAAAAAGAGGAGGAGGAAGACAAAAAGTTTGGGGTGACCCTTCAGAGAGGGCCATTTTCCAACATCTGAGTTGCTGAATGCCAATGCAGTACATGGCTTGTGCACTGTTGCACCTTATGCTTATTGATTAGAGGCCCATTACATGGTTACTGTTTGATGATAAGAGTAATATGAATTATATGGTACTACTTTTGGTATTCACAGAAGGCATTTAGTAGTAGTAAAGTTAGGACTCCTAACTTTACTACTACTAAATGCCTTTTGTGAATACCGAAAGTCGTAAAGTTAGGATTTTGTCTCAGTTTAGTAGTAGTAAAGTTAGGAGTCCTAACATTACTACTACTAAATGCCTTCTGTGAATACCAAAAGTAGTAAGTTTAGGATTTTATCTCAGATTAGTTCTGTGAATCGGCCCCTATTTGTTTATCGTCCCTGCTATAATTCACCATTTCTTAGACACGCCACATATGGTGGCTTTAACTAAATACTGTATTTATGATTGTAAGCCAGATGTGACTGGCCATCTATTATTTTCTTCACACCCATGTAGGATGTTTGTGATACAATTCACACGCAACTAACAAATAACATTGGGGTATAGGGTTTACTGTTTTGCTTATTACGGCTTTTTCAAATTTATTTGTATGACCACGGTGCCTGTGTCGACTGACCCCGTTACACTAGTTTTCATGTGTCGTTTTACCATATTGAGGCAAGGCATGCATGACAACCCTAGAGATACTGAACAGGAAGTTTCAAGTATTAGCCATTGTCATGGTTCATTTTTCGTAGCAGCATACATTTACTTTACCTGTCCCCTGTTTTTTTAGACACCGTATGACAGATTTGTTACATTGGAAAATTACAGTATTTTCAATACTGGAGACCCTACATGCTGAGAATGGTATTTTATGGATATTTCGATAGCCAAAAATACCATCTAGTCTTTCTACACTTTATATTTAACTTACAAATTAGAAACGCTCCTACTCGTACGATATACTCTAAAATAAATATTTTTTTAATTCTAGGCACAAGAACACGTCTTCTCATAATATTGCATGCTATAGCATCTAAGAGTAGGTCACTTTTTACATATTTGGTTTGGAAACCACCTTTTATATCAGTACAACGCTGGTTCGGGATCTGATTCACCTGCATATCAGTGATGGTATTATATGTTTTGAGTTTCAAAGCTTCTTTTATATGAAATTACCATGACACTGTTTTTGGATTTCATTCGCCTGCGAATTGGTGCTGGTTAAAACTCTCCTTACCTTTATTTCAGTTTCTTCTCTTCTTTGCGCCAATTCCTCAATAAAATCCTTTTTAGGCCTAGTCACCTTGAATGTAATACTTTTCATATGAAATCGGGGAACATCAATCTCTGTTACATACCTAATGTAATGCTTTACCTTCTCTACGTAAATTGCACCATCATGTGGATTTCAATTCTTATCCATGGGCATATCGTCTAAAAGCAGATTCTAATTTGAAAAATAATTCTCAAAGCAACCCTTCTGATAAAGAAGACTATGACTAATACTACAGGACAGAGAGTAGGTGAGGGACAAATGATGGTAGGTTACTCCCCCTGCAGTAGATACAGGTTTGTAGGTGCAGATGTAACAATGATGCATGTGCATGAGTTTTGAATATTTATGCAAAAAATTGAAAAACACACTATCGGAGACGTTTTCCTCAGAACCGTCTCTATGTAGAATCTTCATATTAAACCTACGCTATTCCTCTAGGTGAGCTGGATTAGGCTTTGCTAAAGTGGAAGCATGCTCGACAGGGGAATTTAAACCCCCTAGTAGACCGATCATAAAAATAACTAAGACAACAGTCATTATGGATATTATCTCTGGAGTCAGACTTCAAATACCACAAAAATCAAAAGCCAATTCAAATTCAATTTGTTGTCTTCTACTTGCACAAATCATCTAAATGCTGATTAGTTCAAAGATGAATATATATGCTCAGTTATCTTCATAAATTATACCTAACCCTACATCAGCTGCTTATAAAATGACAACTCTTCTTTTCTACAGGAGCCTGGCCCTAAAAGGTTTGACTAGTTTCGCAAAGTTCTCAGTTCGTTTGGGCTGTTCTCTTTTATTGGGTCTGTCAAAATCAAAAATTAGTCAATCTTCACTGTGGTAGCCCGATTCATGGAGGTATTTCAAGCACTTTTAGTTGATCATCAGTCTTATGTGTTCTCAAGAAAGACTCACTTTCAGCAAGGTACGTCCATTTAGGAGCTTCAACTAATCACCTGTGATCTCCTAACTACTGGCTGTTCGCTATCACTTTCACTTTGCCCACTTGTCTCTGTTTCTTCATTGATGGGCTCTAGGTCCTCAGACAGAACTGCTCTCAGTCCCCTGCACTTCCTTTTGGTCCCCCTCTGGCTACACTGCTTGGCCATTCTTTAAGAGTTATTGTTCACAGCTCCTTCACTGTAGTTAGTCTTGTCTTATTCACCACAGGCTCAGCACTTGTCTCTGGTTGACACTGAGAAAATTGGACACACTCCTCTCCCCCTCTGGTCGTTTGGGGTGCTCAGGAGTTTGACTCTGCAAATCAATGATGTTGTCTCCACCTCATCACAGTTGTGTCACTTTTTGGGTGTGAAAAGCGTGTACCCATTTCTGGAGGCCATCACACTTCACAGCAGTATTCATCACAAAGATGACTTGAAAGAGACCATGACAGAGGGGCTCCAAGCAGCTTTACCCTGATGTGTTTCTTTACCAACACCCAATCTCCTGAACTTAAGTCATGGCACTGTTCACTGCTTAGAAGGGGAGTCGCCACCTCAACCTGATGAGCGACAGGTAACACCATGTCAGCCAGTCCTTTGCAGCAGTCGAGAAAATCACATCATCTGTAATATTCACAAGTACAGCTGTAGGTACAGCGGGAGGTCTCGTTTGTGGAGTGCTTCAGTGACTCATCAGCACCAAGGCCATTTGAGAGGGACGTGGATGTGCACACTTTCACAAGCCATGACTTTAGAATCCTGTTGATCTGTTTGACGAAACCGGATGCCTCATGGCCTGTAACTACAATGGAATCTCTGATCCACTTTCAGGGCTACACACAGCATCCTCATCAATTCATTGTTGAAGTGAGTCTGATGATCTGACTCCAGAAGAACCAGTAAGCCGAAGCGAGGGATCAATTACCTCAATAGCAGCTTGGTCACAGTGAGACCATCATTACTCCTAGTTGGTATGCCTCCACTCTGCGTGAAAAGATGCACACTACCACTAAAATGTAACAGAGCCCACTGTATTTGGGCATCTCGACAAAATTAAGGACCATGTGATTGAAAGATCCACCTGATCCACCTAAATGACTCATGGTAACCACTGTCCTTCTGCCAGCATTTACCTGCTGGCAGGTGACGCATCAGTGACACAGATTCTCTTTAATGACAGAGAAACGGGGATTGTGTCTTAAACAAATGCACCATCGTGTCTCTCCCTTTATGGGCTGGGCCATGAAGTTTGTTATCCATTGCAGACAACATAGCATGTGGAAAGACAGGTCTCCCATCTGTCGACACTCAAATCTCATCCTGATTCTTCACACACCCTGCTCTGACCCACCCTTCCTGTCCACTTTTTAGGACTTCCTCCTACAAACTCTTAATCTCTACCCATGTATCAGCAGCATTAAAAAAAAGGCCTGCAGCACCATCATTTTAGAATCACTTGAATGGTCTCTATTCGATGTGCAAGACCCAAGAGCACAATATCTGGAAATTTCGTCCGCATAGCGGTTACCAGCAGTCACAAAATCACATCCACTCACGTGCTACATGTTTCACAACAGCTGTATCAGTGAGCAACTGTAAAACCTCTATCAGGTCCATAACATAATTCCCGATTCGGACAGGAGAGATAGAGGAGGTCATGAAGCCCCTCTTAGACCACAACTTTCCAAAATCATGGACCACAGAAAACACAACAGACTCTATTAAGAGCGATCAGGTCAGACACCTGTGGGGAGGTTACATTGCACAAAGAAGGCTTCCAATACACCTTTTAAGGTAATGTGCAGACAGCATAGGCTGCTTTCAAAACTCCTTGTCCATCTCTTAAACAAGAGCACAAACAATATACAATCAGGCTCTTCCAGATGGATGTCTTGAATGTTGAGTCTTGGCTTGATACTCAACTCTGTAACGTCCAGACAGTCATGGTCAACCCCATCATCATTTTCTTTAGTAACAGGCAAAGCCAACAGTGTGACAGGTTTCAAACGGTTACACTTCCGAAGAGTAATATTGTTCAAAGGAAGAGTTAGCTGCTCATACCTGGTCATCCTGCTATGTGTGATGTGTTGTGTTCACGTTCGGATGAGTAAGACCTCAACAGATAAGGAAACCATAACTGTGTGGGGTACCCCATGACTATATCCTTACATTCCTGAATGCTGACACCAACTGCAGCCACCACCTTTAGGCAGCTTAGCAACGCTGTGGCTACTGTGACGCAGCAGCCAGAGTGGCTGACTCCAAAATGCAGGTCTCGGGGTTCGATCCCCGGTGACAGCTCAGCTCAGCATCATGTGACTCTGGGCAATAGCTTACTTAATCTCCCCTACGGCCCCCAGTGCATGGATACTCCTAGAGGTGATAAGCAGCGCTTTACAAATCTGGAATTATTATTAAGTGTGGCAGAAAAATATGCTACTTGACCTTAGACTTTCTATAGGTCTGTTTTAAAACAGACAGCGAGCACTCATCGAGCAGCAATATCATACAAACTCCTTGTCATAATCTGGTATTCCTCGAGCAGAGGCGTGGCAGAGGCTTTCTCTCAGCCCGAGGAAGGTACTCAAGCATTCGTTGTTCCAAGGTAGTGGATCAGACTCATTTTAGTGTGTAAGCCTTTGTGGAGCTTTTGCCACTAGGGAAAAGTAGGGAATCTACTGACAACAGTAGTCTTCCATTCCCAGAAACATCCTGACTTATCTTTGCTTTGAGAGAGGGATCACTGTCAAAATGGTATCGATTCTCTCTTGAGACAACATTATTGCTCCTTTCTCAATATAGTGTTCCAGATACGGAACTTCCTTCTGACAGTACTGCAATTTGGTGGGGACACTTTGTGTCTGTTCTATGCCAAGTGATTCAACAGGACAATAGTGTCTTGTCCGCATACATCTTGTAGTGTCGATGCCACCAGTATATATTGAACTAAGACTGAATTGCATGGCAGCTGTAAGGTCTCCATATTTTCTTCAGTATCTGGTTAAAGATCGAGGGGCTTTCTAAATACCCCTGTGGGTCATCATGGCTCCATGAAAGATTTTTATTTTGGAATTCGAAGTCAAAGAGGAATTGGCTTTCCTCATGAAGAGGAATGGAGAACGCTTGACACAAATCAATAAAGGTAAACCACTCCGCTTTTCATGGTATTTGGAAAAGTATCACAGCAGGATTCAGGACCACGGGACAACATGGGACAACAATATTATTGACCTTTATCAGGTCCTGACTCTCTAGTATTTCTTTTAATATGCCCTGTTCTAGCATGAACTCAGTTACAGGAGCAATTCCAGCCAACGTCTCTGGTGAGAGATCGTACGTGGGCATTCGGGGATACTCTGCATTTTGCTTTATTGTTGTTCTCACAGCTTCAGCATCTTTGATCGGGCCAATATCTTTGCAAACAAATTCCCAGACCTTCTCCTTCGTGGAGTCCTGGAAGTCAGTAGGTAAGTTCTCCCATGTCAAAACCAGGAACAATCCAACATTTGACTTTTGCGTGCTTAGCTTAGGGTTTGGATTAATGTTAAACCTTGGACCATTACTATTTTGTTACATCAAAGGGGTTTGGGGCATATTAGCATTTTTAGGTCTTTGCATATTTTACATTGATTTGGATTCAGCCTAAATCACCGCTTCAAATGGGCCACCATATTACAATAATGACACAGAGTGGTCTTTTTCAACATACTTATGTCAATCCCCAAAAACAAGGCAAGTGGCATGGTTGTCCCAAATCCTTTCAGACACCGTTCGATTCTGCATCATCTGACCACCACCTTGATAACCAGCTCCCTGCATTCCTGCACCCACACCATGAACATAGCCTGAATTTATTATATATTGGCCATTCTGAAAATATTTCTGTGCTAACTTTGTTTGAACAGCCATGATTTGCACTTTAATCTTGTTGTCTCACCTCTAAATCATCACTGCAATACTTTGCATATCTCAGGATTTCATCCAGAGTCTTCAACTGCCACAAATCATGTTCTGCTGAATATGCGATCTAATCTCTGGGTGCAAATCAAGAAAGAACTGAGAGGCAGAATTACTGAGGTTTCCTCTTTCAGGATTTTCAACGCCACTATGCTGCCAGAAAACTTGCATTAACCTCTCATAATAAGCATATACAGACTCTTTAGACTATTAAGTAGTTCTTGATATTTTCAACCAATAAATCTCTTTAAAAAATGACAAAGAGATAAATAGAATGCTTGAATTAATCTCAGGCACTGGCAGTCTCTCGGCCTGCATCCCAATCCATCGGTTTTCACCCACCATGCCACCTCAGTTTGGACCCAGCCATATGCAATTCAGTCTTGCCCCTGCTCCTTATAGGAACAGGCCAGGTCCTCCCTGAACCAGAACTCAAGAATCCTAGAACCGTTTTCATCCTAGTTAGAGCTCTTCAGTCACGTATAGCTTGGTTCCAGTGGTTCAGTGAGCCCGGGACCCACGTCTGAGTATACCTGGTGCACTTAGACCGTCAAATGCAAAAACGACACTGTTAGAAATGGGATTTCTGGTTGGCTAGGGCTTGCGCCTAAGCCAGGCAAAAACCACCACTCTAGTCAGAGCAAGGGAGTTACACGCTGAAGATAACCCCTGCTCACCCCCTTGGTAGCTTGGCACGAGCAGTCAGGCTTATCCCAGAGGCAATGTGTAAAGCGTTTACGCAATACACACACACAGCAGCAACACACTAGGCACACTACAAAAGAAACTCCACACAAGGTTATATAAACAATAGCCTTTGTATTATCCAAAACACATTAGAATCATAATCACACATATACACTGTGCCAACTGGCACTAGGCAATATTCACAGGGGATCATATACATGACAGGGTCAATCGGGCCGCTGTCAGAACCTTTAGAAAGCACTAGTAGCACATATAAAACACAGCCAGTGACTACTGGTAAAATACTGTACATAGCATTATCACCTGCAACATAAACGCATTATGTCTGCATCACATTAGGCATAAAACACATTATACATAAATCTCATGAGCATAAACACATTATGCAACCTCTGTAGGCATCACATTAGGCATAAAACACATTATGCACAAACCTCATAAGCATAAACACATTATGCATAAATCACAATTAGGAGGGCACCTCAGTGACACTCCCCAGGTGCATACATCACCTTCCCTTAGGGCCTTAAGCCCTCCTGGTACCCACAGGTACCAAACCTGACCCCAGACCAACTGGCCTTCCACTGGGGCTCAAATGCCCTCTGTCCCAAATGTCAGGGCGCTAAGCTGCCACAGCAGCGGTGTGCAGGCCCCACCGGCCAGCACCAGAAATCAGGGCGAGGGTGCGCTCCACCCGGGTCTCTCCAGAGACCAGAAACAATGCCGCTTCACGTGGCAGCTGCCCACACTCTTGCGGTGCAGCTGTAAATGCAATCAGCACCCACTGTGCCTCTAGCTGCCACTGCAACTACAATGATGTGCTCAATGCACTGGGGGCCAGGGGGTGCATCTCACCCCTTGCTTATCACAACAAAGGACTGACCCCCTTGTTGCAGCTGCCCGCGCTCTTGCGGTGCAGCTGTAGAAAAATTGCCTTGGCACCCACCGTGCCTCGTGAGCCCCCTTTACCGGGGCTCTTTTGGTGTCTCCTGTGTGGCCACAAAGAAGATCCAGAGGGAGCCACAGCTCCGATCCTCTCGCTCTTCACCCGCCGCTACCCGCGATCTAGCGGGGCAGCTGCCCGAGGTGAGGACTGTGGGGCCTTTCACCACCGTGGCCCGGGTGTAGAAAAATACCTGGCTGCTCCTCTGCTGGTCAGCGAAGGGCTGCTGCGGTAGGACCCGGAGCGAAGTCTCCGGCGAGTCCGCCCAGCCACGTCTCTCCCTCTGCGGGAATAACCCCGGTGCTGCCTCCGCACCTGAGTGAGGTATGGCTAATGGCCCCTAAAGCGGCCGCCCGCTACCCTGCGGCGCGGCTGCCTCAGTATCACAAAAGCGAGGGACGGTGACTTCCCTCCGACCGGCTCTTCCCCGGGAAACTCACCTCCCCGCTAGGCAACGCTTCTACTGGGACACCGGATCCTCTTTCAATCCGCAAGTCTCCTGCAGGTCAGGGCCGTCCACCCTGATTCCTAGACCGGAGGCGGCCCGCGACCATGCGGTGCCACTTCAATGGGGGAGACCAAGAAAGCAGGAAGCGGAGCGGAGCGGAATCTCCCTCGGCTCCGGTGTCGCCGGCTCCCTTGCTGAGCGCGGCCCCGCACCCAACCAGGCTTCGCCTCTGCATAGCTTCCGGGTAGGCGGCCTCTCCTTGCCTGATTCCTGATTCCAGCGCTCCGTACAAGCGGAGGTGGAGCCCTCGTCCAAGGGGCTCGGGACCATGCGCCACAGAGTGCCCATCCCGCACTCACATTGGCAAAGTTGGAGCACTCTTCCCGGGCTCTGGAACCATGCGGGGCTCTCTCCAGCCACACGGGAGCCCTGCCTCCAACCAGGCACAAGGTTGCCTGACTTCCTGTTTTAGGGACCACGGGGGCGAAGTCTCCGTTGATTCTGCAGCCCCTTTTCACGGCGCGGCGGCGCCCGTCCTCGGCACGCTGGAGCCCCCCCGCCCAGGGCTCTGGAAGGTGGCAGCAGAAAACACGAGCCCACGCCAGGGGCTCAACACCTGGGAGCCTTGTCCTGCTCCAAGCCCAGGTCCAGGGCAATCAGGCTAGGTACACTCAGCCCTCCTGGCAGAGTGCTGGGGGGACACGCAGGCAGGGTGCAGTAAGGCAGGCCAGCACAAGGGGCAGAGGGGCAGTCCTCCTTTCAGTAACAAAGCCCCATGGCGGTTCCTCCTGGTGCACTGCAGCCCATGCAGTGTCCCCTCTGTAGACCCAAGTAAGCACCAGAAAAGCACATTTCATGGGGTCACAGCCCCAGTAATTATATTCCCAATCCTTTGAACTCCTAGGCAGAGAGTGTCTGTGCCCAGCCAGAACCAGTTCTGCCTTCTCTGGTGTGACTTCCTGGCAGGGGGTGGAGACGGCATGGTCAGAGGCAGACCAGGCCCTTTGAGGTGCAAGGAAATCTCCTCCCCCTTCCCCAATTGCAGCCCCGGCCTATTCAGCCCTTTCATGACCCACCGAGACTATCTGGAGCCACTCCTACTCCCCAGCCTTCTGTCATCCAAAACCCAGGCAGGCAATCCACATTCCAACAGAGGCACACAGGATGACTGAGCAAGAAAATACCTACTTTCTAAAAGTGGTCTTTTCAAACACAGAATGTAAAAATCACCTTCACTAAAAGATGCAGCTTTAGATTCTGAGTTCAGGCATACTAAACTTTACCATGCGTCTCCTCTCATATTTATTTATTTATTTATGCGTTTTTATATAGCGCGGACTTTACCCGAGGGTGTCAGAGCGCTTCACAATAGGAACAGTAACATTACATGAGGAGAAGGCTACAAGTGAGCATAATACTGAAAGCAAGCGTTACATTACATGAGGAAAAAGTGACAATTGTGCAAATAACAAAAACAAAAAAGATACAAAAAGAGGTAAACGTTACAAGAGGAAAAAGTGACAAGTGTGCATGATACATAAGATACAAAATACAAATAGAGGTATAATACTGCAATAAGTGGCAGTCACTCAGAACACACTGGGAAGGCACTTCTATAGGCATGGAGTATAGAATTTCCTAACGTGGAAGAACTTCCTTGAGGGAGTAGAGAGGGCGTGGATTAAACAGGAGACTTAAAATGAAGGGTACACAAACATAAAATCCAACACAGCACGCAGGGGTGAGGAATGTACAGGAAAAAGTGCAAATTTACAATGAAGAACGAACTTCCTAGAGGGGCCTGAGAATGAAAGTATTAGTTCTGAAAGTGTCTTTGGAAGAGAAGAGATTTGAGGTCAGCTTTGAAGATCCGGGTAGAGGAGGTGACACGGAGCAATGGGGGAAGCGAGTTCCAGATTCTCACCGCATTGCCTGAGAAGGATTGCGCCATCGATCTTTCCCTTTTGAAGACGGGGGGCTCAAGCAGAAGCTTTTCCGCATTGCGAGAAGGGCGAGAGCCACCAGACAGTTTCAATTTATTCGCCAGGTAACGAGGGGAGGACGTGTGTAGGGCTTTGTGTGTGATACAGGCAGTTTTGTAAATAGATCTTGCCTCGATCGGAAGCCATCGAAGAGAGGACAGGATAGGAGTGACGTGGTCGCTTCGTTTAGACCCTGAAATGAAGCGAGCTGCTGAATGGAGGATGGATTTGAGAGGGGAGAGGTGGGATTTGGGTAGGCCCGTCAGAAGAGAATTGCAATAATCCAGTCTTGAGAGAACCAGAGATTGTACCAAGGTTTTTAAGTCTTTCTCCGGGAAGAACCGACGGATCCCCCATAGAAGGCGCAACTGGTAACGTGCGTTCTTAGCAATAGAGTTGATGTGGGAGATTAGGTTGAGTCTTTTGTCAAGAATGACACCTAGGGATTTAGCGCTGTCGACAATGATGGGTTTGCTGTTGAGTAGGTTCAGCTGATCCTTCCAAGCTTGAACAGGAGGAGGTGAGAGAGAGGTAGAGAGGAGGAGGAATTCAGTTTTGGCGGGATTAAGAATGAGTTGGTGAGCTAGCATCCAGTTCTGAATAGAGTTGAGAGTAGAGTTGAGTAGTGAGAGATCGTGTGCGGAAGACACCTTAAGGTAGATTTGAGTGTCGTCCGCATAAAGATGGTAATGGATCCCAGATTTGCTTAGAAGGTTCCCTAATGGTTCCAGGTAGAGATTAAACAAAGTGGGTGCCAGGATAGAACCTTGAGGGACGCCTTGACCTACAGCCAATGGAGATGAAAGACTGTTCGCTATCTTGATCATTTGGGATCTGTCCGAGAGGAAAGAGGCAAACCATTTGAGCACAGTGCCATCCAATCCCATTCTCTGATGAAGAGTGTTGAGGAGGGTGCTATGATTAACAGTGTCAAAGGCTGCAGAGAGGTCTAGAAGAATCAGAAGACACGATTCCCCAGAGTCGAGTATATGCAGCGCATCATCAATCACTTGCAGCAGGGCTGTTTCAGTGCTGCAATTTTGGATGAAGCCAGACTGGAAGACGTCGAGGAGGTTATTGTCCATAATATGTAAGGAAAGTTGTTTCGCAACACATTTTTCGGTGATTTTCGAAAGAAAAGGGAGGTTGGTGATAGGGCGGAAGTTGTTGAGGTCGTTCATATCAGGAATTACCACTGAAACACTTATCAGGGAATCCCCAATGCATCCCTATGAGAGGGCAGCCTCACAGCAGTGAGAAACCAAAATGGCCATTTGGTACTACCAGGACATGTCACGCACTTAAGGTACATGTCCTACCTTTTACCTACAATGCACCCTGCCCATAGGGCTAGCTAGGGCCTACCTTAGGGGGGACTGACATGCAGTAAAAAGGGGGGTCACTGACATGGCACACACTTTAGGTGCCACGTCACAGCAGCAGTAACACTGCGCGCACAGGCCCTGCAATGGCAGAGGCCTGAGACAGGTTTGAAAGGCGACTTCGGTGGGTGGCGCAATCAGCGCTGCAAGCCCACCAGTAGCCTTTAATTTACTGGCCCTGGGTATCTAAGATACCACTTTACAAGGAACTGACAGGTAAATTAAATATGCCAAACAGGTGTAGACCAATCTTACCATGTTTACCACGGAGAGCACACGCACTTTATACTGGACAGCAGTGCTAAAGTGCTCAGAGTCCTAGAACCACCAACACCATGTCAGAAAAAAGGCTAGGAGGAAGGCAAAAAGTTCAGGGATGACCCTGCAAAAAGGGCCAAGTCCAACAAACACGGTTAAGGATGGAATGCTTGAAATATTCTCAGCCACTGGCAGTCGATCTAGCCGCATCCTAATCGATCGTTTTTTACCCACCGTGCCACCTCAGTTTGGACCCAGCCATAGGCAAATCATTCATGACCCTGCTCCTCATGGGAACAGTCCTGACTGATGACCCCATTACTAGAGCGAAACCAGTCCTGGGTTGCTTGTGTTCCGGTTCAGGGAGGACATGTCTTGGCAGTTCAGGCTGGACTGTTCTTTTGGAGCAGAGTCAAGACTGATTGCATACAGCTGGGTCCAAACTGAGGTGGCATGGTGTGGAAAATAACGATTTATTCGAATGCGGTCCGAGTGATTACCAGTGGCTGAGATTCATTCAAGCATTCCATCCATCACTGTTTTGTATACTTATAAATCTCTTTCTGCAGAATCTATGTTTTGAGAAAGGCAATGACCTGGTTATAGTTTTCCATAACAACAGAAGAAGGGGCATTAGTTTGAGCAGCTCTTGGCGGTTCATTAGTCGGCCACTGCACTGATACTTTGCGCTCAGGCCACAAATCACTTGGAATGACAATATAAAAAAAAAGTATTCAAGTCCTCCCAAAGAACCTTTGAAATTTTCATAAACCAATCAACCTATGAGTACCAAAGGTCAGGATTTTCTCTCAGTTTTGGAAATTGATTTGTAAATGTGACAAGATAACCATTACTCCAAGGTACATGTGCATATCCACCCCCATGCAGAGGTCGAAGTGGGCGGGATCTGAGGGGCACGCCATACAAAACAGTTTCCCTACTATATTTTAAAAGGCAACCATCTGGGGATGGTTAACTCCGAACTTTTTGATGCCTCCGCTGAAGTGGAGGTGAACAGGGCAGGCTTTAGCGTTGGTGGCGCCCGGTGTGACAGTCTTTTATGGCTCCCCCATGGCCTCCTTCTCCATGAATTCCCTCGCTACCACTCCCCAACAGCTCACCTCATCTCTCCATAATCTCCCTCTGACATAGATTTCATATTTTTTATTGCACTACTCATAGTTCAATCACACTCAGTGCTCTGCATGGTACACGTTCTTTGCAGCAGGCACATTAACCCTCTGTGCTACTTTATGATTAGTCAAAACTGCCACTAGACAAAATTCTGATCTCTCACCAGTAGGAACATTAATCTCCAGAGTTATTTTGGAATTTTTATTGTTGTCTGAACACTGCTGGACTCATAAGGAAGTTCACACGCTTTTAAACCAATGCTTATTTTTAAACACAGCACCCACCACCAAAGTCAGCACCAAGTGCGACTGAACAGGCCGCACAGCCCTAAAGCCGGCCCTGGAGGGGAGACAGCCTGTGCTCTAAGCCGAGGTAGGGGCATACAGCTGAACAAGAAACAAGCCTTTTTGCCAGGTTGTCTGCTGTCTGAAAGAAATGTAAATGTGCGCATTTGGTTAATCTGCAAATGTAGAGGCTTCTTGGAAGCTGGTGCTGGATGTAATTGCTGGTGTCACTAAGAATATTGTTTTTGGGAGGCATTGTAAGGAGACTTGATTATCTGTGAAGTGTGTGCTTTTAATGGACAGTTATAAGCAATGTTTGCAGTGGGTACAGGATGCATATTACTCAGATCTATATTTTGGAAGCGCTTTTGTCATCTTAATCCTAAATCTTTTTGAGCACTTTGTGGGAGCCTAACTTATACTGTGTGCAATGCAAATATCTAAATAATAACACACATATTCACAGTGCTATCACAGGCTGGGACCCCGTAACACAAAAAACTTACAAGTCACAATTCCCCAATGTATCAACTAGAATTCAATTCTGTGCCTCTCTGGTTACATACACAGATATCTGCAGCGATTGCAATAACCAATAGAAGTTTCACAACGTAAAATTGTGCATCTTTCACTGATTAGCTTAACTTTCATTTATTTTTCATTTAAGGTATAGATTATTTTATATACAGTTACTTGAATGTATAAGACTAATGAAATAGATAGAGAATATTTTGTTTTTTTAGCCATGCATTTAATCTCGCCCCCACGCTCACTGACCACGCCTGCATTGATCTCGGGATCACATTTCACATTGTTTTTTTTAAGCACTGCGACTGCTGACCCATACATCTCTCTCAATTGATAAACTTCAACCTCTACTTCGCTTTGGCTATCCTCCCCATCTGGGTCTCCAGACTCATCTTTCTTTTTCTTTCTCTTCTCTTTCTGAGCCCACAATTTTTTTATTTTTTGAATGTCGCTCCACTTCTGAATACTACCAACTAACTCCCTTAGGTGTAGTTTTAGCCCAGGCAGTTGCATGTTCTTGTATGCTTCCTAATTTATGAACATCCTGAAATTCTTCTTTAGATTTTGGCTTTTCAACAAATTGACTATTCCCTCTAAAGTTTCAGCAGAGTCTTTGCACAGAAACAAAAGTTCTTCTTCATTGTACCCATCTATGTAATCTAACTCAACATTTGTCTGAATAATTTCCTCAAACTCTGCATTTAGTCTCAAAACATCCATCGTTCTGGTGGAACATCCCTCTCTGGGGTTTGTGACATGTGATTTTCCTCAACCTCTACCACAGGCCCACTCATAATGGGAGCTCCACCTATTCGGGGTCAAGCTCCTGAATGTACGGTAGCACCAACATTTGGTGTAGCTGGACTGTGGTAACTTTGGTTGTACCTGGGGCTGTGATAATAACAGTAGTACATGGGGCTCCCAATGGCGGACCCAATGTAACAAGGGGTAAGCCTCATTCAGAGAGACCCTGGTCAAGGGGCACTCTTGAACCAACATCAACGGGTGCTGTGGGCTCTCTGGGCTGTTGATTACCTTTAGCCTGATGAACAGTAAGCCAATAGATAATCCAAAAAGTCATCACTGGAATCACTATAACTAGTTTCTTCTTTCTTTTCTTCAATCCCACCGCCTCTTGTAATTTCTTCCTCTCTGCTCTGCCTCTCATTTTTTCAGGATACATCCTTATACCCCCAATTATTCTGCCTCCATTCTTGCTGTTCTGCTTCTAATATGGCTTCCATCAAACTAAGGACCTTATTCTTTACTCGGGTCTGGTAATTCTCCTTGATCCGCATGCGTAGCCCCCTCCCACGCATTCAAAGCCTCATATGGGCTGGTCTGGGTGGAGATTTCATCTCCTAAAAAACTTGCCCCAAATTCTCAATTATCCTCAGATTAACTGTACCATGTGGGGGAAACTGCAAGGACCCTTCATTCTGGTGACCTTATTCCATTGTTTGATCCAGAAGCATGTGTGCAAGCCGACCTTGGTTGTCATGTAATGTGCAGGTGTGCCCCTGGAGGGGGCTCCTTGACCTCACAGACAGGTATTCCTACAAAATCATTAAACAAAGCTCTAAATTTCTTGAAATATTATTTTTTTTACTCTGTATGAGAGGCAACACAAAATCAATAAAGCGTCAATTAAAATAACCAACAGTTCTCAGCAAACCACAATGCAATACTAGCGCACAATCTCAGTGTGTGTGTTACGACTTTATGGACCACTCACGGCACTCTGTAACATAACAACTAATCCCAGCGTGACACATACACCAACTGACCAATACCAGCCCTGCATCTTATGAGGCAAATCATAGCACTTCACAGCAGCTCTCACTCAACAGCGATCAGCTTTGCATAAGCAAATTATTAAATAGCAAAAGCAAAACAATAACTCTTGTCAGTTCCACTAATAAAAATTCAAAGCCACTGATCCCTCTGGGGAAGAATGGGGAATAACGCCCTCTTGGTGCTATCACACATACAAAGGGAATTCTTGATCAGTGGAAAATCACTCTGAGTAGTGCGGTCTTCTCCCGTGCACCAAGGATTCAACTGAACACTAATCTCAGTTAGTACACCTTCACAATAGAAGTTGAATAAGTCCCTATCTTAGCGCTACACAATCTGACACCAGAAGCCTTAACACACAAGTCACAACTTAATATAACTCAATATCCATCCCAGGGTCTTGGATTACAACAAGTCCGATAACCAACTTCAAGAGCGTTTTTCTTCATAAGCACAAGCAATATACACAAAACAGCATTTCAAACTTCAACACTGCGCCCTCCCTGACCCAAATGGACACAACACTGCAAAACACTCTACCTCCTCAAAACCACAAACACCACAACACTTGATAAAACATAATCAAAGACACATAATCCTACTTATTCTCACGCTCCTAATACACTGCAACAGCTTCAGTAATGCTTGAACATCGCCAATTCTCTGATGTGGGCCATGGAACTTCGGGGACAAGGACTGGGATGGGGCAGATTCAAACTGTCTCTGGGGCAAATTCTAAGTTTCTATACCTCAGCAGCAACCATCCTCTGCTACCAGATTTGTTGCAGCGGGATGGGATTTGCACAATTCTTATCGTTGGTTCACACTCAAGTACAAGCTGCACTTGAGCGGATGGGCCTTAAGTCATGAACTGAGGCTTAACATCAACAAATAAACAATACATCAATGACAGTGAAGCACAGTAGGCCCCACAAGGATGAGAGAGTAGTAGCTCCTCAAACCATGAAGGTTTATTAGCAGATTAGCAAAGTTACAATCTCAACTGATTTAAATTTATCAAAGATAATTGGTCTGTTACATGGATGTCTCCATTATATATTTCAGGTCATTTTAAAATTAGCAAATACAATTAAATGTTAAGAATTTATATAGTGAAAATTGAGTAAATTCAGTTTCACATGAAGGGACTTTGCAAAGCTAAAGGAAATTGGAAGAATTTGAGAGAGAAGTCAAGCAGGAGGTGTCAGCAAGTGAAGCATCTAAAAGTAAGAATCAAACGAAATTCCTTCAGGTAAGTGAGAATGGATTTGCTCAGTAGTCTAACTCTTTGAGCAGGACCAGAGAGGTGTCTAGTTCTTTCCACGAAGAACAGCTCCATACGGTTCCCATGAAGAGAACCAATCAGAACCTAACCTTTCACTCTAAGACATTTGCAGTTTTATTCCCAGAGTTTGCACAATGGAAGTTTTCTGCTGTGCAGTGTTCAAGAAATATCGAAGGCTAGAATGATACATCATGATCTGCCTGACCTCAGCACCGGTGCAGTGATTCATTATACAGCTGTCCATGAAACACACACAGATAAACGTTTGCACAGAAACTTTATACAAGATAATACATTATAATTGAAAGTTGGCAGTCACAGTCTAACTCCTGAAACAAGAGAAAGAGGAAAAGAACACAGCAGCCAGAAGTACAATTTAATGTTAGCGTAAATCATTTAAACTGAGGCATACATTAACTATCGTGACCTTTAACATGAAAATCACACTACATGTATATGTGAATATCTTCAGTACAGATTAGTGTACGTTATGCAAAGCATGAAGTAGTGACAGAGCGCCAACATTTTTGTGAAAACATCTTATTACTAACTCATTTGGACTGTGAATGTTTAACAAATTCAGAAAAGTGAATTTTGGAGTGTTTCTTGTTGGCTTTACCTAAAAGATCAAGCACATTTAGGCCTATCGATTGTGTGGAGTACCATGGTGAAGAATAATACCTACACAAACTGGATTCTAAGTAACTTGTTAGGCATGTCTGAACCCTCTGTAGGAATGTGTTTGACCCACTGGGCACTGAATGGCGATGAAACATTAGACATCGAAGAAGAGTGAGTCATTCCCCTTTTCATTTTTAATCTTATCGATGCAAGGCAGAAATATAGAAATGAATGCAATATCCATTCACAATTTGGGAATTCATATGCATGACTTAGGGTCTTATTTAGAGTTTAGCAGACAAGGAACTCTGGACTTGATTTAGACTTTGGCAGATAGAAGTAAGTCTATTGGTATGTCGGAGTACTTTACTCCAGCCATACCGAGGGTCCTCTGCCCGCCAAATTTAGAGATGTCCACTGACCCAGTGGACATTTCAAAACATTTCTAGGACCTGCCATCACAGTGGTTCTTTTTAATGTTTTAAGAGTTTAATGGATGGTACCGTCAAACTTTTAATCTTTTTTTTGCAATCTCAAAAGCAAAATCTCAAAGACAGGTTTTGTTTTCGAAAAGGCAATGACCTAAGAGTTGTCTCCCATGGTGTGGGAATCATTTTGCAGTTTTCATTTCCCCTTACTGCCAGGTTGCAAGACGCAGTGAAAACTAGCCATTTACTGCTCACTCTAAATCGGGTGGGTGGTCTGATCCCCAACCTTCTGATGGCCCTTACTCTGTTGGGCTGTCAGTGGAGTATGTCAGCGAATGAGACAGAGTAGTCTCTGTTGGTGATATAGTTAAGGTCAACGCTTGTCTGTTAATCAGACGGGTGGACCTTCAATTTGGATGAGAGCATAGTCCACCGCAACTGCGACGGAGTACCCTCTCAGCCAAATTCTAAATCAGGACCAACGAACATATCCCCCTTATAGAGGTATGTTACTTGTTATTTTACATCTGCTGCTTAGGTTAATTTATCAAACTGTACAGAATCCACAAAAGTATTCATACATTTGTGTTGTAATAGACAATATTTTGCATTTTAGTTGTATAGAGTCATATTCATAAACAGTATTCAAGTTTGAGCTTTATGATCTTGATTCGGATCCTGGAGTTAGACGTTACTGACTCTTAACTGAGATTTATTGGTTATGCTCTCCTGGGAGTTGCGGAATTGAAATCAAAAGTCCTGTTTCTCAAGGCGTATTTAAATGCCTAGAATCTAGCGATGTCTCTTAATGCTCGAAAGGTAATGATTAATATTCTCTTTCTCTACAGAAACTGGCTTTGGTCCAGTGTTCCCTATGATTCTTTTGAGAAAGATTAAGGGGCATATTATCAAGCGGCAGCGATAATTATCGCTGGCCGCTGTTAGCGCGAGGAATCCTATCGCCGGCTATCGCTGGAAATTATCGCCATGCTAGCGCTGTATTAACAACGCTTAGCGCAAAGGCGATAATTTTCCAGTGATAGCGATGTTTTCCATGGAACATCGCTGGTTTTCCAGCGATGTCCCATGGAAAACGGCGATATCCTTGGTGATAGGGCCTGTGGTCTTAGCCACACAATCCACCCCCATGTTAGGTATGCCTTAGTCAGGAATTTAGCAGACGTTAAATTCCTGCGTTAAGGCATACTTAACGCGATTGAAAATATCGCTAACCCACGTTGTTGATATGGCGATACCTGGGTTAGCGATATTTCCCCATGTTGTTTTCACAGGCACGCCTCCTTTGCATCTCATTAGCGATGCGATGGGAGGCGTGCAGAAAACGGACGCTAATGCAGGAATCACGCGCTAGCGTGTCCTTGTTAATTAGGCGATAAAATTATCGCCGCTTTCCGTCCGAAAACGGATGCTAAAGCGGCGATAATTCATTAACGCCGCCTTGATAATATGCCCCAAATTCTCTTGGTCACCACTGAATGCACCATTAGTTCTGGTGTTTGCTCTCTCTTCTCTTCATATTTAGGTGCACCCACACTTTTATTTTGAGTAAGTGTTTGAAGTGTGAGAAGGTGGTTTCCCAAACTTTATGATTTTTTTCAAATTTCAAATTTAATGCTCACTTTGACAACACCACGAAGATGGCAAAGTTAAAAAAAAATATTGAGTTTTAAAGTCCCACAGAAATCGGTGTTGCAGGTAAAAGACAACTGCAAAAAAGAGTTGCAAAAAAAATCCAGAAAACCTTTTTCCACCTGCAGATTTTTTATAGGCAATGAAATTCGTAAATTCTTGAAGTTGCCAAATTGGCCACATTTTGCGTGAAAATATCATTTTACACACACTTCTAGTGCTTCGTCTTCACAACCATCAATAGGTGTTTGTCTGTTAGCTCTATTTCTCCTTGTGATTGTGGCTGGGAAGATGGTTCGGCAGGAGTGACTGGTTGTTATGAAGAAGTATGCCAATTTCAAGACAGAAGTATTGGTTTCCACCCACTCACCATCACTCCCCTGTTCTGCGGATAACCTATTGATCATGGAAGAATTCTAGTGACCGCATCACTTTAGTCATAGAATGATCATTCCAAAAAGTCACATCTATTCTGCCCATCTTTAGCTTCCTTGCATTTATTACTGTGGTTGACTGACAGACCACCTAGCAGGTCTATTATATGCATATTTCTTTTGCATTTAATATTTATTTTGAAACGCAAATGCTGGATAAATTCAGGGTTGAAGTCTCAACGAATAATTGTATCAAAAAGTCACCACCAGCAAACAACGAAAATCTCACAGAAGTCCAACCCCAGGCAAAAAGTTACCTTGCCATTAAACAACATACCACCAGTTATCTAGATAACATATACATACACAATGATACACAATGATACATAGACAGCAATCATATTCTAGCCAGTCTCTTAGTAGCTAGAACACTATGAGGGAAGGAGATCGGCCCTCCATCTTGATCCTGGTGAGACGCAATCTTTTTTCTCTGAACCTGACCTTCTTCAGGAGCGGCTGCAAAATGCCCTTCATGGACGGGTAAGATACAGCAGTGCCAACTTATGGACCACCCTCCATATTAGAACCAGCATCTGCATTTCAATCTTTGCAATAATTACAAACCATCCCAGTCTATCCTGAGTCTTTGACCAGTGATGACATTTCATTGTAGTCTGATCAGGGTGTTTCGATTTTGTACTGCTTGTAACCTACCTTTTGAATTGGTTTTATATATTAGATGCAACATGGCAGTTATGAAAGCTCCACAATGTGGAATATTAGTCTGTGTGGTTTAGAGCCTAGAACAGGGGCAACATATATATATCATAGTAGAATAATAATAATGTACTGAAGTTTGGCTACTAATAATTGGCTGATTTGACAGATACCTGAAGTTGTAGTGTGCACTGTTTGTGCCGAGCTTGGAGGCAGGACAAGGGCGGTGGTCATGTCCACAGCAGAGAATGTAGCAACAAAAACTCACAATCAATAATGTACTCCTATGTATGCACAGTGAGCTGGATTTCGTCCATGTCTGTACTTGTTTTAGACATTTCATCACTTGGGACATTCCATTTGATTACTCATGCGGCTCCACTAGAATATGCGTATCTTAAGCATACAAGTGACACCTCAGACCTCAGTCCCTAATTCGGAGTGACAGGGGAAGCATACAAAGAGACGTGGCCGAGCTCTGAGGGACCCCGCAAGATTCTTTCAGTACTTGGGAGAAGTAATCACCCAGGTGGACTCGCTGTTTCCTTCCATGAAGAAAGGAGCAGTTAACCTCCGTGGAGTTCCTTCTGATCCCCATAACCCTATCCAAGCTCCCAGGACAGGAGCTAACCATGATCTATACTCTGAAATGCTGTTGACATGTCTGGAAGCAAGAGAGCTTTCTGTCTTCCTTTGTCTTTGAGATCAAGCAATCTCTCACTCATGTCCATTAAGGCTGTCTCAGACTCCTCACATGCAACAAACCTCTCTCCAGATGAGACAACAGGCAGTTTCTTTCACGTACTGTGTTTTGGCATGCTTCCCTGTTCACAACCAATTTTGCCAAATAATAGTACTGAAGAACCGAACGCCTTAGGAAGAGAATTGGGGGATGTTCGTGGTCCATAGTCAATCCAAAGAATGTAATACTTTGTCTGGCCTTCTAATTGGGTGAGTCCCTCTCTGGCTCAGCATAGCTGGCGATTAGTGATTAGCAGAGTATTTATTGAATAATTCAATTCTTAAAGACTTTGCCAAAAAAACAAAATTTTAGAGCAAACTTGTCACTCCTGAATTCATGCAATGCACTAGGAATGCTCTCCTAATTCGCGAGCGTCGCAGAGTTTTGTAAATAAGAATCGACAATGCAGCAAAAAGAGCTTCTTTTATTTGGCATCACCAATTCAGTCAGCTGTCACCTCACAACGTTTCCCTGAACATGACAGTTGACAGCACTTAGAACATTCCAAAGTGAGTCCTGGGGTGGCGTGAGGTGGAATGTACCACCATGATGAAAAGAGAGGGAGTACACTAAAGATGGATGTGAGCCATAACACTTAGCTTCCAGTTCTATTCCTCAGCTACAGGTAGCTTTAGTTGCTTGTAAGCTGGCCCATGGTTTCTGTTCTACTTGGACTGGACTTCCTGAACTTGTGTCACCCCACTACTTAGTTGAAGGCGGTCTTTTTCATTTTATTTCAGCACTCCAATGGAGTGCATGCTTCCTTGCTCTCTTCCTCTATTTTCTATGTGTCTTCTACCTCTCTTGATTTTCCTTCCCCTGCTTGGCTTAGATTTATTGGCTTTGCTAGTGCTTGTTTTGTAATGAAAGTGAAGTCTAGAATCTGTGCTAAGACTCGCTAACAGTCAGAGTTCAAACGTTCTTACACCCTCTTTTGTTTCATAAACAAGTTAAACTGGCATTCACCAAGGAGATTGTTTTGTTTGGCTGCCACTCTGAGAGTGGTTATGCGCCATTCCAAGCGCTGAACCACAAGGTGTGCTCTCTATGTGGGTGCATAGCTCTGCCATGAATTAGCTTCCCTTTGGAATTGAGATACAGTATTTAGAAGTACGTCTCGTTTTGTGGCCTCTTGGAAATCTGATCCACACTCAGGCCTTTGAAAAGATATGCTGACTGTTCTCGTTTCACATATTGGGGAGTTGGTGGCTCACCAACATGTCTGAATTTCATGTTTTGCAGTTGTTATAGCCTGTTCTTTCCTCCACGCAGAAGCAGTTCGCTTTATAGAGTGCAGTTTTTATTATTCTGTTGAGAACATTTTGAGCATAAGGTGCTTGGAACAGTATGGCGCGCGGGGTCCGGCTGATATTAGAGTGGAGAAACCATGTGAGGGGGAAATATATAATGTAAAGATATATCTGTAGGGGCCGGCTGGTCACGTTCTAGTGTTTCCAAATACTGTGTTTGCACCAGCCACTCCTAGAGGGCTGGCTTCAACACTCACCCCACACTCATCCGTCACAGGTGTCACCAGTCAGGTGACCCTGCCAATAAAAGGGGCCGAGCGCACGTGCCCTAGGCCGGTTCCACATAGCATACCACTGTGTCTGTGTGGTCATTCTAACTGCATGGGGGCCTAGGGCCCCGATCCTTACAATATCTACATTGCGCAAGGGTTAGTGGGAAAGTTACTAACTTCTGACTCTTGGAAGGTGACTTTTAATCCTGACTTCTGCTCTTGGCAAACGGATCATGGGGATTGTGAGCAAATCAATTTATGTCTCTGTGCGCGTGCTTTATGAGATTATATAATAAAACATCTGTGCGCGTCATTTGCAGATGACCACAAAATCGGAATGTAAAACCTAGCAGCAAGATTACCATTACCGCCGAGCTTTCGTTTTTGAGTCACACATGTAGAAATAGGGCATAATGTGTGGCAATATCATTACAATGCTTTTTAACGTATTTTACCTCCTTAATCAACGCCTAATTTACGCCATACATGCAGCACAGTGAAAATTTTGTGTTGTTTCATCTCCAGGATATTATCCCCTTTACCACCTATGTTTGCTTTTCAGATTTCAAATCAATAATGTTCTCATTTTCTGTGTAAATTCCTTTGTTACCAGCAATGGCAGCTGGCAGAAAATGGGGGTGGTGGGCAGGGTGGGTGGAGGAGGGCGGGCCGACAAAAAATAAAATAAAAAAACACTTAACTTTTGCCGGCTGCCGTCTCTCCACTTCGGTCCCTTCACACGCCGCCTTCTTCTTTGCTTCGGTAGCGGAAGGAAGCCAGAAGCACACAGGCTCCCTCACTTACGCCAATCACAATGCTGCAATGCAGCGTTGTGATGGGTCTGAGCGCTGTTGTTCGGCGCTCAAATGGGGAATGGGAGGCTGGGCATGTTCCTCACCAGGCTGTACATTACAGCCTGGTGGGGAACATGCAAAGTGCGCATGACTGTTTGGCCGGCCCAAGAGGGCCGGCCAAGCAGTCATTCGCACTTGGAGTGTGCAAACCACTCCTCTCCCTGTAACCCCAGCCCCGCCATGCCCTAATCCAGCCTGTAGTGAAAAATAAAATAATAATAATGAGGATATTATCATTTTATTTTTCTGCTGCACTGCTCTTAAATCAGTGGGGCGACACTCCTCCGCCTTAGCGGAGGAGCCGCCACTGGTTACCAGGTTAGCCTCGTCCACGATACATAAAACTGCAAAAATAATAAGCATTGGCAAAGTCTGTCAGTGTGCCACTGGCTGCCAGACATTTGGCTTTGTAATTTCAAGTTTTTTTTTGCCACAGTTTTTATAAAAAAGTTGTGGCAGCTGCTGGACCTTTGTGAAAATTAGAAATACACTGGAAAAAAAAAATATATATATAGGCTTAAAACGACATAAAGCAATATTAATACCTGCCATTGAAGTCAACTACTTATGTGCTCCTTGTCAGGGGACGATTGTTGTCACTCACAGTGAAGTTAGCCAATGGCTGAAGAGGGCTGGCCCATTTCCCCATGCTGTATGCAGTACTGAGTGGAAGAAAAATGAGCATGACACAACAACAGATCAATGGATGAAGAGGGCTGGGTGAGAGCCTCTATAAGTGAGTCTATAGTATATTTAATTTTACTAAAATTAAAATGGCTTGGATAATGTCAGAATTAAAAATAAAACAAAATGTTCTAACATAACGTGACAATGTACCTTCTGGTGCTGCTCTCTTATCTTATCACAGCCACAAATCTTAGGTCACTTTTGTTCCGATTCATAAACAACTTGCCTTAGTGGTTCAGGCTGAACTATTGCTATTGGAGAAGGACCAAGGCTGATTACATATGATTGGTCCCAGTCTGCAGTAGCACCATGAGCAAAACAATGAGACTATGCAAGCGGGCCAGAGTAAAGACAATAATGGGTCTTCACTGCAGAATATGAAGAGGGGCTCCTGGGGCTTCGATATCTCACATATATTTGTTCATCTAGGGCTAAATGGAATCCACCCGGGGCCATGGGGGATGCAGGCGCAGGAGGAGTGGTAGGGCAGTTTTTGTCAGTGAGCATGACGGTTTGGCCAGCCATCTCAGGCCAGCCAAACCGTAATGCGCACTGAAGCTGTCTCCAACCCGAGCTGCGTTGCTGGGTTGGAAACAGCAGTATAGGAGCAGCGGTTCTGCCACAAAAGGGTAATTGTTTTTGATCAGTGGAGTATATCCACAGAGATAAAGGACTATCAATTAATGCTACATACAAACACCCTATTAACAAACTTTAGAAATGAGAACGACACTGTTTGTTGGAAAACAGTTAGAAATGAACAATATATTTGAAGTCATATATCGCCTGTGCTTAGTGCATAAAACAATTCAGACCAAATACAGACTGTGGACAATGTTCTGTGACATATATATACATGTGTAAAAATGTGCCTCATAAATAACACAAGTACTATGACAATAGACAATCAAAGACAGTCAACACAATTAACATATATACACATAAGTTTGTTTTAGCGCCCAAATGTAGCTGATGCCCTTAAAGAAAACATGTATTTTTCATCCTGTCTTATACATGTCTATTTGGGTATGGTATGCTTTATTCATATCACATCGACGTTTCGACCCCCGAGAGTGAGTGTAGTTGGGCAACATCACAATGGGGTCTTCATCAGGACTAGAAACACGATGGTGCACAGCCTGCTATGCCAACTTATCAGGATATAGGGAAATGGCGAGTGATCCCTTCTCATTGATTTTTTGTTTAAATTTGTTTATTGAATTTCAACATTTTTGATGCCATTAAACAAGCATCTGCTCGAGTCACATACTTACGCATATATTACAAAAGACAAATAGCATAAGCAATCTACATATTAAGAGCATGTATGCTTTACTTGTTTGCGCATCGCATAGAATATATCGTGTGTGTTTATGTTTTAAGAAACGGGGAATGCATGAACTTGGACAGAGTTGTGTTGTACCACTTGGGCTCATGAGATAGCACCTACCCGGCTCGGTGTTCCTTTGTTTCCCCTGCAATGCGTGCTGTGATTATAGTCGCAACTCGTCTACCAGCTGTGGTTACGAGATTCCAGTCGCGACTAAGTGAATAGATATAATGTACCTGGTTGTGTACGTGTGAAGCATAGCCATTGGGGCAACCCGACTCCTTATTTTGTGAGGTACCAAGCAGCGTCTGACATAGCATGCGTGAACCACTGGGCCTTGCCAGTCATCTACGTCACACGGAGGTCCCGGATGACTCCAGGTCGTCTTGCCATGAGCTCCCGAGATCTAGTAGTATTGTGTCCCATGCCGCTGCCAGTGGGAGCGTCCGTAAACCCAGTGCATCCTCCCGGCGCAATGCTACACTCTCCGCCTGTGCCCAGCACATCAGTGATTGCTGCCAGGCTTTTATATTCGGCAGCTCCGGAGATTTCCAGCGCCTAGTGATTAGGGGTTTGGCTACAATAAGCCCGAGTTCTATGAATCGGGACGTTACTTCATGCTTCTTGGTTCTTCGGTACAGACCCAGTAGGCAAACTTCCCATGAATACTCTACCGTGCGACCAGTGCAGGCGGCTAAGTGCGTTGTGACCGCACTCCAATAGGGGGTGAGGGTTGCGCAGGCCCACAGCATGTGCAGTAGATCTGCATCTATCAATTTACATCTCGGGCACCCGGCATCTACTCGATTAAAGTATCCGTTGATCTTGGCTGCCGTCATGTATGCCCTCTGAAGGATGTAGTATTGTATTAAACGGAATCAGGCGTTCCTCGGGATATGTGTAAGTCCTTCTAAGATGTCCGACCACTCGCGGTCAGTGCATTGTCTCTGCAGGTCTGCGTCCCAGATCTGCCTGAATGGCGCCAGTGACTGTGCCGAGTGTGTCCGCAGGGACTCAGCAAACCATTTGGTAAGGTGTCTGCCAGTGCCCAGCTCGTGAAGATATTGAACAGTGAGATGAGTCGTGGGCTCACGAGCCATGTTGCCCCACAGGACTTGCAGCGCCCGCATTAGTGTAGCGTATAACAGGAATTGGCCCTGCGGCAGGCCACTGTCTTCAGCTAGCATGTGGAACTGCACTAATTGCTGGTCTTGATACAGGTCTTCCAGCGTCTGCCGTCCGACACTTCCCAGGGGGCAAGCTCTGTGGCTGAGACTGCACGATGGTGGCTCGGTGTGCCAAGTATGGGCAGGGAGGGGGCATTCGGAACAGTCCCTTTTGTAAGCTTTAGGCTCCGACAAAAGCATTTATATGCAACAGACGCCAGGAGCTGGATTGGGGCTGCTCCCCTCCTGCCAGGGTTAAATAAGGCTGTAATTTGGGGCTGTGTGCAGCCGGGTTGCGTCGTCGCAGTGTCTGCCAGCTATATGCCACTGATCCAATGAGCCACCCATTGGAGTTGCGATGCCAAATAATAGTGCTCCATGTTGGGGACGGCTAATCCACCCTGATCAACGGGTAGATAAAGCTTTCCTAGTGCTACTCTACTACGAGTGCCATGCCAAATGAACTGCTGCATATCTTGCTCTAGAGCGCTAAAAAACAAGGGTCTGATGTATATTGGCAGGTTTGTGAAGTGGTAGAGCAGCCGCGGGAGCACCACAATTTTTAGGAGTGCAATACTGCTCATGGTGGCTAGTGGGAGGGTGCGCCAGAAGGAGATCTGCGATCTTACTGCCGTCACAGCCTGCACAATGCTGCCGGTCTTGCCAAACTTGCAGGCAAGTGGCAAGAGTGGGAGGAAGGTCAAAGCTCCTCTCCAACCGTTCCCTGTGGTGGGGACACCCTTTGAAAGGGTAGGGATGGACATCGTCGGGCCACTGGATCCCAAGACAGCCATGGGCAACAGGTACATCCTGGTCTTGGTGGACCATGCCACCCGGTACCCGGAGGCAATCCCTCTCAGGACAACGACGGCGCCAGTGGTGGGCCGGGCGTTGATGGGGAACTTTTCCCACGTGGGGTTCCCCAGAGAGGTGGTTTCTGACATGGGACCAATTTCATATCAAAGTATATGACATCCCTGTGGAAGGAGTGTGGTGTTACGTACAAGTTCACCACTCCTTACCACCCCCAAGGCAACGGTCTGGTGGAAATGTTCAACCAGACCTTAAAAGGCATGATCAAGGGTCTCACTGAACCCATGAGGCGTAAGTGGTACGTCCTCTTACCGTGCCTTCTCTTTGCGTACAGGGAGGTACCCCAGAAGTCTCTCGGGTTCAGTCCCTTCGAGCTTCTGAACGGTCACCCCGTGCGGGGATCTCTAAGCTTGGTAAAGGAAGGCTGGGAGGCTGCTCCCAGGAAGACCCCCCAGGACGTGTTCAGCTACATGCTGGCCTTCCGCAACCAAACTGCCCGCTTCAGGAAACTCGCTCAGGCGAACCTCGAGGCCAGCCAGGAAGAAATGAGGAAGTGGTATGACCATAATGCCACTCTGGTCGAGTTTCAACCTGGACAGAAAGTGTGGGTCATGGCCCGTGTGGAACCTTGTGCCTTACAGGACAAGTGGATGGGGCCCTTTGAGGTGGTGGAGCGCAAAAGTGAGGTCATCTACCTGGTGGATTTGCCGGCTCCTCGGAACCCGATACGGGTCCTCCACGTGAACCGCCTCAAACCCCACTTCGAGAGGTCCGAAGTGAGCATGCTCTTGGCGACGGACGACGGGGAGGAAGCGGAAAGTGAGCCTCTCCCGGACCTCCTGTCTGCCCAAGAGGGGGATGGGTCGGTGGATGGTGTGACCCTCTCCCCGGCCCTGACCGCTGAGCAGCAGAGCGAGTGTCACCAGTTGTTGGGGCAGTTTGCCCCACTGTTCTCCTTGACCCCAGGTGTTACTCACTGGTGTACCCACGACGTGGATACCGGTGACAGCCCCCCGGTGAAACACAAGATTTACCGGTTGGCTGACCGGGTCAAGGCCAGCATCAAAAAGGAGGTCTCGAAGATGTTGGCGTTGGGGGTGGTTGAGCCGTCCAGTAGCCCATGGGCCAGCCCCGTGGTCTTGGTCCCGAAAGCAACTGCACCCGCGGCCGCCCCAGAACTGCGGTTCTGTGTGGACTATTGGGGGCTCAATGCCATCACGCGGACCGATGCCCACCCCATCCCCTGAGCTGAAGAGCTCATCGACCGGTTGGGAGCGGCCAGATTCCTGAGTACGTTCGATTTAATGTCCGGGTAATGGCAGATGGCTCTAACCGAGGGGGCCAAAGAGAGATCAGCATTCTCAACCCCGGACGGGCATAACCAGTTCCGGGTGATGCCCTTCGGATTGAAGAATGCCCCTGCCACCTTTAAGAGGTTGGTCAACCAGGTGTTGGCCGGGCTGGAGGAATTCAGCGCCGCATACCTGGACGACATTGCGGTGTTCAGTTCCAGTTGGGACGAACATCTGCAACACCTCAGGGAAGTGTTGAGGGCGCTGCAGACGGCAGGCCTCACGATTAAGGCCAGTAAGTGCCAGATCGGGCAGGGGTCAGAGGTGTACTTGTGACACCAGGTAGGGAGCGGCCAGGTGGCGCCCCTACAGCCCAAGATCGACACCATCCTGGCTTGGGAGCCACCCAAGACCCAGACAGAGGTGAGGGCCTTCTTAGGACTCACCGGGTACTACCGGAGGTTTGTTAAGGGATATGGCACCATCGTGGCCCCCTTAACTGAGTTGACTTCCAAGAAGCAACCGAGAAAGGTGATCTGGACTGAGTCTTGCCAGAGGGCGTTTGATACCCTGAAGGCCGCCATGTGCACGGCCCCCGTGCTCAAGGCCCCCGACTTCTCCAAGGAATTTGTCGTGCAGACCGACGCGTCAGAGCATGGAGTGGGAGCGGTGCTCTCACAACTGAACGAAGAGGACCTAGACCAACCGGTTGTCTTCCTTAGCAGGAGACTACTCCCCAGGGAGCAGAGGTGGAGTGCCATAGAAAGGGAAGCTTTCGCTGTGGTCTGGGCACTGAAGAAGCTGAGACCATACCTGTTTGGGACTCACTTCCGAGTTCAGCCCGACCACAGGCCCCTCAGATGGTTAATGCAGATGAGGGGGAGAATCCAAAACTGCTGAGGTGGTCCATCTCCCTACAGGGAATGGACTTTATGGTGGAACACCGCCCTGAGCACAGAGCACGCCAATGCAGATGGCCTGTCCAGGTTCTTCCGCCTTAGTGAAGAGAACCCCCAGGTAAATGGGTAGTTCTCCCTACTTTCAGCTGGAGGGGACGTGTGTTAGACTTGGCATCTTTTGGCGTGTTTCCCCTGAGTTTTTGCTTTCTGACCTCCCGGTTTTGACTCTGTTTTGCTGGTGTAACGGTTCTGCGCGCTTTTCGCACTGCTGATCAGTGGTAAAGCGCAGGTGCTCCTATGGTAAATTGTGTTATGGATTGGTGTTTCCATGATTGGATATTTGATTTACCTGTTAGCCCCTAGTAAAGTGCACTGCGTGTGCCAGGGCCGGTGAATCAAATGCTACCCGGGGGCCTGCAGCACTGGTTGTGCCACCCCCGTGAGTAGCCCTGAAAACGGTAACTCAGACCTGCCATTGCAGAGTCTGCGCGCAGTTTGTAACCCGCCATGTCGACTTGGCCAGTGCACACACTGGCCGGTCCCTAACCTTCCCTTTTCTTACATGTCAGACACCCCTCAGGTAGGCCCAAGGTACCCCTGTGGGCAGGGTGCAATGTATGTGAAAGGTAGGACATGCCCCGGTGTGTGTGGCATGTCCTAATAGTGAATTACAGCCAATTTCGTTTTTCACTATTGCAAGGCTACCAGTTCCCCATAGGACAGAATGGGAGGTTTGTTCATAACATCTTATGAACATAACTGGCCCAGGGAATTCGGTAAGAAAATGAAGTTTCGTATGCCTGAACTAAGAATCTAAAGATGCCTCTTTTAGTGAAGGTGATTTTTACATTCTGTGTTTGAAAATACCACTTTTGGAAAGTGGGTATTTTCTTGCTCAGTCATCCCGTGTGCCTCTGCTGGAATGTGGATTGCCTGTCTGGGTTTTGGATGACAGAAGGCTGGGGGAGCAGGAGGGGCGCCAGATGGTCTACGTAGGTCAGGAAAGGGCTGAAGAGACCTGGGTTACGATGGGGGAAGGGGGAGGAGATTTCCTTGCACCTCAAAGGGCCTGCTCTGCCTCTGACAAATGCCGTCTCCACCTCCTGCCAGGAATTCACACCAGAGAAGGCAGAACTGGTCCTGACCGGGCACAGGCCCTCTCTGCCTAAGAGATTAAAGGATTTTTGGACATAAATGCTGGGTCCCAGACCCCTGAACTTTAGAACTCATCTGGACAAGAAGACTGCCAAGAAGAAGAGCCGGAGAAGCTGCGAAAAGGAACGACTGCTTTGCTGGGTGCTTTGCTGGGCTGACCTGCAGTGGCTGCTTTTGTCTTGGGTAGTGAAAGGCCTGGACTGGACTTTCTGCAACCTAAATTTGTGAGTCTCTCCAAGGGCTTGAGGTAGAGCTTGCCCCCTGTTCACGAAGTCTCAGGAACAGCAAAGACTTCAAGTTCTTCGACCCGCAGCACTGGGGACTGTGTGTTTTGTGCTGCAACTCGAAGAACACCAACTCGACGACGTCTACGACGGCACTGCCGACTCCGTGTCCTGAAGGCAACGCAGAGGGCACCGCCGCAACGCCGCACCGCAACCCTGGTCTCACCGACGATGCCTGTGGATGCCGCCACCGAGCCGCTGCTTGCACCGCGACCTGTGGGCACCGCACTCCGCACCACCTCGCTTCACGCCGAAGCTTTGGCACCGCAGAGAGCACCGCCGCAACGCCGCACCGCGACCCTGTCTCACCAACGACGCCTGTTGATGCCGCCACCGAGCCGCTGCTCGCACCGCGACCTGTGGGCACCGCACTCCGCACCGCCTTGCTTTACGAGGACGCCTTGGCCTGCCTGACGCCGCCACTTCCTGCCGAAATCGACGCCGCTGCTTGCACCGTGGTTCGAGGGCACCACTCGTAAGTCACACGACGCACTGCCCTCATTCCACACCACAGCCTTGGCCTACCGACGCCGGCGCCATCGACTCCAGTTCGTCAGCCGACGACAGCGCTTCAGCAACCACGACGCCGCTGCTTGCACCGTGACCTGCTAGCACCGTGACGAGCTCCGCCCTCATCTCGCACCGCGACCCTGGTCTCACCGACGACGTCATCTGACGCCGCCACCGAGCCGCTGCTCGCACCGCAACCTGGGGGGCACCGCACCGCTGCACTTCGCACCGCAGCACGTGGCGCCTGCCGACCCCAGCGCTCCTGATCCCAACCGAGAGGAGATCGACCTGTAATGCGAGTGACTTCAAGGGCCCCATCGCCCTGCATCTCTGAAAGGTACTGTTTGCGGGTCTTCCCGACACCGTAGCGGGCCTGCGACGCCACAGCCAGCCAGAACTGTTTTGGATTTGTGTGTTCACGACGCCGTGGTAGCCCGGACGGGGCTATCCACACAAGGAATCCCTTTTTTCAGCGTATTTTTGAACTGTGAACTTTTAAGTATAGTATTGTGGATTTTTTTATCGTTTTGGTCTTCTTTTAATTATATAAAAATATTGGATATTTTTCTAAACTGTTGTGGTGTCCTTTTGTAGTGCGTACACTGTATTACTGTTGGTTATGTGCAAATGCTTTACACACTGCCTCTAAGATAGGCCTGGCTGCTCGTGCCAAGCTACCAAGGGGGTGAGCAGGGGTTATTTTAGAAGTGTAACTCCCTTATCCTGATTAAGTGGTGGTTTTTGCCTGGCTTTGGCCCGCGCCCTAGCCTACCAAGAATCCCATTTCTAACATTGGTTGTCAGCGGTGAGGATAGGACTTGCGTTTGCACTTGACTTACAGTGATTGGTGTGCACTACTACCATATCGCAGACCATTACGTACCACATAATAACCCGTTTTCTTTTTGGCCGATTTTTGTGATCTTGCCAGGTGAACTTTCTACTTCACCATGCCGGAATCAATAGCATCATCCGTTGCATCCATGGACATTGCCTTTGAGGAGGATAGGTTGGAGCTCTACACTGTGAGAGAATTGAAGTCCGTTTGCAAAAACATAAAAGTCCAAATCAGAGGCCTCACTAGGAAGGACGAGCTACAAAAGGCGCTGAGGGCCTGGGTAGCAGCCAGAGACGCAAGTGGGCAATCTGGTGACCTTAGTGGAGAGGCGGGAGAGCCTAGTCCTAGGGTGGATGTGCTTTTGGGAGGGGGGGAACCCTTCCGACCAGGCAGCAGTGGCCTGTCCCAGAGGAGCAGGAGGACAGGCAGGAAGCAAGGAGAGCAGCCAAGGAGCTAGAAAAGATTAGATTGGCCATGGAGGGGAAGAGAATGCTATTGGAACATGAACGAGGTCTTAAAGAGCTGGAGCTGAAGAGTAGGCCCGGCTCGGATGGTGGCAGCAACTCATCAAGGCAGACAGACCGAATCGTACACATCACTAAGAATGTGGGCAGAGAGTTCAAGAAGGGGGATGACATACAGAGGTGGTTTCAGGGTTATGAGGCAGCGATACACATGAATTGGGTCCCTGAGGAGAATTGGGGAGCAGGATTGTGGTCTCTGTTTCCAGAGGAAGCCAGGGATACTTTGATAGCTTTGGGTAAGGGGCCTAACCTCACCTATGCTGATATGAAGGAAGCCCTTCTCACTAGGTATGGTCTCACTCCTGAAAAGTACCGGGATCAGTTTAGGTCCTGGAAGAAATCTGATGCCAACACATGGCTGGAATGTGTGGATGGGTTTTGTCGGTCGTTGGATGGCTGGGTGAAGGGCAGTAATGTGACAGATTTTCGGGGGCTCTACAATTTGATTGCGTGGGAGCACTTGTCTAGTCTATGTTTTGCAGATCTGCGCCAGCACCTAGTTGATAGTAAGCTAACTGACCCCAGGAAGCTTGCTATGGAGGCAGACCGCTGGGTGGGTACCAGGGTCCACAAGAAAGCGTTTGGGGGGGACTCAGTCAAAGGTGGGCAGGGTCCCCAGCAGAAAAGTGGGGGGGACAAGGGTAAAACACAGGAGTTTTTGAAAGGGCCCCAAAATAACACCCAGGGTAAAGGTTCCCATCCCCCCGGAGATAAGAAGCAAGGGGTCTCGACAGGAAAGCCTGCCGAGACCGGCCCCCGCAAGTGTTTTGCCTGTGACCAGGTGGGGCACATGAGGGGAGACCTCCGGTGCCCAAAGGGGACACAGCCACCCACCGGTGGACCGTTTAAAGTGTTGGGTAGCGTAGCGCTGGGGGAGGAGGAGGAGGAGTCCCAACAGGAGGGTGGGGACCCCGCAGAAATGACCCTCGTCTCACTAGGGGACAGTGAGATGGTCCCAGGAGCCCAGGTGCCCCCTAACACAAAGAAATACAGCACCTGGGTGGCCAACAACGGGAAAAGGGTAGAGGCTCTCAGGGATACTGGAGCCAGTGTGACCTCAGTTCGGTGTCACCTGGTCCCTGAGACGCAGGTAGTCCCCGGGGCATTCCACCAGGTGATTGCAGTCGACAATTCCGAGCGCCAGTGTCTGCTGGCGCAGGTTCCCTTCGAGTGGGGGGGGGTCTCAGGTCCTTTAAGGGTAGTTGTGAGCCCTTCCATGCCTGTCCATTGTCTGCTCGGTCATGACCTGGAGCAGTCCTTATGGAAGGATGTTGAGCTCAGGTCCCACTTGGAGATGCTGGGGTTGCCAGAGTGGGCATGCGTGTCCAGTCGGTCGATGGCGGCCAGAGAGGGTGATCAGAAGGACTTGGAGCCTGAAACAGTGGCCCAGGTCCCTGCCAAGAGGAAGGGCACGGGGTGCGGGAAACCGGCCCCTGAAGTACCCACGGCCCGGGAGGAGGCGGACCTCGAGGGTGACGCCCCGGTGCCTACAGGGGAACAGGTAGCCGAACTGGGGGACATCTCTGAGCTGACCCATTGGCAGCAAGAAGGGGGTCCCACCAGGGAGGAGTTCTGCCGGGAGCAGAAAGAGTGCCCTTCTCTGGAGGGTCTGCGGCAGCAGGCCGCAGCCCAGGCGACTGGTGATCAGTCCGGATCACATTGGATATATTGGGAGAATGATCTCCTGTACAGCGAGCCTAAGGTCACGGAACCTGGGTCAGCCCGTGTGCTGGTGGAACCCCAGCGCTTCCGGACCTTCCTACTGGGTCTGGCTCACGACGTGCCTTTGGCAGGACATTTGGGGCAGGACAAGACCTTTGACCGGCTTGTCACCCACTTCTTCTGGCCTCGAATGCGAAGGCAGTCAGATGTGCATTGTCGGTCTTGCCAAACTTGCCAGGCAAGTGGCAAGAGTGGGAGGAAGGTAAAAGCTCCTCTCCAACCGTTCCCTGTGGTGGGGACACCCTTTGAAAGGGTAGGGATGGACATCGTCGGGCCACTGGATCCCAAGACAGCCATGGGCAACAGGTACATCCTGGTCTTGGTGGACCATGCCACCCGGTACCCGGAGGCAATCCCTCTCAGGACAACGACGGCGCCAGTGGTGGGCCGGGCGTTGATGGGGAACTTTTCCCACGTGGGGTTCCCCAGAGAGGTGGTTTCTGACAGGGGGGCCAATTTCATATCAAAGTATATGACATCCCTGTGGAAGGAGTGTGGTGTTACGTACAAGTTCAACACTCCTTAACACCCCCAAGGCAACGGTCTGGTGGAAAGGTTCAACCAGACCTTAAAAGGCATGATCAAGGGTCTCACTGAACCCATGAGGCGTAAGTGGTACGTCCTCTTACCGTGCCTTCTCTTTGCGTACAGGGAGGTACCCCAGAAGTCTCTCGGGTTCAGTCCCTTCGAGCTTCTGTACAGTCACCCCGTGCGGGGACCTCTAAGCTTGGTAAAGGAAGGCTGGGAGGCCGCTCCCAGGAAGACCCCCCAGGATGTGTTCAGCTACATGCTGGCCTTCCGCAACCAAACTGCCCACTTCAGGAAACTCGCTCAGGCGAACCTCGAGGCCAGCCAGGAAGAAATGAGGAAGTGGTATGACCAGAATGCCACTCTGGTCGAGTTTCAACCTGGACAGAAAGTGTGGGTCATGGCCCCTGTGGAACCTTGTGCCTTACAGGACAAGTGGATGGGGCCCTTTGAGGTGGTGGAGCGCAAAAGTGAGGTAACCTACCTGGTGGATTTGCCGGCTCCTCGGAACCCGATACGGGTCCTCCACGTGAACCGCCTCAAACCCCACTTCGAGAGGTCCGAAGTGAGCATGCTCTTGGCGACGGACGACGGGGAGGAAGCGGAAAGTGAGCCTCTCCCGGACCTCCTGTCTGCCCAAGAGGGGGATGGGTCGGTGGATGGTGTGACCCTCTCCCCGGCCCTGACCGCTGAGCAGCAGAGCGAGTGTCGCCAGTTGTTGGGGCAGTTTGCCCCACTGTTCTCCTTGACCCCAGGTGTTACTCACTGGTGTACCCACGACGTGGATACCGGTGACAGCCCCCCGGTGAAACACAAGATTTACCGGTTGGCTGACCGGGTCAAGGCCAGCATCAAAGAGGAGGTCTCAAAGATGTTGGCGTTGGGGGTGGTTGAGCCGTCCAGTAGCCCATGGGCCAGCCCCGTGGTCTTGGTCCCGAAAGCAACGGCACCCGCGGCCGCCCCAGAACTGCGGTTCTGTGTGGACTATCGGGGGCTCAATGCCGTCACGCGGACCGATGCCCACCCCATCCCCCGAGCTGATGAGCTCATCGACCGGTTGGGAGCGGCCAGATTCCTGAGTACGTTCGATTTAATGTCCGGGTACTGGCAGATGGCTCTAACCGAGGGGGCCAAAGAGAGATCAGCATTCTCAACCCCGGACGGGCATTACCAGTTCCGGGTGATGCCCTTCGGATTGAAGAATGCCCCTGCCACCTTTCAGAGGTTGGTCAACCAGGTGTTGGCCGGGCTGGAGGAATTCAGCGCCGCATACCTGGACGACATTGCGGTGTTCAGTTCCAGTTGGGACGAACATCTGCAACACCTCAGGGAAGTGTTGAGGGTGCTGCAGACGGCAGGCCTCACGATTAAGGCCAGTAAGTGCCAGATCGGGCAGGGGTCGGTGGTGTACTTGTGACACCAGGTAGGGAGCGGCCAGGTGGCGCCCCTACAGCCCAAGATCGACACCATCCTGGCTTGGGAGCCACCCAAGACCCAGACAGAGGTGAGGGCCTTCTTAGGACTCACCGGGTACTACCGGAGGTTTGTTAAGGGATATGGCACCATCGTGGCCCCCTTAACTGAGTTGACTTCCAAGAAGCAACCGAGAAAGGTGATCTGGACTGAGTCTTGCCAGAGGGCGTTTGATACCCTGAAGGCTGCCATGTGCACGGCCCCGTGCTCAAGGCCCCGACTTCTCCAAGGAATTTGTCGTGCAGACCGACGCGTCAGAGCATGGAGTGGGAGCGGTGCTCTCGCAACTGAACGAAGAGGACCTAGACCAACCGGTAGTCTTCCTTAGCAGGAGACTACTCCCCAGGAGCAGAGGTGGAGTGCCATAGAAAGGGAAGCTTTCGCTGTGGTCTGGGCACTGCAGAAGCTGAGACCATACCTGTTTGGGACTCACTTCCGAGTTCAGACCGACCACAGGCCCCTCAGATGGTTAATGCAGATGAGGGGGGAGAATCCAAAACTGCTGAGGTGGTCCATCTCCCTACAGGGAATGGAATTTACGGTGGAACACCGCCCTGGCACAGAGCACGCCAATGCAGATGGCCTGTCCAGGTTCTTCCGCCTTAGTGAAGAGAACCCCCAGGTAAATGGGTAGTTCTCCCTACTTTCAGCTGGAGGGGACGTGTGTTAGACTTGGCATCTTTTGGCGTGTTTCCCCTGAGTTTTTGCTTTCTGACCTCCCGGTTTTGACTCTGTTTTGCTGGTGTAACGGTTCTGCGCGCTTTTCGCACTGCTGATCAGTGGTAAAGCGCAGGTGCTCCTATGGTAAATTGCGTTATGGATTGGTGTTTCCATGATTGGATATTTTATTTACCTGTTAGCCCCTAGTAAAGTGCACTGCGTGTGCCAGGGCCAGTGAATCAAATGCTACCCGTGGGCCTGCAGCACTGGTTGTGCCACCCCCGTGATTAGCCCTGAAAACGGTAACTCAGATCTGCCATTGCAGAGTCTGCGCGCAGTTTGTAACTGCCATGTCGACTTGGCCAGTGCACACACTGGCCGGTCCCTAACCTTCCCTTTTCTTACATGTCAGGCACCCCTCAGGTAGGCCCAAGGTACCCCTGTGGGCAGGGTGCAATGTATGTGAAAGGTAGGACATGCCCCGGTGTGTGTGGCATGTCCTAATAGTGAATTACAGCCAATTTCGTTTTTCACTATTGCAAGGCTACCAGTTCCCCATAGGACAGAATGGGAGGTTTGTTCATAACATCTTATGAACATAACTGGCCCAGGGAATTCGGTAAGAAAATGAAGTTTCGTATGCCTGAACTCAGAATCTAAAGATGCCTCTTTTAGTGAAGGTGATTTTTACATTCTGTGTTTGAAAATACCACTTTTGGAAAGTGGGTATTTTCTTGCTCAGTCATCCCGTGTGCCTCTGCTGGAATGTGGATTGCCTGTCTGGGTTTTGGATGACAGAAGGCTGGGGGAGCAGGAGGGGCGCCAGATGGTCTACGTAGGTCAGGAAAGGCTGAAGAGACCTGGGTTACGATGGGGGAAGGGGGGGACTGGTATGCCCAGACGTGGGTCCCGTGCTCTCCATGCCACTGGAGTCAAGCTATCCTGGCTGATGAGGGCTGAAAGCCCGAAACCGGTCCTAGGATGCTTGTTTCCAGTCCAGGGAGGACCTGGCCTGGCAGTTCGGGCTGGACTGTTCCCATTGGGCGCAGGGTCAAGACTGATTTGCATATGGCTGGGTCCAAACTGGAATGGCATGGTGAGCAAAAAAACGATGGATTTAGGCCTAGATCTCTGTACTGGGGTGAATGTATGACATTGTTCTGCATTCTGTCCATCAATTGTTCTTTTTGCATTTGTCACCCCGAGTGGGACGGGTATGCCCAGACGTGGGTCCCATGCTCTGCATGCCACTGGAGTCAAGCTATCCTGGCTGATGAGGGCTGAAAGCCCGAAACCGGTCCTAGGATGCTTGTTTCCAGTCCAGGGAGGACCTGGCCTGGCAGTTCGGGCTGGACTGTTCCCATTGGGCGCAGGGTCAAGACTGATTTGCATATGGCTGGGTCCAAACTGGAATGGCATGGTGAGCAAAAAAACGATGGATTTAGGCCCAGATCTCTGTACTGGGGTGAATGTATGACATTGTTCTGCATTCTGTCCATCAATTGTTCTTTTTGCATTTGTCACCCCGAGTGGGACGGGTATGCCCAGACTTGGGTCCCGTGCTCTCCATGCCACTGGAGTCAAGCTATCCTGGCTGATGAGGGCTGAAAGCCCGAAACCGGTCCTAGGATGCTTGTTTCCAGTCCAGGGAGGACCTGGCCTGGCAGTTCGGGCTGGACTGTTCCCAGTGGGCGCAGGGTCAAGACTGATTTGCATATGGCTGGGTCCAAACTGGAATGGCATGGTGAGCAAAAAAACGATGGATTTAGGCCCAGATCTCTGTACTCGGGTGAATGTATGACATTGTTCTGCATTCTGTCCATCAATTGTTCTTTTTGCAAGGTACCCCTGTGGGCAGGGTGCAATGTATGTGAAAGGTAGGACATGTGTGGCATGTCCTAATAGTGAATTACAGCCAATTTCGTTTTTCACTATTGCAAGGCTACCAGTTCCCCATAGGACAGAATGGGAGGTTTGTTCATAACATCTTATGAACATAACTGGCCCAGGGAATTCGGTAAGAAAATGAAGTTTTGTATGCCTGAACTCAGAATCTAAAGATGCCTCTTTTAGTGAAGGTGATTTTTATATTCTGTGTTTGAAAATACCACTTTTGGAAAGTGGATATTTTCTTGCTCAGTCATCCCGTGTGCCTCTGCTGGAATGTGGATTGCCTGTCTGGGTTTTGGATGACAGAAGGCTGGGGGAGCAGGAGGGGCGCCAGATGGTCTAGGTAGGTCAGGAAAGGGCTGAAGAGACCTGGGTTACGATGGGGGAAGGGGGAGGAGATTTCCTTGCACCTCAAAGGGCCTGCTCTGCCTCTGACAAATGCCGTCTCCACCTCCTGCCAGGAATTCACACCAGAGAAGGCAGAACTGGTCCTGACCGGGCACAGGCCCTCCCTGCCTAAGAGATCAAAGGATTTTTGGACATAAGTGCTGGGTCCCAGACCCCTGAACTTTAGAACTCATCTGGACAAGAAGACTGCCAAGAAGAAGAGCCGGAGAAGCTGCGAAAAGGAACGACTGCTTTGCTGGGTGCTTTGCTGGGCTGACCTGCAGTGGCTGCTTTTGTCTTGGGTAGTGAAAGGCCTGGACTGGACTTTCTGCAACCTAAATTTGTGAGTCTCTCCAAGGGCTTGAGGTAGAGCTTGCCCCCTGTTCACGAAGGCTCAGGAACAGCAAAGACTTCAAGTTCTTCGACCCGCAGCACTGGGGACTGTGTGTTTTGTGCTGCAACCTGAAGAACACCAACTCGACGACGCTACGACGACACTGCCGACTCCGTGTCCTGAAGGCAACGCAGAGGGCACCGCCGCACCGCAACCCTGGTCTCACCGACGATGCCTGTGAAAGCCGCCACCGAGCCGCTGCTTGCACCGCGACCTGTGGGCACCGCCTCGCTTCACGCCGAAGCTTTGGCACCGCAGAGAGCACCGCCGCAATGCCGCACCGCGACCCTGGTCTCACCAACGACGCCTGTTGACGCTGCCACCGAGCCGCTGCTCGCACCGCGACCTGTGGGCACCGCACTCCACACCGCCTTGCTTTACGAGGATGCCTTGGCCTGCCTGACGCCGCCACTTCCTGCCGAAATCGACGCCGCTGCTTGCACCGTGGTTCGAGGGCACCGCTCGTAAGTCACACGATGCACCGCCCTCATTCTGCACCGCAGCCTTGGCCTACTGACGCCGGCGCCATCGACTCCAGTTCGCCAGCCGACGACAGCGCTTCAGCAACCACGACGCCGCTGCTTGCACCGTGACCTGATAGCACCGTGACGAGCACCGCCCTCATCTCGCACCGCGACCCTGGTCTCACCGACGACGTCATCTGATGCCGCCACCGAGCCGCTGCTCGCACCGTGACATGGGGGGCACCGCACGCCGCACTTCGCACCGCAGCACGTGGCGCCTGCCAACGCCAGCGCTCCTGATCCCAACCGAGAGGAGATCGACCTGTAACGCGAGTGACTTCAAGGGTCCCATCGCCCTGCATCTCTGAAAGGTACTGTTTGCTGGTCTTCCCGACACCGTAGCGGGTCTGCGATGCCGCGGCCAGCCAGAACTGTTTTGGATTTGTGTGTTCACGACGCCGTGGTAGCCCGGACGGGGCTATCCACACAAGGAATCCCTTTTTTCAGCGTATTTTTGAACTGTGAACTTTTAAGTATAGTATTGTGGATTTTTTTATCGTTTTGGTCTTGTTTTAATTATATAAAAATATAGGATATTTTTCTAAACTGGTGTGGTGTCCTTTTGTAGTGCGTACACTGTATTACTGTTGGTTATGTGCAAATGCTTTACACACTGCCTCTAAGATAGGCCTGGCTGCTCGTGCCAAGCTACCAAGGGGGTGAGCAGGGGTTATTTTAGAAGTGTAACTCCCTTATCCTGACTAGAGTGGTGGTTTTTGCCTGGCATTGGCCCGCGCCCTAGCCTACCAAGAATCCCATTTCTAACAACCGCCCTCTCCACCGCCGAGCAGGACCCACCTTCATCCCGGCGGTATATCAGCAGGTTGTCGGCATGTGATCCCTTCTCATTGATTAGAACCTTAAACTGCGGATGCAACTTTCCAATCCGCTCTGTTTATGTGAACACCAGGCATAGGCTCCCAGTCTCACTGGGAGCGCAGATTCGCAGCGCCCAGGCCAATCCTGACTCTGCTTTCATGATGCAACCAGCAGCATGACAGCAGCGTCAGGATTGGCCGCAGTGGAGTCTTGGAGTCTGTGCCTGGAGGAGAGGAGCAGAAGAGCGCGATGCAGCCGGCTGCAGGTACATTTTTTTGGGTCGTCCCCCAACCCCTTCACTCTCCCTCTCCCCCGCGCCGCTTCATCAACACCAGCCGCTACTGTGATAACCTCCCCCCCACCCCCCGGGGGGAACCGTATTCTCCATGTCAAGATGGCTTGATATTAGCATGACCTGATTTCCTTTGTTTCCTCATGGCGTCCTGAGGCTTCTCGTGCGCGTTGTGGAAGCAGACACACAAGGGCCTCAGATGATGAAACTGCCGCAACTGGCCATGAAAAGTAAGCCACATTTCGAGTATAGCGCCCTCTGCTTCACATTGTTTTGAAAGAAGAGAGCTGCACACACCAAACATTTCGATAGAGGACATATGAAATGCCAGTGCACTAACATTTTGTACTAAGAATTTCATAAAGTGATTTACATCAATGTACTGAATATAATCACTAAACAAGTTTGTAAGTTAGAAAGTAGGAAATAAATGCGCATACTAATTAATTCATGCAGCACAGCTGGAAGACAAATTATATGAAACAGTAATAAAACCAGAACGTATATAAACATAAGCCTGTGAAAATATGTGCTGCTGTGTTGATATTTAATTTAACTGACTGTTCAGACTTTCATTGTAAAATGCACATCTTCCTGGAGTATAATGTTTATATTGAATTGTAGAATGTATGCTATAAATAATGGGGATGGTTTTCACTGAGGGGGTCGGTGTCTTGAGTTGTCTAAGATGTGACTCTAAACATCGGGTGCATAGAACTCTACTTATTGAAAGCTACTATTCTAAAATTTAATATAATTGTTCCCTCAATCAACTCCCTCTCCTGATCTAATGCCATGCACCAGCTGTGGTTATGGGGATCTACCCAAAAGCTCACCCTGTCTTACTCTCATCCATGACCACCAACCCCCCTATGCATACTGTAAGAAATTAAATTATTAATTGGGGTGGGTGACTACCCACTTCATAGAATAATCACAACCCTTGACAGGGAGAAAAAAATGCCAATGATAGTCAATAATCGAGGTAGACTGTGACCTAGGCGCAATTTGATTCTGATCGCGATGAAGCGGGGGTCGGATACACCAACCAGGTTCGTCCTGGTCAAATATTTTACCTTCTGACTTAGTCATTTAAGTCCTAATCCACCACAGGGTACACTTCTAAAGCCCCCGACAATCTCAGGGAAGGCACTTAGAGACTGCTCACAGTGTAAGGTGGAGTCCAGCACTAGGGTCCGGTCCAGGTTCAGTTGCCACTGGCCAGCTGGTCAGTTGCAGGAAAAGGCGTGTTGTAGCTTGTTGTGTCTCTGTAGCTTTAATAGGAGGTCAGCCTTATGACACTTGGAGTCCCCCTCTTTGTCCTGGGTATAAATGGAGCATGTTCAGTCCTCAAGTGCTCCTCTCAGGTCTCACACAGCAGGTTCAGTCCTCTTCTGCTCTTCCTCTGGTCCAGGAGTGTTCTGAAGTGGGTGCCTGGAGTTGTCACATTTATGCCTGGCAGGAGCTAGTGGATGGGAATGACTCCTGGACAGGCTCTAAACAACGGGATAAAAGTTCCTAGGGCCAACTCTACCCACTTTAGGCATTTTCAAGATGATGGATGTCTTTGGCCACACTAAACTTGGGCTCTGAAGGCTAGGGGTGTGTGGGGGGAGTACTTTGGTAGTCATAGTGTCCTCCAACATCTAACACTGAAATCCAGTTTTAAGCAGGTACCTCAACAACCACACCGTTGATACACGAGAATTCTCTTGCATCCTGTTCTCACCCTATGAAATGTGCCCCAAGCGTAATATATAAAAGCTCAGAAGACCTGTCAAGCAGGGTTTGACACTCCAGCAGGATTTAACACTGTAATGTCAAGAAGGATGCTCACTGCCGTACCCTGCTTTATTTCTCAGTGTCAGTGGGGTCATCTCTGCCCATTCTCATCAACCTATTGCTTGTTCCTAGGAGGTATTTTGCATCCATTCACACCTGTTTGAATGGTAATTACCGACTGGCAGAAGTGGAAGCACAAATGCAAATGTCCCTCTAAAGACTTTAGGCAGGGAAAAGGTAATTTTCTAATAGTACCTTATCCTTACTATTTACGAAGAATCTGACTTCATCATTGAACTAGATTTTTAATACTATTAAAAATAGTTGAATTATTTTTCTTGCTGTTTCCTAACCAAAATTAGCATTATTAAATGTAATAATGTAACCTAGAATTTTCCTATGGAACAGCCAGCCTTGCTATAGTGAAAATAGCTTTTGGGGCTTTTTTCACCGTAAGGACATTTAACATTAAGGTCCCGATTTATATGTTGGCGGGACAGGAACTCCGTCACAACAGCGACGGAGTTCCCTCCCCGCCAACATAGAGGTCCGCCCATCAGATTTATTTGCGGGCGGACCTTAAGTTTGGCCATGTCTCTGATGTGGCCAAACTTCTCTGACCGCCCTGAGGAGTAAGGGCCTTCGGAGGCTGACCTGTCATTCTACCAACCTAATTTAGATGGGTGGAATCACAGGTCAGTTTTCACTGCCCCTCACCGCCAGGAACACAGTAGTGAAAACTGCTAAATACTACCATTGCCATGGGAGAGGACTCCCATGGTGAGGGAAGCATTGCTTTTTTTATTTTCAAAGAGATTTTTGTTTTAAAAATACATAAAACTGTTAGGTACAGGACTCCATCCCACTGAAAGAGCCCTGCACCAAACAGGAAAATGCATTGACAGGATGGGCGGTCCCTCCACCAGATCGACGGACTAATTTGCTCTGTTGCCCTGGCTGAACAACTGGACGTCTGCCCAAAAATAAATAAGGCTCTAAATTCCTACATGTCCAACTTTTAAATACCACACACCCTGCTTTATGGGCATTAAGGCCTACATAGGGGTGACTTTGTAAATATTTAAAAGGACATTTTTGAACGGTCAAAAGAGGTTATTTCAATAGGTCAAATTTGCAGTTTAACACGTCAACAGGCCAAGCTACAAATGGTAGGCCTGCAGTTCTGGTTGCACTGTCTCTGTAGAGGATGGCACAACGAGTGCTGCAGTCCTTTAATGACATTTGACTTACAGGCCCTTGATACACTTTGTACCATATACATGTGATTTACAGGTAAGTTAAATATACCAATTATGAGTAGACCGTTTTCTGTGCACTTTATCGCTGGTTAGTATTGTGCACAGTTCTACAGCCAGAAAAATGATAGAGTCCAGTAAAAGTCATAAAATTCCTGGTGATTGAGGGCAAATTTCCTACACATACAATTATAGAGTCAGAAATAGTCGCTCCGTAAGTCATCGTTAAGTTGCACTTCCCATGGGAAAGTGCCTTATTGGTTTGCTAATAACTTTGGTGTCATTTGAGAGCTCTGCGCAAGATATGGCAGGTGCTTTATGCATCCAGCTTAGTTTCATCAATTCAAATTTTTGTGCAGATCTGTCAAAGTTGCTTGGAGTGAAGCCATTGTTGTTTTTTCTCATTGTAAGGCCCATGGGAATTTTTGGTTTCTACTAGAGCTACAAGTACTATGGTGGAATTACACCACACTTGGCCTGAAAAAGGAAAGTCACGCAGAATAGTCACTTTTTGTGATTTGGTGTAACCTCGATTAGTAGTTGGTGAAATATTGTGCTTTACAAAAATATTGTACTTTACAAAAAGGACCTGAATAGCCTTTGCAGGGTTAATTTCATATCCATACTGCCAGTTAGTCAATGAATTATCCTCATAGCCACTAATAATTTGATCATAACAATTTTGAACAATGTTCTTATCTGATTGGCAAAAGGAGCCTTTTCTCCCGATTGTCATAGCAGCATCTATGGATCACCCTTTGATGCAAGGATCCATGCAACTTAATTGGCTGCCTTCACATAAACGTTTCTGTAGTGGCAGCCATTTTTTCTATTTGAGGGCTTGCACATTTCATCCTGAGTACTTCCTCAATAAAAAGAGTGTGATGTCAACAGTGTTGTCATAAATGATGTCATAGAACATGTGATGAGGGATGTAATATGTGGGTTATAAGCAGTGCATGGCGGGGATTCAAGTTACAGTTAGTTCTGCTAACTATAAGTGGTGAATTTCTGTGTTTTTTGTAGCTGAAAACGTTAATGTTGTCACTGACATATTTACCCAAATATAACGTTAATTTAACCTTTTGTTTTCAGTGTATATATATATATATATATACATATATATATATTTATAAATATATATATATATATAGACATATACATACACATACACACGCGCACACACACACACACACATATACACACACACACATATATATATTCACTGAAAAAACCATAGGTTTTAGGGACAGTTTTAGTTACTTGGACATTGCACTCGTACAAAACCCGTGAAATTCCCCCGTTATAGTTAGTTCAGCTAACTATAACTCGCGCCCTGCAATGCACTGCTGATGATGTCACATATTACATCACTCATGACATGGTCAGTGACATCACTGATGACATCACTGATGACATCTCAAATGACATCACTGATGACATCACTGATGACATCATCCAGTGACTGTGTGTTTCTGTAAAGTTTAAATATGTTTAATATATATAGGGAAAGGCATATTGAAGAATGAGTGGGTGTATAAGTGTCTGAATGGATGATTTAGTAGGTGCGTGACTGACTCTATGAGTGAGTGATTAAACGTATCTTACTGAATGCATGGGTTAATGACTAAACTGTGTGAATGTCTGTATCTGTCTGTCTGTTGGTGTGTAAGCGGCTGCATGGGTTTGCGAATAGCTACATGAGTGTCTATATGGGTTATTGATTTGTTGTTTGAGTATCTGTATGGGTGCCTGAGTGTTTGTGTGGGTGGGGTGTGTGTGACTCTGTGCATAGATGTGTGAGTGGGTGATTCACTGGGTGCATGTTTTCAAGAGTGCATCTGTGATGGACTGTATGGGTGGGTGAGTGTGTGTATGGCTGTGTTAGTGAGTAAATGTATATCTCAGTGGTACATGTGTGAGTAACTACATATGTGAAAGGCAGTATATATGTGTGTTGGAGTATATAAATGGCTATAAGTGAGAGTGTGTGATTGTGAGAGTGGCTGTATGGATGAGTGTGTGCTTGTATCAGTGATTGTGTAAGAGCGTAAGAATGTGCTAGTATTTGTATGAGTAAGTGAGCTGGTGTGTGTATAACTGTATAGGTAAGTAAATGGGAGTGTGATTAATTATTTGCATGACTGACTAGGTGTGTGAGTACCTCTATGGATGAGTGGAGGTGTGTGAGTGTGTATATAGGTGTATGAGTGCATATGATAGTCCTGTACTGAGTGACCATAAGTATGAGTGATTGTACTGGTGAGAGAGTAAATGTGTGTGTAGACCTAATAATCAGTGAGTGGGTATGTAGTTTTTGGTGTTGGAGTGTCTATGGTTTTGAGAATGGCAGTCTGTAATTTAGAGTGGGTATATCAAAGGTTATATTAGGGTGTGAGAAGATGCATGAAATTATCACATGGATGATGTCATCAGTGATGTCATCAGTGATGTCATTTGAGATGTCATCAGTGATGTCACTGACCATGTCATGAGTGATGTAATATGTGACGTCATCAGCAGTGCATTGCAGGGCGCGAGTTATAGTTAGCTGAACTAACTATAACGGGGGAATTTCACGGGTTTTGTACGAGTGCAATGTCCAAGTAACTAAAACTGTCCCTAAAACCTATGGTTTTTTCAGTGAATTTCAAAGGTTTTTTAAATGCTAATTTGTAACTATAACGTGTCTGAAACCTATGGTTTTTTCAGTGAATTTCAAAGGTTTTTTAAATGCTAATTTGTAACTATAACGTGTGTGAAACCTATGGTTTTTTCAGTGAATTTCAAAGGTTTTTTAAATGCTAATTTCTAACTATAACGTGCCTGAAACCTACGGTTTTTTCAGTGAATTTCAAAGGTTTTGTAAATGACAATTTTTAAATGTATTAATTGTTATATTAATTTTTTTCATACTGATTTACTACATTTTTAGAAACAATTTTTTTTTACATATTTTATTTTTTAAATTACATTGTAATTACATTATACATTACATTACAAAAAATACTTTCTCAGAATGAATTACTTTAGTTTAAATACTTTGCAGATAGGCAATAGACTTTTAAGTACAGTAGTTACAGTTGTTGCAATGGGCAACACATTTTCAAACACAATGCAACATTCAGCTCAATGTGAATTTCTAGTTAAATGCAATTAGTTACTTTATGGATTACTTTTGTAACCACAGGACTGGATCCTAGATTCAGTCCTGGTACATCTCCTGTAAACAGTTGAGTAAAAGCGTTTTGGTTACAGTCGTGATTTTTAAGGAATATTATTGTATTTTAAAAGTTGACACTTAGAAACTTTTTCTCATAGAATCACCAATGTTATCCTATGGAAGGAAATTCTCTTAGCAGGTAAAAACTGTTATCGTTACTTTTTCTTACTCAGTGTTGGATCCTGGATCCAGCACTGGTGCATCTCCTGTAAACAGTTGAAAAAATGCGTTTAAGTCATACAGGCGATTTTTAAGGAATATTTGTAGTTTGTGAAAATCAACACTTTGAAACTTTTTTGCTGAAAACCAGTCAATCTTAGCCTATGAAGGAAATTCAAGTTACCGGTAAGTACGGTTAAAATTACTTTTGAGGATCAGTACTGGGCTGAAAGATGCAGCACTGAGGTCTCTCCTGATAACAGGTGAGTAAATCGGAATTCGTATTTCGGCTGATTTTAGAGGAATATTTTAAAGTTCCAAAACTCCACACTTAGAAGAATTTCCAAGTGAAACCAGTCAATGTTAGCCTATGGAAGGAAATTCAAGTTACTGGTAAGTACGGTTAAAATTAATTTTCAGGACCAGTACTGGGCTGAAAGATGCAGCACTGAGGTCTCTCCTGATAACAGGTGAGTAAATCGGAATGCGTATTTCGGCTGATTTTAGAGGAATATTTTAAAGTTCCAAAACTCCACACTTAGAAGAATTTCCAAGTGAAACCAGTCAATGTTAGCCTATGGAAGGAAATTCAAGTTACTGGTAAGTACGGTTAAAATTACTTTTCAGGACCAGTACTGGGCTGAAAGATGCAGCACTGAGGTCTCTCCTGATAACAGGTGAGTAAATCGGAATTCGTATTTCGGCTGATTTTAGAGGAATATTTTAAAGTTCCAAAACTCCACACTTAGAAGAATTTCCAAGTGAAACTAGTCAATGTTAGCCTTTGAAGGAAATTCAAGTTACCGGTAAGTACGGTTAAAATTACTTTTCAGGACCAGTACTGGGCTGAAAGATGCAGCACTGAGGTCTCTCCTGATAACAGGTGAGTAAATCGGAATTCGTATTTCGGCTGATTTTAGAGGAATATTTTAAAGTTCCAAAACTCCACACTTAGAAGAATTTCCAAGTGAAACCAGTCAATGTTAGCCTATGAAGGAAATTCAAGTTACCGGTAAGTACGGTTAAAATTAATTTTCAGGACCAGTACTGGGCTGAAAGATGCAGCACTGAGGTCTCTCCTGATAACAGGTGAGTAAATCGGAATGCGTATTTCGGCTGATTTTAGAGGAATATTTTAAAGTTCCAAAACTCCACACTTAGAAGAATTTCCAAGTGAAACCAGTCAATGTTAGCCTATGGAAGGAAATTCAAGTTACTGGTAAGTACGGTTAAAATTACTTTTCAGGACCAGTACTGGGCTGAAAGATACAGCACTGAGGTCTCTCCTTATAACAGGTGAGTAAATCGGAATTCCTATTTCGGCTGATTTTAGAGGAATATTTTAAAGTTCCAAAACTCCACACTTAGAAGAATTTCCAAGTGAAACTAGTCAATGTTAGCCTTTGAAGGAAATTCAAGTTACCGGTAAGTACGGCTAAAATTACTTTTCAGGACCAGTACTGGGCTGAAAGATGCAGCACTGAGGTCTCTCCTGATAACAGGTGAGTAAATCGGAATTCGTATTTCGGCTGATTTTAGAGGAATATTTTAAAGTTCCAAAACTCCACACTTAGAAGAATTTCCAAGTGAAACCAGTCAATGTTAGCCTATGGAAGGAAATTCAAGTTACTGGTAAGTATGGTTAGAATTACTTTTCAGGACCAGTACTGGGCTGAAAGATACAGCACTGAGGTCTCTCCTGATAACAGGTGAGTAAATCGGAATTCGTATTTCGGCTGATTTTAGAGGAATATTTGCACAATGGTGAAGGGAGGGGCGGGGCCTGAGGTTACATCTGTGTAAACGCGCCCCGTGGCGCGTTTTAAGTTGGGGGATTAAGTCCCCTTGAATCCTGAGGGTCCCTAGGGGCCAACTAGCCCACCAGGAACCTCCAATATGCGCCAGGGGCTGCGTTGCAGAGACGTGTAGAGAGGCCACACCCCTTTTACACCTCTCTGCAACGCAGCTCTGTGGCGCTTTCTGGATGTACCTGTTGGGCTAGTTGGCCCCGAGGGACCCTCAGGATTGAAGGGGATTTAATTCCCCATCTTAAAACGCGCCACGGGGCCTGTTTGCACACATGTCACCTGAAGCCCCGCCCCCTCCCTTCACCACTGTGCAAACGCGCCCCGTGGCGCGTTTTAAGTTGGGGGATTAAGTCCCCTTGAATCCTGAGGGTCCCCGGAGTCCAACTAGCCCACCATATACCTCCAAAAGCGCCACAGAGCTGCGTTGCAGAGAGGTGTAAAAGGGGCATGGCCTCTGTACACCTCTCTGCAAGGCAGCCCCTGGCGCATACTGGAGGTTCCTGGTGGGCTAGTTGGCCCCCAGGGACCCCCAGTATTCAAGGGGAATTCGTTCCCCTCTGCAAACGCGCCAGGGGCGCGTTTGCAGAGTGGTGAAGGAAGGGGCGGGGCCTGCGGGCCCGATCGTTTTTTTGTTTTTGTTTTTTTGTCCCCTGAAGGGGGCTGTGTGGCCCCCCTTCCTTTTTTCTGTTTTTGGGCCCTGGGGACACCATCACCCAGGGCCTTACCCCTTTTTTTAAATTTAAAAAAAAAAAAAAAAACGGGAAGGGGGCCGCGTGGCCCCCCTTCCCCGGGCCTGTATTGGCCCCGGGGACCCCATCTCCCGGGGCATGGCCTCTATTTTTATTTTTAATATTTTGAGGGGGCTGCGTGGCCCCCTCCTCTGGCCATTTTAAGGCCCGGGGACCCCATCCCCGGGCCGGCCATACCCTTTTTTTTATTTTTTATAATTTTTCAAAACTTTGGGGAGGGGGGCCGCGTGGCCCCCTCCCGGGCCACTACTTGCCCCGGGGACCCCATCCCCCGGGGCTGGCCCTCTCGTTGGGGACTGTGGGGGGTCCCCAAACCCCCACAGTCCCGCCGGCTCCCGTGTCCTACGGGAGCCGGCATTGCTTACACATGGGGAGCAGCTAACATGCTGCTCCCCATGTGGAAAAGCAATCAGCTTTGGCTATTGGAAGAGAGAGCAGGTTTCCTGCTCTCTCTTCCAATATCCAAAGGAAGTTTGCAATGACAGGACGGGAGCCGCGAGGCTCCCGTCCTGTCATTGCAAACAGCAGTGTCCCGGGGGTAGGCACCCCGGGACACTGCAGGAGCCGGCCCTGGGGGTGGCGGTCCCCAGGGCCACCATAGGCTCCAGGAGGGGGCCGCGCGGCCCCCTCCCATCGTGTGCACAGCCCCGGGGAGGTGGTGGTCCCCGGGGCTCTGGGGGTCCGTAACGGACCCCCATATTTAAATGTTTAGTGCCCCGGGGAGGTGGCGGTCCCCGGGGCGTGTGGGGGGGCTGGAGCCCCCCCACACAGGTTTTTCATTTAAAAAAAGAAGCCCCGGGGAGGTGGTGGTCCCCGGGGCTGCGGGAGGGCTCAGAGCCCTCCCGCACCATTATGCATAAAGCCCCGGGGGGTGGCGGTCCCCGGGGCTTGGGGGGCCCTTAGAGGCCCCCCACACATAAAATTAACCCCCCCCCAGCATGCCCCCGGGACTTGGCCCACCCGGGGGCCAGTAACATCGAAGCGCGGGAGACCGCGCTTCGATTTTTCTTTTCGGCAGGATTCGCGCACCCTGAGCGCATCCTGCCGATTTTTAAAAAAAAAAAATGCTTTTTTGCCCAGGGGGTCCTTGTGGGACCCCTGAGCAGGCCTAGGGGTTAGGGTGTTTCTACCCTGCCCCCTTTGTGCGTTTTGCGCACTTGTTTCTTTTTTTTTCTCGGCGGGATACGCGCACCCTAAGCGCATCCCGCCGATTTAAAAAAAAAAAAATCTTTTTCTGCCCAGGGGTCCTTGTGGGACCCCTGAGCAGACCTAGGGGTCAGGGTGTTTCTACCCTGCCCCCTTTTGCGCTTTGCGCACTTGTTTCTGTCCCTCGGTTCTACCGAGGGACAAAATGGCTGCCAACACTTCCTGAATCGGAATGTTGACAGCCAGCTGACAGCCAATTAGCATGCAGCTCGTGATCGGGACGGTGCGCGCAGGGTGCGCTGAGGGTACGCGTATCCGACGCGCCCATAGATATATATGTACTTTTACTTTTGATTTTCTCAGGAACTACTGAACGGATTTACACCATTTAAGCAAAAGGCACCAGTCTGAACCAAGGACTACCTCTTTGCCAAATTTGGTGTAATTCCGTTCAGCAGTTCGGGCTGTAGCTGCGACTAAAGGTTCCTATGGAAAAATGAATGGGGAAAACGCGTTTTGGGACCCCCTTTTTCTCGGCCCCCGCTTCACGTATCACCCCGAGACTTTCAGGGTAGGAGCGGAGCGCGCCCCAACAAGTTGGAAACTTTCACGAAGATTCGTCAACCGGCGCCAACGTTATTTCAAATAGAATGTCGCGGATTTCCTATGGATAATAGGTTGTAACTATAACTATCTACTGGCGACCGCCAGTAGATAATATATATATATCTATATAAATATATATATATATATATACATATATATATATATATATATATATATATATATATATATGACACAATGTCTTCAAGTCTTCATGTTCAAATATGTGGAGCTGAGAATAGTCTAAACCTACAGATATAAACCTACCTTCATGGTATTTTGGTAGGCGATATTCTGGCTACAATAAAATGGGAGCATGATATTTTTGTGATTAATATTCTCAAACAGCTTCCTGCAATTCCCACTGTGGGAAAGATAATTAGTAGAGCCCCTTGAGATATGATTAGCTAACCTGAGTGTAGGGCTGACTAGTGCTCATTCCATAGGGGAAGAAAATGGCAAATAAAACTAATATAAAAAGTGGTTGCATGGACTGCAGACTTCAAAAGTAGTCTGTATCCATCACTTTGAAAATCAAAGTAAAAAAAGGACACTTCCTAACCTTTTTAGGTCGAGCCTAAGTGCAGCTCCTCACTCTGCGAGGCATGCTGTACTGGAGTATGCTATTGAAGGCCCTCCTACTCTCCACCCATATTCGTCATTGGCTTATGTCATTGCTCTTCGTAAAGTCTGGCTTCTGATTCGTACATAGGCTTGTTAGTCCCTCCTTAGTACTGCCTTGTCTTCACTTGTAGCCTCCCATGAGGACTGGCCCTTTTACTTTAGTTGTTACACGGTACGCTTTATAAGTTGGTGAGCACTATTTTCTTTAATGCTCTTCCCCGTCCCACCCATTGCATCGGAGCACCCGCCCGCTTTGTTTTCAATTGTAATTTATTTTATTCAAATTACAGTGCGGTCCGCTTTATAGCGGCCACGCTTATTTAATTATTTAATATACCGCAGCATTCACTTTAGCGGCCGCGCCTATTTAATTTCCAGTGCCGGCCGCTTTCACTTTAGCGGCCGCGCTACAAAGTTATTGAATATACTTTTTTTAATTTATAAACTTTAGGTGAAAGCATCATACGCGCTTTCACTATAATGGTGGCCACGCCCCTTTGTTTAGACGCTGCTCACGGTAACCTGAACATGTGAGCAGCGGCTAAAAAAAGGGGCGTGGCCGCCATTATAGTGGTCTCGCATTCGCGAGAGTTTGAGCTCTTGGCATTAAAATCAACAATGCCTTTTATATATGTGTTCCTTTTAAAAACACATAAATAAAAGGCATTGTCATTTTCAATGCCAATAGCTATGGGTGGCACGTGATAAACCCCTACAGTTATTCCATTCTCTTTACACAAAATCATAGCCATGAAATGGAGAATGGGGAGCCATCCTAAAAGCGAAATCCTATCTCTATCCACCAAGCCAGCCAGACCAAGACTAAGGGCGGGTAGGAGAGCCTACACGCTCCCAGTCTTGGCCAAGGACTGGAAGCACTCTGTGCTTCACTTTGGGTGGGGAATATGAGGGCCATCAGCCTGGTCAACGTGTTGTAATTTGGCAGCATTTAAGTTAAGCATTAGCTGAAGACAGCCTGTATTTAGAGGCTAAATTGTCCGCTTTGTGGAATCCATTTTGTATTTCTGTCAGCCATTTTGGCTGCCATGTGCTACCATGTGCTCGCCATGTGCTCTGTCCTACCTTCCTGTCAACTGCTCTTGAAATCTGCCTAGAGACAAGTTATATTTAGTTCCTCTTGCTTTGCACATGCTCAGTTGAGCTTGCAGCTGTTCCGAGTTTATAAATGTCAGGATGTGTCTACTAAAAGTAGAAACTGTTAGCTCCACCCACTTGTCGACTGTGCATTCTCTGTATGACCTTATATGTACCTAAAACCAGCATTTGTGTTAGTACCGCCTTCATTTGAGCCCCTGTGTGGGTATAAAAGGACCAGGATCCTTCCATTCAGTGTGCTACTTCATGCATTACTGAAGGGTGATGTGCGAATGTTAGCTCCACCTCATGAGGTTTAATAAACTCTGTCTTTTCTATTCCAGTTTCTATTGCCAACTTCTTCCTAAGTGTCTGAGGACTCTGTGCAGAGAAGGGAGAACTCCTAAGCACTGGTAGGCCTTGCTGAGGCTCACTACAACAAATTGGCGCTTCCAACGTGGGACTCATCAGCGACTCGGATGCCCGAAGGACTGGTCGCGACGAAGGATTCGAATCTCGCTTTTGGACGCGATCGCTGCCTGAGGAGACCTGAGTCTTGGCACCCACGGCGTTTTTCCTTTCTTTCTGATCTGACCATCCCGGCGGCGCCGGTCCTTGACTGAGATCTCTTCTGTTGATTCGCCGTGCAGTGACCATTTGGTCGATTTGAGAACTTGGCAGTTGGAACCTGGACACCATTTGATTGGTAAGAGCCGTTTTGCGGCACTTGCTGTTGGTTTGATGCCTTTGATTGGTAAGGTAGTTTTAGTAACACTTACTGTGGCTTTGTTTGTATGATTGGCCAATTTTGGAATCTGTTTTGTAATTATATATGTATTGCAATACATATAGGCAGGTAATGAGGAGATTTTTCTCTATTTAAAATTGTTTGAACAGCGCAAACGTACGCAGAGTACCTTAAGCGCTACTTTGATTATAATACTGCATATTCTGCACTATTTTTTGCCATGCCTGTTTTCAGCACACTTCGTAGGATGTGTTGCTTTTGTAGTGGTACCAATTTGAGACTTGACGAAGCACAACCAGCCTCCCGGAGGGGACGCCTAATAGGGATATGTATATTAAGTATGGTATTTCTTCTATAATGTACTGCACGTTATGGAACAAATATACTAGTAAAGATCCTGAGTTGCGTTGGCCTATGTATGGGTCATTTGATTTGCGAAAAATTCAGTATGTGGAACAATGTATGTTTAAACGAAAGACTAGGCAAGATATGTTTGATTGTGTGCGAATGTGGGAGAAAGAAGTGCGTGAGCGAATGAAGCGTGAACAAGCCTTGATTGACAAAGAACAGCGAAAGACCATTTATGCGAAAGCATTAGAGTTAAAAAACAAGGAGATGAGAGAAATTAAAGAGAGGGAAGATAGGGAACGCCATTTACAGGTAACTGGCCAATACGCTGTTAGGCAGCCCCTTTATCCTATCCTTAATAAACCGCAAGATGATTTCTTGTTATTAGATCGTTCTCCACCTCCGTATATTTTTTCTTCCGCTCCTCATGAGTCAGATGAGGACTCTTTTTCAGACCAGGACAAAGCTCGAGAAACTCGTTCCATGTTATCTGCTGAGCGTGCATCTGACATCAGATCTACTGCGCGTAAAGCCGTTCGTAGTACTACCACTGCCTCTGAACTTTTAGATAGTATAAAAGGATGGCAGGAAAGGGAGCAAATATATTTTACCGATGCATTTGCTGCAGAGGTTATTGAACGATTTAGGAAGTATTCGGTAGAAATGGAGCCCGATGATGTAGCAACTGATTGTAAACAATTACGTGGCAGTCTTTTTGTCTTCTCCCAGGTGGCTGACACAATCAGACGCTTGGTTAAACTGCGTGTTGAAGCAGCCCGTTTGCGAGAGGAGAAAAAGGCAGCAGAAACAGCTGCACTAGCATCTCAGATCAGCATGGCACAAACTTCTACTCCTGAAACAGATAAGAATGCTGTAATTCATGTGAAACCCATGCGGGAAGCCGCGCCTTTATATGTTCCTCCTAAAGGAACGGGTACAGAGGATGATAAGACTTCTCTTAATGCGAAAGGGTACTTTATTTATAATTGGGTTTACACTCCTTGGAATAGAGCAGATGTTATGGCCCTTAAAAATGCATTGCCTGACCCGCGAAAGAATCCAGCAGCCTTTTATGAGGAAGTTGAGGGTGCAATCAGCTCTTGTACTATGACTCTGTCTGATATTGATTTGTTTTTTGGATTAATATTACCGCCTGATATGTGGAGAACTGTGCGTAAAATAGATGATAATGCGACATTTGGAGCATTGTGGAAAGATTTAGAGCGGTTAGATGAAGATAGAGAACCTGCACAGAAACCGTGTCAGTTAATTTTAAATCTTCCGGCAGCTATATTAGTTAAGTTAAAGACGATCATTCCCCCTAAAAAGATAGATTGGACAGTGCTAGCGTCTTGCAAGCAAAAGGTAGATGAATCAGTTTCTGACTTCTTCACACGCTTTGAAGAAGCATTTCACGATTTTAGTGGCCAGTCATTGACAGATGACACGGGTAGGCATCTGTTTGTCGATAAATATGTCGCAAACCTTTTGCCAGGAATAGCTAGTCGCTTAAAGGCCAGTGAGAGTTCATGGACTACATCTTCTCCGGTTTCTCTTTTAACTATGGCCCAGTATTATGAGCGGCAAGAATTAGAAGCCAAAGGTAATGAGGACAAAAAGTCTAAAGAGTTGAAAACAAAGGTTATGTTGGCTCAAGCTTATGGTCCACCTTCTAGAGGTAATGATAGAGGTGGACGTGGATCTTATGGTTCGTCCTTTCCTTCCTCTGCCCGTTCGAATTTGTCTGTTGATCAGTGTGCGTACTGCAAAAAATTTGGACATTGGCTTTCTGATTGTCCAGTGCTGCGTGCTCAGCAGAATCTACGTGGTCGGGGACAAATGAGAAATCGTTCAGGATATCAAGGGCCTAGAGGAAGCGCGAATGATCGTGCTCGGTTTGATGCTAATACACGTGGGCAGAATGGGTTTAACACTTTTGATAGAAGGAACCAATATCAAATGTCTGACTATGCGCCCTCTGATTTTCAAGATTCTGCTTATGCATAGGATTGCCTAGGACGGGGTAAGGAATCAGTTGAAGTTCCAGTAGATCAGAGGGGTCCCTATGTTACAGCACATGTTTTGGGTTCTACTGATCAGTTTCTGGTTGATACAGGAGCTACTCGTAGCGCCTTGTCTAAACAATTGGTTCCAAGGGCTCCCCTGTCTGGCTTAACCATTACATCGATAGGTTTCGATGGAACACCTTCCCTTAGCCCATTGTCACAACCACTTGCATTTGATATTGATAAGTTTACTGCTCCATGTCCGTTTTTGCTTTCTCCAAACACACCAGACAATATTGTGGGTCTTGATATGCTTAAATATTTTAGGGCTACGATACGGTGTTCTCCGGAAGGAGTACGGGTTATTTTGAATGACAACTACCCTATGATTGAGAGATCTTGTATTGTTAAAGAGGACATTGCACTAGCCTCACTCCCTAGTACTTTGTGGGCTACTTCGGACACTGATGTAGGGCAAATGGTTATTCCACCAGTACATATTAGTGTTAAGGAGGGCGCTTTATTGCCAAGACTGCCTCAGTATAAAATTTCTCGAGAAGGAGAAGAAGCACTCACACGTATTGTACATGATTTAATTAAGGTGGGGGTTGTGGAAGAAGTTCCTTACAATGTCTGCAATAGTCCGATTCTTCCCATTTTGAAAAAAGATACTGACACTAGGATCTATAGATTTATCATCGATTTGAGAGAAGTTAACAAGATTGTAGTACCACAGTACCCTGTAGTATCTGACATAACGACATTGCTTACCCTGGTCCCTCCAACAGCAACTACATTTTCTGTAATTGATCTGAAGAACGCTTTCTTCTCGATTCCTATTCATCCTGATAGCCGATATTTGTTCGGTTTCACTTTGAATAATAGATCATACAGATTTTGTAGAGTTCCTCAAGGCTATACTGAGAGTCCTAGTATTTACAGTCAAGCATTGAAGAGACAGCTTGATTCCTTTACCTTGTCTAAAGGAGTGGCTCTCATACAATATGTTGATGACATCTTGTTGGCAGCTGATACACCTGAGCAGTGTGAGAAATGCACTTTGTCTTTGCTTTCTTTTCTTGCTACACACCACCATAAAGTATCACGAAAGAAATTGCAATATTGTAGACCGAAGGTGACCTATTTAGGACACCTTCTGTCTAAGGAGGGCCGTGCACTGACACCAGATCGCATTCAAGCAATTTTAGACACCCCAGTACCTTCCACGCAGAAAGATGTCCGTGCATTCATTGGTCTGACTTCGTTTTGCAGGCAATGGATATTGGGTTTTTCACACATTGTTAAGCCCTTGCTAGCACTTTTGACTAAAAACACTCCGATCCCCCTTCCATGGACAGATGAATGTCAAAATGCTTTTTGTCAGTTGAGACAAGCTCTTTGCTCTGCACCAGTGTTAGGCACACCAGATTACACGAAGGCTTTTACACTCTATGTACATGAGAAAGAAGGATGTGCATTGTCAGTTTTAGTACAGACACACGGGGACAAACAGCGTCCTTGTGCATACCTTTCTGCAGTTCTTGACCCTGTTGCTCGTGCATTGCCTGGGTGTTTCCGTTCAGTTGCAGCGACGGCTGTGTCCATACGTCAGAGTGAAGGGATAGTTTTGTCACACAAACTGTTGGTGCTAGTACCCCATGCAGTAGATGCCCTTTTGAATCAGACTAAGACTCAGCACTTAACTAGTGCTCGTTTGACAGGATACGAATTGACACTGCTAGCACCTCATATTACCTTGAAGAGATGTGCGACACTGAACCCAGCTACTTTGTTGCCATATCCTGCGACCCAGTCTCAGTCAAAGGAGCCTCACGATTGTATATTCCTTACTGAGGAACAGACAAAGGGTCGCATTGATTTGCAAGATACGCCCCTTCCAGATGTAGATGGGGAACTGTGGGTTGATGGGTCCTGTCTGAAGTTACCAGATGGCACGACTTCAGCTGCTTATGCAATTACCACGCTTGAGACAGTAGTGGAAACAGCTCGCATACCTCAGAAGTCGGCTCAAGCAGCTGAACTAATAGCTTTGACACGAGCATGTGAGCTTAGCACTGACTTGTGTGTGAACATTTACATGGATAGCCGCTATGCTTTTGGAGTGGTTCATGATTTTGGCCTACTCTGGAAGGAAAGAGGCTTTCTTACATCCCATGGGATGCAGATAATGCACGGAGAGTTAGTGCATAATCTCTTGACTGCACTTACATACCCAAAGAGAGTTGCTATTATGAAGTGTAGCGCACACAAGAAAGTGACTGACAAAATAGGACAAGGCAATGCCTTTGCAGACCGCGTAGCCCGTGAGACTGCGATGCAGCGAAGCACTACACCCATGTACGTAGTGAAATCACAAGCTGAGCGTTGGCATGATGCTAGAGAGGAAGTATTGGATATACAGAGATCTGCTTCTGTGGAAGAGCTTGAGCAATGGTCTAAAGAAGGAATATTAGATGATGAGGGTTGTTGGCGTAACAAAGACATGAATAAATGGAAATTGCCTGCGGCCTATTTACAACCTATGGTTCAAATGGCACATGGGCTGGCACATGTTGGAGCTCTAGCAATAACTAAATTGCTTACACAAGTTTGGGAGCATCCTGAAATTGCTAGCACAGCCAAAAGGGTAGTACAGTCCTGTTTGATCTGTTGGCAGTATAATCCTGGAAAAGGGACACGAACTCCTACAGGAGGGTTTGCTACACCAACTGCACCTTTTGAAGTTTTGCAGATGGATTACATCCAACTCGAACGCTGCAATAATCTGAAATATGTCCTAGTGGTGGTGTGTGCCTTTAGCAAATGGATAGAGGCATACCCTACGAAGGATAATACTGCTCTCACCACAGCAAAGGTGCTTCTAAAGGAGTTTTTCCCTAGATACGGTGTTTGTAAACTTTTGTGGAGTGACAATGGACCTCATTTTATTGGGCAAGTTGTTGAGCATGTCCTGAAAGGATTAGGGATCAAACAGAAATTCCATACAGTTTTCCACCCGCAATCAGCAGGATTGGTGGAAAGATATAACGCTACTCTAAAATCAAAGTTGGCGAAAATACTGGCTTCCACGTCTCTAAAGTGGCCAGATGCCCTACCTTTGGCATTGTTGTCCATAAGATCGGTGCCACATTCACGATCAGGTCTTACCCCCTATGAGGTGGTGTTTGGAAGACCAATGAACATTTGGGGAATTCCTAAGCCACGCCCCATACATGATGTTCCTTGTGTTCTGATGAATGATTATTTGGCACAGTTAACCGACAGTTTGATTTCTATTCATCAACAGGTTCGAGAAGCTCTTCCTGACAGATCTACAGGTGAGGCCCACGAACTCCGTCCTGGTGACCATGTAATGGTCAAGGTCTTCGACAGATCGAACAGCTTGGAGCCAAGGTGGCGAGGACCAGAGCAGGTGCTCCTTGCGACAAGGACAGCAGTTCGAGTGACAAACAGAAAGAATTGGATCCACAGCACACACTGCAAACGCGTGTCGCCTGCCTTGGTGGAACCTGCTGTGTTGACCGACCATCGAGAGATTCTGGAGACGGAGAAAGGCCAAGCTATCTCACCTGACGAATCTGCGGAAGTCTTCCCGGACCACACGATCACTGGAGTATCCAGATATCAATTGAGACCGAGGAAAGAATCTGCAGTTTTGAAAAAGACTGGTTGAGCTACCGCCCTGGGTTAGTGAAACGGAGAGCCATTGTGGCAAGGGGAGGGGATCAGCCCTGTATTAGTGTAGTGACACCCGCTTTGGCCCATGGTGAAGAAATCAGCGGCTGCCCAGGGAGAAGAGCTCCAACGACTGTTTTCAACAAGTTTTCAGAAAGATCAATCATTACTGCTGCTAAAATGAAAAAACAAATCATTTGTGCTGTAGGGTTTGTTGTTGCTATGGTGGCTATGGCAGCAATTACGTGGTACATCGAGAAGGTGGCTCCTGTTCGACAGCTTTTTGTTGCCACTACGCCAGTACCCGTGGAACACCACTACTTTACTCTTCCTTACCATGAGCAAAAGCATCGACAATCTTACCTGAACAATACTTTTATCCAGATGTTGCACCATACTCACAATGCTACAAATACTACCAACTGTTGGGTGTGTGGGATGATACCTGCACATCAAAAGAAAGGAGGAACACCTTTTATTCCTCTTCCATTTTCTCACAATGGTTCTTGTCAAGCTTGGTATGCGCTTTTGTTCGCATCTGGAAAGCCTTCAGTAGGTGGGATTATTTTTCAACTTAATAAAGTATGTTATCAAAATAAAGAAGGTTATCCACAAGCCAAAGGGACTAAATGGGAATGGGAAGAGTATCAACCGGACAATATTTCAACACCATATGTTTTCACAAATGTGAGAATAATAAAGAACATTGGACCTTTTGTGATTTCTGTGACAAAAGCTAAAGCAGATTTGTGTATTTGTAGTGTTGGAAGAATTCCAGTGGGGAGGAGCGAGTGTACTGTAATCCTGACCATTGAAGGTGCCAATAAGAGCACTTTCACAGCCTCGCATAATACGTATTTTGTGTGCGGAAATAACGGATATTATCAATTACCTATTGGGTGGTCAGGAATCTGCTATGTATCTTTTCTGTTGCCCCCTGTGTTTCTGGCTCCTGCATTGTATCACCGTGATTTTAAACTGTACAATGACATTTCCAAAAACAGAAATAAGAGGACAATAAGTATGGATGAAGTTGACCAAACCGACACTACCCTACAACAATATGTTGATTTCAACTTGGGCTTATTTTTCTTTGTGGGTGCTGCATTAAATAGCAGGAAGATTAGGCGACTGACTCGTGTTGTGGAAGCTGTTACCAATCAGACAGCTATGGCACTTGGGAACATTACAGAAGAACTACAGATTGCAAGGATTGTAGCACTCCAGAATAGGATGGTGCTAGACGTGATTTTGGCTGATCGAGGTGGTGCATGTCGCATCATCGGTAGCAGCTGTTGTGTATTCATACCAGATCACTCACCTTCAGTATATGACGCAATATCAAAATTGCATAAGATTGCTGCAGAAATTCATCCAGAGACTGGTACTTGGACTTTTGCTGGATGGTTTTGGACTCTTGTTTCTGCTTGGGGCTGGAAGCTACTGACTATCCTGTGTGTAATAATTGTAATATTTTTACATGCTGTGTATGTATCCAATGTGGTCCAATGCTTTGCTCCATTTGCATTTCTGCTTGTATACCTGCCAGAGGGAACATTGCTGAAACAAAGGCCCAACAAATGTTGAATAAAGAGGTGGCCGAAATAATGTTAATAGATGTACGGGATGAATATCTAGATTACCCCAGATAAACGAATGTCTTCAGCCAATGCTGAAAGGGTCGTCTGTTGTAATTTGGCAGCATTTAAGTTAAGCATTAGCTGAAGACAGCCTGTATTTAGAGGCTAAATTGTCCGCTTTGTGGAATCCATTTTGTATTTCTGTCAGCCATTTTGGCTGCCATGTGCTACCATGTGCTCGCCATGTGCTCTGTCCTACCTTCCTGTCAACTGCTCTTGAAATCTGCCTAGAGACAAGTTATATTTAGTTCCTCTTGCTTTGCACATGCTCAGTTGAGCTTGCAGCTGTTCCGAGTTTATAAATGTCAGGATGTGTCTACTAAAAGTAGAAACTGTTAGCTCCACCCACTTGTTGACTGTGCATTCTCTGTATGACCTTATATGTACCTAAAACCAGCATTTGTGTTAGTACCGCCTTCATTTGAGCCCCTGTGTGGGTATAAAAGGACCAGGATCCTTCCATTCAGTGTGCTACTTCATGCATTACTGAAGGGTGATGTGCGAATGTTAGCTCCACCTCATGAGGTTTAATAAACTCTGTCTTTTCTATTCCAGTTTCTATTGCCAACTTCTTCCTAAGTGTCTGAGGACTCTGTGCAGAGAAGGGAGAACTCCTAAGCACTGGTAGGCCTTGCTGAGGCTCACTACAACAAACGTGGCCGATGGTCCTATAGTTCAAGGCTGCCTCTATTCACTCCCCCACTCCTCCTGCCTGCCTAATGCCAGGGAGGAGAGTACTAAGTTCTCCTAGCCTGCCTAAGGGTTGTGATAATATCATTGTCAGAAGCCTCCACTACGTCTTTCACCCTCCCCAACCAGGCTGTGTAGCCCAAGGAATTCCCTGAATGTTTCGGTGCCTCAAGCATCCAACTCAAGCTCTCCAGCCGGACCCCAAGGCATAGAGAGAGATCCATTAGTGTACATCGCTTCCACAGCCCTTTCATTGCCCCGCATCCTCGTCCATAGGCAGGGGCAAAATGTCTGGGCATGCCCCCTTTTTGCCACCCATAGTTGTCCCAATCTTCCCACTGTCTGGCAATGCTGCAATGCATTGGGCGACGGTGAATGCCTAATGTGGGAAACTGACCACTCACCTAGCTTTCACTGTCTCACCATCCATCGCACCAGGCACCAAGCTATTGCGAAGGCAGAAGGTGGCCAATATGACAACAACCCAGCCTCCCAATGTCACCAAGGGTTCAAATACTTGATGATCAGGAGTACAGATGGAGGTTGGATGACTGCCAATTGACCAATCCACTCTGCTTCAGCCACAGAACTAGAACTGAACTGTCCAAGCGAGATTACTCAGATTACTTAAGGTGCCATTCACGTTCATCACTGGCAGTGGTAATTTATGTTCATTACTGCCTGGAGCCATTGACGCTCATCCGTGCCGGAGGCCATTGATGCATGTATTAATTGGGATCGCTGATGCTACTTGATGCATGATATGATCTTTGACCACACCTTGCACCCAGTCTTCACATTGACTGAACTAGTTCAGCACAGCCTTCGGCCTTGAGTAGTAGACGTTACATGCAAGGCTTTGTGTTTCTGCAGACCTGTCCTGAACACATCTCCTGTGCCCACTGAACACATTGTGAACTGACTTAAGCTAGGCACAGACAGGACTTAATGCAGGATGTGCCCTCAGGCCAATCAATTTGCCCACCTTGGTACTCATTCAAATAGTTGATGATTGGTCTTTGGCCATACACAGATGACTCTGGGGGCAGATCTTGACCTCGTGCAAGTCTCTGCACCTGGCCGCTTTGTCTCTAGAACCCTCTATGCACTGGGCACACTCCGTGGCTTCGGACTGCAGCCTGCACAAAACCTCCATCCCCGGAAAAGTAACGTAGACTCTGGACGTAGAATCTGCAATAGCCGTCATGTCCACAGAAGCCATTGCACTCAGCCTTCAGCCATGCACAGTGTGGACGAGCATAGGGACCCATGCAGACCAGAATTTAACACTAATTTTCCGTTAAACATTTTTATTCCTGTGAGTGGTTGTGTAGGCAGGACGCAGTGCACTGCTTTGCCCAAGGTGGGGGGGGGGGCTATAATGCTGCTAAAACGGCCCTGGGCACAGCATGAGGACTTCGGAAACTCCCTGCGCCCAACCATGCAAAGCAGACTGTAGGCCCCCAGCCCCTGTGGCCTGGGAGCCCACTTGCCCAGAGTATATTCAGAACGTGGACCTGGGAGGGACTGAAGAAGAAAGGGAAAGTAGCTGCCCTCTGCACAAGAGCAGTAAAAAGAAGTTTTGCTCCTCGCTGGTATGACATCACAGCAGAGAATACCCGCACTAGAGATCTATGTTCCTGCTAATGGTTTCTTATTAAAGCCATAAATAAGATATGTCGTCTCCTTTGTCCATAGGGAAAAAAATCAATTATGCTCGAGGCATTTTGAGAAGGGAGCTTCTCTGTGATGCAAAACGTCCTTTCTTAAAGCGCTGTAGTGTTTAATCTCATGTTTCCTTTGAACAGGGACAGGTGGCAGGAAGCAGATCCCTTCTCCCCCCTTCCCTAGGCTGAGAATGGAAAGCTTGACACATCATGCAACAGGCCTGTTGTGAAACAGGAGCCCTTGACTTACAGCAGGGTCACAGCGAGATGAGCTGTGTTCGTACATGATGGGGGCGGGGGCAGGCTGTTCTCTCTCTCTCTCTCTCTCTCTCTGTGCTATCTAAGTACTCTTTCTCTGTATAAATGCTGCTGATTCAGAAACTATGGTACAGCTGGGAATCGATAGTGCAAAGAGAGGGCTGTATCATGGCTGGACATGGAAGACCAGTGTGGAAATTTCGATAAAATCTTAAATGTTCATTGTGGGATTTCTGCTTGTGTGTGGCCGAGATGTTGGATATGCATCTGTCACGGTAGTACAGTGCAGTACTGTACTGTACCTGCTAGTAATTTGTTTATATATTTATTTTCTTTAATATTTATAGTTGTTGCATGGGTGGTTTTATTGCATCTTGCAATCAAATTTTGCTAATCTGTAGCCAGTTGTTTATTTAGTATAATGTATGGAATCAGATGTGTTTGCTTCAGAGTGCGCAAAAGCAATGAAGATGTTTTGTGGAGAGAAACACGTGCGGGGTCTAGTGAGAGCTACAGATGGGCTAAGGGTGTGGGGGTGTCAGGTTGTATTCATTAACAGAAGGCACCACACTCAGCAGAGTTCAGACTAAATGTCAAAGCTCTGGTCCTACAAAACTGCAATCATGGTAGCAACATCCTTCTCACCAGAATCTCTGCTTCCACACTGGGCCCTCTGGTCTGGGTCATACACACCACTACCCTTTGAAATCATGACCACATCACTCTTATCCGTAAGAACGTGCGTGGTGCCGATCCAAACCGTCATTGCCTTTCAAATCAGTTGCATCATAGGCGTGCTAAAATGACTTGCCACCTCAGGTGGCTAGCATAGCATAAGAAGTTAAGAATTTGGAAAACTTTTTGTCACAAAGGGAAAAAAAGAAGCAAAGCCTTCCTCGTCTATGAACCCAAGATCTGAAAGAACATCACTTCACACATCAGACTTGTACTGTCAGCCCCGGCAATCAAAAAACAGCTAAAGTCTCACCTCTTCATGAAACACCTCAACACGCTTTGTTAAGGACCCTCCCTGCTTTTCCGTCCTCTGGATTGGCAACAAGCGTTACCCTACCTCACAAAACTGCATACACTTTCAAATTGCTCCTTGCCTCCTCAAGAGTAGATCCTGCGTCATCTCACTGCTGCTTACAGACTCTATTGCTCCCTTGCTACATTTGGGCTCTAGAAAAAAACAATACATGCATGCATAAATTTGCAATCTCTACAGAGACGTGCTGCTGACACAGACATATGTTATAACTTCTTCCAGGTAGGTCTTCAAGATTATTGATGCATGCTGCTTGTCAGTAGGTCTTGCTCTGTGGCCCAAGTAGGCCAGTTTCTATTTGGCAGTCTCCATTTTCTTGTTGTAGAGCATAATGAAAAAATAGCTTGACTAGACTGTTTGGGTCTAGTAGGCCGGCGCTGTTGCAAGTATTGGCTACAGGTGTTTTCCTGGAAATCCTTTTCAGCGAGTGCAGAAAATACCTTTGAACCGTATACAAGGAACTTTTGGAAGCTCGTGGAAGTACCTCAGTGTTAAATAAATTTGGTCTACAGTGTTAATATTGATAATTATCCTTGCCGGCATAAAGCTGGTCACTGTAGTCTGGCCTGTACAGGTTAACGAATCAGACGAGTGATGCTCAATGTTTGGTTGCAAGGAAAGAGATCATATCTCAGATGAGGCTGGAGTGATGATTACAATTTTTAGTTGATTTGGCTGCAAAAAGAGAAATTTCACCCAAAAATGACACCAAGATTTCTAACAGTCTCAGATAGCTTAAGATTTTGGTCAGAGTAGAAGACAAACAGAAAGGTATTTGAGGTACATCATATAACCCTTCAATGGGGATTTGTGTCATGTCCACAGTCACAAACCACATTTATGGTGAAAAGAGTTTTGGCTGAGCACAGACGTCCTGAAAGCAGTAGAACAGTAGGTACTTCAGAGGTACAAGAAGTCAGTATCTTGATTGAAAAACCACAAACACATGGGAGTGTTTTTAAGGTTTGGTGGACTGTACTCCGCTTTGCCTAGACTGTGGTGAGTAGTGAGATTGGAGGAGGCGCTGCGTGCAAATAGACCTCTGTGATTGATGGGGGCCATGCACCCTCTTTGGTTATTGCTTAATAGAACTGGATGGGGAAAGGTTTTGAAGAAGACATTTGCAGCATGAAGCAGATCAATACAATGTTTAATGCCACGGGCCCTGATTAACCAATGAGCAGAGCTCTACCCTATGATGAGCTTTTTGGTTATTACAGTGTTTGACCAATCTGGGCTCCCTTCAGGTCCCCTTATTCACAAATGACGAACTTGCATGCTGGTGGAAAGCCAGGCAGTGAACACAAGTGTTGTGCAAGCAGACACACCTAATACATAGTTATGCATTTGTTCACCTCAACCCCATTAGTTAGGGGACATATTAGCAGGTCCCTTACTTTATATCCTTATAAGGAATGAGTAACGATTTTAGACAGCACAACCCCTAACAGGCATGGGGACTAAAATTCATATTTTACATTTCCACTACCTAGCAAATTCATGGAACTAGGAGGGTATATAGAGATGCTCAAGGACTATATACCTATACCAATATGGGACTCTGCAAGGCAAATTTCTGATGTGCCCCTGTCGACAGGCCTACCCCAGCACAAATGATCAAGCTCTGCAGTCGATGGCCAAGCATGTTTGAAACACATTTTGTGAACACACAAGAAAAAGTGAGACTGCCGCTGTACAGTACTTCAGGAGCTACAAAAAAGGTTTTCAGACCAGGGGCAATTAAGTGTACCTGATGGTGCCTATATCCTACAAAGTTTGTTGTCAGAGAAATACTTAAAAAATAACAAAGAGGGTTAGATGGAATTGAAAGAGAAGACGAAAAGGGTTTTCAGTTTTTGATCGATTTGACACTACCCAGGAAACTGCACCAACTCCCCTTTGGATTTTGAAGTGACAGTGGTGCTGTATTGTTATGTCAGGCCATTCCTGGACAAAGACATATATGGTCTACTTTTCACAAAGAAAAAGTTATACATAAGTATAACATTTGTTAAAAAAATACTAAGGTGCATGTAAGAGGTGAATTCTAGTCCCAAATAATTATCAATAGTTACACCACGGTGTCATAACGATAACTTGTAATTTTCAATGGTATCCTGCATTGCCAGGTGTGAGACTTGAACAGGCTTACTATTACTCTTTCTTAAATTAAGAGTTTGACGATTTATACATGAGCCACACAAATGCATTTACTAAGAGAACATGTGTTGTGTTGGTGCTAAATACATTGGACTGTGGGGTGCCAGGAGTCAAAGTGGGTGACAACAGTGTAATTCCTTAAGAAATAATTTCGGCCTGGCACGTTATTATTATTGTTTTATTGTTAATATTGTTGGACTTGGCACTTTCTGCAGAGTCACTCCCAAATGGTTTGCCTTCACCCCTCCTACTTTTCTAAAAATCCGTTTTTGTAGCCTTAGGACTCTGTGCACTTTACCACTGCTAACCAGTACTAAAGTGCTTGTGCTCACTCCACTAAACAGGGCAAAATTGTCATACCATGTTCCCAATTGGAACATTTATTTACTTATAACTCCCTAGTTAATTGGTGCAACATGTGGCCAGGGCCTGTAAACTAAACTAGTGGACTTGTAGCACTTATTGTGCCACCCACTTAAGTAGCCTTTTAAAACCTGTCTCAGGAATGCCATTATAACCTGTGTGCATTTTTAAACTGCTGGTTCGACCTGGCAAAATAAATCTTTTGTCAGGCCTAAATCTTCCTTTTTAATACATATAAGTCACCTATAACGAAGACCCTAAACAGCCCATAGGACAGGGTGCAGTGTATTTAAAAAGTTGGACAAGTACTTTTAAGGTTTACATATCCTGATAGTGAAAAACTCTTAAATTCGCTTTTCACTACTCCAAGGCTTATCTGTCCCATAGGATAACATTGCATTACCTTATTACATTTAATAAGTGATAACCTTTGATTGGGAGTAGGTAGGAATATCATGTTTTGACTTAAATAAATTGTAGTTTAAAATTCTCTTTAATGGTAAAATATGATTTTAGAGTACAATTTTGGAATTACTTCTTTTAAAAAGCTGGCATTTCCTTCTCCTAACCATATGGTGCCTGCAGCGTGTGTCCTGGGTCACATGACTTTAATTAGCATGGCAGTTAGCCTTTGTATATTCCTCCTAGACAGTGGCACAAAGAGGGACTAGGTGTTGGCAGGATGGGCCTTGACATTAGCCTTTTGTCACACCAGACACTAAGCAGCCTGGGCAGGTAGAAAGGACATTTCAGCACCATCTGTGGGGAGAAAATTCTCAAAGCTTCTCCCACTTCAAAGCTGACACCAGGTATAAAAATAGGAGCCCTTGGACCGCTCTGTACCACCAAATACCACAGTTAGAATTTTGGCACTATTTCTACTTAAACCTTTAAAATTGCATACCTCCAGCTCCACTGATTCGATTTTGTCATTTTGATCTCATTTTATTTTTTTAAAGTTATACTACTTTTCTAAATTGGCTTGGGATTTTATTGTGTTATGTTTTAACTTCATAACTGTTTATGTGCTGGATAAATACTTTACACTTTGCTTCTAAATTAAGCCTGACTGCTTTTCTGGCAAGCTACCAGACGGTTAAGCACAGGTTAATTTAGTGACTTTATGATTCACCCTGACAAGGATTACTGCCAGAGTGTGGCTTCCACCTTCTCAACCAAATACCCAACATCTCACAATATTCATTATTATTATTATTATTATTATTATTAGTAGTAGTAGTAGAAGTAGTAGTATTTAATTAATTAATTTTTTCAAATTACGACTGGCTGGTTGTGCGAGAGGAATGTGGCAGAGAGATGCCCCCATAAAAAGGCCTTTTGGCTTTGTCTCCTGACTGCCACCTCCAGCCATTCGAACAGAGGGCTCCTGACGCCAGACATCTGCTGATTTCATCTTATTGCTAAGGCCTTTCGACACATTCAGCGAAATATGTATTTCATCGCATGAATTTATTTCAAAGAGCTTTCCCAGTTGCTCCACTGTTCTGGAAAACGTTGAGGACATTGCGACGTAACCATGTGTCATGTCACTTACTCAAGCGGCAATTGTGAGCTGCTTCATCGTGCACTATTCTTCTCCTGAGCACAAGATGGGATCTCACAGAAAAATGCTGCTTACACATGAAGGATGTTGGATTGCGCAGTTAGGAAGTAAAATAATGATTAATTATTTTCTTGCAGTGCATGCATATGTTCTCCTCCACCAATCTCTCACACAGGTGTACAGTGCTCTAAAGCAGTTCAACAGAGATTGGTGCTTTAAAAAAACTTTGAAAATTAATTAACAAATCCAAATAAGCATTGGCCAAGCCAATAAGTCTTGAGTTGGCTGCCTGCCTTCTGGGTTTGTCAATGCTTGCTTTGTATTGTCATAGTTTTTGTAAAACAATTTTGTTGCGGGATCTGCCGACCGCGCACTAGTATAACAATATAATATTTTTTGTCTAAGAAAACACAAATTGCCATAGTACTACTTGACATTGAAAAAAGCTTCTTTGTTTGTGTTGTGTGCTCCCTGTGAAAGAGCAGAATGTAGCCATTCACTATGAAGTTAGCCGCTGACTGAAGTGGGCTGACCGGAATTATGAGATTATGCATAATTATAGATTTGCTGCATGTGCCACATAATCTATCATCCAATGCATAATCTGCAGATACTAACCCCCCCAAAAATTTGATTCTAGCTCAAACGGTTCAAAAGTTACTAAAAAGGCAGCAACACATGTTGCCGCACAGCGGACGGCCCTTTACTGAGCTCGAACTGGTCACCTTTCTGTTGTTTATTGTTGTATTTCGGTGTTAAACATGCCCAGACAGTGTTAACATTTCTAAAAATGACAAAATAATGAATAATACTATCACAAAATGTGCTGCCTTATGCCGCATAATTTGCCTTTTCTTGCCTCGTAATTTACTCATTCCTGCTGCATTATTTGGCCCTACACTGCTGCATAATTCCAGGGGCCCTACCCACAGCCCAATGCTGTAGTCAGTGGAATTAAAATGTGAATGACACAACAGACCAATGGATAAAGAGGGCTCGCTTAAAGCTCCTATAACTTAGTATATGTTAGACTTACGTTTATGAAAAGCAAAAGGTCTTGGTTAACACCAGCCCTAAAAAAAATGTTTCTGGACACCCTCAAACATTTCTAGTAAACAGTCAGCATTTAATTGTATGTGAATTAATGTCCTTTAGTTGGGTAGCATGTCGTGTTTTGCTTTCACATTTTCTATTTTATTTCGTTTCTTTGTATGAAACCATGAGTATGAAGTTACACCGCCCAACAGGGGCGACTCCTCCGTTGGAGCGGAGAAGCATCGCCCCACTTAAAATCCCCCCAAACCCCTGAAAAATATAATAGCAATTTATTACCATTTTATTTTTAACCCTGTCCCGAACAGAGCGTCAGGACGGGGGCGGGGCCGCTAATGAGTGACAGCAGCATGTCACTCAGCAGGGAGGAGGGTGGGCTGGCAAAGCACTGTTTAAAGTGCGCATGTCTTTTTGGCCGGCCATCTTATAACGGCCAGCCACACATGCGCACTTTGAACACCTCTAACCCAGCTGTCTTAAGACAGCTGGGTTTTAGAGCAAGTGCAAGCCTCCAGAGCGCTGTGGAGCGCCAAGTGAGGCCGCTCCCTCCAATCAGGGTGCTGCTGTCATGCTGCACGAGAGCAGCGCCCTAAATGGTCAAGGGAGTTGCTGCTTCCAGTTCCAGCGTTGAGAAGGTGGACCGGTGCGGAGGACGTCGTGTTCAAGTACGTTTTTTATTATTTTCATTTTATTTTGTGCGCGCGTGAACGCCCCCCGTAGATGCCAGCTGCCACTGCTGCCTAATGATATGTGCAAAAACAGACTTTACCATGTGATACCTTCTTTATACTGTGTGCCACACAATACTAGGTCACAATTGGAACTTGTTGCTGCAAGCCCTTAAGGGTGACTGGTATATCTTTGTATGTTCCAAGTCCATGCAGTTATCAATCTTATAGTTCTGGCCTAGCTCAGCCTTAGAGCACTTGCCGAATTTCTCAATAGATGACGAAAATACACTCCCTAGGTAGCATGCAATTCAGGCCATTTTGCGGGCAGGTCAATGCTAGGGACAGCTGTAGGGGGCACCAGATTGCCTCTGCAAGTAACAAGTGCCAGGGGAGAGGGGTTGGCCCAAACTTCTCCAAGGCTGGCAAATGTATACCTTAGAGTTCAAAGCACAGATCAGAACATTTAGACAAAATAATTGATTAACTATAGGCATGTGTGATGTTACTGTTTTTTAACAACATAGTAATTAAAATCCACAATCATAATTGATCTTTAAAATATCCTGTGTGACGTCACGTCATTTGTTGTTTATGGCAAGAGGTTACTTCCTGCTCATCTGCATATGGTTGTATATCTGCTTCTCAAAAGATTCCTGTGCTTTTCTCTGCTGCCTTCAGTTCAACATGCTGTCACACAGAGCCAAGCACCTCTTGCTCTAAAAAGCACTGAAAGGTGGCGGCACGTTGCTTCTAAAACAGGCATAAATACCACATTTTTATGTATTACAAATGTATTAATTCCTGAAGGTCATGATGGAGTGTTCTCATGGATGGTTGCACAGGTGCTTGCCTCGAACCAAATGGAACACACATGCTTGACTGCAGCAATATTTGCCTCAGGACGAATCCATGAGGTGCTCACACAGGGCCATATGTTTGAACACATTTTCCCATAGACACAGAATGGGTAAAACCCTTTGATACATATGGCCCACAGTGTTTTAGGAATTATGGTATTCACTGCTCTTGTGTGACATTGATGGTTACCACCATTTTGAAAAGCTAAACTAATGGGATTAGGAGCCTTGAAAACCGGATGCTTCTCTGGTAACTGTAGAGGTAATCCATGCGATATCAGAATGAAACAAAAGGGACACTGTAACCTGCTGAAACCATAACTGTCTTGCTCATCAGTTTATTACCTCCCACTTACAAGGTCAGCGGGAGACAGGTCAACTCTTTAGTGCATCCACAATTTCATTGGGTTTTGTTTCCTCTGGTTCTTACAATGTATGGCTTCAGTTATAACCTTCTATACTATGGTGTTAAAATATTTACATTTGAAGTGTATCCTAATTCTGCGCCTCGAGTAGTTTCTATTCAGTTTGCCCTGTTCCAGAGTCCAGAGTGCATCCTATGTGTCGAAAGCTAGAGTCTCGTGCTTGATGGAGTCGTCTTATTCTTTCAAGAGAACCCACTACATTGAATTTTTTTTTTAAAGTTCACTTTTGTTGTATTTTTAGGATGGATCCTAAAAATTCTCAGTAATTGTTGATGTTACCTACATCGCTGGTGCTCTTTCTATGTGGTAGATCCCAAGCGCAAAAGATTAAAATCTTCTGGTGATATAAATTCCATTACATAACCTAGGCGTGGGTGCACTGATGTAGCTCATTTTACTACTAGGGATTTTCTACATTCAACAAAGCCAATGATTCCATAAATTGATGTTTTTCTCTTTCCTGGTATACAGTGATATGATTTCAATTAGGCTCCAAGTAAAATCCTACTGTCTCAGAATTTTCTAGCGCTCATTTTTTGGAGACTTTGAGCAAAGTTCATCTTTGATAGTATGGGACTTTTCATGCAAGAGACCTGAGTGGCGGTTTTGAAGTCTATTTTATTGTAGAGTTTTCCATTTTAAACAGTTTGGCGAATCTTAACTTTGATTGCAGACATCTACAGTCATAATTGTTGGATGTTCTTGATTTTAAGGATAAGATTTTTTTGAGAATGCAGAAACATACCTGTTTTGGAAGTGCCTATACAGCACAAAGTAAATTTTTTAAAATCTTCTGCACTTTTCTATTTGCCAAGCACCCTTATGATGAACTCCTGAAGTGTCTGGATCCACTCAAGATGCTGGCTCCTGTTCTCTAAGGTCCAAATGGAAGATAACAATAAAGACAATATCTGAATGGTTGACAGTATGCAAATCGACAGATGTGCACTCTAATTGTGGTATGAAAGTCATTTCGGTTTTCTATCATTTACATAATGTAATCTTTATTGAAATCATTGCAAACATTCTCTGTACATCACTGAATAGCTATTCAGTGCCAGAAAGCATGATCAGGACTGTGCCTTCTTTGCCCTCAATCTGCCTGCTGCTACGGTGGACAATGATGTTTGCATCACTCACCTTTAGAATTGAGGAGACATCTCTTGAAAGCTGAAAGTCTCTCCTTTGAAACAAAACCCAAAATTGAAACTTGATTGCCTCAAGTCCAAATCCAACTAAGCCACTTTCTGTTCTCCAAGGTTTTGCTAATCTCTAATTGTCTTGGACACCCTATCTGATCTCCTCATAGCCCATCCTCAGTAGCTGTAACTTTTGTTACCCTTTGTATCCTGTTCCATAAGGGAACACTGAAGGATCAGTCAAACAATCCTTCGGACAAAGTCTGTTCATCCCATGTTTAATACTGGATGAGAAAAAACTACTTATGTCTCACAGAAAACATAATGTAGATTTTGCTTTAACAACTCCACAGACCACCAGCTGCTGAAGGTTCATGGCCGTCTTCCATGGTTGCCCCTAACTCCTTCAAGATCTCTAAGAAACCTGGGGACCTCCTTTGATCGCATCTATCTTTCTTTGCACAAAGAGGCAACATGACCAAGAATGTAGTGTATTATAGCCTTAGAGCCCGGCCTAGCGGCCTCTACCGGCCATTAAAGGCCTGCTCCAGCGTTAAAGGCCGGAGGCGAGGGCCTTTAACAACGGAGGGGGACTTCTTGAGTGTTGACACTATTTGTGTGTGCTGTACTATTGTTGATTGGTGGCAAAAAATAAAAAAAAATTTAAAAAAACAACGGAGGGGGACTTTAATGGCCAGTAGAGCCCACTAGGAGAGCTCTAAGGCTATTAGAACATTCCTCCCCGAGGGCAGAATGCTCTAATTGGTAAAAATAAAGGCCTCTTGGAGCCCGAAGGGATTTAAATCCCCTCAGGCCCCGAGAGGCCTTTGTTCACAGCAGCAGCTGTGAATGAAAAACAACTTTAGAATGTTGTCCTGCCGGCTTCTACCGGCCCGTAGAAGCCCAGAGCACTCCATTGTCTGCAATGAAGTACTCAACATTCTAATGTTCTAATACCTGATCCATCGCTGTGGGTTGCTTGTGCTATCCAAAATCCTCTCCTGAATTGTTCCCAACCTTGTTTTGGCCATTTTATACAATTGGAATCCCACCAAAACGAGAAAAAAAATTCGAAGAGTGCAAAAAAAGAAAGAAAATGAGTGTTAGTGTGAGGATTCATGTACAGAATGTCTAGCATAGAAAGAGAAATACTCCAGAGAGAGGGTCACATGCTGGCTTCAGCTGCAGGAAGATGGGGAAGCAAAGTTGCTTCTGGCACAGAAAGCGTATCTGCAACAGCTGGCACTATAACAAGAAGAGCCTGCAATGACCTTGGCTACTGAATGAAGTTGATGGGCTGTTAAGTCTTGAGGAAGTTTCTTCAAAGATGAGTGAGGGGTGAGACAGGTAGAGAAGGTATCCTCTTTATTTACATGCTATGCCTTAGGTACAGTGCCAGGAACATGGTCCAAGTCACAGCATCATCCTCCCTCCAAATGTAACTATCTCCCTGCTTCCACCCACACACTGCAACATTCTGTTGCATCATTCACTCCCAGAAATCCAGACACCAGCTCAGGCATACATGGAATGGGGACATTCAGGATGCCACACACCTCCCTTTCTTTCAAACAACAAAACAAAGAACAGTCATTCCCTTGCACAAAAAGCACAGGGACAATCATTGACAATCACTCAATTTACAACATATCTAGGTTGCACATTCACCCACCATAACCTGTTAGAACTCTTCAACACCCATGCAGACACACAAAGACAATAAATAGCAGTTACGGTACTTGCGATGGGTCGAGGAAAACACCACGACCTTCCAGGACATGAGAATCTCAATATCTCATGGCAAACAAAAAATTAGACAACTAGGTTTGACTAACACTGCACAATGGTTCACGGCTTGCAAGTCTTGCAACCTCTTCAGACATAAGGCCCTACCACCGTATGTCTTCACACTCACAATGATGCCATTCAACATGATTTTCATGTAGGACATGCAGTCAAGGATTCCCTGTCACACACTGCAACATTCTGTTGCATCATTCACTCTCAGAAATCCAGACACCAGCTCAGGCATACATGGAATGTGGACATTCAGGATGCCACACACCTCCCTTTCTTTCAAACAACAAAACAAAGAACAGTCATTCCCTTGCACAAAAAGCACAGGGACAATCATTGACAATCACTCAATTTACAACATGTCTAGGTTGCACATTCACCCACCATAACCTGTTAAAACTCTTCAACACCCATAAAGACACACAAAGACAATAAATAGCAGATACGGTACTTGTGATGGGTCGAGGAAAACACCACGACCTTCCAAGACATGAGAATCTCAATATCTCATGTCAAACAAAAAATGAGACAACTAGGTTTGACTAACACTGCACAATGGTTCACGGCCTGCAAGTCTTGCGACCTCTTCAGACATAAGGCCCTACCACCGTATGTCTTCACACTCCCAATGATGCCATTCAACATGATTTTCATGTAGGACATGCAGTCAAGAATTCCCTGTCAAGCAATAGCCAGGGCTTGGAATCCTTCTTAGACAAAAGGTTTCCCAGTCATCCCAACATCTACACATTTAAGGCACAAAGAACACAAATACAGAAAGTTTAACCTGGCAATACCTCAACTCAAAACTCTCTTGACAAAGTAAAACACACAAGCTTTCATCACAGCAACACTTATACACAGTGTCCCCTGCCATCCACATCCAATTACTAAATTATCCAGGTAACATAGACAGAGCAAACACTTATATGCAATCTCCATATATACACAATTCAAATTTACACAACACAATCATACGTAAGACAGTTCTGCTCATTTCCATATGTGCAGGAAACAAATCTGAACCTGTACACAATCTTCATATGTACCCAATACGTAAGCAAAGTCGGACGCAATCTCCATACATACATGATATCTAAGCCAATCATATACAAGCTCCATACATATACCACATCGAAACTCTGGATCAGTATGCACAGTACATCTTATATTACACTGATCTTGTAACTTCTGTTACTTGTTGGCATCGTGTAAGTCACATGCATTCTTGCCTTAATCTCTTTGAATGTATTTCTGCAAATTGCCCTCGCCTCATTTCAAAGATCACAACCTTGCCTTCTTTAAAAGCCAAACTTCGGCAACCTAACAATACCTGCAGTGTAGTTCCTATAGTACCCCTGCAGGACCTGCGCTTTTGGATAACATACACTGTGGGCCTGATGGCAGACTGATTCTGAGCACCCCCACCGCGTATGTTAGCCTGTTTGCATTAGCTAGCTCACAGTGCCACTAGAATCTCCTTTTTATCAGAGAGATTTGTTTTTGGCAACCTCAGAACACGACAACCCTGATTTCTCAGACTCGTGGAAACAATGTACTACTTTTCGCTCAGTCACTCGTGCTTGCTCATTTGGTCTCAGAGAGTTACACAGAAGAAACAGTTGAGCGTGTTTACAATAAGAATTTATTGCACAGTTGTTCTTCTAGTATAAAATATATGTGCTGCGACAACTGTTAAACAGTAGCAGAGATATATGATCAATCAATCAATCAATCATGTCACTTATAAAGCGCACTACATACCCGCGAGGGTCTCTAGGCGCTGGGGGAAGAGGGGGGTGGTGCTGCTACTGATCGAAGAGCCAGGTCTTGAGGAGTCTTCTGAAGGCCAGTAGGTCTTGGGTCTGTCGGAGGTTGGTGGGGAGGGTGTTCCAGGTCTTGGCGGCGAGGTGGGAGAAGGATCTGCCGCCGGCGGTCGTTTTCCGGATGCGGGGGACTGTGGCGAGGGCGAGGCTGGTCGAGCGGAGCTGGCGGGTGGGGGTGTAGAAGCTGAGTCGTCTGTTGAGGTAGGCTGGTCCGGAGTTGTGGAGTGCTTTGTGTGCGTGGGTGAGGAGCTTGAAGGCAGTACAGTGAATAGAAAAGGATAGTACAGTTCTACCATTTTTGCAATAGTCATGAACATATACATGAATATAAAATGCATTTATAAAATAAAGCGCATACTCCTACGATGCCTGTCTAGATGTACCTAAGTGTACCTAGCATGTGAGTAGGTGCGAAAGAAGCCAAGAATCCCGCTAGGATTTAGTCAAACCCCATTACCTGAATAATGAGAGTGTGGGACCACTGTCAGCTGGAGCGGCTGCATGCAGGAGCCTCAGCGTCTCTGGTCAGTGTGTCGGCCTGGAAGTCTTGGTTCCCTCTAACTACTGATAGCAAGAGGTGCTGTATTTATACAGAAAAGTATAGAGTCCCTTTGTCCATTGTGTCTTGTGTTAGCCATTGTTGGGTATGAAGATGACGTATGGGATGAACCGGTTACGTAGATGTTTAGGCAGGTGGATCCTAGCCCCTGCCTGGTTTCCTAGAACTCTTATGAATATTTAATCATATTGGATGAGCACATCGAAGATGGTATAGGAGGCCATTGTTCGGGAAAAACCCTCCTTCTGTACCCAAACCACAGTCTTGATAAGGTTCAGCCCTCAGCGCCCGTTATTGTGGAGAATAGGGAACTAATGTAGGTGAAAGATTATGCCTATATTAGGGCATCTCAAACTATGCCTATAGTAGGGCATCTATATGAAACATAACACCCACTCCTCCTAATAGTCAACAATAATAAACAATGACAGCAAAACTACTAAGTCATACTAGGTGGTAGCGCATATAATTGTCAGTGAGCCATATAAAAACATTTTTAAAACTCTAAAAGCATATTTAAAAACATTTCTAAAAGGGGAAAAAATGTGTAGAGTCAGTTTTTGAATTTGTATTTTGAATAGGTCTAGCTTAGTCCCTTCATAGAATTTAAAACTTTACAAGCTGTTTAGAGGGCCATGCTTTCTCTAGCATTAGTGTCAATTTAGTAGGAAATGTTCCAAATTGAATCAGAGTTGAAATGAAAAAGGAAACTCCGAATTCTTTCCCACCACATTATGAGCCAATTGAAGATCAGGGGGCCGATTCCGATGTCGGACGGACTCAGGTCCGTCCGACATCGTCCTGGAGCCATATCCGACCGACCTGCTGTCGTCGGTTACGGCCCTGCAAGTACGATGCGACCGAACCCTGTTTCGTATAATTCACAATGGGAGCATGCATTCCGAGCGGAATGCATGCTTGCATTGTGAAAAGCAGGGGTGCAGTTCATCCCTGCACCCTGTGGCCGGCACCCCAAGGTGCCTGCCACCGGGTGCAGGGATCAACAGAGGGGCACCATAGGTGCCCCCAGTCTGCCATTCGGCGGCCTCGCACCCATGGGGGCCCTACTGGGGGCCCCCAAAGACAGTTACCGACTGCCTTTTTGTGCCAGAAAGACCGGCACGAAAAGGCAGTGAAATACTGCCATCGTACTTCCTCGGTCGTGAAGAGGCGGCCGGGGGAGTACTGAATGATTTCCGGACGGCGGTCGGGCTCTCCGAGCCCGTCGTAAGCCATCCGGAAATACGAGTCGGATTCCTTTTCGACCGAGCCCATCGGAATGGCTCGGTCGGAAAGGAATCTGGCCGGCACGTTCCGATTCGGTCGGAAGGGCTCCGACCATCGTTCGGTGCCCTTCCGGCCGAAATCGAAATCGGCCCCTAAGTGTCCTGGCTGGGAGACGCAACATCACAGTCACTTGCTGTAGGGGACGGGAAGTGTAATATTTCACACAGTACGTCGATGGAGCACAGATGAAATTCAGTACTGCCCATAGTTGGCATATCGGCAGCCGGTGCTGTAGTCGATACCTCAGTGCCCGTAGTGCTAGTTGTAGCGCTTGTGCTGGTGTCAGCGCTAGTGGTGGCTGACCTGATGCTCACCCCGGTTATTAAAGGCACCTGCGGGTTTTCAAGGAATGCAGTCGTCAGGATAGGAATACGCTGGGGACACAGCCGAGCATGGGACCACAGCGGTTCCAGCCTCGTGTTTAAGTCCGCAGGTGTTTCTGACTCGCGTATCAGACAGATGTCCAACACGCATTCTTCACCGCAAAACAGGCATCGAAGAACAGGTAAGATGCAGTCCATCCAGACTGGTCTAAACGATAAGAACCAAGAAGCACTCAGTTCTCGTAGGCGAGGCGCGCCCAGATGTTGTACCATGCACTCACGGTATCTACGTTCCAGAAGAGCTTTCGCCATTTCGTTCGTGATTGGGCCGTCCATTGCGTATCAGGAAAATAACAATCAGGATTCCAGATATTAAAAGCAATATCAGAGGTAAACCTCCAAAGATGCTTCCAAATACGGAGTGTATAAAATTTGGGATAACTCCGAGGACTGTTTGGAAGGTGCTTAGAAAACCTGACCCTATGGTCTTAAATAAGTGTACAATACCACTCGTATCAGACATGTTAAAGATACGACCCACCATTTCTACGAAATGAAAGGGGCAGTTTGTACGAAAAAGTGCCTGTATCTCGGTTGAGGTCCTTGCAACTTGAAGATCAAAGGTCACTCGAGCGGAGGTTAAGGGTACAGTTCGCTGTAAAAGCATGGCTTTCATTCTGCTCAAAGCATCAAATTTTATAAAAGATATCTCTAGCAAAGGCCACAAAGGCGCCTCCCTGACTGTACTTGTTGGGGGAAACAATACTTGCATACAGCAAGTAACCCTGGCGTTCACGGTGACCAGATAGGCGATGCCCGGAAGCATGCCACAGCAACCTTGATCATTCAGCATCAAGGAGCTCCCATTCGAGAGTAACTCGAAAACTGGCGTGATCACGGCAGCAGGTGTCCCTTTCATGTGGCAAGACAGATTCGCCACCGAACCATTACAAGCTCTGTGTAAAATAATGTCCTGACACATGAGGGAGCCGCTTAAAGCGTTCCTGCAGTTTGTACCACTCAGGAATACTTCCCGATCCCCACTCCGGCATCAAAATGTATATGGTAATTCCCAGGATTCCTTAATGTATTCTTTACCCAATTTTTCATATCTGCCTGCCTGCCTTTGCTCAAGGCAATACTGAAACTGAAAGGTCATGACCGGGAGAGTGATATGGCCGTGGATTAGCCATTCTGTTGATGGTGATTCCGCCACTGTGAATGGTAGCCTGTCCAGTTTTTCAATACACAGCATTGTATATTTAGCTCCCCTTTGTGCCATTTCTATCTGTGTATCTGTTAGATTGTATTCAGAAAACAGAGACGTACTGTTTATAAAACGCCAAGGCACAAAGCCTGCACGCAAAGATTGCAGCGTCCAGCTTAATAACATAATAGAACGTAACTGAGATTGGCCGTGTTGTAATATGGCTAAATCCTGTTCCAGTATGCGATAGAAGAAGATACAATGTTGCCTAAAACATAGATTCTGGAGGTCAAAGTTGTTAACCCATTATCTACCACAGCTAAAGCTTTTTCTAAGTTTATACGGTCTATTTCCCGTATTCTCTCTGCGGCCTCTTGTTGGGAAATCTTCCAGTTTTCATTATAGGCAGCATATATGCCTGTATATATGAAACGTTTTTGACGTGTTTTCCTGGGTCCTAGTAAAAAGTCCCTAAGATCCATGTCAAGTGAGAGTAAAGATAAGTGTTGTTTCACTTCTGCAAGTGTTGAGGTTTCTAGCCAACCGAGGCACAACTTCCCAACACTGTAGGATGTCACTACCCCTGGATGTTCTCTCTGTACATAATGTTGGTCTGGCCTATGGATACTGAGTCTCACGGTGATGTTCAGGAATCGCTTATGACAGCTATTCGTGTCTAAGGGCCAAACCACCCACTGTTTCCAATTTGGGTCTGTTCTGTTGTACTCTAAGATGTCATCTACTTTTGCCCCTTCTTTTGTAGTTGAATTCTGCCACCCCCCATATGTCGGTGTTGGAAACCTAGGGGTGTTCAGGTCCTTGCTCTTGGCTAGTCCAAGACATGATGTCTGTTGCACAGTATCATTTAAAAAGATCATCTGCTGTGGAATGAGGCATGCTCTAAATAGTGCCTCTGTACTCTGGACTTGCCAGTCCCTTGAACCCCAAACTGATTTTAAGTTAATTTCGTCTTTCCATAGATTGAAACCCTGTTCAGGCAATTGGGCCAAAAAGGAAGCAGAGTAAATCTGTTTAGTGTTTGTCAACATAATTTTCAGTGCTGATGTTGGTGCAACCTTATAGTAATATGAGGCTGGATCTGTGGTGTTAAAACCTGAAAAGTATGAAAATTTCTGTGCAAACGTTTGTGAACTACTTTTTGGTGGTGTTGGGCAATGTTCCCACTGATGGTACTCAAAAACATTCCTAGGTGAAATGGATTTGTGCAGGAAAGGATGACCATAATGTTGGTAGCAGTACCATGTGTCATAATCTGAAGAACCCTCTAACATTTCATTATTAGAAAATGCAGCAGTTTTCTCTAAATCAGACAACATATTATCAATTGTTTCAGAGTCCCAATCATCAGAAAATGTACTTGAGGTAATGATATCACTTAATAAAATTTTAAATATATGATTAATTTTTAAAATTTCTGTCGGACCGAACATGTTAAAATCAACCTTGTCCCATACTATACCATCCGGTATAGGAACTGCTGTAATGTTCACTGATGACAAGTCTCTTTGCTCACGATGTGATGATGGATGTGGCTTCAGTAGTATGTTGACCTTTTGGGCTGTGGAGCTTTGTTGAAGATAGCGTCCATTAATAAGCATACTAAAAGTTAGTACTAAGCCAAGCCAGAAGAGAAAAAACAATATCCCAGAAATTACCCAGAGTTCAATCCAAGGCGATGCCAGGTATGTCTTTTTTAGAAAGTGAAGAAAGTTCTGTATTTGTTGCTTGAATGGTGTTTTGGCTGGCGTCGTTTCTGGCTCGCTTGGATCCAGAGAAAACGTATCAAAGTTCATGAAATAGCCAGAAGCAGTTTGATCAATTGTAGGAATTGCATCGGGATTAGTTGAAATGTTATTTTGCTCTTGACGATTCAGGTTTACGTAGACTTCTGTATTATATCTAATTGCAACTTGTGAATTATTCTGATGTTCATTTTGAATTTGAATGTTTGGTTCAAGTGGAACAAGTTCCATAGCATTGTTGCTTAGTCCTTCATTCCTTACAGGTGGCTCTTCAAACGTGATGAGTCTTTCTGTTTGAACTTCTTGGATTGTAGGTAGAGGAGGGTGTCTGCTACTGTGGAGACCACGAGGCCTACTGCTTATTATTGGCCACATAGTGTGGTTTGATTAAGTCGATTGAGACAAATCTTTTCTCCTTTTTCCCGGCAAGAGGCGGCAAAAGTACAGTTCTTGTTCCTTGTACTGCAAGGACTGGTACAGGTGTTCTGTATGAAGGTCCAAATTCCTTTTTGTCCGCAATTTTCTCTCTGACCAGATCCCCGACTTTTGGGATCCAGACAGGTCTTGCCATGTCTGCCTTGACTTCCCCAGTGGCGGTCTGCTTTAGTCGGACATTGCTTTGTTTTGTCCTGGATTCATTTAGATCCTGTAAACAGCCAAACGATCATGGATATCAAATGGTTTTTCATCCGCCACTGCGCCTTCACAATCAAGATCAGGTACCCACATTCGTGTCCCAAAGAGGACTTCATATGGAGTGACACCCCCTAGAGAGTTTTTTGGCTGGTTGTTTAACGCCCGCTGTACCCCATAAAGGTGTTTGACCCAACTACCGCCCTTGCCTAATACCCTAGCTGTTATAGATTGCTTTAAGTCCCAGTTTTTCCTCTACACAACCGAATTTCCCTCTGGATGGTACGGAGAGGAGTACCGCAATGCTACGCCCATTCCTTCCATGGCCTCTTTGTAAGCCCGAGAGCTAAACGCAGGGCCACGGTCAGAATGTAACGTGCTAACTGCGTATGTGCCGATAAAGACTCTCAAATCTTTTATAACAGTTAGAGCGTCAGCCGAGCACTGAGGCCATACCCATAGGAACCTCGAGCAGGAATCCACTGCAACCATGATATATTTGTAAGCCCCGTCCATTTGTAAGGGGCCGCAGTGGTCGAAGTACACACATGCGAGAGGTTTGTCTGATTTTAATAATGGCGTCTGCGTGGGTTTCGCTACTGTGGAGCCTTTCATCAGCTGGCAGATGTCGCAATTCAAAACATAGTCTTTAGTTTGCTTAGTCGTCATCTCTGCAAACCATCTTGGATCTCCTGAATCTTTCATTAAAAGAAGCACTAGTTCCATCTGATTGGAAACACGCTATGGTGCTCCCTCTTTTAAAAAAGGCCAATGCAGATCCTGCTGTGTTATCAAATTACCGTCCTATTTCATTACTGCCGGCCTTCTCTAAGATCCTTGAGAAGCATATTTACTCCCATTTATCATCTTTTGTTGAAGCTCAAGGTTTACTTCACTCATCACAATCAGGTTTCAGAGCTGGTTTCTCTACTGAAACTACACTATTGGGAGTCACGGAAAGACTACGGCAACATCTGGATGAGGGAGAGACAGCTGCCCTTATTCTATTAGATTTAAGTGCGGCCTTTGATACCGTGTCTCATTCCATCCTTGCAAATACCTTGATATCATTAGGTATTTGCGGTCCGGCTCTTAAATGGCTAACTTCATTTCTGGCCAACCGTACCTTCCAAGTCTTTTCTGAGGAGGCCAGCTCTGAAATCTGTGCATCACCGTATGGAGTCCCTCAGGTCTCCGTTCTTAGTCCTTTGCTCTTCAATCTGTATATGAGGCCTCTAGCAGCAGTAGCTGAAGAGGCAGGTCTGACTTTGCTATCCTACGCAGATGATTCTCAAATCATCTTCTCTCTTTCTGCAGTGGGAACAAATGGGCAGTCCCCTCTTCAATCTGGCCTGAGAAAAATTGTACTATGGATGCAGTCGAATTGTCTCAAATTAAATGGGGGGAAAACGGAGGTGCTTATCTTCGGCAAAGACAAGGATCTTTTGAGCCCACAACATTGGCCTTGTGAGTTGGGTGTCTTGCCTCAGCCAGCTTGCCAAGTCCGTAACCTGGGCTTCACTATCGATGACTCGCTATCAATGCACGCCCAGGCGGTAAAGGTAGCAGCCACCTGTTTCTCCATCCTCAAGTGGCTTAAAAAGATCATTTGGATGCTACCAGAGTCCACCAAAAGAACGGTAGTCCAAGCTCTAATTACATCAAGACTGGACTATGGCAACGTTCTTTATCTTGGCGCTAACAAAGATGTGACTCGCAAGCTGCAGATGGTCCAAAATTCCGCAGCCCGACTTCTCCTCCAATTACCTAGGTCCGCCTCTGTTTCCAGCCATTTGCGAGACTTGCACTGGCTTAGGGTGGAAAATCGTATTCGATTCAAAGCTCTAACATATATGTTCAAGATCAAAACCGGAACTGCACCACACTACTTATGTTCCCTAGCCAAACAGTATGTTTCTTCCCGCTGCCTGCGTTCATCTTCTCAGGGAAGGTTCTCTGTTCCCAGATTTAGGCGTTCTCGAATGGGTGGGCGCTCTTTTTCCTTCCTTGGTCCTTCACTCTGGAATACCCTTCCCATTGCCATCCGGAACGAAACAGTCTATGTTCAATTTCGCAAGGCTTTAAAGACCTGGCTTTTTAACAAATGATTCGGCTACTTAGTCTCACTATCTGGTCTTTGTCTCTGCGTGGCGCCGGGAAACCCTTTTTGGGTAGCTGTTGCGCCTTATAAATTAAACAAATAAATAAATAAATAGTTAACCCTGGCCACCAATAGCGCTGTTTCAATAAAGAAATAGTCGCTGTAACGCCTGTGTGCGCAGAGCCCAAACCCTTGTGTGCTGCTAGTATTAAACCTTGCCTACGATCCATATTTGGTATTACCCTATCCCCCACTCCAGGAATCTGAGCATATGGAATGTTACTTGCATCTAACTTGTAGGAGTATTTGAGTGGAAATTCTTTACGTACTGCTGTGCTGCCTTTGCGTGAAGCAATGACAGCTACCATAATCTCACCGTCTATTCTCGTTTTGGAACGAGTGAGTGCAGCTACGGAAGCCGTGCGAACAGCCCCCTTTGCGGCTTCATCAGCCAATGAATTCCCTTCAACGTGAACGCCATCACGTTGATGACTCAGTGTATGGATCACGTGAGTCCTTGGTAGCTCGTTTCTCAACTCTGCTACCTGTTCCCATAGTATTTTATGCTTAATTGTGCCACCTTTCGCATCTTTAAACCCGTTTTGCTCCCAATGATCTAGGTAGTCATTATATGACTGAAAACAGTAAAATGAATCGCACACGATTAGTGTGGGGAATTCATGATCCGTATTTACCAGTGCCAGTATCAGTGCTTTTAACTCTGCCAACTGTGCTGTGCAATCTCCTAGCGATTGCGTTTTTGTGCAACTCGGATAGAACTTTCCATCCTGCATGTGACCTTTAACGATAGCACACGCTGCGCTGTATTGCTGCTTACTTCCTATGGCCGGTTGCGCAGATCCGTCAGTATAGATAATATATTCATACTGATCAAGAGGCAAGATTTCATTTGGTAGAGGATATTCGTGTTCATATTGCAGGAATGCCTGTGTTTTTAAACTTGGATCAAATCTGTATTCAACGTCCGTTGCAGTAAGAGAATTAGCCCATTGTATCCATCTTGGATGTAAGGCTTTTGTATTTGGAATGCTAGCCTTTGTAACAGCTTCTAAAGCCGGTACCGGGGTTACGACAATAATGCGTTTCCCCTGAGCCAGTGCTCTTTCTCTTGCTACAGCGGTCTGAAGAGCTGTCAGTTTTCTCTGTTGAAGTGAAACGCATTTCTGCATTTGTGTACAGGTGTGATTTGTATGCGATTGGTACTGTTTCTCCTTCATTGAAGGTTAAGTAAGTGTACCCGCATTGACCTGCAATTATACGGATCACCAAGTGGCGTACATTTACGCGGGTTTGCAAGTGTTTGGAAGATATCATGTCTTCCTGGAGTGAACGAAGAATATTAGTATGTTCTTGTGTCCAATTTCTGACTGAAAAGTCAGGTTTTATTAGGTCGTAGAAGGGTTTTACCCTTTGTGCGTAATCTAAAATGTATGTTCTGCCGAAATTTAGGAATCCCAGTATTGATTGTAAATTTTGTAATGATTTTGGAGGCTGGAGCAGCGCACATTTTTCTAAAAAGTTTGCTGCTAGACTTTTCCCTTCACTTGACAGCTCATATCCCCAAAATAGGACATTGAGGTGGGCTATTTTTGATTTTTTAAAGTTAAATTTGTAGCCCTCAGTGGCAAATCCCATAATAATGGTGCTTACCCTGGTCAAGTGCCTCTCTAAGTCATCGTCCGGTAGATAAATATCATCAACATAGGACAATGCTTCTTCATCAAATTTTTGAAATAACTCTGTTACCCTTCCTGAAAATACCCCGGGGCTATTCTTATACCCTTGGGGGAGTTGACAAAATTGTCGATGGGACCCTAACGCTGAGAATGCGGTCAAATATCTGCTTTCAGGCGCTATATTTTGGCAGAAAAATCCATTTGAGATATCAAGTGTTGTTTTGTATTTTTTCCACACAATGTTATTCATTAATGCGGTACTATGTGCATTTTGGACAGCAAATGTCTTTGTGCATGAGGTTATCCGGACAGCGACTCGGCACCAGTGGTACACCGTCTTTCTCCTACTACTCAGGACCCCCGTGGTCAGGCCCACCCGCCTCCCCCACGCCGAACACTGGACCGTTGTTTTTTGCTACTAAACGGACCCCGGTGTACAGGCCCACCCGCCTCCCCCACGCCGATTTGTGGACCATTGGTTTTTTGCCGCCAAACGGCGCCTAATACGCTTACACTGAATGTGTGAAGAATCGCGATCGCTTACCTTAGACTCGCGTTCACTCACTCTGCTTGTGGACACCATGATCGATTTCTGATACCGTCCTCCAACTTCTTCAAATTTCTGGACACCCAGCCGGGTTGGAATTATCACCGGCTTGTGGCCCATCCCAGTGATATCCGTTACCCTTACAGCCCTGAAGAAGTCACGGGATTACTCCCATAGGTGACGAAACACGTGTCGGCTGGTTGCTCTTTTTTTGGTGCCACATTAATTAAATTTACTGCAACTCTTCATTCTGGTGTTGACCACAAATTTTGTTATTGGACACTGAACACTCTATGACCATACTTTAACCCCAACTACGTGTGCCCGGGACTTCGTTGCTTGATCTAAGATCTCCCTGACCTGTTTTTTAGCTTCTTGCTTTATTGGGTATTGCCTCTGAGCATTAGGTGAAACTTTTAACGGGATCACATGGTAGGTTGAATCCTCATCCCACCCAGCGTGATTTTTATACAATGCTGGAGCTTGGGCTACTGCCCACTCCCGTGCATATGTATGTTTAAGGTGAACGGGAATATGCTCGGAAAATGCAGGAAAAATTATATTTTCTCCCCTGGGGCACTCCATTACGAATGCTGGCGACCAATCTTGTTCAGCTAACAGGATGCCATACCCAGACAAGAAGTTCTTCCAAAAGAGACCTTTTATTTTCCTGGGCTTGTCCCCCTCCATCCGGAGTGTTATTTCATGTAACTTATGTGGGACGCTCACCCTTTTGTCTGGTGTTTCCACCGTGATGTAATCATTCAAGTCCACTGTCACCAGAAATTCCTTCAGGTTCTGGCGAGCTATTGTTACTTCTGCCGCACTGTCTAGCATCGTCAGAGCCCATTCCCCGTTCAGAAGTTGTGTCCTCAGAATTCTGGGCATGTCTGATTTTCAGACCAGCAACTTTCTTTTTCTTAAATTGAGGTTTTGATTTTTGCTTATCTTCTTTTTTGGAAGTAAAGTCTGGAGCGTGCTGCTTGTCTCTGGACTGTGTGCGCTCCTCTCTGTGTTCTGACCGTCCTTCTCTCTCTGAGTTTTTCTTCGAGCCCTGAAAGGAACGAGAGGAACGTGTATCAGCATCCTGATACCTGTCAGGTTTCCTAATATTATCCCTATTCCTAAGGTTGTACCTTTTTTCAGAGGGCTCCTGTGGAGGAGACCTACCTCGGGACTGAGATCTGTTGTCACTTTTGTTGTTTTTTATTATCCCACTTCTTTTTAGAAGAAGTCGGTGTCTGCTTAGAAGTGTCCTTTTCGGGACTGCCCATTAGTTGAGCTATTACAGCTTTTCCCCCCAAACTATCCCTGCCTAACTCTGCATATGCAGTTTCAATTATTTTGGGTAGTTCATTCTCCTGTTCTAATGGAGAGAACTCCCGTAGGCGTTGGCGGATTGCCACTGATGCTGCTTCCCCTTTAATGTTAGCTAGTATTATGGCTGATACCTGGTCGTAGTTATTTAATAACTTCATCCCTAAGTTTAGAGCAGGCTCTGCTCCGTACTCATTTTGTATTTGTCTCAATACATCTGGTATCACTGCTAATGAAGGAATACCATGAGTTCTGGTATATATGGCAGCAAAGACTGTTCCCCAAGAGGTATAATCCTCTGTGTAATTCCCATGGGCAAGCAGATTGTTAACATTCTGTGTTTTTCAAATGGTGTGGTATTTGGGAATACTGCTTCTAACTGGGTTATTTTCTGAGCTACCCAGAAAGGAATTTGTTCACGTTTTGTGGGCAATTTACCCATTACCGCGTGTAATATTTGTGGAGTAATTTTAGTAGCTGTGCTCTGTGTAGGAGCTGTATTTGGTGAAATTACTGTTGGTTGGACCGCAAGTGTCCTCATGACGAATTGTGTCATGTTTCTGTAAAGTTTTATCAACTCTTTGTGTTGAAAAAGCAATTCATCATTTGGCATTGTGTCAATGTCAGGATGTGGTGCATAGGTCGCTAATATCGGCCATGTTGCTCCTGGTCTTCCTAATGGACCAAGTCTTGCTCTTCTTCATGAGTGGGGTAGGGCGCCATTAAACCAGAAATTATGGTCCTGGTAGGTAAGCGGAATTTCAATCTCCTCAAACGGAGTGTAGACCGCTGGGACTTCTTCATGTGTAAAATAATGAAAAGTTTTTGTTATTGCATTTGCTGCTGGGAATGTAACCCATGAATAGAACACCTCTGTTTGGAAATCTTTGTGTGCCTCTATCACGAATATTACTACACCTCCTCTGGATGGTACACCATTTTTGAGGAGTTTAACTGTGAGTGTGTGTCTTACATTGGGTTCAATTTGTATTGCATTGGCATCTTCCTCAGAATCTGACTGACCTATTTGTGCCAGTGGGTCTAATTCTCCGTTTTCGGTAGTCATTGTGTTAAGAACACGGAATAACTGTCCAAGGAAATTAAGATAAGGTGTTTTGCACAATTTTGGGAACTAAATGTCCTTCAAGCTTGATTAACCAACAGCCAATAAATAGGATATCTCGCCTACTCAGCTGTGGCAGAGTTTGTGCCCACCCACTCCAGACGTCTCTGGTTTTTGTGAGTAGGGGTCTCTGAGAATAAGCACGACTGAACTACTCAGATTCTACTGTTAAATAAGTACCAAACCAACGTTGGGCGCCATGTAGCGTAGTTCCTATAGTACCCCTGCAGGACCTGCGCTTTTGGATAACATACACTGTAGGCCTGATGGCAGACTGATTCTGAGCACCCCCACCGCGTATGTTAGCCTGTTTGCATTAGCTAGCTCACAGTGCCACTAGAATCTCCTTTTTATCAGAGAGATTAGTTTTTGGCAACCTCAGAACACGACAACCCTGATTCCTCAGACTCGTGGAAACAATGTACTACTTTTCGCTCAGTCACTCGTGCTTGCTCATTTGGTCTCAGAGAGTTACACAGAAGAAACAGTTGAACGTGTTTACAATAAGAATTTATTGCACAGTTGTTCTTCTAGTATAAAATATATGTGCTGCGACAACTGTTAAACAGTAGCAGAGATATATGATCAGCAGTACAGTGAATAGAAAAGGATTGACAAGGATGTTAACTATTCCATCAAACTTCATGACTGTATGGTCTCTTTGAGCAACTGGATGAGTAGGCACTGCTTGAAGCTTAATTCTAGTAAAACTGAGGTGGTGTTATTTGGAAAGCTTTTTCCCCTATGGTCCCCAGTATGGAGGCCAAACACCTTGGGGCCCCCTCCTACACCGGTAGCTAAAGCTAAAAATTTGGGGGTTATAATAGATGAGAAGCTTAATTTTAAGTCTCAGATTTCGAAGGTGGTGTCTTCTGCATTTTTTACCATTAGAACCTTGCGTAAAATTCTTCTGTTCATCCCTAAAAATACCAGAAAAACAGTTCTAACTTCCCTGGTTTTATCAAAGTTGGACTACTGTAATGGCCTATACATTAACTTACAGTCCAATCTACTTAGAAGATTGCAAACGGTACAGAATGCCGCCGCCAGATTAGTGCTGGATGTTCCCAAATACCAGTCCATTAGGGCTGGGATACAGAAGTTGCATTGGCTGCCAGTCGGCCAGCGCATAAAATTCAAGGCACTTTGCATTGCACATAAGGCACTTTACAGAGAAGGTCCACAATTTCTTTGGGATGCCTTTAGCTGGTACTCTCCGAGCAGACCGCTACGCTCAGCCAATGCTTTCCTGATGCCCACCTCCAGAGTCAAAAGGATGAACTGGGGAGGGGGGGGAGGAGTTTCAGACACAGCACTATCAGGCTATGGAACTCTCTTCCGCTCTCTCTCAGGAAGATCTCATCCCTGTTTGAATTTAGGAAACACCTCAAGACATGGCTTTTAAAAAATTAGTTTCTCTAACACGGTATGCGAACCGTAAGCGCCTAGACACCTATGGGTATTAGTGCGCTATATAAATTGTTGTAACATAACATAACATAACATAGTACAGTTCTACCATTTTGCAATAGTCATGAACATATACATGAATATAAAATGCATTTATAAAATAAAGCGCATACTCCTACGATGCCCGTCTAGATGTACCTAAGTGTACCTAGCATGTGAGTAGGTGCGATAGAAGCCAAGAATCCTGCTAGGATTTAGTCAAACCCCATTACCTGAATAATGAGAGTGTGGGACCTCGTCCTGGTCTCGAGTTGGACACCCCGCAAGGGATGATTAGATCACTGTCAGCTGGAGCGACTGCATGCAGGAGCCTCAGCGTCACTGGTCAGTGTGTCGGCCTGGAAGTCTCGGTTCCCTCTAACTACTGATAGCAAGAGGTGCTGTATTTATACAGAGAAGTATAGAGTCCCTTTGTCCCTTGTGTCTTGTGTTAGCCATTGTTGGGTATGAAGATGACGTATGGGATGAACCGGTTACGTAGATGTTTAGGTAGGTGGATCCTAGCCCCTGCCTGGTTTCCTAGAACTCTTATGAATATTTAATCATACTGGATGAGCACATCGAAGATGGTATAGGAGGCCATTGTTCGGGAAAAACCCTCCTTCTGTACCCAAACCACAGTCTAGATAAGGTTCAGCCCTCAGCGCCCGTTATTGTGGAGAATAGGGAACTAATGTAGGTGAAAGATTATGCCTATATTAGGGCATCTCAAACTATGCCTATATTAGGGCATCTATATGAAACATAACACACCTAATCACCTCCAGCTCATCTACTAATCCCACCAACCATCTGTGATACCGCACATAAACTGCCCCCCACCCTCACTAATGATCACTCCTACCTCCTAATAATTTAATCTGCCACAGAGAACCTGGAGTAAAAGCATGGAATGTCCTCCACCAGAGCACAAGCCTAATCCCAATAACTACTGGATTGAGCATTACCTCGGATTCCAAAGCAGAGGGCTGCCTGGCTTAAAGTGCTTGAGCACTTCAAAGGTGTAGTAAGTGCTATGAAAATGGAAATAAAATACAGTACCATTTAAAATTGTAGAAACAAGCTCGAACACAATACTCAAGAAGAAAGAGTTAAAAGAGCATTGAAAACAGTTCTACAGACACTGCCTTCATTTCAGAAACTGGGCACCCCTTCTCCAGAGCACATCACACATCCTTATTATCAGTTGCTAACCAGAGTCCCATAATGGGGGTGACAGCCTTAAACCTGTGAGATGGCACCATTGCATAGAACCACTTTTACTCTCTTGCCTGGGCTTGTAAAAATCCTAGCAAAATGTGCTTCTTTTTATGGTGCTATGAAACAGTTACAGCAAACACTGCAGTAACTGTGTGAAGTACTCTAAATCAAACATATGATGACATCAAAACACAATGTTTGAGGTTGCTGCAATCGTTGGCAATTTAGGACAAACTTTTTTTATATTTCACATAAAGTTATACAGTGTTCAGGTTTCATAAACCTTGTGACATCCATAGGACCTCAAGGCAAAAGTACAGGCTGCCAAAGGTTAACTAACATGCATAGAGCATAGCCGCCACGCAAACAATGTTTAACGATCATGAGATAAAAACAAATTATATGAAAATGTGAACTTTCCAGCTACTGCTTTCAACTTGTACCTCAAAACCGCAAAGGATGTAGTTTCCTCCAGCCAGCCAACTGACATAAAATGGGATATCGTTTGGTCATCTAGAGGCCTGCAGGACAGTGAAATGGTTCAAATGAATCATTTGTCTTATGGAAGTTCTTGGGCATTTTTATATTTGCTCAATCATTTTCACAAGCAAAAGTACTCTAGACACATGTTGATTTTTTATTTTCTATGTACAACAAGCAAGCGCATTTTATTTGATGTTTTTAAAAACATCTTTTTGGTCCTTTTGCACAGTTAAAACGCACAACTATCCTATCGGTGTGTGATCTCTGCTAATTACATTTTCAAATATGTGTGCATAGATTTAAAAGGGCCATACTTGTTCTCATAATCTGCCAAAGGTCACAACCTGGAACGAATCTATAGGGTTTAGTGCGGGGCCACAGCCAGGTATAATGTGCAGTTGCCTCAAATCAATAACTGAGTTAATAACTGGGTTACTAAGTGGAGTTGATAACCAGGTATTATTTGTCAATGAGCCTGCTGGAAGGCATGTCTGTAAGGCACCCACAGGCCTCTACCAAGGTTAGATGCACAGAGCTAGAAAGCAAGGAAGGCTCGGGTCCCAAGGTAAGCAGTCCCACTTGATTGCCTAATTGCCTTACCTGAACTGTGGATACCAGTGGCGTAACACAGGCACCTGCAGCCCCCGTGGTGCAGGGGGTCAAGGGGGTGCCCAACCTGCGGGTGGGGTGGGGGGGGCTCCTCACAGTACTTTGGCCTAAGAGCTCTTGATTAAATCTAGAGCGGGGGGCCCTCCACGTACCTTGCAGGGGGCCCCCCTCAAGTTTAGTTACACCACTGGTGTATGCCTATCTTTATTATTGCTATTCTGGATGAACAGTTTCAGTGCTCGCTTTGTAAAAACAATAAATAAAAAATAAAATCAGGGGTCCAAGAGTTTTCTTTCCAACCTGCTGCCGACACTGCTGAATGTTGGGGTTGCCGACTACCTCGGATGCCTCTGCCTTTATTTCACTTCAGGACTTTCTTTCAAAGCCTACACTTCCTCTCACCCTATCTCCATCTTCCATGTATTTTTTCATTCATAGTTTCACTCTTTGTTAAACTTTTCCTCTCTTTCTCTTCCTTCTGTGTTCTCCATGTTCTGATTTCTCTTTTGCTCTGGAAGAAAGTCTAATTCTGTAAAAACAAGTCCTGGTTTCCAAACACGAGCGCCAGTGCTCACCCTCTGCATCCCCATCCTCAGTTTAAGCACTGGACAGAATCAGTTGCCATGGCCCCCTTTATGCATGCTGAGTAGGGTATCCCAAAGACCTGCCCGACACTTTTTTTTGCAATTGATGACATTTACTTTTTGTCATGTGGGTATGAATACCTGTTCTTTATGATGTTTTGCTTGGTTCGCCATTCCTCTCGCATTCCAAGCCATCGACATGTATTAGTGTTTGGTTGCTATAGTATACAAGCCGCTCTTTAATTTGATAATATTCATCTCCTTGCTGTATAGACAGGAATTACTGCTCGGGCATACACTTTTTCCCTTATTTTCTGATGCCACCTTGTCTCTTCCTCATTTATGTTTACGAACACAGCCCCTCCCCCCACCAGTGAACCAACAAAAACAACAATATAAACAATCTCTCATATCCCCTGGACAGAATAGAACTCTTCTGCTCACATATCAAACATATCGAATGGGTACAAAGATCTATCGCATATATCCCTCAGTGCAACGTGCTCCAAGGGGATCAGGGACAGGTAAAGTTAATACCCTCATAACACGAAATTAGTAATGAGAAGAGCAATTTCACAGAAAGGGGCGAATCACCTTCCCTGCCCTCCTCTTTCCTGATTGCAGCGTTATAACGCCCATCGTTAATTCTAATAATAATGCTGCTGGATGGACATTTAGGACACTATAGCAAAGATTGTTCATGAATCTTCATTTAATGTTCCTACCATTACAGTTGGCTGCATCATGTAGGTCATATTACAGTATCAAAAGCTATGGGCGTGACCAGCAGGCTCATCCGCATGGGGATTTCCAGGCTATCAGTGTCTTCGCAAGACGTTGATTTACCATCACCAGAATTTCTGGTCAAGCAGGTTCCGGCTTCCTTGAGTGCCTCTGCAGCGACACTTCCGCAGCTCTGGCGGCCATGCTTCGAGTAGCTATTGGTTTATTGGGTTGGTGGCTTCTCCTAACGTGACATTAGTCTAGGTTTGGCCGGGTGCAGCTGTGTCTGTGGGTCCTCTGTGTTCGTCGATATACCCAGCCAGTCGCAGTCTGTTGATGCGTCAGTACAAAAGTGAGATTTGTCATCTTCTATCACACGGTGCTTGCCTGGAAACAGTAACATCTATTTAAGCTGCATATTTCTAAGTCCCTTCTTCTCCTCCATGAGAGATCACTGATAGTTAATAGTCCAAGTAGATTAGGGATCATGTGTTCTCAGTTTTCAACTTGCCGTTCTATCTTGCGCATTGCAAGTCGAGGACCTTCTGCCAATCCCATCAGGGCCGTGGCATAAAGCCAATAGTGCATCTTTTGTCTTCCCAGCTGCAACTATATGAAACCACAAGCTGTCTTGTACTTGATTGATCAACGATGACGTTGTAAGTAGTAGGAATCTGTGTTTCATGCTGGATATTTGTAGGGAGTTTGAAGTGATTTGTCCCGGCTGCTAATATAATGGTTGTACTTGTTAGATGCAGTGCAAAACCATGGGATTCACCTCCCCTATTCAATAGTCACTTTCAGGCAGTCTTCTTTTTTTAATCAAAAGCACCTTGTACCCAGGACTTGTATGTCATACATAAAATGTGAAAAGCAAAACTTAAAATCCCAGAATCCAAAAGCAAAACTACAAGTTGCAGAATTCAAAATGCTGTAGGCTAGAGAGTAGGAGTATTTAACGGTGGTCCTTATGTTACCGCCCACTTCAAAAGTTGGACGCTACTCCAGACTCCAGGGCAGGGGTGTAAAACAGGCCCCCGTAGCCGCTGCGGCGCAGTGAAGAACCCAACCCTTCAGACAGCCTCTTTCAGCCCAAGGCTAGTGAATATTTGTGAGATATGGTAGACTCAGGCGCCACTCATCACATTCTGCAGGGGGGGCCCATCATTTTGCGTTAGGTCACTGCTCCGGGGAGTCACACGGTTGCTGTTGTAGCCGACATGTGTGATTCCGGCAGGCTGAGTCGACCTCATCTCACTATTCCACCATTCTGTACTCATGGTAACAAGATTGAATAATGGCAGCTAAGCCGAAGCTGGCATGTACTTTGAGGGAACGCGAAGTTCTCCTCAGATGATGAACTACATTAATAGTGCGTCATAAATCATCTCTGAGATCTGACTTTGCCGCAGATGTCACCAGGTGGGGCTGGCGTCATTAGTGTCTCTGGAGGAGTGTGTGACTTCTAGAGGGGACTGTGACTTTCAGAGGGAAAACCCCCCTGAAACGAGGTCTCTTTTGTATAGTGAAGGTCAGCGGCATGTGTTGGGCGCTACAAAGAGGCTTGAGCAAGTGGCAATTACGACAAGCCCTTCCCTCACAACTATGTTCTGAATCAGGCTCAATTTGACGCACTGCAGCGTGAGTGGATTTCCATTTTCCATCAACAAAATTATTATTCATCCAGCTGAAGGAGTTAATATATTTATTTGGGAGTTTTTTTATGCGCAACACGTCACATAGATAACTTCAGTGCGCTGGAACAGAAACTAGAAAAAATAGAATGGCTATGAAAGTTCAAGTCCAGTCAGAGGCATAAGATGGGGCTGGATCTAACATTTCCCATCGTTAGCATAGCTTCAATTAAAGTACTACATGAAATGTTCGGAGTTCAGGAGTATCCTGACTAGAAAGTATAAGGCTTCTGAAAAGAGTCGGAGTTCACATATTTAGAACCTGGACTCCTAGAACTCACACTAAATATTTTAAATTTCTAAATGTATTTCTTATCTATCAGTGCCATACACTATGCTGCGCGGATCTATCAGTGTCATGCACTATGCTGCGCGGATCTATCAGTGTCATGCACTATGCTGCGCGGATCTATCAGTGTCATGCACTATGCTGCGCGGATCTATCAGAGTCATGCACTATGCTGCGCGTGGTAAGCTTTATGTTTGATATTATGTGCCCATTATTGCAAATAATAGTATCAGTATAGAAGAAGGACAGGGTTGCCACTTGTGTTTAGGTCTTTCTTTTAAAACAGCCTCCTTAGGTTCCAAAACACTGCTCTAAAATTTGCATTGGTGAAGACGGAACTACTCAATCTCCACCTCCTTGAGGACTCGTGAAAACAGAAACGTCTTAGATTGTTTTCATTCCTTGCGGAAAGAATACTGCTCCCTCCCCTTAGGGTCACTGGGAGGAAGGGCTCTCGCTCAGCATGGTGCGGATGTGTTGCCATGTTGTAGATCATAGAAACCGTCAGTTGGTAATTTGGGGTTTGGAGCCTTCTTCGACTGCCGCCTTAGAAACATGGTATGTCATCACTCTGTAACCAGGGCAACATCTGCTGTTGTACCTGCAACTGGAGAGTTGCATACTTCACAACTGACTCCATGCACTCCCCTGGCCTCTTTTTTAAACTTTTTTTTAATGCAACCAATAGGTGCATAGTGCATTTTACCTTTAGTATGGTCTTGTAGCTCTTTCGTGATCTGAGTGCCCTCTCTGCTGTTCTAGGATTTCTCAATGACCGGATTTTTTCCTGGTGTCATTTTGTTTGGTCTGTGAAATATTACCAATGTTTTGTTTAGGGTGGTTGGTGCTGGGCATTGTGAAGAATACTCTTTATGTGATTTTCTCTCAATGCATGGATGTGACCCTTATATTCTGGCTCTGGTGATATAACTTTGTTTTTAACTATTACACGTGATACACCGGCATGGCATCAACAATATAGGCAGATTTGGTATTTATCATTCCTGGGGGAGGGAAAGGGAATCATGAACCATTCGAGGGTTGGCATCTTGAGAGCCATGGCCCTTCTCCACAGTGAGCAATGCTAATAAATAGTGTATTACACTCTGTATGACTATGATGGGTTATACAAGTAGCCAGTGTCAGGCCATCATTGGGAAACCTTTGTTATGACAAATAAAAACATTGTACAGGATCTTCAATACTTGGTCTTCAGTGCATATAGTACACACATTATACACAAAGAGCATAGTTTTTCTGGTCGTCTACACACTTGAGGCATGGTGGATAATCTTTGCCCTAGGACAGCCCACTAACTGTGGATACCGGAGTAGCGTAGTACCTGGTGTAAATCGCTTCAACACCTTTTCAGGAGTAGTAGCCACTGTATAAGTGCAATTGCAAAACAATACAATAGATCAAAGATGGGACGTGAAAAAATAGACAAGGTGTTAGTAACTCGATTACTTACTGGTAATCTTCATTAATGTCAGGGCGGGTCTTTCTCTCCATACTGCTGGGTTTAACACCCCTCCACTAGCCACCATACTCCTGTCTTATTTTTCTGTAACCATGCTTTGTGTAGCTTGGCATGTTATAGTAAGCTGAAGGTATTTGGGCTCTTTTTGTAGCTAAATGCGGTGCAGACTAAAAAGTAAAATGGAGAAAACGGTCTCTTATGGGTGTAGGGGGAGAAATTTCTTTATTGGGGACACAGAAGTTGCCTATCTCCAGGGTGAGGACAAAGAAAATCACATGGGTAAATTGGGGATTAAGAGGGGACGCTCACCTGATAGTAAGACACAGTGTTTAAGATAAAATAGTCTTAGAGTGGTGCACACAAGGAAGGAGTGTTTACCCTATGCTCCTAAAGTGAATTTCTTCTCAATTCAGGAAGTACCTACAAAACATTGGCACTTATTCACTACGGACCGGTTGCTTAAAGACCACTTCTCTATAAGACCAAACATCACTTTTCGGAGGGGGAGAACTCTTAGAAATCTCCTCAGTCCGAGCTATCCCAAACATAAACTGTTAGAAATGGGATTTTTGGTAGGCTAGGGCTTGTGCCAAAGCCAGGCAGAAACCACCACTCTAGTCAGGATAAGGGAGTTACACTCCTAAAATAACCCCTGCTCACCCCCCTTGGTAGCTTGGTACGAGCAGTCAGGCTTATCTTAGAGGCAGTGTGTAAAGCATTTGCACATAAGCAACAGTAATACAGTGTAAGCACTACAAAAGGACACCACACCAGTTTAGAAAAAATATCCAATATTTTTATATACTTAAGACAAGACCAAAAACGATAAAAATCCACAATACAGTACTTAAAAATCTTCAGTTATTAAAATATGCTTGAAAAACAGTTCCTTGATGTCGATAGCTCCGTCCGGAGCTTTCACAGCTTCGTGAGCAAACAAATCCAAACAGTTCTGGCTGACCGCGGCGTCGCGGGCCAGCTACGGTGTCGGGAAGATCCGCAAACAGTACCTTTTAGAAATGCAGGGCGTTGGCGCCCTCCCGTTGAGCTTCCGAAAGCACGGCGTCCGCAGGCGTCGGTTCCGGAGGTCAGTGCAGGAGTCGTCGGGGCCCTCGAAGTCACACGCCTTAAAGATCGAACTCCTCTCTGTTGAAGTCAGGAGCGCTGGCGTCGGCCGGCTTCGGGTGCTGCGGTGCGAAGTGCAGCGGTGCGGCGTGCAGTGCCCTCAGGTCGCGGTGCGAGCAGCGGCTCGGTGGCGGCGTTAGATGGCATTGTCGGTGAGACCAGGGTCGCGGTACGAAGTGAATGCGGTGCTCGTCGCGGTGCTGGCAGGTCACGGTGCAAGCAGCGTCGTCGTCGTTGTTGAAGCGCTGTCGTCGGCTGACGAACTGGAGTCGATGGCGCCGGCGTCGGTAGGCCAAGGCTGCGGTGCGGGATGAGGGCGGTGCGTCGTGTAACTTTACAAGTGGTGCCCTCGAACCATGGTGCAAGTAGCGGCGTAGATTTCGGCGTGGAGCGGCGTCGTCGGGGATACAAAGGTGTCATCGTGAAGCGAGGCGGTGCGGAGTGCAGTGCTCACAGGTCGCGGTGCGAGCAGCGGCTCGGTGGCGGCGTCAGCAGGCGTCGTCAGCAGGCATCGTCGGTGAGACCAGGGTCGCGGTGCGGCGTTGCGGCGGTGCCCTCTGCGGTGCCTTCAGGACACGGAGTCGGCAGCGGCGTCGTAGACGGCGTTGGGTTGCTTTTTCTTCTGTTGCAGCACAAAACACACAGTACCCAGCACTGAGGGCAGAAGAACTTGAAGTCTTTGCTGTTCCTGAGACTTCTTGAACAGGGGGCAAGCTCTACCTCAAGCCCTTGGAGAAACTCACAAAAGTAGATTGCAGAAAGTCCAGTCCAGTCCTTTCACTGCCCAAGACAGAAGCAGCCACTGCAGGCCAACACAGCAAAGCACACAGCAAAGTGGTAGTTCCTCCTCACAGCTTCTCCAGCTCTTCTTCTTGGCAGTCTTCTTGGTCCAAAAGAGTTCTAAAGTTCAGGGCTCTGGGCCCCAATATTTATATCCCAAAATCCTTTGATCTCTTAGGCAGAGGGTGTCTGTGCCCAGCCAAAACCAGTTCTGCCCTCTCTGGTGTGGCTTCCTGGCAGGAGGTGGAAACGGCATTGTCAGAGGCAGACCAGGCCCATTCAGGTGCAAGGAAATCTCCTCCCCCTACTCTAAATGCAGCCCAGGTCTATTCAGCCCTTTCCTGACCCAGCTGGACTATACAGAGCCACTCCTGCTCCCCAGCCCCTGTCATCCAAAACCCAGACAGTCAATCCACAAACCCAGCAGAGGCATACTGGATGGTTAGGCAAGAAAATACCTACTTTCTAAAAGTGGTATTTTCAAACACAGAATGTAAAAATAACCCTCACTAAAAGATGCATCTTTAGATTCTGAGTTCAGGCATACTAAACTTTATTTTCCTACCTAGTTCCCAGGGCCAGTTATGTTTATAAGATGGTATAAACAAACTCCCCATTCTGTGCTATGGGGAACAGGTAGTCTTGCAATTGTGAAAAACGAAATGGGCAGTAATTCACTATCAGGACATGCCACACACACACCAGGGCATGTCCTACCTTTCACATACACTGCACCCTGCCCACAGGGGTACCTTGGGCCTACCTGAGGGGTGACTGACATGTAAGACAAGCGAACGTTAGGGCCTGGCAAGTGGGTGCACTTGCCAAGTCGACATGGCAGTACCAGACTGCACACAGGCTCTGCAATGGCAGGTCAGAGTTAGTTTTTATGGGCTGTTTGTGTGGGTGGCACAATCCAGTGCTGCAGCCCACCAACAGCATTTGATGCTCAGGCCCTGGCACACGCAGTGCACTTTACTAGGGACTGACACATAAATCAAACATGCCAATCATGGAAACACCAATCCATAACACATTTTGCAGAGAGCATATACACTTTAGCACTGATTAGCAGTGGTAGAGTGCCCAGAGTCCTAAAACCAACACAAACAGGTCAGGAAAAAATAGGAGGAAGAAGCAAAACGTTTGGGGATAACTCTGCAAAAAGGGCCATTTCCAACATAAACCTAAAGAGAACTGGCTTACAACTCACATGCCTGGCTTCTACAAATGTGGACATTGCGGAATGTGCAGACATGCTATGCACAAAACCAAGCAATTTATGGTTAAAGATGTGGGAAACTTTGACATTGTACATAACATCACATGTAACACCAAATACGTTGTGTACCTCATCTTTTGCAAATGTGACCGAACATACGTGGGCAGCACAATCAGATGCCTGAAAGAAAGGGTGGGGGATCATATGAGAGCAGTCAAGTCTAATGATAACAGATACCCTATTGCCACCCACGTGATGGAATGTACGGCACAACAGGGTTACAGGAGCTTCAAATTTTGTGGCATTGATAACATGACCAGGGATCCCCGTGGGGGAAATAGGGAACTGTATTTAAGACGTAGGGAGGCAATGTGGATATTAAGATTAAGATCCGTAGAAATCGGGTTGAATATCGACTATGAACTCCAATACTTCCTTGGTGATTGATATGCTATTGCTGTATTTTATTCTATGAATGTACCCTTCTAACAACGGGAATATATAATGCCTACTTGGATTTTTATACACCTAAACATGTAGGTATACGTGTTTTGAATTGCAATACACTAAGGGGCCGATTCCGATCTCGGCTGGTAGGGCTCCGAATCGGATTCGGCTTAACCGGATCCGATTCGGAGCCCTATTTCCCGACCGATCCGTATGCGCATCCGGACGAGCGAGTACGATGCGAAATCGCCGACCGACTCGTTCGGGGGTCCCAACCGCTCCGACCGACTCGTCCCCGGGACTAACCGCACCGACCGACTCGCTCGGACACGACTCGCACCGCGCAATGGAGACGTTCCCCGGCCGGGTAAGTACGATGCGCGCCGCGAGCAGTCCGACCGACCCGCGCCATCCGGCTCGAAAGAGCAGACGGAGCCGTACTTCGGGGGTCCGTGTCGGACCCCCTGTATGCGTAGCCACGCGAGTCGCACACAGGGGGACCCATGGGTCCCCCTACCTGTGCGTGTACGGCGCGAGTCGCTTCGCCGCGTACCCGCTGTAGGGGCGCCCTTGTTCGCCTCGCACCCATTGCGGCAATGGGAGCCCGCGTACGCGTTGTACGACCGGCTCCCATTGACTTCAATGGGAGTCCGACCGACTCGAGTACGATAGCATACGGACGCATCGTACTCGTTCGGTTGGGCTGCACGGGTCCGAATCGGTCGGAAATCTCTCTGGGTCCGGCTCGGTCGGAGAGATTTCCGGCCCGAATTGGAATCGGCCCCTAAGTCTGATGTTTTCTATTAATATGAGTATATATGACTAAATCTTATATGTATCAATGTGCAATTAGATTGGATAACCTATGTGAAGCAATTAATACTAGATTTTTATACACCTACACATGTGGGTATAAGTGTTTTGGATTACAATACACTATGTCTGTTTTCTAGTAATATGAGTATATATCACTAAATTTGATATGTATTGATGTGCAATTAGATTGGATAACCTATGTGAAGCAATTAATACTAGGTTATACCTGCATTGTGAATATGCTCTCTTCACCATATCGCGATTGCACTCTTAACCATTATTCCTTACGAACTTGACTCTCCACTTAGGGACCGCTCTGTCTCCTTGCCTTACTCTACTTTTCCTTTACAACTGTACCTAGAATTAACCACTTCTTAGGATTATCAATTTAATCTTATCAGAGGTTCTATCTGATCTCATAAACCTCATTCTCTGGGGAACCAAGAATATAGTTCCACCGTGGCACTAATATTAATTTCAGATATGTTAATTTCCCATGCAGCCGTATACTTTTTCTCAAACATTACATATCGTTATAATTCTTTAAACGTTATCCATCTTCCTCTATCTGGTCTTAATTTTTAGGTTACATATACTATGACTCAGTAATTACCACTCCAATATGGCGCATGTCTTTATTCCGCGCTAACCCTGAGCACACTGACCTATATCTACGTGGCTCTAACGTTGAGTACCAATTAGCAACATTATGGCAGTATTTTGATCCCATAAACATGCTGATAGATTCTTTCTTCCCGCACATTTTCTGTTTATAATTTGACATATTTTTTATATATACAATCTAACATTAAAAATTATATTATAATATCACGCTATTTCGTGATCGAATAATTAATAATTCGTCAATCTATACGATCGTTTTTGAATCTGGGTAACTTTGAGTGCCTTTAATTAACAAGCACTGGGCTCAATTATTTGACATTCCAATATGGCGCTTACTAATCTCCAGTTAGCACCAGGCTCTAATGCTAACAATACTAGTCCGTTTTCTCGCCTCGCATATAAGCGTTGTGATCAAACATGGCAACTGTGCAGAACGCCAAAGGTCATGCCACGAGATGAACGTTAGAGATAAGCACGCGTACGCGTAGGAAATTTTAAGACATACTTGCTGTATACTTGCGCTGTTATAGCAAATACTCTTTCATTGCAGGGACCGTACACAGACTCTCACGTCGTCTTTACCCCTGAAAGTACAGAGTCACTTCATACGCTAGGATCTTTACCATTTATGATAGTGGGTGAGTTTATTATACGGTTTGTCTGTGCCTAACGGCAGTGCAAATTTGTCTTTTCTGCTACTACTTAATTTCTCGAGAACCGATTTTTTTGTTTGTTTTATGATCTCACCCGAAATACTACTGAGGATCTATATTGATACCCCTGGAACAATTGTTACTATCTACGAGTACGATGACTAATAATTTTTGGTGAGTTTAATTGTTCACCGGTTTGGCATTTACTTCACCTAGCGCTAAATGGATAGTAAGACAATACGTCACGTCAGATAGCCTTTGTTGCACTTAGAATATATATTTGTGATCATTGCCGTAAGATCCCTTCATATACTGGGAGTTCCCAAATATCGGTTCACCCCAGTCACCTCATGCCGCTTAAAGGAGATGGAGGTTATTTACCCTCTATTACAGTCGCTTTTAATCACTACTATAAATGCTTGCTATCTAAAAAAGCATTAGTAATGTATACAATTGTTGACAATACGTCATGTTAGATAGCAATTGTTGCACTTAGTAGATACACTTACGATCATCGCCTCAAGATCCCTTCATACTCTGGGAGTTCCCAAATATCGGATCTCTCTAGTAACCTTATGCCGCTTTAAGGAGATGGAGGTCTTTTACAATTTACTACTGCTGCTTTATATCACTATTAAGTATGCTTGCAATCCATAAAGGACTAGTAATTTAGATAGTTGGTGATCTCTGCTGGCTGCTATAAATATAAAATATATATACCATATGACGTTACTGTTTTGGTTCCCCACAGACTCTTATTATATGTTTACCTACTATTACCTACCCAATCGGCACGGCGAGAATATTTCCTATGTGGCTTATTGACCTTCAAATTACGGCCGTGCCCACCGCCTGACCTTACTTTATTTATTTATATCAGGCATGTGATCAGCTATCACACGACTGTTATTGCACCTGGGCTATAAGGTTCTATACATTCGACATACTTCTGTAACTCCTCTTGGTGCATTGTTCTGTTACTTCCCTAACTATCTCTATTTGCACCTTTCCTTTGTGACGTATTCACGTATCCCCTGGTATTAATATGCATACTTTTAACAAATTATAAATAACAGAAACCAAGTAAAATTGTACATGTCTGCATGTATTGTTATATATATTCTCTAAATGACTACAATAATCATGTACACTATTTATGAATCAGATAAACATAGCAATATGATTTTTTTTTTTTTTAAATGTTTCTTGAAATGACCGTCATGTTGCACCTATGCTCACGAGCACTGGATATGTATAAGTCGAAAATATACACGTGACAATCACAACTTCACGCTACTGGTGATGGAGATGAATCTGCCTAATGCATTAGGCATACCTTGGGAGTCTGTATCCCTGATTTTTATCTTTAACTGTTGTAGCCCTGATGAAGTTGCTAAACTGACAAAACACGTGTTGGCTACATGAACACTGAACAAGATCTGCGAATAAAAGATCTCTGCTGAAGCCAAAGACTAGGATGATTGTATTATTCATGTGGAACATATTCTCTTCCTCATGTTAATGTCTGTATTAGGATAACTACTGCACGGGAATTTAACCGCATAGAATCTATGTTTAGTGTGTGCCCAAGGTTTGTTTAAATTTGTCCAGGGTGAGAACACCTATGAATGTGGACTGTTGGTTGTGGTGCTTAAAGTCTCGCTGTGTTGGCCAGCTACTGGTGTCTAGAAAGGCCATGGGGGGTGGTGGGGTTGATTACTGCAAAGGTGTGGTGGTTGGCTGGGAGGGTGTTAGCGCTTAAGAAGCATTAGAATGCAAAAGAATGGACTTTAAACCTAATTCTGGCAATGAAGAGAAGAAGTTAAGTTTACCCAGAAGTAACTTGCTGTTTCTTCACTTACAGACCCACAATCATTCTCCATCCTATGCCATGCATGCTTTGGATCTAATCCAGCTGGAACTCAGAAAGGCCACCATCAAGGATCCTAGGAGGGTCCAATGTTTCATATTATGGAGTAGTAAAATCCATAACTCGCTATATTATCCCAATAAGAACTACAATCCATACCTCGCATAAAAGATAGTGCGAGGCCACAGAGTTAAAAATCAGGACTGTCCCCAATATTGCTTAATTTGAGGCCCACCAGCACCCATTCTTGGGGCCCAGCACTTATTTTTGCTCAAGAGACATTGAGCACGAGCAAGAGGGGGAAATACGCACAAAGGGGAAAGATTTGGGAAGAGAAAGACGGGAATCCCGTTGCAAGGGGAGAAAGCAAGAACCCACACCAGCGAGCAATGTTCCCTCTAATTATTTTTCTCTGTGTGCGGTAATAGCATGTTTGTGTGCACACATTTCCTGACTGTGTGCGCAATTGACAGATGTAATGAACCACTGTGGAGTGATCATAGGCAGTGTTCTATTATGCCTCACGGAAGTTACAGCAGTACAAGGACACACAAAAGGCAAAAGAACACTTTACTCTGTCAAATAACAATAGTAACACCATTTACTTGCAATTTTGATAAAAGGTGCTGCAGAAGCACACTAGTTTTCAATAACTGGGAGGATGTCTCAGTGAGTTAAATGGTTGCCACTGACATAAATGCTGATCAGCAGTGCTTGAGCCTAGGTAGGCTGATTTAGGGCCCGATTAGAGCTCAGCAGGTGGGTTAGTCCGTCACAAACATGACGGATATCCCGTCTGTCATATTACACGTGCATCTTTACCTATGGTACTTGTAATATCGCGGGCAGGATATCCATCACGTTTGTGATGGAGTAACCTGTCCACCAGACTCTAAATTAGGCCCCTAATCTTTTATGTACAGCTCTAATAAATTGGTTGGAATATGGTATCTAGCACTATGTCACAAGCAAGTTATCATTGGAAAGCTACACTCAAATGGAATAGCATGGTGTGTGAAAGGGTAAGTTCTGAAAGAGAAGTCTTCACTTATTACCAGGGCAACTGGAATTATCTGACTGTAGAGGGCCAAATTATGCAGCGGGATGAGTACATTTTGCGGCAAGAAAAGGCAAAATATGCGGCACAATGCGGCACGTTTTTTAATAGTATTACTTCATTATTTTGTCAGTTTTAAACTTGGTAGCACTGTCTGGGCGTTGGTTGCACCTCATTAGGTCCATTTTAATATCCAAATATAGCAATAAGCAACACAAAGGTGACCGGTCCAGCTTTGGAAAGAGCCTTCCAGTGTGCTGCAACACGTGTCGCTGCATTTTTAGTAACTGTTGAGCCATTTGAGCTAGAACCAAACATTTCTTTTGTTAAAATCTGAAGATTATGTGGCAGATGATGGATTATGTGGCAAATGCTGCAAATCTATAATTATGCGAAAATCGCAGCAGCTGCACAATCGCATAATTCCAATAGCCCTGCTTATTACTGTGTAAATCTAATCCTATTACTGTGTAAAACTGACCCTACTGATAAGTGAGAGTGGGAAGTTCATGGCATTTGCACCAGGTCATTGTATTTGTTTTCTTTCTCTTTCAAAATCAGAAGAGACTCCCTTCACATTGGCAAATCATGTACCTAGAGAACCTAGCAACAACTCCTAGAAATATAATGTTCAAAGACACCACAAACAGTTATAACATTGGTCTGCAAAAGAGGCTAAGCAGTGGTTGAAAAATGAATAAGGCATGTAGGTGCTAATATAAGGTTCATGCATGTCAATGCATGCATCAAGTACATTTTAGGTCTGGCCCAGGGCCAGCTTTCGCTGCCTCGCAAGCCTTATGTAAAAAAATCATAAATAAAAGTAAATAGTTATCAAATCATGGCAATTGTGAATGTGTAAAAACCCAAAGTTCTCAATTAAGGTGTCCCTTATGGCTGGATACTTTCTCCTCTTTTATTCAATATCTACATGCACCCTCTGGCCTAACTGTTGAAGAAAGGGGGTGCAAAATTTTATATGTACACAGAAGACACAGAATTGATCTTTGGGGTTGTTATGAACCAATATAATACTTCTTTCCTAGCGCAGAGTCTTTTGGTATGCTCATGGATGTCACAGAAATGCTTGAAATTAAATCCATTTGAGCTGCCAATTATTTCTGTGTGCACAGGTGCCCTGGATTTGTCTGACCTGGCCTTCAATAATGGACCCCTGTCCTCCTTCTACACAACAATCCATTATTTGGGAACCTATCCTGATGCTAACTTATATTTGGCCCTCATGCTTCCAAGATTTCAAGCATCTGCTTTTTCCATTTGAAAACTACATGAAGTACTCTGCCAGTCACACATAATAGATTCCATGTTTCTCTGATCAATGCATATGTTCAGTCTCGCCTCGTATATAGCAATGCGACTCTTATCAGATGGTGACAAATCACTGAAACAATGCGGCTGCCCGTTTGATTTGCAGGGTTCCAAAACACCAAAATATTTCACCTTTCTTAAAACAATTACATAGGCTTCTGGTCCATTAAAGAATTGTTATCAAGTTCATAGTGCATAGAGCAGTTTTCCAACACTTCCCACATTTTATTGCATTTAAATTCTGCTGAGACAGGCACCCCCTGAGTTGAAGGTAGAATGATAAGTTTCTCCTCACAATCCCTAGAACTGTCACCTTCGGCAACAGCGCCTTCTCAATTGCAGACAGTAGGAATAATACTTCTCTACCGTTATCCGTTAATTCGAAATCTTCACTTATTACACTTGAAAACATACTTATTTCTTAAATTAATTCTGCTACTGTCACTACGGTTAGGTTATTATAGTACCAAGAAACATTGGTGTACTGGTGCTGTATAAGTAAGCTTTACATAGCATAACATACTTTGACTTTAAGTCATACCTCTTAATCATTTGGTCTGTTCGGCTCTCATTCATGTTATTTTCACCCATCACAGCATTCAGCAAAGGGCAATGTGTCAGCCCATTGCAACCACTAGCTCTCTTGCAATGGCATCATTTCGCCTGTTCACATGTGCTCATCTACTTCAAAAGAATGGTGTTTCATTGACCGGGCTGGTGCACCAATATATTTTCCTTCACCAATACTTTTTATTTTCCATTCATTATCTTGATTTTTTAAATCCTTGTGTGTTTTAAATAGGTATTCGGGTTGCTGCAATTCAATCCCAATAGTCCCTTTCTTTGTGCAAATAAGAATCATATTTTCCCATTATGTACATAACTAAAAAGGGTCTCCGAACCTGTACTATGTACACAAGCTAGAAAATACTGCTACTATTTAGTTAAAATTATGTGCAAATGATCATTTTTTAATTTTAAAAATTGCATTGCAATCATATGGTTGCCACGCTTGGGTGGTGTCTCTTTTCTTCTGCTTATTTTTGTAGCACATGCAATTGCATTTGCGTGTAATATATACATATATTTTTAAATTGACTATTGCAGCAGCTCGCCAAGGCCAGAACCAATAGACTTTTGGGTATTCTTGTCTTTTTAAAATAATGTTCTTATTGTTTTCTGAGTCAATCACTATTTCTGCTAGGGGTTTGTGTTAAGACTGTTAATGAAATGGCATAACATTTTTAAATCTATAAAATGTCAAATTACCCCATTTAGAAATAGCGCCTGATTTTACCTTGTTCATAAGCCCGATGTTAGAGAGAGCTGAGAGAGTCAACAAATGGTACAGGACCCTTGAAAGTTATTTTGTTGAAGACAAAATGTCTTTTTGAGCAATTTGTGTAATTGAAACTGTACAGACCTTACTGTCCGAGACAGAGGGTGATTTGGGCGCTCTTACAGGAAAGTTGAATTTTGCAAAGCAAGGTCAGTACCTGCATCACAAAGGCACGCAATTTAAACATTTGTTTATCTTTGATGAGGCCTGATAAGGGGTGGGAGACGGTCATAAATCGGCAGAGAACTGTTCACGTAATATTGAATGCAGTGTTTGAGCGCCGTAGTTTAGAGGAATTAATGGCCCATTTGAGAGTGATAACTGCTTTGTGTTCAGTTTGACTTAAATGCGCGCTTTCAGGCTCTTTGTGCGCGGCAGAAAGGCAGCATGTGCGCGGGCGCACAAGCGCGCACCTAAGAGGGAACATAGCCAGCGAGATAAAGGGGAAGGGAGCGTCTGATGGTGGATGGAAGAGCCATAAGGTTAATTCAATGCCTTGTTATATGGTGCGCCGATGTTTAAAAGCACGGTCCGAGGGTTTCTGAGCAGAGTTTTGGGTACTGGCACTCATTTCCACTACAAAGTAGGCACTGTTCCCTAGTGGTCTAATTGGGGCATACCAGCCAGGGCTGGGAGAGCAAAATAAACAACGGTCATTGAACCAGGGTCCTCTGTTTCTGATCTTCATCAGCTGAAGATTAAAAAAAAAAACGTACCTGCCTGCAGGTCACACTGTGCAGCTGCAATGCAGTTCTATCAAACGTTTCATTTAAATGAGAACGAAGCAACACCATGGATAAAGTCCTTTTTCACTGGTGTCCCACGACCAAAAATTGTATTTTATTTCAATTGGTCAACAAAGTTATTGCCCTCACATTTTTATATACCATGTCAAGACTTCTATTGCTTATGACATAGAATAATGGTTCTATGTACACTGTTTATTAAACATCTTGTTGACTGTGGGTGTTTGGTATTCTTTGTCCAGTGAGATCCTCAGGGTTGTATTTCACACACAGTGGCCTGTGCCCTTACTTACATAAGCCAGGCCTCTTGTGGAGAGTTCTTAGATACATCTCTTAGACCACGCACCTCTAAGAGCCCCGCCTCCTTTTCCCTCTCATTTACTCACAGGCTCCAAGACTGTAGACAGTGGTTTCGCCATCAACATACTTGTTATTCTCAAACAATGTAAGGAATTTTCTGATTTACTGATGGAATCGAGTCTCCCAGGGCCGGATGTGCCGTCCCAGCTCTCTGACTGAAAGCTGTTTTCCCAGGGTAGTTATTACAGAGGCTTGTAAAGAGAGCCCGCGCGCCGCTCTCTCCCTCGCCAGATTGATGGCTATTATACAAGCTCGCAGAAAGAAGCGGGAAGCAGGGCCAGTGCTGCCTCTCACAACCAGCTGCACGAGATACCAAGGCTAAAAAAAGCTGCTTTAAAGGTTGCAACGCTGCTCTGCCCGATAAAGATTCTTGTACTTCTGCTACAGCTGTAGTTCTCTCAGCCTGGCTCTGTCAGGCCTCCTTCGCGTTTCGAGTTTTATAAGACAACTGCTCTATAGTGTGTACAAAACAATATCACCCTTGCAAACATGACCTCCAAAAGGCGCCCAAGGACTGCTAAAAATCTGTGGATTTCACAATATTGCTGGGAGAATGAACCTCTATATAAATTATGCAATCGGGCTACCCATAAAATCACTTTAGGCTTTGCAAGGGGTATGAAATGAGCTATGTAAATATCCATAAAATACAACATCACAATAGGTACAATATTGTGTGTTACAGTCATTGATAGCCCAAAAAAACTGTTTGCAACATTCGTTTTTTGCCACTATGTGAAGTTATTTTTGCATGTATTTGATCAATTCTCACTTGGAAAATGAAACCCCTTCTCTCCCCCATCAAGGTATCCCACCCAAGGTCAGTTATCATTTCATGTTTCATTTTTCAGGCACGTTGTGCACCAGGGAAGCCCACTGGCGCCCAGAGAGAAAAAGACGCACACATGAGATATGATCAAGAGGACTAGCCTTGGAAAAGAACAAGCAAGTGTATCGCTGTCAGGCATCATAGCAGTGCATTGATTGCAGGTTGGGGCTTATACCTTAGACTGCACCCACATCTTCTCACTAATATTCTTTCAGGGCGATCTTCTGCTGCTGGCTGACACCCATCTGTTTTCAACCTGGTCAGAAGAAGAAGACCCCTATTCTTCATCACGGGTGGGGACCCACTTATTTCCTTGATAATTGTGGCAGACAGTGGAAAGCAAATATCCGATCTCTGTCCTGGAAAGTGGGGCATGTATTTTTACATTTTATATGTCCCGGTAGTGAAAAACTACCAAAGTCGCTTGTCACTACTGGAAGACCTGCCTCTCCCATAGGATAGTATTGGGTTACCTTATTACATTTAATACGTGATAACTTTCAATTGGGAGCAGGTAGGAATGTCCCTGTCAGAGCATTCATGCCAGTGGTGCATGCAGGGCCCTGCAATTTCTGATCGATATCAAAAACTGCACTTACTTCTTTACCACCATTTGAATGGTTCACAGAAATGTAGCTAAGCTTCTAGATGCAGTAATGCTTATTTCTGGATTTGGTGTGTTTTCTCAGAATTTATATACAACTTATTCCTTTAATACGTGATAACTTTCAATTGGGAGCTGGTAGGAATGCCCCTGTCAGAGCATTCATGCCAGTGATGCACGCAGGGCCCTGGAATTCTGATAAATTAAAAAAACTGCACTTACTTCTTTACCACCATTTGAATGGTTCACAGAAATGTAGCTAAGTTCTGGATGTAGTAATGCTTATTTCTGGATTTGGTGTGTTTTCTCAGAATTTATATACAACTTATTCCTACTGTGTGCCTTAACTTGCGATTAAAAGCTTAGCTGGACTACATTTGTTTCGGTGGTTATTTTTATTAGAAGATACTTTTCCATTTCTTTCACCTTGCTTGTATTCCATTTCCTTGTTTGTCTCTGAAAGAAGCTCCCAGAAAATGTTGTGTTTCTTTAGAGTGCGCTATCCTTTCCTCTAATGATTCACTACGAAGAATACGAAGGAAAACCCCTGGACTGCTTGAAGGTGAACATCAAGTAACAAACTGCAGAAATTGTGTAGTCCTGCCACTCAAAGCAAAGCAACCTCCAACTAAAAGACTGTGGCCTTACAAGGTCATGATACCGAGATGCCCTCTACCTTTCTGTGCAGCGGGCTCTGGACCTCAACAACACTGAAACCCATGATCTGAGTTGCAGGATGAAGTACCAGATATGACACAAGTAGATGTTGCAGACTCTGAGTCAAAAGTGCCCTTGTGAATCCAGCTCCAGAGAGGCCAGTTGAATGACCACGTGATCTGCTCCCCCAAGGGTCAGCACTCTAAATTTCTTGAAATGGTGGATCGGAGTTGTTGGGTGCTCCAAACCTACACACGTGGGTAATGTATCTGAAGAACAAGATTTATTACAGGAGACATAAAGAACAGCACACAACCTCTCTCAAGCAAGTGCTCCAAGGTCTCTCCCAAAGAACAGCCCTTTAAACACCTTTCAAGAGATACCAAAGAATGCTGACTCAACATTCTAAAACAATAAAGAAACCAGTGCAGCAATAAGCATATTACAGGAGTCATCAAAGGGCGTGTGCTAGGCCAGTCCCTCTGCTAAAGGAGGGAAAGTGATGAGTGAGGTAAAAGATTGTCCCTTTGTGACCAATACATTGCATGTGAGGCCACAAAAAATACACTGGCTCTTAATGAATGAAAGAGTAAACAAGTGAAAACTGGGACATTTTTATCTATGTTTACAAGCAGAAAAAACTTCCTGGGTAAAAACAGGGCATAGAAAGTGTTCTCTAGGCCATGCCACCACCTCTCGTCTTACTATGTAATGAGAGAACCAATCACCTCATCAACCTTTTTCAATGCATGTAAATGCACCAGGCTGGGTTTCCTGAGTAGTTTTAAAACTTTACCTTCATTTTTATAAAGTGAACCTATTAAACCGCACATTGAATCCCAGCCCAAAACTCAGCCTGTTACACTCAAAATTCGGAGAGAGACTGGATTAGCAGGTCCCTCCAGGGGCGGCTCCTCCGTTTGAGTGGAGGAGCGTCGCCCCACTGGTCAAAATGTCCCTCCATGCCCCAGATTTGAAAAATAAAACGGTAATAAAGTTGGTTTATTACAATTTTATTTTTCAATATAACCCCGCCCTGACACTTCCGTCAGGACAGGACAGGGGCTGCTGCTGAGTGACAGCATCAGAGAGGAGGGTCGGCTGCCTCGGCACTTTTCAATGTGCGCATGTCTTTTTGGCTCGCCATCTTGCTAGGCCCAACCAGACATGCGCACTTTGAAACCTATAACCCAGCTGTCTTAAGACAGCTGGATTAGAGTAAGTGCAGGGCTCCAGTGTCCTTAGGAGCGGCGAGTGAGGCCACTCCCTCCAATCAGGGCGCTGCTCTCACAGCATGAAAGCAGCGCCAGGATTGGTTAAGGTACCACTAAAGGGCTTGCGCTGCAGGAGGAAGATGTGCAGCGAGGAACGGGTTGGAGTCGGACGTGTCGCAGGTAAGTGTTTTTTTGTTTTTTATTTTTACCCACCACCCTTTTGCCCGCCTCACCACTCCCCATAGATGCCAGCCGCCACTGGTCCCTCTTACTTCACCATTCAAGCAGCGGGGAGTGGATCTAACCAGGGGGAAGGCCTAGTGCTGCCTTCTTATCCAGAAGTACACCTCTTTGAAATCAAAGTCCGAAATATCACGGTGGAGTCCTTCCATCTCCCCCCTTTCATGGATAAGCATGTTGTGGTGACAACAGAAGTCGTTTGTCCCATTAGTTTCGGGATTCATGTTTGAAATTGTGAGGACTTTCGACGTCTAATATTCAAAGCTCTTGATATATAACTTTGCATTTGACACGTATATTATTCCTCATAGGGCATATCATGTCTGCCAAAACACACTCCACTCACTAAACATAGGGAGTACGTTTGATAAATGATTTAGGGCTATCTTTTAAATTCTATTCCTCTGTTGGAAAGTATATGCCAGGAAGGTGGAATTCTAAAGGGAGCACGCGCCACGAGCTCGGATTTCTATTTTTTCCTCAGACGTGACCTTCAGAGCAGTTGTGCAAGAAAATGCCCGTGACCTTGGGGGTGGGGACTCACAAAGAGAACTGCCCATAGCCCTGGGCCCAAAGACTGATTAATGCAATCAGTGTGAAGCAAAATCAGCCAAAATGCACTTTCGTCGGAGCAAGAGCTGCGGGTCACACTGAGGGAAGCGAGAGAGAGAAGCCACGTGAACGACGACATATTGCGAGGGAGCATCGAATGCACCTGTTTAACCTGTGCATACGTCCCTTTTACGGCTTTAGATTAGTTTAAACGAGTAATAAGAAGAAAAAAATGTACCCTTCTCTGACCTTTTAATATGACCTCCATGGGTTTCAGCCCTGTGGTCATATGTTGCCCTAAACTGAGGTGCAAAACACAAGTTTTTTGCCTTGTAGTAAATATACTGTGGACATATGGCCTGTCAGGCACTCCATAGCTGGTCGTATTCCTACGTGGGTGGGGTTGGGGGAGGGGTGAAGGAGGGGGGATCCAAAAGCAATATGTGCAGTTAGAGTAGGTTCTTCATTCAGAATTACTTTATTTCCAAGAATTATATTCTTATAGTAATATTACACACATTTCCAATTTCTAAAAATAGACAATTTTAGTAACCTAAAAGAACAATACATGGTTGCATCATTCAGCCACGCCTACTTATAAATTATACAATTACAACCATATAAACATTACAATTTCTCCCTACCCAGGCCCAATACAATCCACAGCCCAGAATCTCACGTGTGTTTAAAACATTTCAATAAAAATAATAGGAGATTGACCAATAGCAAAACAATTCATTCTGCCCCAATCAGGGTTCTAAAGTGCAATATGCATAGCAGCTTATCACAACCTTCCTATTTGGAGATCCTCTCATTGTACTGGGCATCACCTTACTAAATATAAACACACCCATAGCAACCTAGATCTTGAGCACTAAGGTGAAGATAGTACCACCTGAGTCTCTGTGATTTTACACGCATATTGGCCAACGGCAATAGCTACATCTCGGAATCTGAGACTATGAATCAACTCTAGCCCCATTTCCCGTATTTTTTCAATACAGGCCGAAGTACCTTTTTCCTTGCCTCAATAAACAATACACAATCCATCAATAAGTGGCTCACTGAATATTTCCTACATATCTTACAGGGGCCGGACTGGGAACCTAAAGCAGCCTTGGCAATTTGGTCGGACTAGCCCTGAGAGGAGGGGGGGGTGTGGGGGACAGGGAGGGGCGGGTGCAAATGTGAAGCACTGCTGCTTTAGTTACCAGGGGCCAATATTGCAGCACCGCTGCAAAACCGGCCCCAGTAACAAAACCAGCCCCCACCCCTCCAGCCTCCTGGGGAAACGCCCAATGCCCGGCATGGCCAGTCCGGCCCTGGCTGCATTGCTACTCAGAGATTGCTGCTGCTTATAACTCCGCAGACTGGCCCAGCCGCCCAACACCTGCCAGTGGAAAACACAGGACAGTCACGGTCAAACACTGACCACCAGGAAGTTTGTGAAGGTCGTCTTAAACATCCTGCCGCACAGGCTGCCTCGTGCACTGTGACCCACTTTCACCAAAGGAAGGAGAGAGTTCACTGAATGCAGTCTGAAGGAGGATTTCTTAGACACTAAGAGGGTCGCCAGGGGTTGCAGCTGCGACCCCTGACTTACCTCCTGTGACACCTAGCACTGTGCCTGCGACCCCTGGCATCAGAAGAAAGTAAACTCCTCGCATAGCAATTATTTATAGTTAGAGAGGGGTAGATAGAAAGAGGGGACAGAGAAGAAAGACTATGTAGGGAAACAAGGGGAAAAAAATGATATGGAGAGCAGCAAGAGGACACTACAGAGAGAAGGGTGAGAGATTGAGAGACAAAGACAGGTGTGTGTGAGGGAGAGAGACAAAGTGGGGTTAAAGAGAACCTGAAACAGGTAATAGGTGAGAGCGAGATATAGACAGGTGGTGAAGGGACAAAGACAGGTGAGAGTGATAGGTGATAGACAGATGACAAAGTGACAGTCCGAGTTAGAGAGGGGAAGACTGGTGAGAGGGGATGACAGTATGGGAAATCGATATAGATAGAGACAGACGAGTAATAGAGATGGGAGACAGGTGAAAGTGGTGAATAAAAGACAGAACAGTTAAAAATGGGAGCGAGGGAAAGACGTGAGATATAAGGAGATCAGTGAGAAAGACAGAGTTAAGATAGAGGAGGCGAAGAAGAGGAGGGGTGAGATAGAGACAGAAACAGGTTAGAAAGACAAGTGAGATGAGAGGGAACATAAAAAAAAGAAAGATAGGTGAGAAACAGACAGCTGAGAGAAGGGTGACAGTAGATCAGAGTTCATATGACATCCCTTTCTGTGATGCCATTGGCGGTCAAAGCGATACAAAAGGGGATGATGGACGGAACGTTTGAGCCAATCAAACACTCACCCCCAGTCAACTGATCTGGGTTTAATCCATCATCATTCTTTAGCTCACTCCACCACCCCAGTTCAGACATGGCCATATGCAAATCAGTCTGACCCTGTGCCTCATGGGAACAGTCCAGCCCGAACTGCCAAGCCATGTCTTCCCTGGACCAGAAACAAGCATCCTAGACCGGTTTCTGGCATTCCAGCCGTCATCAGCCAGGCTTGCTTGAATCCAGTGGCAAAGTGAGCAAGGGACCCACGTCTGGGCATACCCCGCCAACTTAGGGCGAACAAAGCGATACAAAGGGGATGATGGACGGAACGCTTGAGCCAATCAAACACTCACCCCCAGTCAACTGATCTGGGTTTAATCCATCATCATTCTTTAGCTCACTCCACCACCCCAGTTCAGACATGGCCATATGCAAATCAGTCTGACCCTGTGCCTCATGGGAACAGTCCAGCCCGAACTGCCAAGCCATGTCTTCCCTGGACCGGAAACAAGCATCCTAGACCGGTTTCTGGCATTCCAGCCGTCATCAGCCAGGCTTGCTTGAATCCAGTGGCAAAGTGAGCAAGGGACCCACGTCTGGGCATACCCCCGCCAACTTAGGGCGAACAAAGCAATACAAAGGGGATGATGGACGGAACGTTTGAGCCAATCAAACACTCACCCCCAGTCAACTGATCTGGGTTTAATCCATCATCATTCTTTAGCTCACTCCACCACCCCAGTTCAGACATGGCCATATGCAAATCAGTCTGACCCTGTGCCTCATGGGAACAGTCCAGCCCGAACTGCCAAGCCATGTCTTCCCTGGACCGGAAACAAGCATCCTAGACCGGTTTCTGGCATTCCAGCCGTCATCAGCCAGGCTTGCTTGAATCCAGTGGCAAAGTGAGCAAGGGACCACGTCTGGGCATACCCCCGCCAACTTAGGGCGAACAAAGCGATACAAAGGGGATGATGGACGGAACGTTTGAGCCAATCAAACACTCACCCCCAGTCAACTGATCTGGGTTTAATCCATCATCATTCTTTAGCTCACTCCACCACCCCAGTTCAGACATGGCCATATGCAAATCAGTCTGACCCTGTGCCTCATGGGAACAGTCCAGCCCGAACTGCCAAGCCATGTCTTCCCTGGACCGGAAACAAGCATCCTAGACCGGTTTCTGGCATTCCAGCCGTCATCAGCCAGGCTTGCTTGAATCCAGTGGCAAAGTGAGCAAGGGACCCACGTCTGGGCATACCCCCGCCAGTTGACTGGGGGTGAGTGTTTGATTGGCTCAAACGTTCCGTCCATCATCCCCTTTTGTATCGCTTTGGTCGCCCTAAGTTGGCGGGGGTATGCCCAGACGTGGGTCCCTTGCTCACTTTGCCACTGGATTCAAGCAAGCCTGGCTGATGACGGCTGAAATGCCAGAAACCGGTCCTAGGATGCTTGTTTCCGGTCCAGGGAAGACATGGCTTGGCAGTTCGGGCTGGACTGTTCCCATGAGGCACAGGGTCAGACTGATTTGCATATGGCCATGTCTGAACTGGGGTGGTGGAGTGAGCTAAAGAATGATGATGGATTATACCCAGATCAGTTGACTGGGGTGAGTATTTGATTGGCTCAAACGTTCCGTCCATCATCCCCTTTGTATCGCTTGGTCGCCCTAAGTTGGCGGGGTATGCCCAGACGTGGGTCCCTTGCTCACTTTGCCACTGGATTCAAGCAAGCCTGGCTGATGACGGCTGAAATGCCAGAAACCGGTCCTAGGATGCTTGTTTCCGGTCCAGGGAAGACATGGCTGGCAGTTCGGGCTGGACTGTTCCATGAGGCACAGGGTCAGACTGATTTGCATATGGCCATGTCTGAACTGGGGTGGTGGAGTGAGCTAAAGAATGATGATGGATTAAACCCAGATCAGTTGACTGGAGGTGAGTGTTTGATTGGCTCAAACGTTCCGTCCATCATCCCCTTTGTATCGCTTTGGTCGCCCTAAGTTGGCGGGGGTATGCCCAGACGTGGGTCCCTTGCTCACTTTGCCACTGGATTCAAGCAAGCCTGGCTGATGACGGCTGAAATGCCAGAAACCGGTCCTAGGATGCTTGTTTCCGGTCCAGGGAAGACATGGCTTGGCAGTTCGGGCTGGACTGTTCCCATGAGGCACAGGGTCAGACTGATTTGCATATGGCCATGTCTGAACTGGGGTGGTGGAGTGAGCTAAAGAATGATGATGGATTAAACCCAGATCAGTTGACTGAGGGTGAGTGTTTGATTGGCTCAAACGTTCCGTCCATCATCCCCTTTGTATCAGCTTTGGTCGCCCTAAGTTGGCGGGGGTATGCCCAGACGTGGGTCCCTTGCTCACTTTGCCACTGGATTCAAGCAAGCCTGGCTGATGACGGCTGAAATGCCAGAAACCGGTCCTAGGATACTTGTTTCCGGTCCAGGGAAGACATGGCTTGGCAGTTCGGGCTGGACTGTTCCCATGAGGCACAGGGTCAGACTGATTTGCATATGGCCATGTCTGAACTGGGGTGGTGGAGTGAGCTAAAGAATGATGATGGATTAAACCCAGATCAGTTGACTGGGGGTGAGTGTTTGATTGGCTCAAACGTTCCGTCCATCATCCCCTTTGTATCGCTTTGGTCGCCCTAAGTTGGCGGGGGTATGCCCAGACGTGGGTCCCTTGCTCACTTTGCCACTGGATTCAAGCAAGCCTGGCTGATGACGGCTGAAATGCCAGAAACCGGTCCTAGGATGCTTGTTTCCGGTCCAGGGAAGACATGGCTTGGCAGTTCGGGCTGGACTGTTCCCATGAGGCACAGGGTCAGACTGATTTGCATATGGCCATGTCTGAACTGGGGTGGTGGAGTGAGCTAAAGAATGATGATGGATTAAACCCAGATCAGTTGACTGGGGGTGAGTGTTTGATTGGCTCAAACGTTCCGTCCATCATCCCCTTTTGTATCGCTTTGGTCGCCCTAAGTTGGCGGGGGTATGCCCAGACGTGGGTCCCTTGCTCACTTTGCCCCTGGATTCAAGCAAGCCTGGCTGATGACGGCTGAAATGCCAGAAACCGGTCCTAGGATGCTTGTTTCCGGTCCAGGGAAGACATGGCTTGGCAGTTCGGGCTGGACTGTTCCCATGAGGCACAGGGTCAGACTGATTTGCATATGGCCATGTCTGAACTGGGGTGGTGGAGTGAGCTAAAGAATGATGATGGATTAAACCCAGATCAGTTGACTGGGGGTGAGTGTTTGATTGGCTCAAACGTTCCGTCCATCATCCCCTTTTGTATCGCTTTGGTCGCCCTAAGTTGGCGGGGGTATGCCCAGACGTGGGTCCCTTGCTCACTTTGCCACTGGATTCAAGCAAGCCTGGCTGATGACGGCTGAAATGCCAGAAACCGGTCCTAGGATGCTTGTTTCCGGTCCAGGGAAGACATGGCTTGGCAGTTCGGGCTGGACTGTTCCCATGAGGCACAGGGTCAGACTGATTTGCATATGGCCATGTCTGAACTGGGGTGGTGGAGTGAGCTAAAGAATGATGATGGATTAAACCCAGATCAGTTGACTGGGGGTGAGTGTTTGATTGGCTCAAACGTTCCGTCCATCATCCCCTTTGTATCGCTTTGGTCGCCCTAAGTTGGCGGGGGTATGCTCAGACGTGGGTCCCTTGCTCACTTTGCCACTGGATTCAAGCAAGCCTGGCTGATGACGGCTGAAATGCCAGAAACCGGTCCTAGGATGCTTGTTTCCGGTCCAGGGAAGACATGGCTTGGCAGTTCGGGCTGGACTGTTCCCATGAGGCACAGGGTCAGACTGATTTGCATATGGCCATGTCTGAACTGGGGTGGTGGAGTGAGCTAAAGAATGATGATGGATTAAACCCAGATCAGTTGACTGGGGGTGAGTGTTTGATTGGCTCAAATGTTCCGTCCATCATCCCCTTTTGTATCGCTTTGGTCGCCCTAAGTTGGCGGGGCTATGCCCAGACGTGGGTCCCTTGCTCACTTTGCCACTGGATTCAAGCAAGCCTGGCTGATGACGGCTGAAATGCCAGAAACCGGTCCTAGGATGCTTGTTTCCGGTCCAGGGAAGACATGGCTTGGCAGTTCGGGCTGGACTGTTCCCATGAGGCACAGGGTCAGACTGATTTGCATATGGCCATGTCTGAACTGGGGTGGTGGAGTGAGCTAAAGAATGATGATGGATTAAACCCAGATCAGTTGACTGGGGGTGAGTGTTTGATTGGCTCAAACGTTCCGTCCATCATCCCCTTTTGTATCGCATTGGCGGTCAAAGGACATGTATAGTCACGTCCTCTACCCCATGTATTTTAGTGAATTTAGGATATGATGCCATCTGTACTTCAAGTTATTTTTTTGCATGTAATAAAGTGGAAATATTAGTTCCTGCACAGGTGAAATTTTGAAACCATGAAAGGAAGGACATCAGTCACTTGTCTATGATTCTGACCGGATGCCGGAAGTAGAGTCTGATGGTAAACAATTTCCTGTCCGCGTCTGTGCTGCCTACTTGACCACCGGCCTGCCAACATTAAAATTACAAGTCCCAGACAAACACAGGAATGAGTCCAAGATAGGGAGTGTAACGTTAGGCATGCAGCACTGAATATTTGTGCGCCCAAGAGATATACAAGTAATGATATCGTAAAACATGTCTCAGTCACCACTCACACCATTGCACTTTATTGTGGCCTAGTATGGTTAAGCACATGCAGCAGAGTTTAGATGAACACAGTGCAGAGTCTGGAGACAGAGAGTGGGTGTGACTCGCCTGACTGCTGCCAGTCCACAAGTGCCTGGGGAGTGTGTGACTCCAGGCAAGTTGCTTTGCCAGCGTGCTTTGTCTTGCGCTGCACTGCATCTTGTAGCAGCAGGTGGAAGTTCAAGGCTCTGTCCGAGCAGACAGCGGGGCATATTTACAAAAAAATGGCAGAGCGTGGTGCTTCGCCAAATGTGGCAACGCTGTGCTCCGACATATTTTAAACGCAGGGATGTGCTGTATTCACATGAGTACAGCGCACCCCTGTTTGCCCCATAACGCTGGTGCAAGCACCCTGCCTCCTTGTTGCAAGGCTGCCTGCACAACAGGGGTGATTGTTTATGTGCAGGAAGGAACACCTTCCTGCAAATGAACAATCGATAATGGCGATTTGCTTTTTCTATGTGTGATGCAGAATGTAGCACACTTGGAAAGAGCAAAAAAACGAGGTGAAATTAATAATTTCTCCTCGTATCGCCATTCTAAGACCAGGTATTCCCTGGTGTTAGTTTTTGGTGCTGCTTTAGTCTTATAAATCTGGGGCAGCGTCAAAAAGCAATGGGTGTTGCGGCGGAACGCCCACTGCAACACCCATTACACGCCCCTTTGCCACAGAGGACTGCGGCGGAAGGGGGCATATTCACAAGGTGGCGTTAAGCCACATTAAGTCTCTTAGCACCACCTTGTAAATATGAAAAATGGCGCTAGGCCACCAGAGCGTCAAAAAAAGTGACACTCCGGTGGCGATTGGTGCTTGTACATATGCCCCGGAGAGCTATAGACTCTCCTCTCCTCACTTAGGAGTGCCTCACTCTGGTGCAAAATATTTGACTACTTTCTCATTGCATTACTTTTTTCATACTCTTCAGCCGCACGCACCATCCAGAGACCAAAGGAAACACACCTTCACTCATCGACTCACAATGTAGCAGCCTGCCCACTCAGGATGATACAGCAGCCACACGTGTGTTTTAGAGATGCTGGGTGGGGCTGACATAGAGAGCAAAATTTGTTTTTGCTGTTCAGGACTGAAACAATATATTCACTGTGGCAGGTCACCATAACAACGATCCCCCCGGCCCACAAGCAGGTTAAATTGCATCACTGGCAGAGCGGCAGTGCACAGATTAAGCACTGCGTGCGAGGCTGCTTTTTGAAGTGCCTCATGATCACCAAAGCCTGTCAGGGAGCATGACTAATACATTTTAGTGCAGTGATGCAGACATCAGCAACAAAATGCGTTAGTCTAACCCGTGATGGGTAGTATTAGAAGGGCTGATGCAGCCTTGTGCAGAGCTGTGACTGTGAAGAAACTGATTCATCCAAAACAGTAATTCAGGATTGTTAGGGCAGGGCCGGGTGCAGCAGGGCAGTCATCCCGGCCTCAGACACTGCTTCGCTGTTTAGGTGGCCACAGGAGCAGCTTCCACAAACAGCACCAGGTAGTGGCAATTAACTGGCACAAGAGTACCCACTGAACATTATCCCAAAAATAACACTCTTTCCAGCCCAACCAATCAATTGTTGAACAGAATTAGCTTCAACAGTGTAGTGCTATCAGGTGCATCAGAACGGTGACTAGGTGTTTCCCAGTGATAGAGCAGGCAGTGTCACGACAGCGATATGGGAGCAGCGCTGCTCTCCAACAGCACATGGACGGCCTCAGGTGAAGAAGTACATTTCTTCTTTAGACAGTAACTGTTATTGTGCTTTTTTCTGGTTTCACCCGGCTCAATTTGATTGGGCACTTATTAGGCAGTAGAAGGCTCCTGTTCCTCCATTGGTGTTCTAAGTAAGCCCACCTGTTTGCTTATATCTTGCTTCTCTATCTGGCATAGGTGTCACTAATTGGCAAGCATGGATGGTAAAAGAGCTGCCAAAAGAAGGCATTTGTCTTTAAATTCCTCATCCGAGAAAGTACCTGTTGGACTTGGCCCTCTCTGCAGGGTCATCCCCAAATGTTTTACCTTCACCCTCCTGTATTCTGAACCTGTTGTTGTTGCCTTTTCAGGACTCTGCACACTTTACCACTGCTAGCCAGTGCTAAAGTGCTTGTGCTCTCTCCTTTAAACATGGTGAAATTGGCTTACACCCAATTGGCACACTTAATTTACTTGTAAGTCCCTAGTAAAGTAGTGCTACCTGTAACCAGTGCCTGTAAATTAAATGCTGCTAGTGGGCCTGCTATTGCAGCCTGTGTATGCAGTTTAACCTGCCATATTAGCTTGGCAATATAAACCTTTTGCCAGGCCTAAACCCTCCTTTTTTAATACATTTAAGTCATCCCTAGGGTAGGCCTCAAAGAGCCCATAGGGCAGGGTGCAGTGTATTTAAAAAGTGGGACATGTATTTTTAAGTTTTATATGTCCTGGTAGTGAAAAACTCCCAAAGTCGCTTCTCACTACTGCAAGGCCTGTCTCTCCCATAGGATAGTATTGTGTTACCTTATTACATTTAATATGTGATAACTTTCGATTGGGAGCAGGTAGGAAAGTCGAGCTTGGTTTTTAAAGAATTGTAATTTAAAACCCTCTTTATTGGTAAAGTTGAATTTTAAGCCACAATTCTGAAAATGCCACATTAAGAAGGTTAGTATTTTCTTTTCCCAACCGTTTGGTGCCTGAAGCCTGTATCCTGGGTCCCATATCTAGGTGTAGCTGGCAGTTGGTCTTTGTGTATTGCTTCCAGACAGTGAGAGAAAGGGGGAATAGATGTTGGAAGGATGGGCAATCTCTGATTTTATGAGGGGGTGGAGCGGTCACCTACCACACTGGCATATCACAAAGGCCCTTCCTCAACACACTCACAAAATGTTTCACACTAGTCTTTTATGTCCCCAGACAAGCTGGGGCCAGGACAGGGAGGAAGGAAATTCCAAACACCTCTGGGGTGGAACCCGAAACTTCTCCTACTTCAAAGCTGGTAGCATGGATAAATAGTGAACCTTCAGAATCAGCTCTTGAGATCTCTTCTGCACCTGTGGACTCTGCCAGGAAAAAAGACTGCCCAGCTGTGAAGTCTACCTTGCTGATCTACTTGCTGACCAAGGACTGCTTTGCTGCCCAAGGTCTGCTGTTGCTGTAGTAGGACTCTTCTGCTGCTGTGAACCACCCTGTTGACTCCAGTCTGCCTGTGTTGAAACAGAACTCCAGTAAATCTCAAAGGGTTAGTTGGCTGGCCCCTTGTTATAAGCCACAGGGACATAGCAGGATTCTTCGATGTCAACGCAACTCTCTGCATCTTGACGCACTGTGGTACAGCTCGCCATCGACTCCAATCGAGTGCAATGCATCTCATCCTCGAAGCCGACGCATCCCATCACAAGTCCTCGCAAACACTGGCAGCTCCCTCTACGCCAATGCAGGACATCGCATCTCTTCATCGATGGCTCATTGACCCGTGGCTGCATAATGCATCTCCTTGATGAAGGTTCATCAACCCGCCACTGCGTGACTCATCCCAGCACCAGACCTCTTATTGCAGCGCCTCACTAAAGGCTCCTCGGCGGTGGTCTGCACAGCACAAGAACTTTGCATCTCTACACCCAGGCCCAGAATGTACTTATTCAGTGGACTGACCTTAGTCCTGTATTAGGCCCGCGCTCCATCCCAGTCAGCCTAAACTTGTGACTTGGACCCGGTCTACCCCAACCAGATAACTGTGGTTGGCGCCTTTTGTTTCTTGGCACTTGATTCTCAAAAAACCTTTAAAATTACATATGTCTGGGTCTGCTAATTAGATTTTTGTCCTTTTGATCTCAAATAATTTATTACATTTTACTCTATCTTTCTGAGTTTGTGTGGGATTTTTCTTGTGTGGGGTTTTCACTTTATTACTGTTTGAAGTGCTGCACAAATACTTTACACATTGCCTCTAAGTTAAGCTTGACTGCTTTTGTGACAAGCTAGCAGAAGGGTTGAGCACAGGTTAATTTGGGGTTGCTTGTATTTCAACCTGACAAAAATTGTGGTTACTATAGGGCTTGCCCCCCACCCCCCGCCACCCTCCCACCCCCATTCAGCAACCCTATTTCCTATAGTACCCATTCTGGTAAGAATGGGCATGGGGTCTCCGGAGGGATGTATGATGTAACAACGCGATCATTTAGATCGCGGTACATTACATCGCTGTTTTTACAACGCAAGTCGTTACCACGACTTGCGCTGTAGGGCGCTGGTCTTAGGAATAGTATGATTTACTATTCCAACTCCAGCCTACGTACAGTAGGGAAGGTGTTGGAATAGTAAATCACACTATTCCTTAGTCTAGAGCGCCTCCAGTGCAAGTCGTGGTAACGACTTGCGATGTAAAAGCAGCGATCTAAATGTACTGCGGTGTTTTGACCGCGTTGTTAAGGTCGTTTCCCCTCCGGAGGCCTCCACAACTGTTCCAGCATTATTGCTGTAACTGAAGTGCAAAATATGATCAAGGCTGCGGTTGCAAATGAGGAACAAAATGATGGCAAAAAGTTCAGGACTACTAAGACCTCTTGTGATGACTCGTCTCATTCAGATTCAAAATTACCCACTACTTCTGTGTCAGGAAAGTATATTTACAAGGAAGAGATCCCTGATATATTGGAAAATTGAGAGAATTTGGGATTCCTACCTTTAATACTTTAGAGGATGCAGAGACACTGTTTCCTCACTAGAACAAACCTTTATCGTTTGCTATGCCTCTGCACAAAAAAGATAATGGAAGGATATTGAGCTTTCAAATATTCCAAGGGTTTTGCAGAAACTGTATTCGATAGAGGTAACAGAAGATGTCTGTCTGCATAATCTCAATGTAGACTCAGTTTTAGCAACTTTGGCAGTACTGCTATCAACCCACAAGGTTGCTTTCCTATGGCTTTAGCAGATAGGAAGGTGGATAATGGCCTGAAGAAAACATTTGCAGCAGAGATCCTAAGCATGAAAGCAGGGATTTTTAAACCCTTTCTGTGCAATCCGAGATGGCACAGACCTCCTGGCACAGATGGAGCAGGAGGCAAAGTGGCTGGCTGATGTGTCGTCAGATATTTTGAGGGCGACATCTGTCAGCAGCAGCAATACTTCTGATAAGAAGGATTTGAGGATGAGCCCCTGGAGAAATCATCCCTCCTGAAAATTCCCTTTGATGGCAGGAAGCTGTTTGGTGATCAATTTGACGCTATGATAAATAATGCACTCAAAGACAGAAAGTACTCCTTACCTACAAAGGTAAATCATCCACCTCCTATAAGCAATGGAGCCAGCAGTCTTATGACTCATGTAGGCAAGATTCAAAAACTTCTTCACATAGAAGAAAAACTTTCAGCCAAGGATTACATTAGGGAATATTGAATCTCGACGGGACAGAATATTGTTACAACAATATCGAGGGTCAAAATATCGAAAGGTAAGTGTGCATGGATTTACTATTCCTAACTCCTCTTCTACGTACCTTGGTGATATATATATGCATATATATCACCAAATTACATATATGTGGCGTTAGGTATAGAAAATAAATTGAAATTTACCTTTCAATATTATACCACTCTATATTGTTGTAACAATGGGCCATATGTACAGATTTTAGGGATAGCAATTTGCTAAAGGCGATTTTCTGCAATTGCAATTAGGAAATTGCTGTCCCTAATGTATGAAACTCTTTTAATGTCATTTAATGATTCCTAGTGGGTCACAAATCGACCTACCTCATTAATATTAATGAGGTAGGTCATTGTTTGCGATGCATTGGGGATAGCAGCCATCACAGTGATGGTGGCCTGCTGGGGTAAGCAGACCACCATGTCTGTGATTGCTTTTTAATAAAGCAATCTTTTTTTTTTTAATGTGTCCCGTTTTCCTTTTTTTCTTAAAACACTTTTATTGGCATTTTAAAAATTTATGTACATCATGACATGGGCACATGAACCACGTTACGCTCAATTCTCATATTAATAACATTGGGGTCTGCAAGGCCCACCACAACAGGCTGTCTACAATGATTTTGCCATAACAATTAAAGGTAAATGGGATGTGTTTAAATGAAAAAAAATGAAACTTAGAAGTTTCCTTTTTTAAGAGTAGGCAGCAAGCAGTCTGTGGGACTGCTGCCTGCTCTTAAAAAATGTATTTTTTTTACATTCTCAAAAGGGAAGGGGTCCCATGGCGACCCCATCTCATTTGTGAATGGCTACCCCCTCCTTCAAGGAGTCAGTAAAATATAAATGTTTTGCAACCGTAATTCAGTCCAAAACATTCATACATCCCATTCAGATTGGGTATTTGTAAGAGATGCCCAAAACACGCCCCTTCCAAATACCGATCATAAACACAAATTGCGATTCGGTAACATGTTACTGAATAGAAATTTGTGTTTTGTACATATGTAAAAGCAAAAATGTTTTGTACATATGTTCGAAATGTTCAATCACGTTGCGATTTGATATTCCCAGCCTGCACCTCAGCCAAGGGTGTTAAGCACAAAGGATAAATCAAGCAACCAGCCAGGCGAATCCTCAAAAGACTCATGCCAACTACCCGGCTGTTTCCTCTGAAGCAGTGGGAGGGGGGAGAATTCTCATAATATTTCCAGGTGTAGAGTTCTCATCCTATCCTCTGGATTCAGGTCTCATTCCTATTCCTATGCTTAAATAGTGAACCAATTGTAGGCACTATGGAAGGGGATTTATGCATTGCTTGAGAAAAGAGTAATCATCCCAGTCACGCAGGAGCAGCTTGATCATGGGGTATATTAAATACTGTTCTGTTGCACAAGTCTTTGGGATCTTACAGACAGCTGTTGGATTGAAAAAGGCTCACTTCATGGTTAAAAGCACTGCATTTCAAGATGGCAACATTGCATTGCATCATTCTTCTGGTTGAAGCCTAGGATTATCTGACTGCCTTGAATCTGCAGGACCTCTGTTTGCATATCCCGATAAACAAAGATCATCTGAAATCTTTGCGTTCTGCCGTAGGACATCAGCATTTTCAATTCACAGTCCTACCCTCTGAGCTGAAATAGGCACCATTGGTCTTGACAAAGGTGCTGGCTCCTCAAGTGGCAATACTACATCAGAAAGGGATCTTCCTTCATCCTTATTTGGACTACTGGCTGATCCATGCCGCTTCAAAAGTTCAATTGTTTTAGCAATCGGAAAGTGTACTTTTTGTTCTCAGAAATCACAGTTTTCTAATAAACTGGGACAAGTCAGAGCTAATTCGGTGTCAAGACATATGCTTCACTGGGGCCAGGTTCTGTAGAGACGAGCAGTTGGTGGCCCTGCTGGTGGAAAGAAGTCTCAAAATTCAGGCTCACATTTGGAATCTCCTGTCCCAATCAGCTCTGGCAGCCACCTCATGGTTGCAAGCTCATGGAGACTTAGCTGCGACAATATTTCAGTGCCCTGGGCCGGGTTCCATCTGCATAGAATTATGAGCCGTACTCTAAACTGGTGGAGTCCAAGTTCGCAGGATCTTTCTATTCGGGTTCCAATGTTCAGTACTGCCCACCACCTTGAGGTGAGACAGAGACAGACATCTGGCTAAAACCAGGTTTGGGCCTTCACTCACTCACTCACCTATGGCCTGCGGTGGTGACTCACTTTGAGTCTCTCCCATACAGCCTTTCCTGGAGTTGACTCAATTCTGGGCTCTTAACTGCTAATGCTAATGTACTTATAAATAATAAGTCTGTCACCTAAATGGTATCCTGGCACTCAGGAGACTGCTGTGAGCCAAAGGAGCTAAGAAGAGAGCAGAGCAGTTAAGCAGAGAACAGAAAGCTTTTCAAGACTTTTCGAAAGCAAAGGTGATTGCATAGGAGTCTAATGTTGAAAGGAAGAGAGTTCCAATGTCTGACAGTGAGGGATGAGAAATAATAGCCTCTAGAAAGCAAGAGTTGGTTCTTGGGTAAGACAAGGCGGCAAATGGAAGAAGATCGCAAGTGAGTGAGATGGGGAGCAGTGATGAGGTTTGGATTGGAGGAAGTAAAGGCTAAGAAGGTGGAAGGCATGGTGGACCAGTCATAGAGCTTAAAAATATTTTGTTGAGAGATCAGAAGCCAGTGTGGTGAAGAAAGGTAGTGGGAAGTGGGAGTCTTTCACAGAAAATGAAAGATGAGCCTAACTGCAGAGCTCTGAATGCACTCCAGATGATGAAGGGCAGGGCATGGAAAGTATAGGCAGAGCGAATTGTACTAGTCCAGGTGAGTGAGTACAACTTGTACTAGATCAGTAGTTCGATATCGTCAACAAGAGATAATTCAAAAGATCTGATAAGATGTGCAAGGAGGAAACGTAAATGTCAATGAGAGTGGGACTATTAGAGGATCTTTGAGGAACCACATGCACAACAGAATTAAACTGTGAGCTGAAGGGGTGAGGATGCATTGCTTGACTGTGATTGGCCAGAGAGAACTAAATCCATGAAACAGCCTTCTTGCAGACTTCTACAGACTGATGACAGAAGTGGACAGTGTCATGCTAATCCGTGTTTAGGGCAGCTGGAAGGTCGTGTAGTATGAAGGCAGCTAGAAGGTGGAGATCATCCAATACCGACACTAGTGTGGTTTTGTGTGAAATTCTCTTCTTTGTTTTTCTGAACGTTCTTCATCAGTTGATTACGAGCTCCAGCCCTTATTGGAGCTTTTATTTATAGCTGGTGTATTTGTTATATGCATAAAATAAACAGCATTCAACCCCTTAAGCACAAACGTTCCATTAGTCCATCCTGGCTTAATGACAAAGCCTTATCTTGTGCTACAATAAACTCCCTGGTCTCAACATGAGAATTATAACATATACATGCTGGGACAACTTGGTTGGGGCCCAGTGGTTGATTTTCTAGTTGATCTAAGCATTAAGCTCATGTGTGACACCAGAGAGAGGAGAGGTTAGGACTGGGGTAGTTGAATTCAGACAAGAGGTAAGGTAAGCTGATGATACTTTATGGCAAGGTCTTTTCGGAGGGCTGGCATCCTACATCCAGCTCAGGGACCTCAATTTCCACCTGGAAGATACCACAGACCCTAACTCCATGGCCCTCCTCGACAGGCTCAGCAACCTCGGACACACCTAGCTCGTCCAAGGACCAACACACATAGCCGGCCACACCCTCAACCCTATTTTCTCCTCCAGCAATAGGCTCGCCAACACCCACACAACCGAGCCCACAAGGTCCAACCACTACATTATACATTTCAAGATATCCGCCCACCAAGTCACCCCACAAGAAAAACCCAAAGCACCACTGAGGCAAAATATCCAAAGAAAACTGGACCAAGACCCTACTGTAACGCCCACCCAACCACACCGGGAACCTCGATGTCAACACCAAACTCTTCAATAAATGGCCTGCTGACTGCACCAACTACATCGCTCCCACCAGAAACAAAACCTAGCAAAAAAACAAACGACCCAGCTGGCGCACAAACAACCTTAAGGAGTCCAAGAACCACTGCAAACAACTTGAGAGAAAATGGAGTCTCGACAAAAACACCACAGCAAGATCCACATACAAAGCCACCCTCAGCCTCTACCACCAAAACTACGAGATGCAAAGAAAAAGCTGCTAACTCTCAGACACAAAGCCAGCTCCAACAATGGCAAAGAACTCTTCACCATTGCCAAGGAGTTCTCCAATCCCAGAGCTGCCAACAGCGACATCAGCCCATCCCGAGCAGTCTGCAACAACCTCTCAAACTTCTTCGAACAGAAGATTGCCAAGATCTACAACACATTCGACCCCCAGCATACCGATACAAACTCCCCAACCAGCCAGACATCTCTTTCATCGCCAAACAGCAACTAAGCAACTGGAAGCCTCTCTCGAATTAAGAAACCACCGCCCTGATGAATACCATCCACTCAGGAGCCCCCTCAGACCCATGCCCCCACTTCATATACAACCTTGGAAGAACCATTATCTCCCCCGTGCTCACAGCTATCATCAACACCTCCATTGTCACCTCCACCTTCCCGTCTTGCTAGAAAAATGCAGAAGTCAACGCCCTATTGAAGAAACCAACAGTGGACCCCAACACCCTCAGCAGCTACAGACCCATCTCGAGCCTGCCTTTTCCAGCTAAAGTCATGGAGAAAGCTTGAAACCACCTAGAACTCCATCAACTTCTATGTAGCTCTCAATCAGGCTTTTGCACCAACCACAGCACAAAGACAGCCCTTATTGCAGCTACCGATGACATCAGAAGCATACTCGACTGAGGAGAAACAGCAGCACTCATCCTCCTCAACCTCTCTGCAGCATCCATAACGTCTCCCACAACTCACTCATCAGAAAGCTTCAGCACCTGGGTATCTGCGGACCGGCCCTCAAGTGGATATCTTCCTTTCTCATGGACAGAACTCAACGAGTTAGACTTCCCCCCTACACCTCACAACCCAAGAAACTCATCTGCGGAGTCCCTCAAGGATCAGAGCTCAGCCTAACACTCTTCAATGTCTACATGATGCGGCTGACGCCCCTCGCTGACATCGTCTGTGCTCATGGCATCAACATAGTATCCTACGCCGATGACACACAGTTCATCCTCTCCCTTACCGACTCAACCAGCACCGCCAAAGCAAATTTAGCCAACTGCAAGAGCATCGTCACTGCTTGGATGAAAAACAACTGCCTCCAGCTCAACACAGACAAAACCAAAGTCCTAACCTTCGGCAACAACCACTCTCCTTGGGATGCCTCTTAGTGGCCCTCCTAACTTGGGCCCGCACCAACCCCTGTGCACCATGCAAAGAACCTCTGGATCATCCTGGACACCAATCTCTCCATGAGCAGAAAGATCAACTCTGTCTCCTCATCATGCTTCCACACAGTGCAGAGTCTATACAAGATTTTCAAGTAGATCCCACTGAACACCAGACGAATGGTCACCCAGGCTCTTATCACAAATAGACTTGATTTCAGAAAAGCCCTTTGCATCGGAATCCCAGCCCATGTCCTACGCTGACTCCAAACCACACAGAATGCCGCCACCAGACTCATCCTGAACATCCCGCGAAATAACCAGATCTTTCCACACCAAAACAATCTCCACTGGCTCCCAGTCCACGAAAGTTGTAAGTTCAAGCTATTCACTCACGCCTACAAAGCTCTCCACAAAGTAGGTCCAGCTTACCTCAACCACGCCTCAACTTCTACCAAGCCACCAGACACCTTTGGTTTGCGTCCCAGGCAAGAGCACACCTCCCTCGCATCAAGAAGACCAGAAGCAGAAGACGCTCCTTCTCATACCTCACAGCCAAGACCTAGAACGACCTTCCGAAACACCTTAGAACCTCCCCCTCCCTCATGGACTTCTGAAGGAACCTCAAGACAGGACTCTTCCAGACGAAACAGGAATGATCTCCACCCCCCGCCCCCTCAGGCCTGCCCTACTCAGCTTACGGGTGATAAGCTGTTCTCTACAGATTTGCATAACATAATATAACATAACATAACATGACAGAGAGCACCCAGGAGAAGCAAAGAGAAAGCAATGGTCAGACCACAACAGTTGCAGGGCCCGGAGAACAGTCACTACGGTCAGGAGAAGAGAGGCTATGTTCAGCTTGAGGAGTGGGGCTCTTCTACATGCAAGACATAGATTTTACTGCAGAGATGGGCTGGACCAGGATACTCCCAGCTAAGTGCTGGCGTGTGCAGTCCTTTTCATGTCTCTCAGAGGAACACCTCACATGATGGGTCCTCCTAGCACTAATGACAACCTCACTCCCTTGAGGTGACATCTCTTCAGCGACTCCTTACATTCATCTCAAACAATTATTAGAGCATTCTCAGTCAGCCACTTCTCTTTAGGAATTTACCCTTAATCTCCCGCAGTCACTGTCAATCACACCAGAGTCTTCCATGCGAGTGATGCACACATACCTTCTTTCACTCCTGTGTGGTCATAACAGATCAATGCAGAGTATAAATGGCATCTAAACATCCTGAGACAATATTTTTGCCTTCTCTGTTGAACTTTAATTATTAATAAACCTTTATGATTTCTATGCTTTACTCATTTCGAGAAGGCGTATTTAATTGATTATGCTATTTGATTCACTGTCTGTCTAATATTCTTTAGGACGCGTTGCCTCATATGTTCTTAAGTACAACACCGTCCCTGATCCTGCATAGGCCCTTTATCTTACATTATCAGATAAGATAGCATCAAAACATTTCTATATATTTGTTTAAAGAAAAAATAAAGGTTTCCATGGAATTTGAAGTTACAATGAAATGTAGACTACAACTCATAAAAAGAAAAAGTCTCAAAAGTACTGATCATATCAGCTAAGATGCTTTTTTAGAAAAAATAAAATACATTTCATAGCATTATACAATTACCTTAAATATTTGCAAAATGTCAAGTAGTCTTGTTATATTGATGGTATTCAGAAGTTGTTAAGAATTCTCTATAGCGCAGTGTGCTTTTATTGAAAAAAATGCCATATTTGACGTATATCAGTACCTTTGATATACATTGTTAGGTTTTGTAGCCTGCACCCATTGTATCCTTATCACTGGTTAAAAACTGTGCATTAAGTTATCACAGTGACTAAGGCCCTTGTTAGGAGCTGACCTGAAATACTGTTTACGTCCGATCCCGGTAATCCCAGTAGTGTGCTAATAAAGCACTTCAGAGACTTTTTCTTCCCATGTACATTTTGCTAGATTTTAGGTTGAAAAGAGGAAAAATCGGATGCAATCCTGTGCACAGACTCCTATACAGTAGATTATTCTGTGTCTCAGCCTGTGAAAAGTGGAATGGGGCAGATATGTTGCCCCATGCTAACACTATAAAATGCAGGCTTGGAATTATCCTGAGCCAACATCACCAGCTGCTAAATCTTAAATCCTCATTATCCTGAGTCATAATTATCTGCTGTGAAATACTAAATCGTTTTCCAGTACTGGCTGCAGGGCATGAGCAAGGTGCAGGTTTTGAAGGGTACTAGTGGGGCCATCATGAGACTGTTTGAGGAAGCTCCTATTCCACATCATTGGAGTTCCTCATAGTAATGACTTCAGACAGGGGAACTGAGCCTTCTGTGCAAATGCACTTTTTAGAATTTTTCTTCTTTGTGGGGAAAACATTTTTCCTCACAGAGAAACCCCTCGGCTGAAATAAATCTCCTACCATTTTTAGGGACCAATATGAGAATGCCCATCAATGTATATGCTTCTGGGTGTTCCTAAAACATTTCAAGGCAGACCACAGATTGGAACCCCCACATCTCACACATTGAGTGGGATTCACTGTAGTGGATTTCACTGCACTCTTGGTGGAGAAATCTGCAGGAATAAATGCATATCCAGCTGCCGGGAATCCTTTTGTTAATTCCTGGCAGGAGAAAAAAGACACATTTGGTTGTAAACTTATGTTTACAACTGAATTTAAATGTGTGCGTAGGGCCCTATAGCCGTTGTGGGGGCATTCTTTTGTGCAGCCAAGAGTTTCCAGCTTTACTTTTGTCAGGGCTACTACAAGTATGCATTATGAATGACCAATTTCTTCCAAAATCCTTTGTTGATTTTTGCACCTACCACATCCATCTTCTTGGCACACCTATGTCCCTACGTGGCACTCCCAGTTCCAGTGTCTATGAGCCAGGCCTGGTAGGCCAGGTAAGTCGAATGTCAGCAAAACCTCGGGCTATTAGTCGGTTTTCCCAATGGGAGAGCAAAGATGAATGTTAATGAGTTTCTTATTTAGGCTTGATTTAGAGAACACATACTGTGTTTGCTAGAGACAAGTTAAGCAGAAAAGACACTTTATTTCCAAGTTGAAAACACGTTCAATTTGTTGTCAATGAATTCGGCGATTCCTAGGGGAGTTGCAACTATTTTATAATAATAATAATAATACTCACGTCAGTCTGGCAGACTTCCTGGAAGGCAGGAGGTTTGGCATGCCCGCCTGCTACTGTTAGCAACAGAAGATATTAAATTACGTATACGAACAAGATGACCTACAAGTATGAGCTGTGATTGGGCATTGCATGTCTACGCACCTTCGGAGCACGCAGGTGCCAAGTGCCCAACTTGACAGCGGTGGCCCAGGAAACACTTTCCATGCGTGGGTTAATAATATCTGTTTTTCCACCAGTCCAGGCAGGTTACTTCGTGATCTGGTTCCAGGCAGGTTACTTCGTGATCTGGTGGCGTCATTCATGATTTAATGTTACCATGGCTGACTGGAAGCAGCACATTTACAGAAAGGTACCATGAATTACTTGGTTGATGATTAGAAGCCCAATGCTAAGCGCTGCATTGATCACAGCGTAAGGGGGCAGTCGCGAACAAGCGAATATCATGATTTACTGCTATGCTTTGACATTTGTAGACATGCACTGAGGCGGGATACCTGCTGGTGCCCCCTGGTTGAATTCCCTTTATGATTTGTCATGCTTCTTTGCACTCCAGCTGGCTCAACCTGTGGTCTTGATATACAGGGGCTTGCTTGGCTTGGAGTCGGGAGATGCCTACCTGTGCCCCTCATTGGATATGCATTTGAAAGTGGCCGTATTGACCGGTGACTCTAGATTTTAGCAGTAACATGGATAGCAAAGCTTTAAAAAGTGGAAAAAATCGAAGATAGTTCATTAAAATCACTGAATGTTTTTCACTTCATTAACCCAATTCCACCCCAGCCACCCATATGTGTGCATGCTCCCACCAACATAGACACCTTTGAAGGACAATACGGCCAGGGACGGCTCCTCCACTGAGGCAGAGGAGCATCGCCCCACTGCTCTCAAAGCAGTGGAAAAGGGAAAAATAAAATAACAATAACAAGGTTATTATCACTTTATTTTTCGTTGCTACGGCTTAAAGCAGGCGGTGAGGCTGGTGGCACATGGAGGAGGAGTGGTTCATTCACACTAAGTGCGCATGACTGCTTTGACGGCCTTCTTGGGCCGGCCAAACAGTCATGCGCACTTTGCATGATCCCCACCAGGCTGTAATACACAGCCTGGTAAGGAACATGCACAGGCTCCCTGTCCCTGTCTGAGCGCCGAACTACTGCGCTCAGACCAATCACAACGCTGCATTGCAGCGTTGTGATTGGCTTAGGGGAGCCTGTGTGCTTCTGGGACTCATCAGCAACGACGGAGGAGAGACAGAGGCGGCCGCGAGGAGCTAAGTGTTTTTTAAAAATATTTTGTCCGCCCACCCCTGTTCCCTGCCCGCTGCCACTGAATGCGGCCACTAGAACTAAACTTTGATAATGCGTGCCACATTCTGTGGTTGGCAGTATCTTGAGAAATATGTCCCAGAATTGGCTTGACATTACGAAAAACCCACTATACTAAATAATAATTAAAAAATAAAAAGCACTTACCCCTTTACAGCCGGCCGCCGCCTCTTCTTTCTCCGTCCTCCTGGCAAGAAAGAACAAAACCTCCCAGAATCCCCTGACCAATCACAATGCTAAATAAGCAGCGTTGTGATTGGTCTGAGTGCCGTGGTTCGGCGCTCAGACAGGGGCTGGCAGGCTGTGCACGTTCTCCCCAAAGACTGTAGTAATACAGCCTGAGTGGAGAACATGCAAAGTGCGCATGACGCTTTGGCTGGCCTGAGACGTCCGACCAAAGCGTCATGCGTTCTTTAGGTGCTGCCACCACTCCTCCCCCTGTGACGCGGGGAGCCCAGCCACGCCCCCCTGGCTTCAGCTGCAAGCTGAATGCAAAAAATAAAATGATTTATAACGAACGTTATTATCATTTTTTTTTATTCAGCTTGGAGCTGAAGCAGTGAGGCAACGATCCTCCGCCTTAGCGGAGGAGTCGCCACTGCCTACAGTTGACTTAGAGGCACCATATTTCTCACCATTGGTTGGCTTTCTTGTCATTCTGATTTCCTTACTTCTTATTTGATGGCTTTCCTTCCTCTTCTTTTGTTTGTCCCTCCCCTGGAGCATAGCTTTTTAACCACCCTTTAGATTGGATCACTTGCATCCTTCCACTACTCACATTCAGGGAGTTAACTGTCCTTTCTTTTTCAGTATTCCATGGGAGTGCACGTGTTTGTTTTTCTCTCCCTCATGTGCAGCTTCCCCCTCAAATACCTGCCCCCCCCCCATCCCAGGCAATGTGTGTTAATCCCCTATTCCCTCATCCCCAGCTCGACCATTGCTAACTCCACTTCACTTATATTTATTTCCTATCCCTCCTCCATGGACTCAAACTCGACCATTGCTCTTCCCCCACTCCTGGTGTTTTCACTCACTGTGTTGATGTCTCCTCTACCTGCAGCCCATTTGCTCATTTGTTACTCTCCCACCACTCTTTTCACAGGCCTTCAAAAAAAAAAAAAATTGTTGGAGGGCTGCAGCTGCCATTTTCTGCCGGGCCTTCTGTTTTCTCAAAAGGATTTTGCACTCCTTTCTGCCATCCTGGAACTTGTCATGACGTATGTATGCACATGCATGGTTATACATGCTCGCGCGCACATCTTCATGCCGGTCTGATATTGTATTGTATTGTATTGTAATTGCATTTGTATAGCGCTTACTATCCCTGACGAGGCGTCAAAGCGCTTTTTTCGGCGAGTAGCACTCTACTCCGGGACCAATAGAGGATTAGTGTTGAATTAGTATAATGAAACATGCAAGTAAATTTTAAGTGGTGGATATGTTAGTCAGTTATTTGGATTCGGAAGGATAGCAGAAGGATAGAAGAGGAAAAAGGTTTGTATTTATATAGCGCTTGTTACCCCAGATGGGGTGTTGAAGCACGCTACTCCGGAAACCCATAAATGATTAGTGGTGAATTAGTATGGTGAAATATGAAAGTAATTTGAGTGGTGGATATTAGTCAGTTATTTGGAGAGAGAAGGATAGCGGAGGAATAGAAGGGGAAGAAAGGTTTGCATTCATATAGCACCTGTTACCCCTGATGGGTGTTGAAGCGCTTTTCTGGCGAGTAGCACGCTACTCCGGAACCCATAAGGATTAGTGTTGAAAATTAGTATAGTGAAATATGAAGGAATTTGAGTGGTGGATATGTTATTCAGTTATTTGGATAGAGAAGGGTAGGTGGCAGGATAGAAGAGGGAAAGAGGTTTGTATTTATATAGCGCTTGCTACCCCTGATGGGGTTTTGAAGCACTTTTTTGGTGAGTAGCACGCTACTCTGGAACCCAAAAGGATTAATGTTGAATTAGTATGGTGTAACATGAAATTAATTTGAGTGGTGGATATGTTAGTCAGTTATTTGGATTGAGAAGGGTTGGGGAGGGGTAGAAAAGGGAAAAAAGGTTTGCATTTATATAGCGCTTGTACCCTGTTGGGGTGTTGAAACGCTTGGTTGGCGAGTAGCACGCTACTGTGGAACCCATAAAGGATTAGTGGTGTTAGTATAGTGGAATATGGAATTTGAGAAGTGAACATGTTAGTATGTTATTTTGATTGAAAAGGATTATTAAGGGATAGAAGAGTGAAGGATTTTTTTTTTTTTAGGTCATAGCAGTAGGAGGAGGCTTTTGGATGAGTAAAAAGGGTTTTTGGAGGGGAAGAGTCAGAGGTAAGAGTTTAGAGAGGTTTGTTTTGGGGGATCGGTATAGTAAAAGAGGTGTCAGATGATGCAAGGAGGGGTAGAGTAGGAGAGAGTCTAGAAAGGGTTATTTTGGGGATCATGGTAGTGGTATGGGGTTTGGGATAAATGAGAGAGTATATGTATAGGGTGAGAGATAGGGTAGTGCATTGGAAAGAGTAGTAGAAAGTAGTTTGAGATGAGTCAGAAAGTTGGGCTAGAAGATATATTGAGAGAAGTATAGGCTGAGAAATAGGGTAGTGCATTGGAAATGCAAAATTAGAAGAAAGTTATAAATATATAGATCCATAAGTACATTGAAAGTATATAGATGCATAAAGGAGGTAAGTATATGTAGATTAAAGATATTGATAGAGGTACAGGATGAGAAATAGGGTAGTGCATTGGATATGCTTGTTCAGGAGAAAAGTAACAGACACACAGATCCAAGTACATGGAGGTACATAGATGCACAATGGAAGCATTTACATGTAGACCAAAGATGATTTTTTTTTTTATCAACATAATTATTGTACATGTTTATACAAAGCAATACACAAAGATAGGTACATATCTATAGTGAAAATAAATGCTTATATACAGAGGGATATGCTGTAAATTTCTGTTTGCGTATGGTGCTTATGTGGGGAAGAGCCAATTCTTGAGTAGTTTCCTGAAGATAAGGTGGTTGTCGGTGGATCTTATGTTGGGGGGTAAAGAGTTCCATAGTTTGGCTGCTTGAACAGAGAAGGATGTGCCACCCATGGTTTTTTTCTTGTATCTTGGGATTTTAAGGTGAGATGCCCCTTTAGAGCGGAGGTTCCTTTGTTGAATGTGTTTGGTGATTTTATTCCTGATGAAGAGCGGTCCCATTCCATGTATTGCTTTGTGGGTGATACAAAGTGGCTTGATATAGTGTCATGACGTGCGCACGCATGTATGCAAACACATCATCACTCTTTTTTTCTTTTCTTGGTAAAACTCATTCCTTTTGCCCATGCCGCACACATGTAAAGTGTAAAAAGCATTTCTCATTTGTACTCCTGCTTCAAAATTGTGTTATTTTTTGTGCAAAACCATGTCTACTATTGTTAATAGAGAGAGTTTTGGGTCCGAAACTAGGGGTGGTTGCATGGGAACACCCATGTACCACCCATGGAACGCCCCTTTGATGCAGAGAAATGCAAAGCAGTGCTCTGCACTGCTTTTCGTTACTTTGAGGCGGCTTTTGCGGTGGAAAGTGAATTTAAAAAAAACAACATTTTGCACAGGTTTGGGTCAATTTTGTGATGTAAATCCACCACAAAATGTTTGTAGATCTGGGCCTTCCTGTCTAAACTCACCAGGGACTGAAGAAACACTTTTAGTTTTAAGCCAGGCAGATAGCCAATGCCAATTCTTGTTTCTGAATGCAGTTTTGCTGCCAAGCCCTACGTGTTGAATTGCATTTCCACTTTAGAAAGTTCTTGTTTGAAGCATTGAAGAAATAACTCCAAGAAAGAGGCGCACAAATACAGAGGATGGAGACTTCCAGTGAAATATCATACCGTGACAGTTTGTATGAGGCAAAGCGGGATCTGGCCCAGGGCCCCAGCCGGTCTGTGGGCCCCTTGATAGAGCCAGCTCTGCTCTACAGAAAGTCTTGCCCTGATGACCTTGAATAATTCTTAAACAAATTATTTTAAATACCTTTTTCGTTAATTTATTTTTATTGTGGGTGATGTGTGAGAGACAATTACACTCTTTTTTGCAGAGAAATGTTGTGTTTTTGTTTCATGCAACATCCATAAAAAGTTTTTTTTTAGATTAAAACAAGACCTCACAGATGAGAAACGGGAGGGTGTGACAGAGACTATTTGCAGTAATATTAGTGAGCTGCTGCTGTGTTACAATATTGAAAACACACAGGGCCATATTATCAAGAACGGCGATAACATTATCGCCGCTTTAGCGGCATGAAACTGCCGCTAAAGCGGCGATAAGAGGCTTGATAATATGCCCTATAGAATTCCAATAGAAGCCCATGTTTGATGTCCTTCACACCAGAACCAGGGCTTCTATTGGAATTCTATAGGGCATATTATCAAGCCCCTTATCGCCGCTTTAGCGGCAGTTTCCTGCCGCTAAAGCAGCGATAATGTTATCGCCCGTTCTTGATAATATGGCCCACAGCACTGTGCCTGAATATTAGATGTAAATACATTTTGATGAGTATACCTGTGCTCTGTCAGTGACCTGGACAAAGAAATCATGAAAAAGCTGAAATGTGATTCATAAATTCAAAGCTGTTCCGAACAGGGGCCCCCAAAATACATTTGGCCCCGGGCCTCAAAAATCCTTAAGATGTCCCTGACTGTGTGCACGCCAATGTCATGCATGCTCGAATTATTGTTCAAAAAAATATGCTTTGTTGTAGGGCCCATGTTTGGGTGCAAAAACCTAGACTCCGTCAGCCAAATAATGAGACTCATGAAAGGCCCTACCCCTCAGAGGCGGGAGATAAGGCCCCGCTGGACCCGGGCCAGTGTCTGGGTTTGTGCCATATTTGTGTGTTTCCTTATCACAAACCTCGTGTCTAAAGAGCGCCGCTGCCAAGCAGTCTAGGGAGCCACAAAGCAAGCTGATAGCTCCGGGGACCTTTCAGCCTATTGGAGCGGCTCCCTTCCTGTACCTTCCCGCCTAAAGACTGGCTTGTTTGTCTGACAGAGTAGGGTACACGGTGCAGAGGTCGTTTGGGGCTCTCAGAGCAGAGGACAGAAGCGTTTGCAAACGTAGGTCAAAGGGGAAAGTCAAGTGTGAGTGCTGGCTTCACCCTTTAGTACGTTCAGTTAGGGGGTGGAGCCAGAAGAATTGCTCAAGTTTAATACCGAAGCAGGTGGTACGTAGGTGCAGCTCAGGAAGGAATTCATGTTCAATATCACCATTTTGAGAATCCTGGAAGACAGCCATTGTCGCCTACATCGTTGGATCTTGCAGGGAAAATTCGGAAATTCAGTCAATGACCTGTAAAATGAAATTAAGCTCTGTTTATCATAAAACATTAACAAAAAACTCATGAGGTAATGCGTAGGTAAAATAGTTACCTTCATATTGCAGAGATCGGGATACTGCGATAACTTCATCAATAAACTGGAGAACCCTGTTGTCTTCTCTGTAACCCCGCTCCAATTTTCTCTCCAATTCTTAAAGTTGTCTGTGCAGTATTTTAGAACAAGATGTCTGCCCTGTCAGACATCTTCTCCGAGATGTCTGTCTGGTCAGATTCTGCCAATCTGCTCATCTCTTCCATTAGGGTCAGCCACCAATGGAACGTGATAATATGGTTTACCAAAGTAGCCCCATAACTAAGATGTCCCCGTTGACTCCAGTCACCAGCTACACCGTGTCCATGTTACACTCCAGGGCTTTTCTTTTAGAAATCATTTTTTCAGCAGCGTTAGTCTAATTTGTTCAGTGGAAATGAACTAAGACTACAATCTCCAGAATGCACCGGGTTGTTCAATAAAAAGCCCAAGATTAGAAAATGATATCCCAGGTGATTGGAGCAGTGTATTCATCAGTGGCTTTTGATAAGTCTAGTGCTTTGTTGACCTTATAGCAAATAGAATGCTTCAAGAAATGTGTGCACCCAAACAGCAATTGTATTTGCCTATGGTTAGCATACAAGGTAACTAAACGCTAATGCTCCTGGAAACGTTTTGTCTCTTTCGAGGAACTACACTTTTTGGTCACAAGACATACATCTGGGTGTTATATGTATATACACCCATCAGCTGTTATACCCAGGATATACCTCCTAACACTCAAGAGTGAGTATGAGGTTCCCATTGACCACAGGCATGCCAGCTAGAGCACACGTTTCCAGGGCTGGGCGCCTTTTTAGTCCAAAAATGCATTCTGGGAGTTGTAGTCCTTGTCGACGTCCGTGATGCGCGAGGTCTAGAGAACAATCGTTTTGACAATTGCATTGTTTCATCTTTACCTAGGATACGACCAACAGGGGCTGCAAAAAAAGCAGCAACTGAGGCCTCGTTGCCAGGGGGCAATGGTGGCACAAACTGTATTTAGATCAGGCCACCAAAAATTATTGCAAAGGCCCTGCAAACGCATGTCTTTGGCCTCCTTCATTTTACGGGAGCACCAACGGGGTGTGGAAATAGACTTGCGTAAGTCACACAGGCCGGGGTAGCCGGGCCTCTGAGCCTTAAACGGGCTTCAGAGGGGAACCGGCCCATGCCTTGTAGATTAATGGAATGTCAGACAGACTAACTCTGCCCCAGGGGCCGGTTTAATGTTTGTCCAGAGTCCAGACTCTGATAAAGTTTAACCCCTGCTCTAGTTATCCATTCAGCCCACGAGGGCTGTTTTGCTTAGGAAACAATGCAGTTAGTGCCGCATAATTGGGCGCATCTGCTGGTTCAGGGCCTGCTCACTCAGGCCTCCCTCGCCTGCTGGGTACACAGCTCCAGGTCGGTTATAAATGAATGGTCAAGTGCGGGTTTTAAAGCTCACAGCGCTCTTCTTTCTGGGAGTTTTCCGTATCCATTATAAGTGCAGAGCTACAGTCTGTCAGCGCTTCTGACATCTCACCTCACATTGGTCAACTTGAGAGCCCCAGGGGGCGAGGCCGGTGGGTGATGTCACCTGCACAAGTACACCAAGATCGAGGCCGCACGTGGCTGAGAAGCGCACCTGAAACTTTCGTTTTATTTTTACCAGCCTGCTCTGTCACTCGCTGGAACCATCCATGGCAACAGAAAACCGGAGGAGTGATGCAGTATTTTGCAATTTGGATGCAGTCCTGCCCAGCCCACACAGACCTTCTGCTGTCCCTGCTTCCATCACTGCAGTCAGTGACGAGAAGTGGACGCAGGAGACCCCGCATGGCCATGGTTTTATAAGTGACACAACCAGGGTCGGATTGGGAACACAATTAGGCCCCGGGCACCGAAAGAAAAAGTGGCCCACATTTGTTGATCATGACCTTTCATGAATTGCTGCTTAGCATCTGGAGTAATTTTGGGAGAAATCTCTGATAAATTAAGCATTCTAAGCTCGTGGGGTCGGTAGCATTGGCCAAGACTAGACGCACCTCTAAACATACCATTATTCCACTGCAACTCACCCACAGGTCTCATCACCTGATCTTCAGGCCTATACATTTCTCTTCTTTGGGTGCCTGAATGTGTTAGCCACCTATTAGTCCCTTAGTCTGTGCGTCCCCCAAAGATCCCTGAATATCCTGTATAATATCAGGCCATGAGTCAGAGAACCATCCGCATCCATTGTGTCTGGAGACTTTTGTTCAACTTCAAGGAACCAGGGATCTTCCTCTTTTGGTTGTCACTCAGGAGCCTCTTTGCAAACGATGTCTTTGGGGATTGCAGACTACTTCGTACTTGATGTCTTTTGTTTTGTGGGTAGAGACTTGACCTGGATCTGGAAAAGCTGCGGGAATTCACTGAAATGCCTTTTATTCTCTCCATACCCCTTTCTTACTTTCTGTGTGCATCTCTCTCGTTCTCCCAATCACTTTTTGCCCCTCTCCTAGTTCTTTCTTTATCTCTCATACTCTATTTCTTTTCCTCTCCTTGGTGTCTCTCATTCGACCTATGTGCTTTACTCAGTCTCTCACATTTCCCCTCTCTCTTGTCTTTCTCTCTATTTACAAACCCCTCCTCTCCCACTCCTGTCCCCCCTGTGGGCTCTTTTGTTTAGTTATTTGTATATCTCTCAGGCCCTTATACCTCCTGTCATTTTTTATCTTTCGTTTAAGTTTTATTTCATTTCTCTGTCTTGCAAACCTTCCCTTTTTCTCTTGCCTTTCTCGCGCCTGTCAGCCTCTTTCACATCCCTCTGCCCCATGACTTTCTTTGTACTATACTTAATGTTATATTCTTATGTGTCCCCTTTATTGCTTTTCTGCAGACAGTAACGGAAAGTACTTCTGTGCCTCGAGGCAGCTCTTAAACCAAAGG